>VDFB02270651.1:322697009-322927397 GCA_007258455.2 Sequoia sempervirens | reverse complement strand
AGTGTAAGTACAAGTAAAGAATCTTCCCAAGGTTGATAAGCAAAGAAATGAATTGTTTCATATTCGTTAAACAAACATACCTAAGATCGGGATACTCGCTTTGATAACAATGGTTCACAAGTCAACTTAATATCTGAAGAAGTTGTAAAGAAACTTAATTTGGCTACAACACCTCATCCCAAACCATATCCACTTGGATGGGTTTGCAATGATGCACAATTAAAAGTAACTAAACAGTGTAAATTGAGATTTGCTATCACTGCAAACTTTGTAGATGAGGTAGAAGTCGATGTGGTCCCTTTGGATATTTGTGGGCTTGTGTTAGGGAGTCCTTATCTTTATGACAGAAAAGAAATCTTTTATAGGGAGGAGAATAGGTATCATCTTTTTAAAGATGGGGTAGAATACATTGTACGGGCACATAAGGTGAAGACTAATCTTACACTAGTTAATGCTGGTCAAATGAAGAGGTTGGTCAACTCAAGTAAAAACTTTGTACTAATGCTTGTAAAAGCCAAAGAAGATGATAAATCTGAGGCATTCAAGGGGTGTGACCCAAAACATAAAAATGAAATGGTCAAGGTTATTTCCGCTTATGATGACATGTTTCAGGAACCGAAGGGGTTGCCACCCAAGAGAGAGATACAGCATGAAATCCAGTTACAGCAGGATGTGCCACTTCCTAATATCGGCATGTACCGTTTATCAGTTATGCAGAATGAGGAAATTAAAAAGCAAGTTCAAGAGTTGGTGGAAAAGGGAGTTATTCATCCTAGTACTTCTCCTTGTGGTTCTCCAATTGTCTTGGTTCCAAAGAAAGATGGAACTTGGAGGATGTGCATCGACTACCGCGCCTTGAACAAGATAACGGTAAAGAACAGGTATCCTCTTCCCAGAATAGATGATTTACTTGATCAATTAAAACATGCAGTTTACTTTACTAAGTTAGATTTGAGAAGTGGTTATCATCAGATAAGAATTGCAGAAGATGATATCTGGAAGACTGCATTTAAGACAAAACAGGGACTGTTCGAGTGGTTGGTTATGCCTTTTGGGCTTTGTAATGCACCAGCTACCTTTATGAGAGTCATGAATGATGTCTTTCGTCCTTTTATTGATGATTTTGTCATAGTCTATCTAGATGATATCCTTGTATTCAGTCGAACTTGGGAAGATCATGTAAGTCATGTAAAGAAAGTCTTTGATGTATTGAGAAAAGAAAAATTGTATGTAAAGATGTCTAAATGCGAATTTGCTAAGACATCCTTAGTGTACTTAGGCTATGTCGTAGGGAGTGGTCAATTGAAAGTAGACCTTGCGAAGGTCGAAGCTATTGTAAAATGGCCTAAGCCAAGTACAGTCACAGAGGTCAGAAGTTTTCTAGGTGCAGTTCAGTACTGGAGAAAGTTTATTGCAAACTTCTCTTTTATAGCATCACCATTACATGCATTAACCAGTACAAAGGCAACTTTTCAGTGCGGAGGTCCGCAACAGAAGGCTTTCGACACTTTGAAGGGAAAGTTGAGCACCGCACCAGTTTTGGCCTTACCAGATCTACATCAACCATTTGAGATCGAGACAGATGCGAGTGGGTTTGCCATGGGAGCAGTACTCATGCAAGGAGGTAAACTAGTTTGCTACCACTCTGAAACTTTTTCAGGAGCAGTAAGTAACTATCCCACATATGATAAAGAACTTTATGCTTTAGTTCAGAGTGTTAAAAAATGGAAACATTACATAATGGGGAAAGAAACTGTAATCCACACTGATCACCAACCACTACAATATTTGCACTCACAAACTAAACTGCAACAAAGTAGGCACTTTCGGTGGATGGGTTTTCTACAACAGTTTCATTTGGTTATTAAGTATAAGAAAGGTACCCATAACAAGGTAGCAGACATGCTCTCTAGACCTCCTATGATGAATGCTATGATAATCCTTCAGAATAGTTCTATGGTTCATGAAAGTTTTCAGGAACAATATGATAATGATGAGAACTTTAAGGATATCTATGCTGCTTTAATGAATGGTAAACATGTAGAAGAGAAAGACTATTATGTGCAAGACAAACTGTTATATCACTTGGGTAAATTGTGTGTTCCAAAAGATGAACAAGCACAGGTGATTAGAGAAGCACATACCTCATTGATTGCAGGACACTTTGGGGTAAACAAAACATTGTCTCAGCTGCAGAAGTATTGTTATTGGCCTCGTATGCAAGAAACTGTAACTAAGTATATTAGAGGTTGTGTTATGTGTGCAACTAGTAAGCCTAGTAACAGGAAGTTGGGTTTGTACACACCTCTACCTATACCTTCTCGTCCATGGGAAAGTGTGTCAATGGACTTTGTTGGGGGGTTACCTATGTCTAGGAAGGGACATGATTATTTGTATGTAGTAGTTGATCGGTTCAGCAAAATGTGTATTTTAATGCCATGTAAAAAGCAAGTCACCGCTCTAACCTGAAATTTCACATTTGTACTTTCAATTTGTATGGGTTCATTTTAAGTTACCTACTTCTATTGTATCGATCTAGATTCTGATTCTTTGGGGAATTTTGTCAACTTTGTGGGGGACTCAAGGACACCCAAACTCAAGAAGAAAGTACCACCTTCCATCATCCTGCACTCACCTTACTGCATTTAGGCTGTAAAATGTGACAACAGTATCTACTGCAGGTTACCGCGCAGCATAATCCCAAGTTGTGGGATGAGAGCCCTCACATGTGCAGCATGCCTACAACCATGCAGCACACTCTTCTACTAAGAGGTTTCCTTTTGAGACATGCTTTGGTTATGTGCCCAAGACACCGATGGATTTTGCTTTTGGGAAAGATGATGTTGAAGATGGACGCCATGATGCAGAGAAGGCTTTGAAGTTCATCCAGAAAGTCCAAGAAATTCATCAGGCAGTGGAAGCACGGTTGGAACATAGCCAAGCAAAATACAAGGTTCGCCATGACAAGCATCGCACTGATCATCATTTTCAGGTTGGAGACAGAGTTTGGTTACATATCAGCAAGGAAAGGATGCAAGGTGAAGGTAAAAAGCTTAAGCCAATTAGATATGGTCCTTTTGAGATCCTCGAGAAGATTGGTACTAATGCCTTCCGCCTCAATCTTCCTCCATACATGCATATTTACTCTGGGCTGTCAATGTTGAGAATTTGAAACCGTATGAGCCTCCAATGATCCTAGATGAGGCCTAACATTCAGATTCCATCGGGCTTGATGACCTTTCTCCGTGAAAGTACATGTCGAGTTGCCGAAGATGTTATTCTTGACAGAATGTCGAATCAATGAAGAGGGAGATGTTGAGTACCCCGAGTGGGTCTGGCGGGATGGTGCATCCAAGCAAAGCAAGATGGATGGAGACCGGTAAAGTGAGGGAACTTCTTTTACCCTCACTTACTTTCCAAGCAATCAAAGCTTTCGAGGTCCGGAAGCTCTCCGCTGGGGAGAGGCCCGATCCTGGGGACAATTTTTAGTGAAATTAAAAGCGTCTCAACGCCCACCAGTCACCAGCAGTAAATCCGCCCTGATTCCTTAAACGCGAATCCTGAACGGGTCGTAAAAAGGACCTGTTTGTGTGCGTTAATGGCTTTCACAAACCAGCCAAACCGTTTTGCTGGCTACGTCCCGAAGGCGAAAAAAATAATCATCTCGGAAATCGTCGGAAACAACGTCATCGCGAAGAGCTCGTCGAGACGATTCCGATGGCGTTCGTTTCGTCGAAATCCGACATCGTATGCTCGAGTTAGAAGCAGTCAAACTTCAGTCAACTAGAGGGTACGGATGATGACGTCAGCAGATTGTCCGTACTGTACGGATTCTAAATGGTCGAATTTCAGCGAGACATGTGGCATATGAGTCATCTGTACGGACCAATCATTGGCTGACACGTGTCCGTCCGTACAGGTGACGTGGCTCTCTGTACTCCGACGTGGCAGATTTCGGCGAGTTAGAACAGGACACGTGGCACACAGTCAGCTTGACACGTCAGCATCACGGGCGAATAGGAGCCTGACACATCATATGCCTCGTCAGTAGTGGTAGCGAATGATAATCAGACACGTGTCCCCGTGAATAGTCTTCGTCGGTCGATAAAGTCAAGTTTGTTTTAACAAAATTGGTAAGGGGATTCGACCCCGAGATTTTCTCCCTAACGGCTCGGCTGATGGCCGGTAGCCGTAATGCCCGCGGACAAACAGCTAACCATGTATATGCATCGGTTTCTTTTATTGTTTAGATTTTGCAGATTGAGTGGTAAACCGTGGTCGGCGGGGTTGGAACCGCCGACCACCCAAGTAGCAAAATATATGTATACCGGTACACCACGCGATACTCTCGAAAACATATGGGAGTTAGTTTTGTTTTCATGTATTATTAATGGCCGAGCCTTAACCAAAAGGCTTTTTAGGCCATAACAAACAAGATATGCCTTATCCACCCGAACCAGAAGATTACAAAGGACAAAATTGTCAGGGTACGGGTTGTTTTGGGAAGATATGCATTTATTTTGTTTGTTAAGCCATATTAGGCAAATTTCTTGTATAAAAGGAGGGGGGTAGGCTTTGATTTCACAAGTCCAGGTTGAGATAGCGAGAGAATGCTCGAGAGTTCTTGAAGATGTTTCTGCATATCAGAGTACTGTCATGCTGCTGAATGCTTGAAGGAGACAATCTCGAAGCCATTGTAATTGATTTTTGGAGCTAATCGGATCGGTCCTCCATTGGAGAGGGACCCGGAGACGTAGTCCTTAGGGACGAACTCCGTTATCAATTGGTTTCGTCTCTCTATTCTTCTCTCTTTTCTTTCTCAGTTGATCTTGGCATTCATTTAATTATTTTATGTTCATTTATTTCATTTGAGCATTTAATTTGTAATCATTTAAGTTAAACGTTGTAATAATCGATCTTTTACGTTTATGCATTCTGTAAGCAATAAGTCCTAGATCCTATATAGATCAAGTTTGAACCATACTCTTCAACTTTTGATGACCACCATGGAGATTTTCATCAGGTATTTTAGATATATAAAAAAATCTTTCATCTTTTTTGTGAGCTCCCGAAGGTGAACTTGGATAGCTTAAACTTTGAATATGGTGTTGTTGTCTGTTTGGATATTGTTCCATCATCACATCATTCAGAATTATTATCAATATTTGGAGAGATCACCATATTTTCACTTCTAGAGAGTATAACCTGATTAGAGTATTTGGATTCACTTAGAGTAAATATCTGTTTTACATTATTAGCATCTCCTATTTGAAATGAGCTCTCAAAACACGTATCTACTATAACACCCTGATTGACTACATTAGATTGCTTGCACTGATTGATTCGAACATCCTGAGAGCCACTTGTATGAAGTGATTTTTCCAAAGATTTAGAAGGATTCTCAAGTTGAAAATCTACATCTTCTATGCTGAACTCAAATTTCTTTATCGTTGATTGTGCTATTGTTGGTTGTTTTGGTACTACTCTACTATCATGGCTTTCAAACTCACTATTAACATTTTGGGAGATCACCTTGCTTTTACTTTTAGAGACTCTTTCACTAGAGTGCATTGATGCATTATCTTGTACAATTTTTTTTTTCTTCCCTTCCCTACAATTTTATTACTCTTGCTTTTGGAGATAGCTTCACTCACATCACTAGAGGGTGGTAAAGCTTTTTCTTGTATAGGAGTCTTCTTTTCCTCCCCTTCCCTACAATTTTATTTCTATGCATAATGGATTTAAATTTGAACTATTTATGAGTGAAAACATAAATCTATTTATGTGCACTTTTGTGAATATTCTCAATAATTTGTATTCTTCCATAGAGAAACAATACAATCCATTGACTTCTTTTCGAGAAGAGGCTTTTGTCTACATGGCATCACATCATTTTGAGCTGAACTCTCTACTGTAGGTTCATATTTTCTGACATATTTAATATTCATCTTGATTTCCCTACCTTCCTTGATGATAAATTTCTGATCCATACCATCTAAGCTTTATCCATCTTATCTACAGAATGCGGTCTTACAACAACAATAATTTCTTTTGGTAAGTCAAAACCTTGCTTGAACTATTACTACTTTGGGAACTCCCTTATCAACATCAAACTTATGTACTTGTTCAGTATTTGATATGTCAACAAACGTTGGAGCCTTGAGCCTAATTTTTTTGAAGTTGTTTTGTCCATGTTTTATCATCCACAGCCTGACACTAAGCCCTTGTTGAGATAACCACTCTGTTAAACAATGTTGTCCAATAAGGCCTTCCATGAGGTGATTTTGATGATTGTTGGCTCAGGAAAAGTTGATGATGTCCAAATTAAGAGCTGCTGCATAGCAATTTGATTAAGAAATGGCATACCAAGGATAAGACTAGCTGCAAGCAAAGTATCTTGTGTGAGCATGAGTAACATTGTATGCCTGTTTGATAAAAGATAATGAATATTTGTATCTTCCATTATTCTTAAATGTTGACTTAAAATAGAATTTGTTGCTTTCTGTTAAAGAACTTGTAGAAAATTGAATTGTTGCAAATCTATCTTGTACTTGAATACTCTGTTTATCTTCAATGCAAAGAGGCTCCACACTTATTTAAATGTAATGTGGAAAAAAAAAAGTAGAGCTAAACAGAAAATGAAATAGATAAGTGCAATATTGATGCTTTAAATATCTATTATCAATATTCATGTACTTTATATGAAAATTGTGAATATATCATTTTGATATGCCGAGCTCAACCTTTGTGGGAGCCCGTTTCACTCCACATATCTGATGAAGTAACCTCGAACATGATGAACCTATAAATCCTGCACACTAAAACAAACATGTTAGCAAAATAAAAGAAGCTAAAAGCTTCTATTGAATTACATTCTTTCTTCTCTTGATTTTTTTTGCAATTATCTGATGGATGCCTGATCGACTGTATCTATTGGTAGCGTAGATATATGATAGGATTTGATCCGTCATTGCTTAGAGACCATCTCTAATGTCATCTTTTATCTTTCCTATAGATGATTTTGGAGTTGGAACTAGAGTTGAAACTGAAAATGGAGCTAGAGCTGACATCACAACTAGAAATCTCAACTATCAACGATTCGTCATTCCAGGCAATGACGAATCATCTCCTACCCTATGTTTCCATTATTTTCAGTTGTATAGCATACCATTGTTTATGCATTCTTTATTTGATTGTAAAAATGCAGAAAAAAGTTACTTCGATGGCTTGTGTGGGATTAAACATTTTTTACAGAATGAATAAAAGCATTACTATGCAAATCTTTTCAATTTCCTATTTTAAATGTTTGTACAATAAACTATGATTCATATGTAATATGGTCTCAATGATCACCATTGAACATTTAATCAGCAAAAAATGAAAATTTTTGTACCTATAAACGATGAACTTCATCCAGTTCTACCTATTTGCACTCGGAGTGAAAAATAGGTAACCAAAGGATTTTTAGCAATTTCATGTAAATGTTGAAACTAAAGCCAATAAACTTGACATGACCTGAGTTGTAAGTGAAAAGTGTGTAACAATGTCATCACAGGGAAACATCAAGTGATGTTGAATAAAATCCTGAAAGAAAATTTAAAATATTTTGAATTTGGGGTCAAGATGGACTGATTTTCCACCCATGGCGAATGAGTCCCACCTAGGACTTGAAAACATGTGTCAAGAAGAATTTTGTAGTTAATGTTGTTTGTCAAGGTATTATTCAAAAATACACTTAATTAAAACTTATGAGGGCATAAGGAGACCAAATAAAGCATGAGAAAGGTGTAAATAGTGAAAATATTCCTAGAAAAGCATGAAAAGATGAAAATGTGAATTATAATGAAAAGATGATTTTTAGGGGAATTATAATGAATAGAGTCTAGAAGATGTAGAAATATCTTACAACACGTCACAACACCTTCACAAGACATCATTCCTTGAATTTTAGTGCCTAAGTAAGCATGTTCAAGCCATGTTACAACATAAAATCAAAGCAACATAGTTCCAACACCATGAAACAAGACCTAAAATGCCATGAAAATGACAAGGGGCCATTTTTCTATTACATAAGAAGATCATGGAGTTTGAACATATGGATGACAAAAAGTACCCTACTCCTCTAGAAGAAATTTCTCCAATTACATAGATAGAAGAAGATTGTATGCTAGAAAAGGATGAAGAACTCAAAGCTGCACTTGAAGATCTTAACCAAATTTAAAATGGGAATATAGATATTTGAAGGAAAATATAAAGGAGGCAAACAAATGTATCAAGAAGCTGAGAGAGTAGATCAATAAATTCGGAGAAAGACATAGAGAAGTTAATGTAAAAAATAAAGAAAGCAAATGAAGACATCATCAGACTAAAAATACAAATGGAAGAAAAAAAAATTGAGGATTTTTTGAATGCAATAATACAAAGCAAGACTAATGAATGCACTAGAATTGTACAGGAAGTGGTAAATCTGAGAGCGGATTTGGAGAAAGCAAGAATTCATTAGGAAAAATTTAAGATTACTTATACAATGCTCGGTGAGTTAATTTATGTATAGAAAGCATCTAAAGATAAAGTTGGTTTGGGAATTGAAAGAAGAGAAATCTCTAAACTAGACTAGACATCTAATATAAAGAAGATTAGTGAACCTAAAAGAATTGAAGGAAAGAGGAACTATTGCAAGTTTCAGAATCAAAGAAGCAATATTGGAAGATTCCCTATCAAAAAACCAAATGCTCAAAGGTACCCATCTTTTAATGGTGTTTGATATTCATGCAATAAATTTGGACATAATTCTATAGAATGTAGAAGTAGAATGAATTAAAATGTTCGACCCTTTCTAGATAATGTTTTGCATGCAAGAAATTTGGACATAGAGTTGTTGAGTGTAGAAGTTAGATGATGAATAAGTTTAATATTGCTAGATCATTCAATGGCTACTAATACACATCCAATGTATTTGGACACAAGGCTAACCAATGCAGAGGAAGATTGAATGGGGTTTAGATTGGTCAGAAAGAGGTTGTATGCTACAATTGCAACAAACCAGAACACATTAAATTTTTTGCAAAAACAAGAACATAAGAAAGAATGAACCTACAAAGGAAGATGAACCAGTCAAGAAATTTGATTCAAATGATGTAAAGAAGGAAATAGAAAAATTATGGAGAATGAAAGAATAAACTAAGGACAATGGAGAATCTATACTTATCTCTTGTTTAGATGTTTCGTCTGGTAACTAACCCTATGCTATGACCTGGGGGAGCTTTACTGAAAAAAATAAAGCCCCCTTACTGACATGATGTGTCATTGCTTGAAATGAAGGGACAAGATGGAGAGGAATATTGTGGAGCTATGTGTGAAAACTCCAAGAGAAAATATTTTAATGTAGAAGTTTGTAGAGCTTCTAAAAGTTGACTATGTATACAAGGTTTTGAAGTTTAACTTTTTATCTAAAGAATTTATTATTGAAATGGCTCAAATCAAGGAGTTAAAAGTGTGATTGGGAAGGAAAATTCAATTTATTATGTCTATGTGAAGGAGAAGTGAATAAGAAGAAGTGGAAGGATTCAATCCATCTCTCAGTAGTAGATCATCAAAACTCTAACTTTCACTAAGCAATTTAAGAGGTATTATGTGTACTCCAATCTTTCCAAAAAAAATTATTTAAAAGAATTCTAAATGAAATGGAAGGACTGAAGGTTGTAAATGTCTCAGAGAGACTGTAACTTGAATTAAAGAGGCATTCTTGGAAAGTTATATTGGAAGATCCAATTGGTGCATTTTCTTGCACTCCCTTTGGTCTTTTACTAACTGATATCAATGCGTAAATTCATAGGAAAGTAGAAGTTTCCAATAATGAATTATGTGTTCTATAGAAAAGAGAATTAGAAGGAAATTATGATACCCTAATACTAGAATATAAAACCCTAAATGAAAACAAATTCGATGTATGACAAAATTTCCCTTTGTTTGAAGTGAAAAAGAAGTACATCAAAATGGTATTAAGAAGAGTTCACGATTAATCCATTTAGATTATGGTGAGTATTCAATAATTAAGGAAGCTATAAGGGATGTAATTGGTTTGTGGTCCACTGAGCTAGTTCTAGTATAAAAAACTATCAAGGTCAATGAATTAATGGAGATGACATGTGCTACTCTTGAAGGAAAGGAATTCACCTTAAACACAATTAGGAATCCAACTATCTAGTATGTTGCAATGATTATTGAATAGATTTTTTTTCAAATAAATAGTGACTATATAGTCTCTGCCACTACCATTCACACTAAACATAACATGATTGTAAATGCCATTGATATAACCTATGTGATTTAATCTGACAAAACTTGATGAAGAACCTAAAGGAAATGAAAAAGAGATAAAAACACACATTTAAGTATGGTATTTTGATAATCTATTTATTTTATACTTTATGAAGGAAGTACCAATAATTGGGAAAGTGGAGTGGACAAGTACAAAAATTGTTGCACATCAAATAAAAAATTATATAAGAAATCTTGGTGGTTCAAATGCTCAAGATGATGCTCTTGCAACATTCTTTAGAATGTTTCAGATGAGGATGAATGAAAGAGTAAAAATATCTAAGAGTGTGTTGGAAAGGTTCTCAGGAGACATTAATTTCTTTATCTCTATTGACTTTTGCTTCATGGAAGCAATTGAGCCTAAAGTTGTTTGGATTTCTAAGCTATATTATGAAGTAACTAAGGAAGAAGTTGTTCATTATGCATAAGTACTTTTAAGAAGTCCTAAAGACCTTAGAAGAACAAGATTAGAGGATAGGTCTAGAACTGAAGACTTTGGTAGTTCTAGGAGAATAGGTAAGAAAAGAAAGAGCACTTTCTTTCCTCTAGTTGAAATTAAGCAAGAATATACAATGAAAGAAGAAGGAAGGATGCATAGAGATGATGCTCAACATAAGCATGAAAATAGAATCATATTTATAAGTGCAAAAGACATGGATGAAGCCATGAAATCCTTACAAGTGGTAACCCATGGAACAAGTATCAATACATCATTGTCTACTATATAAAATTTTAGAAACTTGATTGTTTTATTAAAAGCACATTTCTCTAGATTAAAAGAACAAGTTAGAAATATATCAAAAGCAAGGACTACAAAGAAGATTCTAGAGGATTTCAAAATGAAATGTGTAGATGCACATCATAGAGTTATGAAGGGATTGAAGGATACTCAAATTTGTGAATAAGAAGCACAAAACTTACTATCATATTGCTTAAAGTGGTTGAACATCACATGGAGTTTAAAGGATGCAATGAACTCAATTGAAACTCAAATAGGATGTGAAGCATATATTCATGATTTAATAAGAGATGAGAATAATCAAAAATAGACTAGCATTATTTAGCTGCATGAAAATTTATTTTTCCTATAGAATTAGAGGAAAGAAACAATCAAACAATATGTGACATTAAGTTACTTGGTGGAGATAAATAATATTCCTATATCTAGTTCCCTTTCGAATGTAGATAAATTCCTAGAAATAAATCTTAACCCTTGTAGTATGGAAGAAGGAGAAGAGTCTCTAATGGAACTTGAATTATAATGAAAAATGTTTGTGAAAGCAAAAATACTTTGGGAAGAAGGAAAATCTACTTGGCCGGATATTTTAAAGTTGAAAGGATCTACATCTCGAGGTTGATATGTCTTATCTTTATTCATAGAAGCTTCTTTTTGGGGAGAGTCAACATATATATATATACATACATATATATATATATATATATAGACACACACACACACACACACACACACACACACACACACACACATATATATATAAAGGGAAGCATACTAATCCTTTGCACAACCTTTTCCATTGATTTCAAAGGGAGAGAGATAGTGGAAAATCGTTTTTGTTATATACTTGGGAGCAATAGTTACATTTTGGGAAAAATAGTTGGAAGACCTTTTGGGGAGAAAAGTTTTGAATCAAGTTGTCAAAATTTTTTTTGATATGCATGTTTCCATCAATGACAAAGGGGGAGATTGTTGGAAGTCTGGAAGTCTATCATTGATGATCCAGTTTGGAAACATGAGCATAAAGTGGAAATACATTGGTTGATCCAGTTTTTTCATTGATGTCAACATTGTATGATCATCATAGCATAATGGGGAAGTATTTTTGGTGACCTCTGTTAAGTGCCATTTGGTCCAAAAATCATGGCCTATCAACAATTTCACTAAGTGTTTCCTTTGACAGTGTTGTGGCTCAGTGCATTAGTTTTTGGGTCCGCACTTTACCTCACATTGGTATAATCTTCTATAGTTATAACTAAAATTTTGAGCTTGTCAGATGGAGGATAATTCAAGCTTTTATGAAATTTTGTATAGTTTCTAGAAATATATGAATAACAGTGTGTGGCTTTGTATATCTTAGTTATCTTTTGTACATTGTACTAGTCTGGGATATTTCACACTTCTTCACAAACAATTATTTTGTCCTGTGATGATGAAGATAAGCTAATCAATTTCAATTTAATGGGAATTCGATGGGATATTGAGTCTTGAGGTCACATGATTGATGAAAAACATGAGCTCTTGAAGACTTTGTGTTTAGGTCTATTTTGGGCCAACCTAACAGGATTGATATTTTGTGAATAATATTTGACCAACTATGTCTTATGTGGGGTTTATATTTATATCCATATCATCCTATCTTGATGTAAATTTTATTTTTATCTTAGGCACTAAGTGGGAATCAAATTATTTATAAGGATGACATGTTTAATTTTTGTGTTAGGTTGACCTAATTGAAGTTTCACCTAATGTGGGTATATATATGAGATCATTACTAAGGCTCTAGAGGGGAGTGTGATGTATGGTGTAGAAGAGTGTCAAAGGAATATATGTTATGAAAATGTGATAGATTAGAGAAGATTGCATGTGAATTATGACATTTATGGTGATTCACCTAAATGTGTGTGATGCAGTGTTAAGCAAACTATGAATAGAGCAGAGTATCAATTCAAACAATGTGCAGATAATTTTTGTAGCTCAATGGAACTATAATCTAGCATATGATAGATTTTATTGTATCAGTTCATTTAGGTAGTATTTCCATCCCTTCTTTGTTCTTAATTTGTAGGTTGTGAGCCTTTTTCTATACATTGTGTCCTAATAGTGAGCCTTTGTAATATCTTATATCTAGATATAATATATTGTGAGCTAACCCTCACCATGGTTTTTCCTTTTTTGGGTTTTCCACGCAAAAATACTGGTTTTCATGTGTCATGTGATTGTGTGGTTTTATTTGTGCTTTCATTCTTCATTGTAGTTATTTCTATTTAGTTAATTGGATGGGTTGTGTTTAAATGGTTTAGAGGAATATTGATTCACCCCCCCTCTCAGTATTCTAGGTGTTCAAGAGAAACATTCCAAGTTTTGTATAAAGCCCTATTTTTTTGGTCATATAACCTATTGGTGAATTATCATGAAACAGAGAAAGGTGGTGGAGACCATGCACAAGAATAATCTACCGAAAATATTCCTTTGGAACAAGAGGTTGATCAAAGATTCCCCTCCCCAGAAAGGGAGGATGCTCTCAATATTGTTGTTCCTACTAGCAGAATAATTAAGTGGGAGTATGATGAGGAAAAAGATGATGATGTCAGAATAAAGGCTTGTAGAGTCTTTATGAGTGATGAAACATTTTTCCAAACAAAGGATTTTAAAGAATTTTTCATCAAACTCAAAATTTAGGCCATCAAGAAAAGGATTGAAGATGCAAAGGAAAAAGTTGACCTCTCATTGTAGGAGGCTGAGAAAGATGAAGATAAAATAATGAAGGAGATTGTTTCCATTACAGCCTAGGAGGAAAGGAGTTTGGTAAAAGGAAGTGGTATTTTGGTGTTTTTGGGGTGGGATCCCACATAATCTATTACATTAGATGCAATAAGGAAGGATCGTAATGCTTCTATTTCTAAAGAGCACTTTCACAATAACATGTTTGGTTTAGGGTTTAGCCCAAAATTGCATACCCTTGAAATATGGTCTATGGCACCAAATACTAGGAAACCTGAGGTTGTTAAATTAGTTAAGTAATTGGTGCTATGGTGGTGAAGCGAGCTACTAAGATCTCTACAACACAAGTTGCACAGTTGACAATGCATGTTGCAATGTTTAGTGTAGATAGAACTCAAATCTCATAGGATAGATATGAAAAATTATTGGATAAGTATAATAGGTTGTTCGATGAGCATAATAGAATGGTTACTACTATTGCTAGCTCAACACAAAATACTTTTCCCTCTCCAAATTCCTCTTCCTCGGGTTTATCTTCACAAGACAGGGGGGACTTTTTCATTAAGGATCCAAAGTTTAAAGGAGGAATTGTGCATGCAAAAAGTGAATGTAAAGAAGGCTAAGGAGGAAACTACAAAAGTAGCCAGTAGTATTTTTTATGATATTGTAAAGAAAAAAGTTTTTAGGTTAGTGCATAGGTCTGATAACATTTGGAATGTTTATAAAAACATTCATGAAGCTCAGCAAAGGTATATTCATGTACAAACTGCCTCCTAGAATGATTAGAGTAAGTGGAATGCTACGGTGGGTGCTTTAAAAGAAATGATACCAAACATGAAAGAGGATCCTGAGGCACCTACACACATACCCAATATAATAATGACAAATGACTTATTAAGTGAGATTTTAGTGTTTCATGGAAAATTGGATGTACAACTACAAAAGAAGATGAAGATATTCAATGATATGGAGGGGCATGGAATGCCTACAGTACTGAAAAAAGAAGGTGAATTGAAGGATTTTATCATTTGGAAGGATGAGTTGGGAGGTCTTCTCCCACACTTTAAGTAAGCAATCACTCTCACAGATTATACTATGTTGAATGTTGTTGTGGATGATATGATAGGGATAGAGGTCAACATGGATACATTTGTCAAAGAGGCTAGGGTATTAATTGATTCCACATATAATTAGCATAACACTAAGGTGCAGAAATTTCTAGATACAGAGTGGCCCACCGAGGAGGAATATAATACATGGCTTGGAAAATTTACAAATTAAGCCTTTGGTGAAGTATTGCAAAAATTATATCCTCTTAGTCAAATGATGACATGTGTGTTGGTATGATGTTGAAGTTCTTTCTCTCTATAGCTTTTATGTTTTGTCCAACATTTTGGGATGTATGTGGAAATGATGTCTAGCTCACGATTGTTATTGTTGCAACAAAAAGGATGTCATTTGGAAGGTGGGAGTTATATTCTTCAAAAAAAGTGCAAAGGGGTTTTTATCTCTTACGAATATTCACCCTTTTGAGTTGTAATATAACTTCTTTTAGGAATTTCTTGAAATGTAAATGAAATTCATGTCAAATGTAAATGTGAAAAATGTACAATTTGGATCAAAGCTTTTTTGCTCCCTTATGGTTATAAAGGGAATTCAAGGTGAATTGTATGGGTTTTTGGTTGATAGAGTTTTGATCTCATGTAAAGAATTTTGTAATATAAGTATAGAGAAATGGAATTAGAGTTGAGTCTTATATTTGAATTTGAGTTTTGTAATAGGCACAATGTTTTATAACAATACTAGCATTTGAATGAGAAGGTGAAAATTTTGAAACAAATACTCTCCTTATGTATTTTTCACATGAATTATCAATGAAATGATCAAGGATCTTTTGATTGGTCTTCATTTGTGTTTCGATTGAATGGATGATTTTTTCTTTGCATTAATTCAAGGAATTAATTAAATTGCTATGAAAAAATAATGGGTTCATGTGATTAGATATAAGGATTTGAAAAGTAGTCTCTATTTTGGAATATTTGAGTTGTTCTAATATAATGCAAATTTAAAATAGTTTGAATGCTAGGTTTGGTTATTATTATATTATGGTTTGTTTCAAATTTGAGTTCATCATCCTTAGATAAGGCATTGTTCCATTACTTTGGTTAATTTTCAAGTCATTGAGTCAACCCTATCATTCAAAGAAAAAATTCATAAAGAATATCATTCATTCACTGAAAATTGTTTAAAGTTTCATGTGAAGCTACCCATTTTATACTTTAAGTGATTATTTGCTAAAGAATTTTCCAAATTTTTGAATGATTTAATCTAATTTGCAATTATATGAATGTATCTATTGTAAAAATTTATTTGATAAGTGTCACAAGAGTATCATAAGATACATTGTAGGGATTACCCTCTCAGGTCTTGTAGAGCCCAAAGTGCAAAGGGAAAGCCTAGCAATCTTTCACCTATTCATTGGACAATCCTCACAATTATTAACCATTGAATTTGGGAGATTCATGGATAACTGATGAGATTAAGTTTGGTTCATTAAAAACAACCAACAATTGTGATGATCTATTATAAAAGGTGTCATTTGCATAGGGGTGTAGTATGTGAATAATGTTATAGGGGTACCCACTTTGGTTTTGTAGAACCTAAATTTTAGAGAACTTTTATATCTGTCTCCAATTTGTTGGCCAATAACCTAGGATTTCTAAGCATAAGGAGTATCTAACCTTTAGGAAAGCCTAGTAAAACAATTATAAACACTAGTAAATCCTACCTTCCATGCTAGAGAAAAGAAATTGATGTTTACTATCATTCTTTTCATGATATGGTAGATGGAAAGGTGAACTTGGAAAAGATTGACACTTTGGCAAATGTTGCAGATGCACTAAAAAAATGAGTGAGCACAAAAAGGTTTAGATGGTGTTTTTATCCCATTGGCCTTAGGGCCCTAAGTAGAGAAGTTCAAATGGTTGAGAATTAGATAGATTGGATTCACTATCCCAATTCCTGAGCTTCACATTTTTATTTTGGAATTCACCTGCAAGATCCTAACATATTCCTATACTTCACTATCCTTATATTGGTTAGGATTTTTCTGGTCATTTTAAGTTGTATATAGTGTACATATGGTCAATCTTACATCCCCACTTAGGTTCCATCATTGTATATACTTGTCACTAGGTCCCGTGTTTGTGTTAGTTGTCTTACCAAGAGTTCCCATCCTACTAGTTCCTATAGAAAAATTCACTAGCCCCTCAAGGTTTCAATACATCATGGGTATTTGTTGTCATTTTGATCTTAGAATCTACCCCATCCATCTTTTGTATTTATAGGATATATCGCTCCTCACATTAGACCACACCAGTCCACCCATCATCCTCATGGAGAAGGATATGTTGAATTTATCATTATTTATTTGTGCATTTGAATTTTGTTTATCTTTAGAGCTTCTAACTATACCTACTTGAGGTCACCAAAATCTATCATATCATGGAGTGCTTTGATTGGTCTACATATGGAAATATATTATCTTCTCATGATTTCATTTTCCTGGTTGCCTCATATTGTACGTGTTAGTTCTCAAAAATGCTGGTTGAAAAACCACAAGAGGTTGCCAAGCTCTTGGTATGTTTTAGGCTAATGAACAAGGCCAATTGGTGTATTTGAACCTTCTTCTCTTCAAGCTCTTCCAAACCTAGGTGGATATTCCTAATGTAAGTGAACTAGACTTAAACTATGTGTTTCCTAATTGTGTAATCTATCCATAATGGCAATTGGAAGTGGAAAGATGCAAGTCTAATTTGGTATAAATTGTATATGCAATATCAAGATGAAGTTTATGAATATGTTTAGTTAATAGATGTAATGTTTTGAAATAAATTTGATAAAACTAAATGATGAAATGGATAATACCAGTGCCTTGTTGGGTAAATGGAGTCAAATGAAAGTCTAAGATAAGTGACATGTACTTGGTAGCAACTCTAATTGTTTGGCACACTAATATTGGTTTATAACTTGTATAAATGTGCAAGCAAGTGATTCACAAACTCTAATTACTTATCCAACTAACATAACTAGGTTAATTATAATTTATCAAAAATATTTTAATCTTTCCTAGAAAGTACCAATTGAATAAATTATGCAAGAACACAGATAACACCAAATTGGAGAGAAATTGGAGAAAAATTGACAATCCTAATTATATGGTTCTTCTTACTGATCCAAACAATACTTCTAGATTACTGTGATTGACTAGAAGGATTTTAATTCCTTTGGGGAAACCAATTAATCATATCACACAAGTATAACAAATGTGCATTGATAAATTGAATATATACTTGATATACCAATTTAAATAATAAAGAAGCATTAAAATGGAGACAACAAGATAATTGAATAACTTCAACAAACAATTGATACCAACATAATGCCACAAAATTAGAGATATTTCATTGAATTCTTCAAAATATTGCTTACAACATAGTCTTTCAAAATATAAACATTATGGAACTTTTCTGATATCCATTAATTATCAATATTCTACTACTATCTTCTCCTATATCCTTCTTTTGGTCCTAGTCTCTCTTATATATATGAGAGGCAACAAGCTTTAGACCTAAAGACATGGCTTTTGATAACAAAAAAAGATTTGAAACTAAACATAACTTAAGAAACTAACACAATCATAAACATGTGTACCAATCTGTTAATCTCCTAGTAAAACCTTGTGGTCATCTAAGACCTATTCATATCTTTTACTATATGATAGGGTCCACATCATTACCAACAACCAATTTTGATGGTTGTTTAGTTGTGTCCAAAATATCCACTGCCCGATTAATAAACAAATTGAAATACAAGAGATGATCAATGTCTCCTTGTTCTGTGTGAGTATCTACATTCGATATGACCTCTTTTATATCACACTCTATGTGCTTGAATTTCTAAAATTTCTTATGATTATTCTACAAGACCATATCTTCATCATTAATCTCCTCTAATGCAGTGGTTAGAAACACTGTAAAATATACCTTCCAATCATCCCCTTTTTGAAGATTCCTTGTATCATCATGAAGTGCAGGAACCAAATTAAATAAACTAAGATTCTCCTTGAGTCTGCTATGATACTAATTATGTGATTCCACCAAACTGTTATATTTCTGCAACAACTGATCCTTCAAAATCTGTTTATCCATGGGTTCCTTCTTCTTATCAATCATCCTTCTCTACAATTGAATATTCTCTTTTGTTGTTGATTGTACTTGATTGAACATTTTACAATAATCATCAACTTGCTTCATTATCTTATTAAATCTTTGTTTGATTATTTCAGACACAATACTATACGTGATGACATTCATTTCATTTTCCAATGTTTTACATTTTTCTTGGGATTTCAAATGATAATTTTTACAATAAGCTGCATCAACTAATGCATATAACACTCTTTTATCTTTCTCAAGCCATGGATCGTACAATTCTGGAGTACAAGAAGAAGATGAATTCTCCATTTGATGTGATAAATTCTTTTTCAATTTTTCATTCTCTTTTACCAATTTTTCAATTTGTTCTCTAGTGATTTTTGCCACATTGACATTCGGCTCTACATTTTCTAAGGGATTAGTGTCCCTAACTATTTTGACCAAAAGGTGTCCAAATACTTGATTCAGATTGTCAATCACTGTCGACCTCTTCACATGAGGGTATAATGACCAAATAAGTAAGGTATCCTCATCTAGTTTATATATCGACCCTGAATATATCTTATCACTAGCTTCCTCTATTAGGGTCATTGTTGTATCCCCTCTTTTTTCTAAAATTGTTGAACACAATTGAAGGCTCATGTACCATCCTAGCAGCAATAATACCCAAGCCTCTTGGAGTAATTTTCTACCTCTTTCAAGGGTGATGGATTGCATCTCCCTGCCAACTTATTTTTTCAACTCTTCTAAGGTAGCAACTTCCTTCTCAAGAGTAATGTCTTTCTCCTTCTGTCTTATTTTCTTCCCCTTATACACATAAAAAAAATGATTTGAATTCAAGATTTTTAACAAAATCATTATCATAAATGAATTCATGACCAGCCTTGAACCTAATGTCATTAGATAACTCATCTAATGTTTCAAATTTTACAAGCTCCTGAGGGAGCTGATATTGTGTGATCACAGGGACCTTTATCTGTTCCACTGGTTGTTCATCTTAATTACTCTCTTTATCATGGGTATGTGCAAGATCATGATGGGCCAAAAAGTGGCAATATGATGGGTATGCATAGGGTATGTGGCTTATGACTTTTTTTTCCCCAAAATTGATGAAACAAAAAGGGTTTTTAAAGCCAATTCTCAGCTTTCCACCAATATAAATTATGCTTTACTTTGAATTTAATAAATAATTATTACGTGTTTTCTATTTAAATTACAACTAAAGTCTTGATTGATAGGATGATTGAAAAATATCTATAGCTTTCAAATAGTATCACAATTTTTGAATCCAAAATATGTGTCACATTCTATGCTTTGCATACTATAGGATTAAAAAAATATCAAATTTCATGAAGTTTTGACCAAGTTAAGGTGGTCAGACATCTGAGTTTTTATATTTTTTAAAAGTTATAATAAAAAAATCATTATTAATTATTTACTTAGAAAAATATTACAAAAAAATATGCATCACATCAGGACATGAGTCCTCTACTTATATCTAAAATATTATAAGAAAATATTATCATTTTATTGTGGTTAGGGTGGTTAGATAGACACCTACTTATTTTTTCCTTGAAATTTAAGTGCTACTGCATTGAAATTTCAAATTTTCACCAAATAGAATTTGTTTTTTTAAAATAAACTTAGTAGTTTAGAAACTAAATTCAATTTGCTACAGATTCTATTCTTACATATTTTTGAAATAATATAGATAGCTTATTCAAATTTTTACATCAAGTTGCTTAACTCTGATTTTTCTGAATTTTTTGCCACTTAAGGGCCTATTTTTTCCATAATGATCCTTCACATACCCTCACTTTCTTCTCCTTCATTGTTGTTAGTGGAAAAACACACATCAGGAGTGGGTTTTGAAGGTATGTGATCCAAAGGCTCCACATCCTCAACCTATACTCCTATTTAAGTCATATGAGATGTATGAAAAACATATGAGGACACATCTTTCACTATTTCACTCATGTGAGCAATACACTGTTCAATCCTAGCCAAGGAATCTTGTATATCCACAAATGCTTCTCTATATGATGTGATATTATTTCTCTTCCATTCCTCTGCAAGCATAACTTTATTATAGGAAGCCATTCTCTCACCAGTGGAAGCTTCATCTCGGTTCTTGATCACATCATCAAGTGAAAACCAATGCTCATAACTTGACAAATTTTGAGTTAATCTTGCTTGATGAATAAATCCCTCTGCATCAAATTTCTCTCTTTCATAGCCAATGGGAAGGTTGTAATGGGCTAGTTTTGCATCAATTTCATCATACCCTTCAATGGAATATACTAAGAAATCTCCAAAAAAAGAGTGATAGGCATGAGTGATTGCTTATTATGACTCTTAAGATGCTTAGTATCAGACTTTGCTAGTTTCCACACTATTTCCAAATAAGTAACTCTATCAGGGACCACTTGGGGAAGCAAATGTGGAAAACCTTCAAATCCATAAAACCTTATTACTATGTAACTAGAGTAGGCATACCATTCTCCCCAATTATGGTTCAATTTTCCTATTGGGTTACTCTCCTTTGGTCTCAAAAATCTCTGCACTTCAAGGGATAAATTGTGATTATATGAATAGCCTAGAAAATTCATTAGTGGTTTAAAAAAAAAATCTTCAAAATGTAAGTAATGTGACCTATCACATCGACTATCCCATAGTGCAATCCACATTTGTACAAGTTTAAAGTTTCCATCTTCATCTGTGTCTTTGATTCTTAATTCTTTACACCGCACATTTCTAACATGACCTTTGACATATAAAAGTAAATGCATCAGCAAGGAATAATTTTTGAAATCTATACAATCATTGCTGTTTTTTATCCTTTCAATCCCTTGTTTTAGGGCATTCACCAAATAGTTTGCATAGTCAAATGACCTAGCATCTTTGCTTTGTATATCAGCTGCTATGACCATCAGTGCAATAGACATAAGTGGTGGAACCTAAATTCTGAAGACTTGGCCAGTTGAGTAGCAGGTATATTGGAAGTACTCATCAAAAAAATCTATATGAAATGGAATGTTTTCATTACTCATAAATTTCCTGAGTTGACCTTGTTCATTCTTATGTATGTGCAAAGGTAGCTTCCATCTCTTGTAGCTAGTATCCATGTAGTGGTATTTTGTTAAAAAGTCTCTAATGGTGAGTGGAAATTTCATGGGACCTTCTAACTGAAACACATAAGAGATCAGGTCTTGAGAGATAACAAGCATATCGGCCCCATTTGGTGATTGAATAGTTCTCTTCTTAGGATTATACTGACTAGCCAGTGCTTTCATTAATTCTATGTTGACAAACACGTTTGGCACCACAAGTCTTCCTAAATTTAATCTCCATGGGTTACATACTGGTTGAAATATGAATTTCTTCCTATAGTGATACATCAAAATTTTATAGCCCCGGTGTGGTGTCCAAACATCCCCCAGACCCCTATGCTTGTCTAACAATTTACTATTTTGAACACTTCTTCTGGGTCATGGCCCTAACCCTGGACACTGGTCTTTCGGGTCTTGGTTTATATTCCTTTTTTTAGTTTTTTGTTTCTTTGCCTTAGTTTTTTCTGCATTGTCTTCCATTGCTAACTCTGAAAAAATGCAACTTTCTAGCTGAGAGTGGAGGACTTATGTAAATTTTCGCTTCCTCTAGTTTTACTGCTTTAAAGCTTCGAGCTTCGTCCCTTCTACCTTTTCCCTTAGTATATCCTTTCTGGTTTTTGCAATTGTATGATCAATTCATGGTGCAACTCACTTCATTTCTAGCTCATTAATACACCACTTGTTCAAGTCTTGTCATCAAGGAAAGCATTTATGTTAAATATCCCAACTACGCTCTTTGGACGTCACATCAATAAATAGTAATCATTCATTGCTATCTCGTTGGAACTTTGATTTTTTTTCCACCGATGGCCACCTTCTCCACCAAAAAGAACTCCTCTTTCAGTCTATTGACAAGACATCTAACAACACTACCTTGGTACATCCCAGCTTCACTAATAAGTGTTATATCTTGATACTCCATGATTACATTAAGCTATTGGGGAACCTTCATCATATGTTCCACTGATGCACCCAAGCTATGGTGATGTGTTAATCTCTGTTGTTTTCTATCGGCTCGTCGAGGGAACTACTTTGGAAGTTAGCTCAATGGAAATATGTTACACCGATGTAAGGATATGGATTGCCTTTATCGAGCTATCGGTGGGATAGTGATGGGAGTTCCACCGATAGAGTATATTTAGGCCAATGGTGTCAAAAGGGTTTTGATGAACTTCATGGGTGTGATTGCTTGGGTATTATGGATTTTACACAAACTTCAAAAAATTATCTAGATCATGAAATTGAGTCTGGTGAAATTCTATAAGGACTAGGTGATAAATGGATAGAGGCTGATGGAAATATGCCAAATTTTTTAGTCCTAATAGTGGCTTTGTTTGAGGATGAATGATTGTGAAATTATTGCAAGAATCCAAAAAATCTTTGGGGAGTAGACCATGGATGAAGATGGAATATGATGGGAACCTAAAAACTACTATGCATGGAAATTTGTAAAATTTAGAAGATATTTCAGGTATTGTCTGTGCACTAGCAATTCCTGACCATCACCTAGACTATTGTGCATGGAAAAATATTTCAAGAGGTTTGTCAAGAATTTTCCATGCACTGGAAATCCTTAATTCTCTAGTGTTTTTCAAGAAAATAAGTGCTTTAGAAATTTCCCACTTATTGACAATTCTAGTTCTTCACCTGACATGTTTTGGAGATAATATGAATCCTCACCTCCCTTGCCCACAATAACAAAGGGTCCTAACCATAAGGATTCAAACTTCCTATGCTTTCTCTTATTTTGGCTCCTGGCATTCCATATGAGAACCATGTCACCAACTTCAAACTTTTTGTTTTTATCCTTTTTATCATACAAGTATTTTATTTGTAATTGTTTCTTCACATTGTGCTACTGTGCTTGATTTCTAATTTCATCAAGTTCTATCAACTCTTCCATTCTCTCCTCCATAGGTTCAGGGATGTCTAAGTCCTCTTGCAAGATAAACCTACTCATTGGTAGTAGATTATGTAAAGGGAGCCTAGCTTGAGCCCCATATACCAGCTTAAAGGGAGACTTTCCATTAGCCCTCTTCACAGTAATCTTGTATACCAGGTATGTGTAGGATCATCATGGAAAAAAATAAAAAAAATCAAAGTTAGGTAACTTGACGTAAAAATTTGAATAAGTTATCGATATTATTTCAAAAATACATAAGAATAGAATTTGTAGCAAATTGAATGTAGTTTCTAAACTACTAGGGTCTTTTTTTTTTTTAAATATCTATTTGGTGAAAATTTGAAATTTCAATGTAGTAGTACTTAAATTTCAGGGAAAACATAAGAAGTAGGTGTCTGTCTGACCACCCTAACCACAATAAAATGATAATATTTTTTTTTAATATTTTATATATAAGTAGAGGACTCATGTCCCAATGTGATGCATTATTTTTTGTAATTTTCTTTCAAGTAAATAATTAATTATGAATTTTTTATTACAACTTTTATAAAATATAAAAACTTGTATGTCTGACCACCTTAACTTGGTCAAAACTTCATGAAACTCAATTTTTTCTTTTAATCTTATAGTATGTGAAGCATAGAATGTGACACATGTTTTGGATTAAAAAAAATGATACCATTTGAAAGCTATAGATGTTTTTCAATCAGCCTATCAATCAGGACTTTAGTCGTAATTCAAATACAAAATGAATAATAATTATTTATTAAATTCAAAGTAAAGCATAATTTATATTGGTGAAAAGCTAAGAATCTCCTTTAAAAACCCTTTTTCGTTTCATCAATTTTAGGTAAAAAAAAATTGCTAGCCACATACAGTACACATACCCATCATATTGCCACTTTTTGGCTCATCATGATCCTGCACATGCCCTACCCATAAGGCTTATTTTAATTTGGAATCCCAAGCCTTCTTGTTATTATTCAAAATCCTCTTTATGATCTTCATAATACTTTTGTTACTAGATTTATCTTTCCCATTGATTGCATGTGGATGATAAGACAAAGCATATGAGATGATGATTCCATAAGACTAACAAAACTCCTTGAACTCATCATATCTAAAACACATTCCATTATCAGTTACAATCCTTGTTGGGAACCCTAATCTTGTGATGATGTTCTCTGGTAAGAAATTGATCACAACCTTGTTGGTTGCCTGCTTGGTGGGTATGACTTCCACCCATTTTTTGAAGTAATTTGTGGCCACCAACATCCATTTGTGTCCTCCACTAGATTTTTCTGTAATTTCTCCTATGAAATAAATTCCCCACTGATGGAATGGGGCTTCAACCTCCATAGGTCTAAGAGGTAGTGCTCCTTGATAGTTCAATTTTCCAAAAAAAATTTGGCATGCCTCACACTTTCTAGTATAGTCATGTGCATCATTGAAAACCTTAGTCCAATAGTACCCTACCCTTAATATCTTATGAGTAGTAGTTTTTGCTAAGAAATTTCCCCCACATGCTCCTTCATGCATCTCCTACAAGACATGTCATGATTGATGTTCATCCAAGCACAACAATAGGACACCGTCCCTATTCTTTCAATAGAGGTCTCCCTCCATGAATACCTATTTTGAGGCCTGCAACGTGAGTGTCCTTTTTCTATTGTCATCAAACCCTTTCGAACATTTCAAATGTTTGAGGTAATACACAATATCAGTGCACCATGAAGTGTTTTCTATACTAGTGACCATATCTTCTTCATCATTGACATTGCATACTTGGGAAACTTCCAGATTTGTTTTAGCCATTAATTTGGCTAGTCCTTGACACTTTACAAGCTTAGTGATCTGAAACTCAATATCAAACTCCTAGATGCTATTTATCCATCTACATCTATGTCCTATTGTCTCACTTTGTATGAACACATCCTTAACTGCAATGTTAGGAACATAAGCTATTACTTTTCCCCTACTAGATATTATCTAAATTCCTTGATAGCTCTTACCAGTGCATAGGATTATTTTCAACAATATCATACTTCAATTATACATTTAGGAGGGACTTTCTAAAGAGGTAAATTGGTTGTTCATACCCTTCATCATTTTTTTGAAGCATTACTATAGCAACTATGTGATAGGATGAAAATGACAAGATATGGAAAGGGTTTTTGAAATCTGGAGATTTCAATACAGGAGCTTCTTTGATTGATCTTTTTTATAGATATGAATGCATCTATAGCATTAGCATTCCAATCAATTTTTGCACCTTTCTTCATTATCCTTGATATTGGTTTTACTATCTTAGCAGAATTTGATATGAATCTTGTCACAAAATTGATTTTTCTAAAAAGGATTGAATAGCCTTAACTGTCTCGGGGATAGGTATCTTGTCAATGGTCTCCACTCTTTCAGGATCAATTCTTACTCCCTCCTTAGAGACTATATGCCCTAGTAGCTTTCCTTCTATTATTGCAAACTGACACTTTTTTAGGATTAAGTGAGATGCCATATTCCAATGCTTTCAGACATATTTTTTCAAGGTGAGCAACATGATCCTCTACATTTTTGGAGTATGCAATTAAATAATC
The DNA here is from genome assembly GCA_007258455.2 of Sequoia sempervirens. NCBI lineage: Eukaryota > Viridiplantae > Streptophyta > Pinopsida > Cupressales > Cupressaceae > Sequoia > Sequoia sempervirens. The sequence goes on along the minus strand of VDFB02270651.1, from coordinate 322,900,794 downwards.
TTGGTAGACTTCCATTATTACATTGATAAGGTTAGAAAAAGCAACATCCATGGCTCTTTGGAATTTTGCACCATCATTTATGAGTTCAAATGACATCCTAACATAAAGATATGTTTCACATGGCATAGTGAAAGTTGTCTTGTATTGTTTTGGTTCTTTAACTTTCACTTGATTATAGCCTAAAAAATCCATCCATCATGGATATTAACTCAAATCCTTTGATCCTTTGTAGTAGAGCCTCCATGTTTGGAAGTGGATAATTTTCTTTGAGAGAAGATACATTCAAGTTTCAAAAGTCTACACAAAGCCTTATATCTCCATTTTTCTTTCTGACTGGTACTAGATTATAGACCCAAGATGAATGTCTAATCGGCTTGGTAATTCCTCCTTCCCTAAGCTTCATAAGTTCTTAATGCATTTTAGGCTCCAAAGTTGGATTGATGGGTCTTTGTTTTTGCTTCAACGATTTTGCATCTAGTTTTAGTGGAATCTCATGTTGAAACAAATCTTCTCTATATGCTTTAAGATCCTCATAAGACCATGCAAAAACATGCTTGTATATTCTTAATTGTGCAATTAGCATTTTTCTGATTTTTGGACTTATTTTCTTCCCAATATATACCCTTTTGGGTGCCAATTCAGTCCCTAGGTTGACTTGTTAAACATCTTCTCTCTTAATTGATGTTTTCTTCATGAGAGCAGGATCATTTACATCAATTACCCTTTCTAGTGCCACAAGTCCTTTAGAAAGTTTGTTGGTTTTGAGCTGCATAACTTCTTTTTTGGACATAGTTTGTTTGCCATCTATTTCTTCCACAAAAGAATTAAAGTTAATCTCCTGGGATTCATACTGGTCTATGCAATGGAGAAAATTTATGAGATCAGTTTCATCGTTGAAAACTTCCCAACTATAGATATTATTAGGGATAGCAGGTCTTGTTTTAAATTCAACTTGAGATAATCTAGCCAAGGTGATATCATCTCTTCTTAGGGCTACATTGGCTAAGAAATCTTCCATCAAGTTCTTGGACCTATCTATCCATCCAAGAGAAAAAGCATCAAATAATTCAATTGTGTCCCACACAACATTTCTATATTGTTTTAACCTTTTGTTTTTTGTGGCATATTTCAACTTGACTTGTGAAATGATCAATTCAGAGTCTCTAAGAACAATTAGTAGTTTGATCTTGTGTTTGATAGCCATATTCAAACCAATTAGCAAGGCTTTATACTCTGATATATTACTTTACATTCAAAGGTCAACAAGAATGAATACTTTAATGTGATACCTTCAAGTGAAATAAACACTACCCTTGCTCCATTTTTGTCCTGACTACATGCTCCATCAAAATACATCCTCCATACACTGTGTTGAATTTTAGAAACATGCTTATCAATTGGGTTAGTATTCATTAGTTTAGGTTGGGAAGGCTCTATTCTGAAACTTCTTAAATCCACATCACAAAAATAGTTTACCTAATCTTGAGTGGCATAATCCACAATTTGATTCATCCTTGGTTCTCTATATAACTTGACCTCTTCTCCATTGACAGGTATTGTTGCATAAGATAAGTCAAATTGCACATTTCCTCCAACCATTTCATTCCATTGTTTTGATAAGAGAATTCCAAAGTGAGGGGTTGTTTCAATTACAATTATGTCAATATTATATACTACATGTGGATAAGCAACCAATTTCACCTCTACATCTTTCATAATTCCTATCACTAGGACATGCCTACTATCCATAGAATAGCATTTTCCACCAGTAGTGTCTACCCACATGCCAAGTTGTTTCATGACCCCTACTAGCATGATGTTAATAGAATCACCTAATTCTATCATACAATTTCTTACCAACTTATTATTTATGAGTAATGTAGTAAATAATGGATCAACTTGTGGATGATTCATCAATACATCACCAAGAAAAACATCAGGAACCTTTACCTTTTCCTACTTGCTATTACTGATCTTGGTTGTCCCCTTGTTCTCAGAGTTTATGCTTTTGTTATTTCCATTAAATATTAATTGAATAGAATTGTCCCTATACTCTTTTGTTTTCATCATTTCTAATAATGACAAACATTTTTACTTGAGACAAGGCTTTGTGAAGTCAAAATATGTATTTTATGTTTTGGTTGTCTTCTTTTCCTCCAGTGGATCTCCTTTGTTCTCATCTTTTTATCTTGTGTTTGTTTCATCAGAATTTTGTTTTTCTTTATGAAAATCTTTGTTTTCTTCTTTATGAACATGTTTTTGTTCATTCTTATCAGGTTGCTTACTTTTTGTCCTTTTTGGTGCTCCCTGTGTTGCTCCTTTATCTTTCATAAATATCCATCTTGGAACACCCTCATCTTCATTTACTGTTTTCTTTCTTAATCGGTATTTTCTTTTTTCATGTTCTACTATAGCAATGGTTAATTCCTTGATCTCCTCATCAGTTGCTTTCCTTACTCTGTATTTACTTGACTGAGATGGTTCACAAGGAGAATGTAATTCATCATTTCTTTCATCATAATAAAAAAAACATGTTTTTCTACCATACGAATATTTTATCTTTGGTTACCAATATCATACCCGTAGCCTTCCTCTTCTGAAGATTAATATCTCTACCCAATTGGATGGATGGTGTGAGAAGTTAAATCTATTGTATGATCCTCTTCCTCATTTTCCACTGGTATTTCTTCTTCTTGTATTTATTGAGATACCACACAGTGGTTAAGAGAATGTGGAAAATTACAAAATTGACACTAGAAGGATTATTGTTAACCATGTATGCTCCCTTCTTCTTTAAGGGGTCAAGAGTCTCCTTACTCTTAGGCCTATCAATTATGGGCCTTCCATCCTTCCAATTTGTGTTATATGGCATATCATGCAACCTTAGTCTTTCTTTTCTGTAAGTATTCTCTTGCCTCTTCTAAGGTTTGTTAAAATTTTGGGGAAATCTGAGATTGTCTCTTTTACCAATCATTCCAACATCCTTTCTATTGTTTTCAATAGTCAATGTTGTTTTTTGTGCTTCAACTAGATTTCTAGGGAACCTATTGCTAAGCTCATATCCTATATTTGGATCAAAGGATTTTAGGTAAATGCTCAATGCTACAAGGTCTGTCAATTTGGATGTAGGTGGTATCTTATTATGCAATTTAGAGAACCTTTGGTTGAAGTCATAAACTGATTCATTCTGATTTTTCTGGATACTTATCAATTCATGCAAGGAAAACTCAAGTGCAAAATGATTTCCATATTGCTCTAGAAATTGATCTTGGAAGTTTGATATAGAATTAACTGAAACATCAGATAGGCTATTGAACCAATCTCTTGCTTCTTCTATTATAAACATCATTAAAAATCTCATATTCACATCTTCATAATCCATACCAATACCTTGAACAAAGGGATTAAAATTTATGATATGTTCTTTTTCTAATATCCCATTATTTCTAGTGAACTTGTGAATAATTACTATCCATTAGGTATGGGTACAATTGATACCCTGTCAATCCAAATTGTCTACATGGGTTTGTAAGATTTTATGGAGGAAAGTTCGAGGGTGGCAAATTAGGGCAGCACTAGTACCCATATTGAGGTTGATGATAGGAATTTTGTTGGAAGTGTTGTTGAGGTTACATATTTTGATGGGGAGCATTTTGTTGATATTGTGAGGGGTATTACTGACCTAAAGGTGGATTGTGCTAGGAAGCATTGGTAGTATTTGGATGTTGGGATTTCTCAGATGGCATATTATACTAAAAATGTTGTCTTTGGTTTAGATTTTGTGGTGCTCTTATGTTCTAAGATGCTCCTTGTTGATTGATATTACCACCCTATTTATGTGGGGGGACATACTTAGGTGGTTTTGATGTATTAATGTTTAGTTGAGATAGTTGTTGACTCAACTCTATGTTTCTTTTCATCATCCATTGTCTTCTTTCGAGTTGTTGTTCCTTCCACTACATTTATATTTCTAATTCTTGATTAGTCATATGTTGAAAATCTTCAACATAAGTTGTTTTATCTATGGTCCCACAATGGTTTCCTTCTTCTTGTCTATGGGATATTTCATGATCATGCTCCTCTTGCCTCTGTCTCTATTCCTCCTCTCTTTGGGCATAGAACTCCTGCATTCTTTCTTAGTCTATTTCAAAGTGACAAGTTGGATGATCACTATTCTCTCGTTCAAATGGAGTGTGCGGATCTCCACATGGATCAATTTTTTGATCTTCTAACCTATGTAATGTGTCAAAGCTATTGTATACATTGAAATTTTGTTCTTATGAATTCTCTTCATTTATGACATCTGCTTGGCTAGATGTCTCCTTAGACATGTTCTTATTTTTGTTTGTTTTTGTAGGATGAGATCCATGTTTGTCAGTCCATCTCCCATTATTGTTCTTGGGACTACCTTGCTGTAAGGGTCTTCTTCCATTCATATCTGATGATATAAAGTATCTATGATGTTTGTCATCTATTCTTTCTAATCTGATGCTTAATTTATCTATCAAAAAATCTCTTCAGAATTGCTACCTACCTTTTGAAAGTAGGAAAAAGATTTAGTTTGTTCCCAGCAGAGTCTTTTAACTCTTGAATGAATCTATGATGAAAGGATTGAGTTCATAATTTATTCTCTAGCAGAGTCACCATTCTATTAGTTCTCAAAAATGCTAGTTGAAAAACCACAAGAGGTTTCCAAGCTCTTGGTACGTTTTAGGCTAATGAACAAGGCCAATTGGTGTATTTGAACCCTCTTCTCTTTAGGCTCTACCAGACCTAGGTGGGTATACCTAATGCAAGTGAATCAAACTTAAACTATGTGTTTCCTACTTGTGTAATCTATCCAAAATGGCAATTGGAAGTGGAAAGATGCAAGTCTAATTTGGTATAAATTGTATAAGCAATATCAAGTTGAAGTTTATGAATATGTTTAGTTAACAGATGTGAAGTTTTGAAATAAATTTGATAAAACTAAATGATGAAATGGATAAGACTAGTGCCTTGTTGGGTAAATGGAGTCAAATGAAATTCTAAAATAAGTGACTCATACTTGATAGTAACTCTAACTATTTATAACACTACTATTGGTTTATAACTTGTATAAACTTGCAAGAAAGTGATTGGAAAAATCTACTCACTTATCCAAGTGACATAACTAGGTTACTTATAATTTATCAAAAGGATTTTAATCTTTACTTGAAAGAAACAATTGAATAAATTATGCAAGAACACATATAACACCAAATTGGAGATAGATTGACAATCCTAATTATATGGTTCTTCTTACTGATCCAAATAATACTTCTAGATTACTATGATTGACTAGAAGGATTTCAATTCCTTTGGGGAAACCAATTAATAATATTACACAAGTACAACAAATGTGCATTGATAAATTGAATATATACTTGTTATACCAATTTAAATAATAAAGAATCACTAACATGAAGACAACTAGATAATTGAATAACTTCAACAAACAATTGATACCAAGATAACACCACAAAATCAGAGATCTTTTATTGAATTCTTCAAAATATTGCTTGCAACATAGTATTTAAAAATATAAACATTATGGAACTTTTCTACTATCCATTAATTATCCTTATTATACTACTATCATCTCCTATGTTCTTTTGTTGGTCCTAGTCTCACTTATATATACAAGAGGCAACAAGCTTCACACCAAAAGACATGAATTTTGATAACAAAATAGGATTTGAAACTAAACATAATCTAAGAAACTAACACAGTCATAAACATGTGTACCAATCTATTAATCTCTGAGTAAAAGCTCATGGTTATCTAAGACCTGTTCAAAGATTTAATTGTATGATAGGGTACACATCATTACCACTGACTGATTATGATGGTTGTTCAATTGTGTCCAAAATGTCAACTTCTCGATTAATAAATAGATTGAAAGATGAAAGATGATCAATGTATCCTTGTTCTGTGTAAGTATATGCATTGAATATGACCTCTTTCATATCATACTCTATGTGAATGAATTTATCAATTTTCTTATGAGTATTCTACAAGACCTTATCTTCATCATTAATCTCCTCTAATGCAATGGTTAGGAATACTATAAAATCAGCCTTCCGATCATCCCCTTTTCAAAGATTCCATGTATCATCATGGAGTGTAGGAACCAAATTAATGCAACTAAGATCCTCCTTGAGTCTTCTATGATATTGATTATGAGATTCCATCAAACTGTTATATTTTTGCAACAACTAATCCTTCAGAATTTTTTTATCACTGAGTTCCTTCTTCATATCAGTCATCCTTCTCTCTAATCGAATATTCTCTTCTATTGTTGATTGTACTCGATTGAACATTTTTCAATAATCATCAACCTACTTCATCATCTTGTTAAATTTTTCCTTGATTATTTCAAACACAATACTGTACTTGATGAGTTTAATTTCCTTTTCGAATGCTTTACATTTTTCTTGGGTGTTCAAATGAGAATTTTTTGAATAAGCTGCATCAACTAATGCATCTAACACTCTTTTATATTTCTCAAGCGATGGAGCATCCAATTCTAGAGTAGAAGAGGAAGATAACTTCTCCATTTGATGTGATAACTTCTTTTTCAAATTTTCATTCTCTTTGACAAATTTTTCAATTTGTGTTGTAGTGAATTTTTACAAATTGACATTCAACTTTGTAGTTTCTAAGGGATTAGTGTCCCCAACTCTTTTGACAAAAAGGTGTCCAAATACTTGATTAGGATTGTCAATCACTATCAACCTCTTCTCATGAGGTTATAATGACCAAATAAGTAAGGTATCCTCATTTGGATTATATCCGAACCCCCAATATATCTTATCACTAGCGTCCTCTATTAGGGCCATTGTTGTATCCCTTCTTTTTCTAAAATTGTCAAACACAATTACAGAGCTCATGTCCCATCATGGCAACAGTGATACCCTAGCCTGTTGGATTAATTCTCCACCTCTTTCAAGGGTGATGGATTGCATCTTCCTGTCAACTTGCTTTTTCAATTTTTCTAAGGCAACAAATTTATTCTCAAGAGTGTTTTCTTGCTCCTTCTATCTTATTTTCTTCCCCTTATACTCACAAACAAATGATTTGAATTCAGGAGTTTTAACAAAATCATTATAAAAAATGAATTCATAACCAACCTTAACCCTAATGTCATCAGATAACTTATCCAATGTTTCAAATTTTATAAGCCCCTGAGGGAGCTAATATTGTGTGATCATAGGGGCCTTTATCTATTCCACTAGTTGTTCATCTTCATTACTCTCTTTATCCCTTTCTTCTCCTTCACTACTGTTAGTGGAAAAAAAAACATCAAGAGTGGGTTGTGAAGGTATGCAATCTAAAGGCTCCACATCCTCAGCTTTTACTCATGTTTAAGTCATATGAGATGCATCAAAAACATATGAGGGAACATATTTCACTATTTCACTCTTGTGAGCAATAAACTACTCAATCCTAGCCAAGTGATCTTGTATATTAGAAAATTATTGTCTATATGATGGGATATTCTTTCTCTTCCATTACTCTGTTAGCATAAATTTATTATAGGAAGCCATTCTCTCACTAGTGGAAGCTTCATCTCAGTTACTAATAACATCATCAAGTGCAAACCATTGCTCATACCCTGACAAATTTTGAGTTAATCTTGCTTGATGAATAAATCCCTTTGCATCAAGTTTATCTCGTTCATACCCAAGGGGAAGGTTGTAATAGGCTATTTTTGCATCAATTTCATCATACCATTCAATGGCACATACTGTGAAATCTCTAAAACAAACAATACTAGGCATGAGTGATTGCTTATTATGACTCTTGAGATGCTTAGTATCAAACTTTTCTAGTTGTCATACTATTTTCAAATAAGCAACTCTGTTAGGGACTACTCGGGGAAGAAAATGTGGAACACCTTCAAATCCATGAACCCTTATTACTATGCAATCGGAGTAGGATTACCAATTTCCCCAATTATGGTTCACTTTTCCTTTTGGGTTAATCTCTCCTTTGGTCTCAAGAATCTCTGCACTTCAAGGGATAAATTGTGATCATATGAATAGCCTAGAAAATTCATTAGTGGTTTAACAAAATTTTAGTCAAAATATAACTAATGTGACCTATCACACCAACTATCCAATAGTGCAGTCTACATCTACATAGGTTTAAAGTTTCCATCTTCATCTATGTCTTCGATTCTTAATTCTTTACCACACACATTTCTAACATGACATTCATACAAAAGTAAATGGATCAGCAATGAATAATGTTTGAAATCTATACAATCACTGTTGTTTTTTATCCTTTCAAGCCCTTGATTTAGGGAATTTGCCAAATAGTTTGCATAGTCAAATAACCTAGCTTCTTTGCTTTGTATATCAGCTACTACAACCATTGGTGTAATAGACATAAGTGGTGTAAGCTCAATTCCTAAGACTTGGCTAGCTGAGCAGTAGCTATATTTGAAGTCATCTTCAAACAAATCTATATGAAATGGAGGTTTTTCATTACTAGTAAATTTCATGAATTGACCTTTCTCATTCTTAGGTTTGTACAAAGGTAGCTTCCATCTCTTTTAGCTAGTATCCATGCACCAATATTCTATTAAAAAGTATCTAATGGTGAAGGGAAAGTTCATGGGACCTTCTAACTGAAACACATTAGAGATTAGGTCCTGATAAATAACAAGCATATTGGCCCCATTTAATGATTGAATAGTTCTCTTCTTAGGATTATACTAACTAGCCATGGCTTTCATTAATTCTACATTGAAAAACACGTTTGGCACCACAAGTATTCCTAAATTCAATCCATGGGTTACATACTGGGTGAAATATGAATTTCTTCCTATAGTGATGCATAAAAAGCTCATAGCCCTGGAGTGACATCCAAACATCCCCCAGACCCCTATTCTTGTCTAACAATTTACTTATTTGAACACTTCTTTTGGGTCGTGGCCCTAACCCTAGAAACTGGTATATTAGGTCTTGGTTTATATTCCTTTTTTCAATTTTTTAGTTTCTTTGCCTTAGGTTTTTTTGCATTTTCTTCCTTTGCTAACTCTAAAAATATGTAACTTTATAGCTAAGAGTATCTAGTACTTACATGATTTTTTGCTTCCCTTGGTTTTACTGCTTAAAAGCTTTGAGCTTCATCCCTTCTACCTCTACCCTTAGCATAGCCTTTCTAGTTATTGCAATCATATGATCAATTTGTGGTGCAATTCACTTTAGTTCTAGCTCACTAATACACCACTTGTTCCAGTCTTGTCACTAGGGAGAGCATTTATGTTAAATATCTTGACATCACTATTTGGACATCACATCAACAAATAGTGATCATTCATTGCTAGATCATTGGACCTTTGATTCTTTTTCCAATGATGGCCACCTTCTCCACTGACAAGAGTTCCTCTTTCGGTCTATCAGCAAGACATCTAACAACGCTATCCCAGTACATCCTAGCTTTACCAATAAGTGTTATATCTTGATATTTTATGGTTACATTGGGCTATCAGGGAACCTTCATCATTCATTTTTCCGATGCACCCAAGCTGTGGAGATGTGATAATCTCCATTGCTTTCTATCGGCCCATCGGGGGAACTATTTTGGAAGCTATCCTAATGTAAAGATGCTATGCCGATGTAAGGATATGGACTGCCCTTATTGGGCTATCAATGGGGTAGTGATGGGAGTTCCACTGATAGAGTATATTTAGGTTGATGATGTCAAAAGGATTTCAATGGACTTCATGGGTGTGATTCCTTGGGTATGATGGATTTTACACAAACTTCAAAAACTTATCTAGATCATGAAATTGAGTCTGGTGAAATCCTGTAAGGACCGGGTGATAAATGGATAGAGGCTAATGGAAATATGTCAATTTTTTTAGTCCTAACAATACCCACCAAGGTCTTTGTTGATCTTGTGTAATACTAGGTCATCCTTTGTGTTTTTGGTTTTTCAAAATCAGACCCACCAAATCCATTTGACTTTGTGATATGTTAAAATAATCTTTCTTATTTTTTGTGAAAATCATATGCATGTGATACGAAGTCACCTTGGTTCCTCATACCTTGCTGCATAGTCTCTCATGTTATATAAAATTAAGTGCTCACTACATGGTATCATAATGCATAACATCAAATTTTCTCAATCCCCCACCCTATCATCTACCATTCCTATTTCTCCATCCTATCATTTACCATTCCTATTCACTCATTTACTATCTTCATCCCTAGTACCTCTTTCTTAATCATTGGGTTTGATTGTAGAAGTGTGTTCCCTCATCACTTTGCCATCAGGTTGATTCAGTTTGGCTGTTCCACTATGGTTACACCTATCATCTCCTATCATCTATCCATCTTTTCATCATTTCGTTATCATTTCATTTATATTATGTTGTTTAGTACTTATTATTCTAATCATCTTTTCATCATTCCATACTCATTTAATTTGCATTACATTGTTTAGGATTCATTATGCTAAGTATATTTTCCTTTTTTCCTACTCATTTCATTTGCATTTTTTTGTTTAGGATTTATTATTGTAAGAATATTTTCCTTATTTCATATTCATGTCATTTACATTACATTATTTATGATTTTTTATTCTAATAATATTTTCATCATTATGTTACCATTTAATTTGCATGAAGTTGTTTAAAGTTTAATATTTTGAACATATTTTCATTAGATTACACTCATTTTAGGTTGTATTGATCATTTTAGTGTCATTCCACATTTATTCATATAGTGTCATTATGCCATTGGGTTCATTTAACATATGTTTCATTCCATCACATTTTAATCCATTTTGAATTACATTAGGTTCATTTACAATTTCTCATAACCTTACATATTAATTCATTTACATTGCATTTTCATTTACATCCATGCATGAAATCAAATACATTCATCACACATCATAAATCATAAATACTCATATCATGAGCATAATAGATCACTACATCATCATTATAAATCATAACTCATAGGAATGCATATACATCTTACATAGAATATGTTAGTCATCATCATATTTTCATCACATATATATGTTTTTGCATCTTTTATCACAAATGGTTAGTGTCATAAATCATAATCATCATCATAATAATATGCATATATACATATATCCATACATGCATATACATTGTAATCATATATACAAAAACATAAACCATAATTCATGCCATCTAGCATAATCATAATCATCCATACATCATAGATAAACCATCCATACATAAATGTATAGAAATCATAAACATACATATCCATAATCATCATAATAATCATAGTCCATATCATATATCGATATCAAAATAAATTGCATCATAAACATCCACAAGTGTCATCCAAAATAATACAAATGACCATGTACATGTATATCAAAATCAATGTCTATATAAATTTAATACATCAAATGTGATAAATCAATATGTATACAACAATGACTAAATACATTTCCTCAAGACTAACATCTTCATTTATGAATCAATGGTTGCCTATACACGACCTCATCTACAAAAAACTTGTCTATTAGAAAAAATTGGTACATGTCTCCACATGGCTCACCCTATCCACTACTCTTGAAATATGAATGTGTGGTAGATGGTGGTAATGATCCACTCGGTACCCATCCTCCTCAAGGTGGTCCTATCAATCATGATCTCAATGATCCACTACACTCGAAGCTCACTGCTTGTGAAAATGTTAGCCTCTTCTCCATCTCTGGCATAACTACATAATAGAGATCCCTATAGTAATTGGCCTCTCTACTCAATCATATAATTTTACACATGTCTATCGCTCCTCCCTGCACCCTAGCGATATCTCACTCTTGATGATACTAGTCCCTATTCACCTACATTTGACCCCTCTTTGTTGCTCATGTATCTTGTGGTAGTACTAGGCTATCTCTCTTTGCGGTGATGGTGGCTAGGTCACCTTTTATGGTGTCTACTTGTGCTTGGAGGCTATCCCTCTCTATTTTCACCATGGTAAAGTCCCCTTGCAACATTTCCACCTCCAATTGTAACTTGTTCTATGCAATCATTGTTGCTCCATTCCCCTATTGCTTATCCACCTATAGCTGGAGCCTATCCCTCTCAGCTATGTGGTTGATCACATCATCTAAAGTTTCTTGCAAGAGACCCTACAAATAGGTGATCCTACTCTCTGTAGCCACAAAAATCCTTTCCAGGTCATCATCTCCCTTCCTCCCATCTTCTTGTGCTATGTGGGGCACCATACCTAGCCCTATCATATCCAAATCCACCTCCATAACCTCCTTATCTTCCTCATCACCATCCTTCTCCTCATCATCTCCACTATCTCTTGACCCATCCTCATCATCCCCATCCTATGCTACCATGGCCTCCTCAGCCACGTACTCCCCAATCTACCTTTTCTCATGGTGGGTTACCCTCCTCTATACTCTCCTCCACTCTCCAGCTACCACCTCCTCTTGCCTACAAACCTCCACCTATGTTGATGCTCTCACACCCACCACCTATCCTCTTAGAGGCATAATTGCATCCAACCTCCTACCCCTCCACCACTCAACGTGCCACTGTGTAACACTTGAGTCATCAAATACTCCTCCCCAATCCCATAAAACCTCTACTAGGTCCCTCCATGATGTTATAGGCACTTGCTATCCAATATTTAAGACCCATAGAACCATCTCCCATGATAGCCAAGAAAATATCTCCTCTGGATTTGGAATGTCCTAAACTATTCAGAACTATTGTGTCCCCCTATTAGGCTTGTACACCTCTATCAAGAAGTGTTATTTCCCAAGCAGGTAGCATCACCCAAACATGTATCCATACTACACTTAGTCCTCCTCTCAATCATCTAGCTCATCCATCCTCCACTAAGAAGTCATGCTTCAGATGTTTTCATAGCTCAATACACTCCTCCAAGTTAACACTAGTGGCTCATATGCCACCCTTTCTAACCTCTCTCCAAATGTCCTCATCACTTAGATATAATCTTAGGCCCATACTTGAAGTGGTGCGATGTAATTCAAACTCACTACCCTCCTACTATGTGCATGTGTAAATATAGTTGGTCCATTAAGCATGGGCCCCACACAAATATCCATGATATTCCATCCATATCCAATACCACACTCCCTAATATCAATCTAAAAAAGTTCCCACTCTGATCAAGTAACAATACCCCATTGATCAAACCACATAAATATAGTACCATCCAGCTAGGAACTATATCTCTAGATACATCCATGTCCAACACTGATCCTCTGCATGGTGGGTTCATCTTTTCGAACAAAGTCTATAGTAGTTGTTCCATCATTTATGTTGTCGATGCCTCCACTCTCACCTCTCAAATCAGTAATTGTAGAATTTACCATACATCCTCTAGGGTGATCATCATCTCCCCTATGGGGAGGTAAATTATGGAGGTATTCAAACTCCAACACTCTACCAATGCTATGAAAATGGGCTTGTACACATTAAGTATTTTCATTTGTTCCATGCAACCCATTCCACATGCATCCAAAATTACCTAGTTCATACCTCTTAATCCCCTTGCCAGCTATAGTATCATTGATCACCACTCTCACATCTGTAAGCTTGACGTGCTCTACATCCATCCAAACACATGTCAGGTCTCTCTATCTAATATTTCTTATATCTTATTTCTTTCTTATTTTTGTTGGATTTTACTTTTAGATGCATCTGCCCATCCATAGTGTAGAACTATACCTTAGCAAATCCGCCTCCTTTCCCTACACATCCATCCCTATAAGTTGAAGCACATTTTCCCATCTAGTAATGGATCCTCTTGTCTTCTTACGCATCTTCCCTTGTGGGAAATCATACATCCACTTATTCTTCAGTGTATCCATCCATTCGTGGATCTAATTCTCCTTCAGTGCATCCATTCCTATGGGAAAATGTGCATCTGCCTGTTCATCCATGGATCAACCCCTATAGTCCTAGGGATTCATTTTTCTATCCCCCTATGTGTCTACCCCTATGGGTGAATGTGCATCTACCTATCTAGTTATGAATCCATTTATGACGTATATCTACCCCTCTTCCCCATTTTCCTATCTAGTCACAAATCCACCCATTGACAAATCTACCTATGCTTTGGTAGATCCAACTATCTATAGGTACATTTTCCCATCCCTGAGCACAACCACCTCTTGGTGTGTCTACCCTATTGTCTCTTAGTATTATTTGGCATTAATGCCATAACACCAAGGTTAAGGTATCAGGTTGTGCACATGGTGATATTTTAGTTTTGCATGAATTGGAATTATCATCTGCATTTGGCATATTTTAGTGGTTGGTATGTTTCACAACTTGGCCTATGATCAGTTTAAAATAAGAAAGTTCATCTACATATTTACTTGCATATTGGTAAGATGCAGTGGTAAAGACTATATTCTAAGGATTGTTCAAAAGGCATTGACACATTCTATTTTTATAAGGCAACATATTATTCTTCAAATAAGCTTTAAATTGTTGTGAGGAATTATTTTTGAAAGGATGACACATTATGTTTTCTTAAAGTCAATTGGTAAGAGGTGGTAATGATAATGTTTTATGAAGCCAAAGTTACAAGTAACTTTTCACTATCAGTGGTAATTATGTTTTTTATTAATGGGAAACCTTTCCCATCATAATGCCCGGATGTGAAACATCATTATGCCGGATTTGAAAAAGTCTTTGAAGGATTGGATGGGAATCATCGATGTTTGTTCATTTTTTGTATCGATTAGGGTTGTTACCCTAATCATGGCATTAGTTACAAGCGAAGTTGGTTTTTTGTGTTTGGATGAAGGGACAAGTTTTATGTAGTGGAGAGCAGGGCAGTGAAGATGTTTTCTGTTTTGAGAAATTTTTTTACAGTCTTTACGATTGGCTTTGATGTTGTTTATTTACTTAAATTCCATGGGTCTCCTATTAGTTTTTGTTTCTGAAGAAGTATGGTATATAGGATTTTTTTCATCTCTTAATTTCGATATGTAAATACTTTGTTAAGGAAAAATCCTAGTTGGGTCTACTGTTAAGGATGAGTCTGTTGTGTAGAATAAGGGTTTTTTTTTAAATGTTAAATGTTTCTTTTGTTAAGAAAACTTTTTCGTTATTTGAGGGTTTGGCTGTGGTTTTATTGTTGATGGGTTTATTTTGTTGATTCAACAAATTATGTGGCAGTTATGTATTGTTTACTCTTAATGCTTGCTTGGAAGGATGGCTTTTGATTGGTTATGGTTGACATATCTAGCAAAAGGAAGTTGTAGATTCAGTTTCATATGGAAGTTATTGATACAGGTTTTCAAAATATTTTTTTATTTACCTAATTCTATTTAAAAAAAAGAGAACATATAAAATGTTTTGTTTTGCTCATTTTTATGATGATGAGATGGTTTTGGAAAGCATAGAATATATCTTTCAGAAAGACAATATATATTGTTTTGAGACTTGAACTTTGTGACTCGAATTTTGAGGTCATTGCATAACAAAGTATGTAATTATTGAAAGAGAGACCAACTCTATGTTTACAATTCTTTCATATTTGTACATTTTAAAATATTATCAATGAGATAGAATTATAAGACTATCAGTGAGATAGAACTATAAGACTAATAGTGAGATAGTACCATTGTTAGTGAGACAAATCAACCAGTGAGGCTTTGTACAAAGAATATTTTCAAATAAGGCCAGTGAGGCCAAGTTTGAGTGGTTTTATTCCCCAGGAGGGTTTCCACTCAAGACAATCTTTGTGTCAATCTCTTAAACGTGTTTGTTCATTATCTATTCATTTGTTTCTTATTGCATAAGTTCATTCATGATCTAAAGATTATTAAAAAACATATAAAAAGAGTTAATTTGTTTGTTAACACTGATTCACCCCCCCCTCTCAGTGTTAACTATACTCCAACATACCCATGCCCCGATGGATCTACTTGTCTAGGATGCATCTACCTATCTACCTACATGCGTAGATTAGCCCTGGGATGATGAGCAGATCCACTCTTTTTTTCAAATTTTATCCCTAATAAATCAAAAATTCAAAATCTATAATGAAAATTCAAAGGTTTTACTTGGGCACCCCACTCTCCTCTCCACATCCATGCTCACACCACATCAATCTATTGAGGGATGCTCTATCTAAATGATATTTTTCTCCATCTACTCTCTAAAATAATTAGAATGCTTAGGGTAAAAATAAATAGTAATTCACCCTAATTACTATTTATAGCTAACTCTAATTACCTATGTAACCTTAATTACTCTATTTTCCTTTGTTTCTTCATCATTCTTCATCATTTTTCATCATGCTCTTGTTGGTACCCCCCTTTTTCCTCTTTCAAAATGCCACCTAGGCTCCTTTTTTTCCATTCAATCTCTCAAGGGGGCATGATCCTACCATATTCCACATTTTCTTCTATTCCATCCTTTCCTCCATGTTGGGGAATCACTCTACCCATTTTCTTCTATTGAGTCAACTATATTGTATTTTTCTTTGAAATATCATTTTAATGATATTTCAAAGAGGAGAAAAATGTTGACACCTAAATTTGACCACTTACATTAGGTCAAATTTATCCCCTTTTTCATCTACCATCCCTTCTTATCTATTTTAATTAAATAATATTGTTGTTCTTTAATTAATATTGCTATTTTTCTAAACTCCTCTAAATCCTTAAGGTATTTGATTAAATAATTAAACACTTCACCGCCTTCTAGCCATTCCTCTCTAAATTAAATAAATATGCCATTTATTTAATTTAGTCATTATATCCCATAGGAATTAAATTTAATATTTAATTCCATCCTATCTCTCTCAGTCACATCCTCCTTATTCTATCCTTAATCTTGATCCACTTGCTAATCCCATAATTAAGGATGTGCACATTCCTAATCCATGATTAAGTGTCATAGCTTCCAACTTTTGTAAGTGGCCTCTAATAATTCTCACTAGCCTAATACACCTCCTAATCATCCTCCTTAATCACTTGTGATGAGACCATAAATTGTCTCGTATTTTATCAAAGAAAATAATCTATTTCTTCCTAATGCATTAGTGTTAAAGTGGGATTTAGTAATGATTGAAAGCTCTTTATCTTGTTTATATAGTAGAATATAAAGTAAACATTTGATTTATTTTTGGTAATCTATGTGATCCAAATTGTTTCTAATATCACTTCATAAGTGTTTTTAAGATGATATAATGTAGGTGAATACATTATTGAATAATTCATGACAATAAGGAGCTTCATAGACACTTGCAACAAAGAGCTCTAAACACTTGAAGTAGTTAACTCCTACAACTTTAGAAGAATTTGAATAAATAACGAGAAGATAGAGAATAATCCTAGCATACTCCTTCATTCATGCAAAATCATGGAGCATCTATCATTCCTAAATTAATGGGATGAGTATTTGCTTCATTTTGAGTTTTAAGATCTCTCAGAGTTATTAAATTTCATGCTTCCTTTTTCCAACCAAAGATAACTCTAGTAACCACATAACTCAAATGTTGTTGCATGATTATAACATGTTATTCATGCTAAGGATCAATGATTTGGTTGGATGAAATAAAGAATAATTCCTTCATTCACATTCAACACTTGAAGACTTCCTAAAAATTAGGTGCCTAGAAATGATTAAAAATGTAATCTTAGTAAAACAACGATATCTCCCTTGTTTCTCAACGAAATTAAAAAAAACAAAATGATCTGGAAAGTATATTGAAGGGATTAAAAAAATTTCAAGAATTTGGTGTGATTTGCATGAGACAAGGAGCAGTATGTGTTTGAAATTGACTGAGAAAAAAGTGGCATGATGAAGGACAACAGCTTCAGGTTTTTAGAGTTTTGTAAACGACCCCTCAAAAATAGGATTTGGATCCACATTCTTAGTGGATTGGTTAGATGGGTATAGAATATGAGTTATATAAATACAATGTAATAATTTTATCAAAAGGGGGGATTAGAAAGGATTTTTTTAGCCTGAGGAAATAGGATAGTTTTAGTTTCATTTCCAGCAATGTATTTCCAACTTTTTAGAGTAAATTTCAATTCAAGCAACCTTTTCATTTTCAACAAGTGTGAATTAGTTTAGCCTTTTCAATTCTTGCAAGTGTTCCTTAGATTAGTTCCCTTTCATGCAACTTTCCTTTCATTAGCTCATGGATCCATGAGTAATGCACATAAGCCTGATTTCAATATTTTTGCTTTATTTGTTCATAGGATAATTTATCAACATAATATTATATTTCTCCATCCATCTTGCTTGACCAAGTGTTAATTTGACCACTCATGAAATCTATGTGAGACGTGAGAGATTCCAATGAAGTGGTGAGTGTAAATTGATTGGAGATTGTTCTTGATGGATCTCTCAACTTTGTAATCATCATCTCAAGTTATTTTTATTATTTTCTATTTTCCCTAATATATTTTATTACATCCTAAGATGATGTTCATGTATTGTCAAGGGGGTTTTATTGGAATTTTATTCACTATAATTTTCATGAATTAGTAAATGAGGGTTTTCATCAAATGTAAATAATCATGTTTTCTTTTGCAAACATTGTAAATAATCTTGTTGTATACAATGACTACAATGATGAACATTTGGCATAGAATCATGACTTTCCAATAACATTAGATAATGCATTGTTTTCTTTTAGCCACCTAATTAGATGATAAGCTATGTGTTAACTTTTCTTATAATTTTCATCATTCTTCTAAGTTTTTAAGCCTTCTGGCGGTTAGGAAAAATGTGTCGGATGTTTTTAAATTTTTTAATGAATGTGGTTGGCATGCATTTTTAAGCCTTCTGATGTCTGGTACCAGTTGGGAAAAAGGTGGCATATTTTTTGGCGCGTGGATAGAGAATGCCAAAGAAATTAAATGCTAGTCCTCTTCAACATTAATTGTTGTATGGTTTTCGTGTAGTGGCAATGGTTGTAATAACACCTATCATTTAAAACCCCAAAAAAATAGCGAATGTCTACAAAATTTTCAATAAGGCATTGTTGGGTGTCATTCTATGGATTTACCTTCTATTAGAACTATGAATGAGGAGGGAAAGCTTCTGTTAAGATGCAAGTTCAATCAACCATTGTTGAGCTTCTGTGAAGGTGATGGGAGCTTATTTTGTGTTCTTTGCATGGGGCGATGGTTGCAAAATCAATACAAAAGTGTCAACTGAGATAATTTTTTCCCCATTTTTTGCAAGCATTCGAGAAATAAGGTAGCAAAGAAAAATAAAGTGGGGAGAGGTGCATTGGAAGCAAGCGGGAAGAGGTGCATATTGAAAAACCCTTTGCACAATATTTCAAAAATAGTTTATGCTATTTTCCATAGGACATTGTTGATTGTTGTTTTGTAGCTTAGGCTATATTGCTTCATTTATAGTTTTAGCGTAGTCATGATGGTTGTAAGGCAGTATTGTTTGTTTTTGCATTGGTCTTTCACTATGAATTCCTTTGATTTGTGGGTTTTTTTATCTAGATCACTATTGAAATCAATATTGTTTGATTTATGGCTTTGATTTTGTGGTTATGGTTGCAATGCAATAAAATAGTTAATTTTATGCAATTTATGTTGATTTCCATAAGGCATTGTTGATTATTGTTCTCTAGCTTAGGCTATATTGTTTCATTTTTTGATAAGGTGCTATTGAGAAAAGACTGTATTTTTGCATAGGTTTGTTACTATGAATTTTTGTGTTTTGTGGGTTTTTCCATCTAGGTTGCCATTGAAACCAATATTGTTTGATTTATGACTTCCATTTTGTGGCTATGATTGCAACACAATAAAATAGTTAACGTTATATAGTTTATGTTGATTCCCATAAGGCATTGTTGATTGTTGTTCTCTAGCTTAGGCTATATTGTCTCATTTTCAATAAGGTACTATTGAAAAGGCTATAATTTTTTAGTTTTTGATAAATTGTTGAGAAAATACTATATTTTTGTATAGGTTTGTTACTGTGAATTTTTGTGATTTGTGGGTTTTTCCATCTGGGTTGCTATTGAAACCAATATTGTTTGATTTTTGGCTTATGCTAGCTTAGGCTGTATTGTTTCATTTTCATTAAGGTACTATTGAAAATGCTATATTTTTTCAATTTTCAATAAGGTTCTATTGAGAAATGACTATATTTTTGCATAGGTTTGTTACTGTGAATTTTTTTGTTTTGTGGGTTTTTCCATCTGGGTCGCTGTTGAAACCAATATTGTTTGATTATGGATTTTGTTTTGTGGCTATGGTTGGAATGCAATAAAATAGTTAATGCGATACAGTTTATGTTGATTTCCATAAGGCATTATTGATTGTTGTTTTTCAAAAGTGATTAAAATTTTTTGTAGTAAAAAAATATGCTAAATTTATCACTTTACAAAGTGATAATCATTGTCAATGGGAAGGTGTTTGAAATTGCAAGTAGAAATTTGTTTTTTTATTGTACCATAACTCTTACCATTTAATACAAAGGGATTTATTGTGTTTACTAATTTCAATACAATCAGTCATACAAGCCCAAATGTTCTAGCAAAATTAGAAAAAAAATGTAAAAGTGTTGTTGAGAAAAAGCTATATTGCTAAGGGTCACTATTGAAACCAATAATATTTCATTTATGGTCTGCATTTTGTGGCAATGATTTTGCATGGGTTTGTTGCTGTGAATTTTGTGTTTTGTGGGTTTTTCCATCTGGGTCACTATTGAAACCAATATTGTTTGATTTATGGCTTCAGTTTTGTGGCCATGGTTGCAATGCAATAAAATAGTTAATGTTATATAGTTTATGTTGATTTCCATAAGGCATTGTTGATTGTTGTTCTCTAGCTTAGGCTATATTGTTTCATTTTTGATTAGGTTCTATTGAAAATGATATATTGATTTAATTTTCAATAAGGTACTATTGAGAAAAAAATGTATTTTTGCATAGCTTTGTTACTATGAATTTTTGTGTTTTGTGGGTTTTTCCATTTAGGTCGTTGAAACCAATATTGTTTTATTTATGGCTTTTTTTTTGTGGCTATGGTTACAACACAATTAAATAGTGAACGTTATATAGTTTATGTTGATTTCCATAAGGAATTGTTGATTGTTCTTCTCTAGCTTAGGCTATATTGTTTCATTTTTGATAAGGTACAATTGAAAAGGCTATATTGTTTCAATTTTTGATAAGATGTTGTTGAGAAAAGACTATATTATTTGTTAAAACCAATATTGTTTGATTTATGTCTTCCATTTTGTGGCTATGGTTGCAATGGAATAAAATGGTTAATGTTATATAGTTTATGTTGATTTCCATAGGGAATTGTTGATTGTTTTTCTCTACCCTATGCTATATTGTTTCATTTTTGATAAGATACGCTATTGAAACCAATATTGTTTGATTTATGGCTTTTGTTTTTTGGTATGGTTGCAATGATATAAAATAGTTAACATTATACAGTTTATGTTGATTTCCATAAGGAATTGTTGATTGTTGTTCTCTAGCTTAGGCTATATTGTTTCATTTTTTATAAGGTACTATTGAAAAGGCTATATTGTTTCAATTTTTGATAAGGTGTTGTTGAGAAAGGATTAATTGTTTTGTTAAAACTAAAATTGTTTGATTTATGGCTTCCATTTTGTGGCTATGGTTGGAATAAAATAAAATAGTTAATGTTATACAATTTATGTTGATTTCCATAGGGCATTGTTGATTGTTGTTCTCTACCTTAGGCTATATTATTTCATTTTTGATAAGGTGTTATTGAAAATGCTATATTGTTTCGTTTTTTATAAGGTACTATTGAGAAGAGACTATATTTTGCATGGGTTTGTTACTATGAATTTTTGTCTTTGTGGGTTTTTCCATCTCGGTCGTTGTTGAAACCAATATTGTTTGATTTATGACTTTCCATATTGTGGCTATGGTTGCAATGGAATAAAATAGTTAATGTTATACAATTTATGTTGATTTCCATAGGGAATTGTTGGTTGTTTTTCTCTAGCTTAGGCAATATTGTTTTATTTTTGATAAGGTGTTGTTGAAAAGGCTATGTTGTCTCATTTTTTATAAGGTACTATTCATAAAAGACTATATTGTTTGTTAAAACTAATGTTGTTTCATTTATGGTTCACGGTTTGTGGCAAGCTATATTGTCTCAATTTTCGATAAGGTGCTATTGAGAAAAGACCATATTGTTTGTTAAAATGAATATTGGGTATGCACAAGATCATGATGGGCCAACAAGTGGGGATATGATGGGTATGTGTAGGGTATGTGGTTGACGACTTTTTTTTAACCCAAAATTGATGAAATGAAATGGGTTTTTTAAGGAGATTCTCAGCTTTCCACAAATATAAATTATGCTTTACTTTGAATTTAATAAATAATTATTATTCATTCTTTATTTAAATTACGACTAAAGTCCTGATTGATAGGTTGATTGAAAAACATCTATAGCTTTCAAATGGTATCACATTTTTTGAATCCCAAACATGTGTAACATTCTATGCTTCACCTACTATAGGATTAAAAACAAAATCATGAATTTCATGAAGTTTTGACCAAGTTAAGGTGCTCAGACATAGTAGTTTTTTATATTTTTAAAAATTTGTAATAAAAAAATCACAATTAATTATTTACTTGGAAAAAAATTACAAAAAAATATGCATCACATTGGGACATGACTTTACTTATATCGAAAATCTTATAAAAAAATATTATAACTTTATTGTGGTTACCTGGTGGTCAAACATACATCTACTTCTTATTTTTTCCTTAAAATTTAAGTACTATTGCATTGAAATTTCAAATTTTCACCAAATAGATTTTTTTTTTAATAAACCTAGTAGTTTAGAAACTACATTAAATTTGCTACAAATTCTATTATTACATATTTTTGAAATAATATAGATAACTTATTCAAATTTTTACATCAAGTTTCCTAACTTTGATTTGTTTGAATTTTTCACCACTGAAGAGCCAATTTTTTACATGATGATCCTACACATACCTTATTGTTTCAATTATGGTTTGCATTTTGTGGCTATGGTTTTGTATGGGTTTGTTACTATAAATTTTTGTGTTTTATGGGTTTCTCCATATGGGTCGCTGTTGAAACCAATATTGTTTGATTGATGGCTTCCATTTTGTAGCTATGGTTGAAACTCAATAAAATACTTAATGTCATACAGTTTATGTTGATTTTCATTAGGCATTGTTGATTTTTTTCTCTAGCTTAGGCTATATTGTTTCATTTTCTATAAGGTATTGTTGAAAAGGCTATATTGTTTCATTTTCGATAAGGTACTATTGAGAAAAGAATATATTGTTTGTTAAAATAATATTGTTTCATTTATGGTTCGTGGTTTGTGGTGATGGTTTTGCATGGGTTAGTTGTAGTTTATGGCATTGTTGATTGTTGTTTTCTAGCTGAGGCATCGTTTTGTTCTATAGGTTTTTCATCTAGGTCACTGTTGAGATCAATATTGTTTCATTTATGGTTTGTGTGTGGTGTTGATAGTTACAAGGTAGTTAAAAATTTTATGGAATTGTTGGTTGTTGTTTTCTAGCTTAGGTTAAATTGTTTCATTTTTGATAAGGTTCTATTGAAAAATGACTATTTTGTAGGTTTTTTCATTTGGGTCATTGTTGAGACCAAAATTGTTTCACTTATGGTTTCTGTGTGGTACCGATGGTTGAAAGGCAATTAGAAATTTTATGTTATTTTTGCTAAGGAATTATTTACAAAGCTTTGGCTATATTGTTTCATTTTTTCTAAGGTAATAAAATAGTTGATGTTATTGTCTCATTTTTTATAGGGTGTTGTTGAAAAAATACCATTATATGGGTTTTTCCAACTAGGTTATTGTTGATACCAATATTGTTTCATTTGTGGCTTCCATTTCGAGGTGATGGTTGCAATGCAATAAAATAGTTAATGTTATATAGTTTATGTTGTTTCCCATAAGGAATTGTTGAGTGTTGTTCTCTAGCTTTGGCTATAATGTTTCATTTTCGATAAGGAAGCCTTGGGAAAAGAATTTGTGCATGTATGGGGTTTTTTTTTTTTTATGAATGGGTTTGTTATTGTGAATTATTCTATTTTGTGGGTTTTTCCATCTAGGTCACTTTTGAAACCAACATTGTTTCATTTATGGCTCTTTTTTTGTGGTGATGGTTGCAATGCAATAAAATAGTTAATGTTATATAGTTTATGTTGTTTTCCATAAGGTATTGTTGAGTGTTGTTCTCTAGCTTTAGCTAAATTTTTTCATCTCCAATTCACAATAAAATAGTAAATGTTATATAGTTTGTGTTGTTATCCATAAGGCATTGTTGACTATTGTTCTCTAGCTTTGGCTATATTGTTTCATTTTTGATAAGTTACTATTGAAAAAATAATTTCTAGGTTTTTTTTAAACCATCATTATTTGATTTAAGGCTTTCATTTTGTGGTGATGGTTGCAACACTATATAGTTTATGTTGCTTTCCACAAGGAATTGTTGACTGTTGTTCTCTATCTTTGGCTATATTGTTTCATTTTTTATATGCAAAATAATAGCTAATGCTATAGAGTTTATTTTGTTATCCATAAGGCATTATGAATTGTTGTAGCATACATTTCCCACCACTGTGATAAGTGGTGAAACCAATGTTTCTTATTGCACTTAATATAGAGCCTATCATTCTAGGTTATGAAATTGTAGCAATATCAAAGAAATCCATATGCAACATAAATTTATGAACCCACATGTAACAACAATATACTCTACACTTAGCCAACACAAGAAGATTAAAATCAGAATAATAAAATGAAAATTTATGAAACCTCTTATTTTGTGGTTTTCCCTTATTGTGTGCACTTTGGCCATAATTTTCATTAGCCTTCCTACTCCACCACCCTCTTTACTATTTTTAATATTTTTCCTAGGTTGAAGACCATTTTTCAATGCAGGTAGCAATTAACAAAATTAGGCCTTAGAAGGTAGAATGCATTGAAATGCTCTTTGAGGTTATTGTGGAAAAGAGTCCCTCAGAGTATAATGTTTGAGATTCGGTAAAGCCTTTTGTAAGAATTCCAGATCTTTGCTTGGCTACTTTGAAGAAAACTACTTTTAGAGAATGCATGTCTACATGTATTTGATGAAGATCATCAAACTCGAAGTGCCAGATCAAAGATATGGAATTCATGCAAAAGGGTTAATTTGGAACTGGCTATTATGCTTAATATAAAGCATGTTATACTTCAAAAATATTTTGAACACATTGTATGTGACAACTAGTGTTTCTTATTATGCTTAATATAAATCCTATTATTGTAAGAATTCCTTTCTGAGGATGAAACAAATAACAACTATCTTCCCAAAACAATAAACATGAGGAGGAGTATATATGAATGTTGTCTATATTGTTTTGTTTTCGATAAGGTACTGTTGGAAAAAATAAATTTTCTAGGTAACTCTTGAAAGCGTTATTGTTTCATTTATGGCTTTCACTTTGTGGTGATAGTTGTGACACAATAAAATAGTTAATGTTATATAGTTTATGTTGTTTTTAATAAGGCATTGTTGATTGTTTTCCCGTGTGGTGCCAATGGTTGCAAGGAAATTAAATATTTTTTGTTATCATGGTTGTTTTTTCCCCCCAAGTTACATGTCTTTAATGTTGTGAATTATTTTGTTTTGTGGTTTTTCCCATGTAATACATTGTTTAAAAAAATTGATTAGGCTGCGGGGTTATTCTATTTTTTTGGGTCATCAATACCATCACTAATTATTGATATATGAACAACGATCTTCTTTCCATGGTCATCAAGCAAGTTTTTTTATTTTCAATATAGCATGGTATAATTTTTTTTTTTGATATAGACGTAGATATAGACATAATTTAATGTATTGACTAAGGCATGTCTATGAACTTCAAGATATAGTAGTATGGCTATGCGTCAATAACCAATAATTAATTCACCATAACTTCATCACAATGAATGATCAACTAATAATAAACCTGATTTGATATCATGTCTAACTCCATCAAAGTACCAATTTTAAAATGATAAACAATACCTTCACTAATTATTGATATATGAACAACGATCTTCTTTCCATAGTCATCAAGCAAAATTATTACTTAGTTTTCAATACAACATGGTCTAATGTTCTTCTTTAGTTATTTTTGATATAGATGTATGTATAGATATGCACACCAACTTGAAAAAATCCCATACACCATAGATTCATCATTTTATAAGGTGACACCCTCATACATGGGATTTGATAATATAAAATATAGAGAACTAGTGATAACTTTAAGAAACCCCCTTCAAAAAAAGATATAAAATATTGGTGAATCTTTAATTTTTTTAGGAAAAAAATATTAATTTCTATTGGCGAATCTCTCCTTTTTTTGAAAAAATATTAATTTTAGTGGTGATTTTTTCACATCACTAAAATTTTGTAGAAAATTTTGGCAAATATTGAAAAATAATAAGAAAATGCATTAATTATAATGGTGAATCCATCCAATCTAAAAATATTTCTCATGGAAAAGTAAGGGCCCAAGGGTGGAAATTATTGATGGGTTTAAGGGGTAGACTATAATATTTACTTGCTACCATTGTTTTAAAATATAATATAATGGCCCTCATTATAATTTGCAAGGTAAAATGTACCCATGATTTGTAATTCTCATGGGGCTTGAAATTTCTTTTAGATCATTGATCTAACGACCCTCATTATACTTTGTGAGGTAAAATTTACCCACAATTTATAATGCTCATGAGACCCAAAATTGTGGGCCCCATGAACATTACAGATTGTGGGTACATTTTACCTCATGGAATACAAGGACCAATATATTATATTACAAATAAATGACGGAAACTAAAGATTAAAAATATAGTTCTAAAGCAACAAATAATTATGATATACTATTGGAAAATTAATGAATATTGTGGCTAATTTTTTATTAATTTTTTTAATAAAATAAATTATTTGGCGATTTAAATAAGGCTATAATAAAATTTTGTAAAAATGAGGTGATTCAAGTCACATTATAGTTCAAATGATTAGCTAATTTTGGATTCCCAAATTTCAACTATTAGCCAATTGGCAAATACTAGCCACTTAAAAAATCACTATAGAGAACCCATTCCTTATTCAGTATGAATGTTTTGTTTTCCTTTCTAAATAATGTTTCCTTTAATATATAATTCTCATTAACATAATTCCACTCATAGTTCATATGATACTTAAATAGCATAACAAGGTACTAAGAGTCAAATATTTAATCATGGAATTTCAGAATGAAGACCATAAGCTTCAATCAAGATGATATTATTAGTTTTACTTATAATAATGTGTTCACAATTCAATTATTCCATAATAGAATGAATCAAAGGTACAAACCTATTTCTCTTATTGATTGATATGTTGCATTTCGGTTTTCTAGACATTGCATTTAATACTTGTTGAAGTAATAAAACATTTTATGCTATTTTCTATAAGGCATTGTTGATTTTTGTTCTATGGCCTCAAATAAATTATTTGATTTATGGTTTCCATGTAGTGGTTATGGTTGCAAAGTAATAAAATGGTTCATGTTCTTGATAAGGCATTCTTGGTTGTTTTTGTGTGTCGTGAAGGATAGTTCTTATTTTTCTAGGCCTCAATAAGGATTTCTTAGAATGACAGGCTATATATAAAGTGTGAGATGAAACATTGGTCTCACTATTGATTATAGTGACAGACCAACACACATTGTCCACCAACATAATCAATGGTGATATCAATATTTTTTATTACACTTAATATAGAGGTTGTTGTGCATATGGATGTTGTTTGCATCTAATTTCACACAAGTACATATCTGCACAAAGGGAAAATAAAATGAAACACAACAAAAGAAGGCCAACTCTCCACCCTACCATATTGGGTCATGGAGCCTCATAGGCTGTCACCAAACCCTTGAGCAAGAACATACATTGCCCCCTACTATGATCAATGGTGAAACCAATGTTTCTTATTGTACTTAATATATAGCCTATCATTCTAAGTTATGCGACTGTAGCAATATTAAAGATAGACATATGCAAATTAACTTTATGAACTCACATGTAGCAAAAATATACTCTACACTCAGCCAACACAAGAAGATTAAAACCACAAAAATCAAATGAGAAAATTATGCAACCTCCTTTTTTGTGGGTTTTTCTTATTGTGTGCACTTCAACCAGAATTTTGTTTGGCCTTCCCGGTTCACCACCCTCTTTACTATTTTGATTTTTTCCCCAAAGCTTTGATTTTCAATGCAAGCAACAATTGAAAAAATTAGGCCTTAGCAGGTAGAATGCATTGAAAATCTCATTCAAGTTATTGTGGAAAAGAGTTCCTTGGAACTTATAATGTTTGATCTTCAACTTCTATGTATTTTGCATGAATTGCATATTTTTAATTGGCTACTCTAAAGAAAACTACTTTTAGACAATGCATGTCTACACATTCTTGATGAGGGTCATTAAACTAGAAGTAGCAAATCAAGGATATGGAATTTAATTCAAAACTAGCCATTATACTCTGTAGATCTTCTTCCTTAAATAACTTCAAAAATATTTTTAATACATTGTATGTGGCAAGCAATGTTTCTTATTATGCATAATACAAAGCCTATTAATGTACGCATTCCTCTTGAGGATGAAACAAATAACTATCTTACCAAAACAATATACATGGGGAGGAGTCTATATGAATGTTTTCTACATCTAATTTCACATACATACATGTCTACACATAGGAAAAGAAAAATGAAACACAACAAAAGAGACAAATACTTTTGTGTGTATATATTTTTAACTTTCGGTCAGGAAAAAAAGGTGAATTTTTTAATTTTTAATATTAAATGTGCTTGCCATGTCGATAGAGAAGGCCAATGAAATTGAATTCTATTTGGAATCAACATTAATTTTTGTATGTATTATTTCTACTGGTGATGGTTGCAAAGTAATAAAATAATTCATGTTCTTCTCGATATGGTATTGTTGGTTGTTTTTGTGTGGCTTGCGGTGACATTATGCACTATTTTCCATAGGGCATTGGTGATTGTTGACCTGTGGCTTTAGCAATACATTTGGAAAATGAATATACACACATACACACCCACAGATACATATAAACATTCAAAATAGCAAACAAAAATTATGGAGATATAAGAGTATGTGGCAATTGAAACATACAAGAAGAAAATAACTATATTGATATTAAAAACTAGACATATCTATATATAGATAAATGCATGACCTCAAAGATAAATGTAAAAAATGCATATACAGACATACAAACTCACACATACAAATGCATTATAGACACATATATCTAGACACATTTATATCAAGATGTTGTATGCTCTCAGAACATTCAATTGCATGCATATATGTTTATGTATATGCATATGTAGATTTATGCATGCATACAACCATGTTCACAATTATATATAAGAAGATTTGCAAATACAAAGGGTTTTTTCAATATGCACCTCTTCCTGTTTTCCTTCTCTCTACTCCTTTCTTTCTTGTGTGTCTGCAAAAAATGGGCAAAAAATTATCACATCCAACACTTTTGTATTGATTTTGCAACTATCGTCCCATACAAAAAAACACAAAAAAATCCTCGCTTATAGCTCTGATAGTAAGTAAAGCCACACACAACACCCAAAAGTGTCTTATCAAAACTTGTGCAGACATTTGATTGTGGTGATGGACAATGTATTTCCCCTATGTGTATTATTGTATGTATGTCATAGTAGATGCAAAGAACATTGATACATATTGATCCCTATGTTTATTTTTTTGGGAAATCCTTAGAATGATAAGTTGTATTTTAAGTGTTATATGGAACATTGATGCCACCATTGATTACAATGATGGACAATGTACATTCTTGGTTGGCTATTTTGCAAGTACATATGTTTTTTATGAAATGATCTACAAAGGGTTTTCCAAATGTGTCGCTTCCTACTTGCTTTCTTTCACGTACATTATTTGTCCAACCACTGTAAAAAGCAAAAAAAAATGTTTTAGAGGAAAAAAACCACAAAATAGAAGGATTCACAATAACAAACCCATGTAAAAAAAAAAAACACAAAATGGGCTACATGTTGCATATGAATATTGTCTATATATAATAATGTATTCTGCATCTAATTTCACATAGGTAGATTTCTACACTTAGGGAAAATAAAATGAGTGGAAAGAATAGTCAACAATGCCTTATGGATAACAACATAAACTCTATAACATTTACTATTTTATTGCATATAAAAAATGAAACAATATAGCCAAAGCTAGAGAACAACAATTAACAATACCTTATGGAAAACAACATAGACTATTTTATTGTGTTGCAACCATTGCCACAAAACGAAAGTCATAAATGAAACAATATTAAATTTTCCTACATGTATATATGTATGTATGCAAAATTAGATGTAAAAAATGTACATACATACCCTTCCCAATGTTTATTCTTTTGGGAAAATAGTTTTTATTTGTTTGATCCTCAACAGGGCATTCTTGCAATGATAAACTGCATATTAAGTGTTATATGGAACAGTGAAGCCTTTTTTTAATTATTTCTTTTTCCTCATAGTGTTAATGTCTCTACAAAAAAAAAATTGAAACATAAAAAACTTGAAACAAAAAGAAATGAATAATAAACTGCACATGGGTATGTGCAGGATCATGGTGCGCCAAAAAGTGGCAATATTATGGGTATTTGTAGGCTATGTGGCTGACTTTTTTTCACCCAAAATTAATGAAACAAAAGGGTTTTAGAGGAGATTCTCAACTTTCCAAAAATATAAATTATGATTTAATTTGAATTTAATAAATAATTATTATTCATTTTCTATTAGAATTATGACTAAAGTCTGATCGATAGGTGATTGAAAAACATCTATAACTTTCAATAGTATCGTATTTTTTTGAATCAAACATTCACATTCTATGCTTCACATAATATAGGATTAAAAAGAAAAATTAAATTTCATGAAGTTTTGACCAAGTTAAGGTGGTCGACAGACGAAGTTTTTATATTTTCTAAAAGTTATAATAAAAATTCATAATTAATTATTTACTTGGAAAAAATTACAAAAAAATATGCATCACATCCAAACATGATTCCTTTACTTATATATAAAATCTTACAAAAAATTATATTATCATTTTATTATATAGGGTGGTCGACAGACACCTACTTCTTATTTTTTCCCTGAAATTTAAGTACTCTGCATTGAAATTTCAAATTTTCACCAAATATATTTTATTTATTTTAAAAATAAACCTAAATATTTTAGAAACTACATTCAATTTTCTACAAATTCTATTCTTACATATTTTTGAAATAATATAGATAACTTATTCAAATATTTACGTCAAGTTGCCTAACACTGATTTTTCTGAATTTTTTGCCACTTAAGGGCCTGTTTTTTGCATGATGATCCTGCACATACCCACATATTAAGTGTTATATGAATCATTGAACCATTTTTTATTATTCCTTTTCCCTCATATTGTTAATGTTTCTATAAAAAAATTGAGAAATAATGTTGTGTTTTGAAGATCTTCATGGTTGTCATTTTATTGGTGTTCTATATTTCCTATATGTGTTTTGGCTAGGGTTCTTGTCAACCTTTGTTGCTTTAATTGAACATTTTCCCTCATGTTGTTGTGGCATAGAGCTTTTAGTAAACCTCCGATGTTATAACTCTCAAATTTTAAAAGAGCAGCCCCAACAATGTCATTAGACTCTAGCTCTCCCTAGGTTGCTAAACAATCCTTAGGCACCAATCTCATAAGTGTCTTTTTTTTTTTTCCTTTTTGCTGCCAAGAACTATATTGACTCTTTTCCATGTGCATCCAACAAACTATGAATATGCTTCATTTAAATTAATAGTCCTTGTAATATATATTCTAACTAATTTATATTCGAGCTCTTGATGTTTCCTTATCCTTTTGATTTTCTAGCCATTTGGGAGTGGCCTATGCGTTAGAAAAAAAAGGGTTGTAGTTTTCAAATGTGTCAACATTGCTATGTGCTTCCTTGTTTATATTCAATGAAAAATCTAATCTTGTTTGTTTTCTTCTCAACATTTCCCTCCTTTCATATTCATTTATTGTATGCAATTTTGAAGTCACTTTGATCCTCTCACCATGTATAAATATATATGTTTCTGCATATCAGATATCAATAATTGATTCATTTTGTGCTACCTCTCTCCCTTGCTTTTTCTTCTATATTTTTCTTGCAGCCATGGACATCTCATTGCTTTGGCTTGGATGAGTAAAACAACCTTTTAGGATTCAACTGTACATCCGGCCTTGAAAACACATGCGATATGATCTATTGATGTTGGAGATGTTGTCCTATCTCCAATTCTTCAGCTAATGTCTTTTCAAAAAATAAATGGTGATCAAAGCCTAGTTGACTGCTACAAATTTGTCTTCTTTGATGAAACCCACATGAAAATAGGCACTTTTCTTTCAAAATACAATGACCTTTTATTTGTAGGGGCATTGTAAATAGGTTGCACCTCGTGCTTGACAATCTATCTATGTAGGAAGTTGCAGGAATCAAGGTTGGCTATTGTTTTGCACTACTTGCACTTGTTATTGTATGATTTTTTTTTTTTGGGACCACTCTTTTTAATATTTGATCTTGGTTTGGTTCTAGGGAAATTGTCATATTGTCCTTAAATGTCAAAATGTCAGATTGTCAGCTAATTGGAAAACCTAGATATTTGTTTAGAGATCAAGAAGAACAAATAGTGGGATCCGAGTCACCTTCCCCATCCAAATGAGCATCAAAATTTGGTATTCATACATCCCCAATGCAACATAATGTTCCTTCAAATATCAGCCCTGTCAAAGGCCTGGATATTTACCAAACCAAATGGAATAAAAGGTTGGGTGATAACTAAAAGGGATATGTACCATTACAATAAATAGGGATGTGAGGGCCAAGTATTCAAGTTCAACATTATTGACAGTGAGGGAACAAAAATACAAATCACTTGCTTTAATGACATAGTAGAATTGCATTATGATAGGGTTCAAGTGGGCCACACTTATTGTGTGTCAAAAGGCTCGGTCAAACAAGCGGATAAGAAATTTAATAAGTTGAACAATCACATGGAAATTATTTTGGATCAAACTTGATATTGAAGTGTTGTGATGATGAGGCCTTTGTGCCACACACAGTATTTAAATTCACCCCAATAAATGAAATTGTAAACGGCAGCAGTAACACTTTGATTGATATTATTGGGATTGTGGTACATGTAATAAAGGTATCAACTATTCAAAGAAAGGATTAGTCTAAAACAATTCACAAAACTATCAAACTTAATGATTTGTCATCCTCTTGCATCAAGATGTTAATTTGTGGGGCCCAAATTGGAAAGAAAAGGGTGACGAGTTGGAAAAGTTGTTCATTCTTAGTTCAGTTCCCATACTTGCTATTAAAAATGGTCATGTTGGATATATCAATGGATCTATTGTGAATACATCTGCAGGGACTGTTCTATACATAAATACTAACATTCCAGAAGCACAATAGTTGATCCAATGAGGACATGTTGAGCCACCTACTATTGAGCCCTCCTAGACGGTGCCTCAAAAGATTGCTTTGGCCAATGGAAAAGTCACTATTGGATATATCTTGGATCATTTTCTTGGATTTCCAAAAAAATTTGTAGGCTACTATCAAGGCAACAGTGAAATATATTAAAACTGATGCATTTTGTAATGTTACATGTCCCTTGTATGCCAATGGCAGAAAATGCAAGAAAAAGTGTGAAGATTCTACCAAAAATATGTGGTACTTCCCTAAATGCTAGACAACCATAGCTGATTGTTACTTCTGATATTTTTTGTAGCTAAAGATGGAAGACCACATGGGCAAGATTTAGCCTACTACTTTTGATGATGCTACAACAAGCTTATTTCAAATTTCAAAAAAAGAGCTTTATATGTTGCAATATTTGTCTTTTTCTGCAATGACTATTGTGTCTTTCATCAACAGTGTCAGCTACACCTCTTTTATTTTTACTATTCTTATTAAAATTCACACATATAATTCAAAAACAAGGCTTAAAACAACAATATTCAAAGTTGTAAGAATTAACTTTGAAGCCGAGTACAAGCTATTTCTCTCATATTTGTCTACAATATCCCCTGTCGTGGAAGACTCTTCAGAGACAATAGTCGTACTACTTTGAATACTAGACAACCATGCCTAATTGTGACTTTGGATATTTGTTATAGTTTTCATTGACTGGACATTTGTTTCCTTTTCCTTTTTTGGACTTCCCATCACATTAGAAGACCTTTCCTTTCTGCTCGTGTTTCTTTGTTGCTCGTAGAATTGGATATATATTATGAAAATGGATTGTAAATTAAATGTTTAACAAAAAATATACACTTCTTTTATTTTGTATTGTTTATTTCGCTTATAGTTTTGTTTCGCTTTCAATTTATGCTCCTTATTTTATTTTAGGTTGTTTAGTTATATGGTTATGTTTCCCTATTTAACACATGTATTGGTATTTATAGTTGTTCTTATATATACTTGTGGAAATGGTTGTATGCATGTATACATTTACGTATGCATATACATAAATATATATGCATGCAATTGAATTTTTTGAGTGCATACAACATTTTAATACAAATATGTGTAGATATATGTGTCTGTAATGCATTTGTATGCATATATGAATATAAATTTGAATGTTTATATGTATCTATGAGTTGTTTTTTTTAGAAACCAAGATCTGAAATGCAAACCAAAAAATAACCTTCCACAAAGAGAAAAACAAAAAAAGTAGAGAGATTGCATAAAGATGTGCAAATTGATATATTTGAAGTACAAATAATTACAAGAGATAATTTTCTTTATAAAAGAAAAGATGCATAAACCTAATCTTATCTTGAGAAAAAATATAGCTCAACAAGATAAGGATAACAACCTATAACCTAGGAATTAATTAATGCCTAAGTAAACTTATGCTAAAGTGTAATTAAATATTAATTACACCAACAACCCCCCATAAAGTGAAACTTAGGGAGAAGAAAATTATTATGCAAATGATGTGAGATGGGTCCTAGCAAAAAAGGCTTGATTAAGTACCCATTTACAAATGTAAAGAGAGAGAAAACCCAATGGTAAAATCCCCCCATCAATGAGATGAACTGTTGCAAAGAATCACTAGAAGAACTCTGATGAAGCAACATTGGAACCCCAAATCTGGAAAGCAAGGAAAGATACTTCTGTTTGTAAGAAACCATAACGGAATTACAAATACAACAACATACCCGCTGCCAAGGAACAATGGAAACTCACATACTAGATCAACCCTAGAATCTGTGAAGCAACAGTAGATGAAAGGATGAAGCCACCCATAATGATGAGAAAATATGGAAGTTGTGTCCTCGAAGCCAATGCCGAACTGAAACTAAAACTACCCCATAAGATGAGTACCATCAAGATTCTAGAACATTAACCATAGAAAAATGGCCTTCAAACTGAAAAATATCTGAACCAATGTGGATCAAGAACCATAAACTCCCAATGTGAAGTGTGAATTGATGCAAACCAGAGATGTGTCCAGCTAAGCAAGAAGGAAGCTAAAAGAAACAATAGGAAACCAAAAAAACTTATGCGAGTTGTCACCAATATGAAAGTGTGCTACAAGAACCCCCCCCATACTAGAACTTTATATTAGTTTGTTATTATAATACCCAATAATTGCAAAAGGAGAGAATGCAAAACATGTAGAAACTACAGAAACATAAGCGAAAAATGCAAACCTAGTGCATGAAAAAAATAAATGAATGAATGCACAAAATAAGGTAAACATCTTCTAAAAATGACCTCATATTTTCATAGAGGCCAAAACCAACTTTCCAATACCGCAAGAATGGAAAAAAATGGATAAGCAAGTCAAAAGATATGTCTCCTGGAGTGAAAACAACAACATGCAACTTCTGAGGCTGAAAAAGGCATCAAAAAGAAAAACCAAAAAACCAAACCTACACCATTGTGTAGAACGTTGAAACAAATTTTTGACGATATCTCATTTGCAAAAAAAATGATGTTGTATGCTCAAGTTATGTATGTTTCCATGAAACTACTCCCAAAAGACCCAATAAGCCTCCAATAAGCCCTTAGGGGCTAGAAAAGTTTGGCCCCCGGTCGCTTGGGTGGACCAGGGGGCTAGTGGCAAGCTCCTGGGGCTGAGCCCTTGGTCACCCATGTGACTAGGGCAATGGGCTGGAAGCCCGACAAGGAGCAGAGCTGGGCACTCTGTCGCCCATATGACCTTAGTGGAGCCCGCGGGGGTTTGAGGGAGTCCGAAGCGGCGCGCTAGGGAAGACCATCGATGGCGGTGGTGCAAACGTGGTCGGTGGGAGGCCGCTAGGTAGTGGACAGGCAGTGGTTGCCTACAAACTGGTTGCACAAATTCTTGTGCAATTTTTTGATTTTTTATAATTTTTTCAAAAAAAATGCCTTGGAATGCATGCTAGGGAGCCCGTATGGCCTCCCTGCAAAAAAAATTGCCTCTTCAAACGACTGTGTCCAAACTTGAAAAAATTTATATGAAAATAAGGGTTTTTGGGTGTTCTAAATCCAACAGCGAGGTCCATTTTGGCCCAAAGTGCCCAAAAAATTAGGCGACCCCCAGATCTCTCAGAAAAATCACCAAGCTTGAAACCCTCATAGATCTGGAAAATGGTGACCAAAATGAATGAAATAAAAGTCATTTTTGACTTTTTCTAGTGCTCTGAATCCAATAGAAAACCCTGATCTAATCCAAGACGCTGCATAAATGTACTCAAGGAATGAAACCCTCGAGGGACCCCGAACGATCTCTACAATGAATTCCTCCAAAAAAGCTAAGGGGCTACAAATCGAGGCTTTGATACCATGTTAGAAACCAAGATTTGAAATACAAACCATAAAATAACCTTCCACAAAGATTAAAAAAAAAAGACAGAGAGATTGAATAAAGATGTACAAATTGATATATTCGAAGTATCAATAATTACAAGAGATAATTTTCTTTATAAAAGCTAAGATGCATAAACCTAATCTTATCTTGAGCAAAAAGATAGCTCAGTAAGATAAGGATAACAAAATATAACCTAGGAATTAAATAATGCCTAAGTAAACTTATGCTAAAGTGTAATTAAATATTAATTACACCAACATTTTTTAATATTAATATAGTTATTTGCTTCTTTTCTATTTCGATTTCCACATACTCTTATCTCTCCACAATTATTGTTGGCTATATAATGTTGGATCCATTGAATCCATGGATATTAAATGTTGTTTTTCCTCTGCATTCATAAAGCCACATCACATATGCTTATCTTTCATTTTATTAGAGTTGCATAAAACTTTATTTTTGTTACAATATTTCGTATGTAATGTTCAATGATGAGTATCCTCTATGGCCTACACAATACTTTTGTGATACTTCTTGAGTCCAACTTATTAAAATATTCCGTTGCACAAGATTAAAATGTTGAATGTAATTGAAATTTGGTCATTTGATTTTTTTCATTTTAATCTTCTTCTATTGACTCATTGTACAATATTCTCATATATGTGCTTTCTAATCTTCTAATGCTTCTTAAATGTTCTCTCTGCTACTTTTCCATGTCCACTCATAGAGTCATGTTACATATGGATATCATATGGTTCTTGGCTATAATGTTTGTTTCCTTGAAGGTTCCCATACTTTTTTCAATCTCATGACTATTTTTTTAATCTTTTAATGTTGGTTTAATGTTGAATATATTGGTCTTGGCTCTCCATACATAAGGCCATGTCACATATATATGTATCTAAATGAAAATACACACAACACACACACACACACACACACACACACACACACACACACACACACACACACACACACACATATATATATATATATATATATATATATATATATATATATCTACATTTATACATGTTGATACATGTAATTACATGTAAACTTATACATATATATATTCTGACATGCATTGACAAGTATAGGTGTGGATACCTACGTATGTTGTGCAACTCAATCTACAACCCAAAAATGAACAATTCCTTATTGAAAATAACATAAACTATTCAATTACTTTGGTAAGTTTTAAATGCAAGGTATTATTGCAACCATCATCACTATATGGAACCCATACATGAAACAATGTTGTCATGACAAGCTGTGTGAAGTGATATTTATTTCCTCTACTTACACAACATACACATATATCTGCATTTAAACTTATCTATATTTCTTCTCACATTTATTCACAAGTTTAGGTGTGGATATATATGTGTCTTTTTTTCAAAAACATTTTTCACAATGGTGGCTCACAATCTTGATAGCAGCTGAAGCTACGGGACAATAGTCCACAATGCCTTATGGAAAATAACATAAACTGTTCAATTGCTTTGGTAACTTTAGAACACTAAATATTATTGTGGCCATCAACATTATATGGAAATCATATATGAAACAATGTTTCCATTGGATTGTTTTATTGCTTTGCAACCATTTCCACTATATGGAAACCATAAATGAAATAATATTTAGTTGATAGGCTATATTTTTCAACTTTTCTCATAATTTTTGTCAACCTTCTTGGTTTTTAAGCTATTGAATAACAATTAGCAATGCACATATATTTGTATCTACCTCCAAATACATATATATCGGTGTAGATTTTGTTTCACAACTGCATATTTATCTATTGCATGTGTTCAATGCATATATAGGAATCCATTGCTTGGAAATATATAGCCACAAAAAAGTATGTTTTTCTTTTGTTGTGTTTCATTTTCCTTTTCTTGTGTGTAGATATGTATGTATGTGAAATTAGATGTAGACAACGTATACTCCTCCCCATGTTTTTTGTTTCGGAAAGTTAGTTGTTATTTTTTTTGTCCTAAAAAAGGAATTCATACAATAATATGGTTTATATTAAGCCTAATAAGAAACATTGATTTCACCATTCATCACAGTGGTGGACAATTTATGTTCTTGCTCAAGGGTTTGGTGAGAGCCTATGAGGCTCCATGACCCAATATGGTAGGGTGCAGAGAATTCCTTCTTTTGTTGTATTCCATTTTACTTTCCCTATGTGTAGATATGTATGTTTGTGAAGTTAGACACAAACAACATTCATCCCTGTGTATAAATGTGTAAATATGTGAAATCAGATGTAGACAAGTGATATTGCCATGCCAACATGTGCCAAGTGATGTTGATCTCCTAGCCTGTGCCAAGTGATTTTTATTTCCTTTACTCCCATGGTGATTTCTCTATTGACAAGTCCACCTATGGCTATATATGTGTGTTGTCTACATATAAACTTTAGATGCATATATACGTGTATAGATTTTTCTTTGTAAATGTATATGTGGACTCTTTTATTGCTTTCCAACCATCACCACTACATGGAAACTATAAATCAAATTTTCAATCCTTCTGACATTTGGCTCCTTGTTGGAAAAGGGTGGAAGATGTTTTTTTTATTTTTTAATTAAAATAATTTGGCATGCCAATAGAGAAGGCCAATGTTTCTAGTTTTTAAACCATCCAACATTTGGCTACTAGTCAAGAAAGACATGGTGGGTTTCTTGGTGCATGGATAGACAAGGCCACCAAAATTAAACACTAGTTGGCATCAACATTAATTGTTATATGGTTTCCATGAAGTGGTGATGGTTAAGTAATAATACCTTCCATTTAAAGCCTTGGAAAACATAGTGAAAGCCTGCATAATTTTTGATAAGGCATTCTTGGGTGTTGTTCTCTAGATTTCTCTGCTATCAAAGTTGTGAGCAATAGGTGGTTAGAGGTTATTTTTTTCTTTTTTCATGGGGTGATGGTTACAAAAGTAATACAAAAGTGTTAGTTGTGATAATTTTTTTCCCATTTTTTCAAGGCACAACCAACATTCATCCCTATGTGTAGATATGTATGTATCTAAAAATACAGAGAACATTCATATATACTCCTTCCTATGTTTATTATTTTCATAAGATTGTTGTTTTTTTTTTGTTCATCTATACTTAAAATTTTCCAGAAAAATTAATTGCTACTTGGCATCGCTTAGCCCTATGTCCATTCATTGAAAATTGTTGTAACATCTAAAAAAAGAACATATGTTTCAATTGATAGTTCTAGTTTTCTTGTTGGAGACCAGCATTTTGCATTTATTTTTTGTTAATTGAAACATGTGGTGCCTATTCTTGTGTGAGGTAATTGTCTCAATCTTATGGTTTTCATGTTCATTTTGTAAAAAAAAGAGGGTAAAAAACATCCACAACATGTGTGAAATTAGATGTAGCCAACATTCATATATAGTACTACCTATTATGCATGCATCGATCAAAACTACATGGAAACCATACAATAATTAATGTTGATGCCAACTGGTGTTTAATTATAAAAGAACACTCATATCATGACTGATTACGATGGTGGGCAATGTATGTTAGCCTATGTGATGACGACGTAGCCCAAGACTTAGAAAATAACTGACAAACAAGAGAATAATTTTATTATTCAGAAAATGGAGCTTCTTACATGCAAAGGATCTCAGGTCCCCAAGTTCTACAACATATGCAAGTTATAGAAAGCTACAGAATAACCCTTTCACAATATATGAGCTTGTCCCCAACAAGCTGCCCAAAAATTAGAAACCCGCCCATAAATAGAGCTCCTCTTTAGTTTGGAGCCAAAAAAACATTCAAATTTGAGCTTAGGCGGTTTGGCGCTGAAAAATTACAACTTGAAGTTCAAATTTCAAAAGAACATTTGCAATTGTATCTTCTAGAAAGTGTGCCAACTTCCCGGGGCCATAACTTTTGATCCGGGACTCTGATTCGCCAACCGTTTGAACTGTTGGAAAGGTCTCAAAGTCAATAATGTGTTTGAAATCCGCTACACCGATTTTAGCAAGTTTCGGGGCCATTCTGGGAACTCTAAGTGCCTCAAATCCAACTCAAAAGATTTTCAGGTGCAAATCTGGGAAACTAAAACTGCAATATCTTTCAACCTGGGAATATAAAATAAAAAACATCAATTGGGAATTTCATTATGACGAAAAGGGTATCCAAAAAAGTAAAAGTATCCACAAATCGAGAAACTTGAAATTTAACTATTTTTGGGTGATGCAAGATCTCCCTTACACCACTGGATACTCCTGCATCAGACACCCAGGGTAATTTGAGAAGTGACCCCGTCACGTCTCAGATGGTTGAGGAAAACCCAATCGGTCAACCACTGCCTTAGATAGCCAGGATGAATCGTCCATAGGCCTTCCTCTCCATTTCACCAGATATTCTTCATATTGCCTGTTTCTGGTACTCCTTCCCACACGACTATCCAAGATTGCTTCAATCTCCTCCCTTTTTGAAGTAGGTGTTGGAATGTCATACTACCCTATCATTGGTGCTTCCTCCATTCCACCTTCATGATACTCTGTCAAATCTGAAATGTTGAACACAGGGGAAATGTTGATTCCATCAGGCAACTCTACCTCATATGCATTCCCTGAATCATGCTTCTTGAAAATCTTATAGGGACCAAATTTCTTCATCTTCAATTTGTTATAGGTTCCCACAGGAAACCTTTCTTTCCTCAAGTGGACCATTACTTCATCGCCAATATGAACCTCCTTATTCCTCCTTTTCTGATTTTCCTTAGCCTTATATTGCATCTTCATCTTATTAATGTATTCTTGTACCTTCTCATGTATATTCTTGATGTGCTCTACAAAATCTTTAGCTTCAACACTTATTTTCTTCTCTTGGTTCATCTTCCTCAATTCTGGAGCTGTTCTAGGGCTACCTCCATACACAATCTGGAACGGTGATCTACCAGTGCTTCTGTTGATAGAATTGTTGTAAGAAAATTTTTCCTGGGGTAAGATCAAGTCCCATCCCTTGGGTTTATCTCCTACCAAAAATCTCAGTAGGTTACCCAAACTCCTATTAACAACCTCTGTCTGCCCATCTGTTTGTGGATGGTGTGCAGAACTGAACTTCAACTTTGTCTTCAACTTCTTCCACAAGGTCCTCCAAAAGTACCCCACAAATTTGGTGTCACGATCTGAAACAATACTTTTTGGCAGACCATGTAGCCTTACCACCTCTTTGAAGAACAAGTCAGCAATGTGGACTACATCATGGGTTTTCTGACATGGAATGAAATGTGCCATCTTCAAAAACCTATCAACCACCACAAAGATTGAATCATTCCCTCATTGTGTCCTTGGAAAACCAAGAACAAAGTCCATACTTATATCCTCCCATGGCCTCTCTAGTACAGGTAAGGGCTGATATAAGCCTATATTCTGGCTCACTCATTTAGCCATCTGACATACCCTGCATCTTTGTACAAACTTCTTCACATCCTGTGACAACTGAGGCCAATAATAATGCTCATTGATAATGGCAATGGTCTTATCCCGACCAAAATGTCCTGCCATTCCTCCACTATTCTTCTCCTTTATCAGGTTCTCCCTCATAGAACTCCTCGGGATAAACAATTGAATTCCCTTAAATAACATGCCATCCTGGATTATGAAATCCAAACACCTTGTTTTGTCCTTTGTAACAGGTTCCTTGCAAGCTTTCCAAGCCTCTGTAAAATTAGGATATTCTACATACAGTGTCTTGAGTTCATTGAACCCAACCACTTCAATCTGCATTTTTGTCATCAATGTATGCCTCCTACTTAAGGAATCTGCAACCCTATTTGACTTCCCACTCCTATGTTTCAAAACAAAGGTATAACTCTGCAAAAACTCTACCCATTTCATATGCCTCTGATTTAATTTTTCCTAACTATTTAGGTACTACAAGGCTTGATGATCAGTATATAGAACAAATTCCTTCAGAACAAATAATGTCTCCATTTCTTTAATGCTTGAACTATTGCATAAAATTCCTGATCATATACATAATACTTTCTCTTGGCATCATTTAACTTTTCATTGAAATAGGCAATGGGCTTACCTTCTTGGCTCAACATTGCTCCAATGGCACAACCAGGCATCACAATCCACCAAACACCTTTGTTGAAATCTGAGGGCTAGAATAGGTTGCTCTCACACTGCTTCAACATTCAAAACTTTTTTGCCTAATGCTCCACTTGAATTATTTTCTATCCCTCTCATTGTTTCAATCTGTGGGTCCACAAATACTGAAGTTTCTAATGAACTTTCTATAAAACTAGCCAAACCATGGAAAGATCTCACCTCGGTAGTAGTTCTTGGGGTAGGCCATTCCAGAATAGCCTTCACCTTCTCTGGGTCCATCTTGAGACCTTCTGCTGAGACAACAAACCCCAAGTACACTAACTCCTCTTCACAAAACTACACTTCTTCAGATTAATCAATAGTTTCTCTTCTCTTAACTTCTCAAAGGCTCTCTGAATATGCATCAGATGCTCATCCAACGTCTTATTGAAAATCAAAATATCATCTAAATACACAATAGCAAAACTTCCTGAAATTTTTTACTACCTCATTCATGAGCCGCATGAATGTGGTCGGGCATTGGTTAGCCCAAAAGGCATGAATAACCACTGCATGTGCCCTCTTTGGTCTTGAAGGTAGTCTTCCATTCATCTCCCTCTTGAATCCATATGGTGATATCCACTCTTCAAATCAATCTTTGTGAAGTCCTGAGCTCCACTCAAATATTCCATCAGTCATCCATCCTTGGCAGGGGAAATATGTACTTGATTGTTATCTTGTTTATGGCTGGGAATCATATACATCCCTCCACTCCCCATCCTTCTTTGGTGCTAGTACTATGGTACGCATGGGACTCAAACTCTCCCGTATCAAACCCTTTCTCAACAACTCTTGAATTGTTTGTTCAACTCCTCATTTTCTCTGAGTCATTCTATGAGCTGCCTTATTTGGCAAACTGGCTCCAGGAATCAAGTCAATCTGATGGACTGATCTTCCTTATTGGTGGTAAACCATCAGGTACATTATCAAAACAATATCCTCAAACTCATCCAACATCCTAGAAACTTCTTCGAACCTTCTCACTATCCTCCTTACTCACTCTAGGAATCAATGCATAACACACATGCTCATGCTTCATACCTTCTAAAAATTTTCTTCCATCTACATAACAAATTCTAGCACTACTGCATACCTTTTCTTCAGTCTCCTTCAGGGGTTTTAACTTGTGACAAACCCCATCCTTTGTCAAGGAATAAGTGTTTGCATGGCCATCATGTATAGCTCACCTATCGAACTGCCACAGCCTCCCCAACAACATGTGACATGCATCCATGGGGATGATATTACAAAGTACCTCATCATGGTAGCTCCCGATCTTGAACTTTACTAGGCACTGCTCATTGACCAAAACTTTGTGGTCTTTCTACAACCAAGCAATCCGATATGGATGTGGGTGTCTTTCCCTCTTCAACTTCAACTTTGTGACCATCTCCTCTGACACCAGATTATTGGTGCTCCCACCATCAATAATGACATCACAAAATTTTCCTTCACACTTGCACCTTGTGCGAAATAGATTCTTCTTATGTTCTGGTTCCTTTTCCTCAGTCACCAGGGCTCTCCTAATCACTAGGGCTTCTCCCCTTTCAGCATCATCTGAATGTTCAAATTGGGCCTCCTCATCTACATGCACAACCCTTCCATGACCTTTTGGCCTTTTTTCTACCCTTCCTTGGTGTTGTGGACATTCATAGGCTCGATGCCCTTCTTCACCACACTGGAAACACGTTCCTTT
Organism: Sequoia sempervirens; assembly: GCA_007258455.2. Lineage (NCBI taxonomy): Eukaryota > Viridiplantae > Streptophyta > Pinopsida > Cupressales > Cupressaceae > Sequoia > Sequoia sempervirens. The sequence continues at coordinate 322,855,954 of VDFB02270651.1, read as the reverse complement.
GAAACCACCTCTTCTAGATCCTTGTGCATATCTCCCTCGTCCTCTACCTCTTTTATCACCACTGTTTTGATCACGAGAGCGGTAGAAGTTGTCATTCCTTTGGCTTCGACTGGTACCCACATCTTCACTTTTCTTTTCATCATCATTTCAGCTTCCTGAAGGTCTTCCATTTCCCCTTCCACTTTGACCTCCTCGTCCTTTTTTCTTGCCATTAAATCTTTTGTTCAACTTCTCTTCCACCTTCAGAGCAAATTGATACACCTCTTCAATGGTGGTCATTCTGACTAGGCTTAACTCCTCCTGAATGCTTGGTCGTAACCCATTAAGATATCGGGCTACCTTCTCCTTATTGGCCTCTGTGTGACCCGTTCTGATGATTATCTTGTGAAAATATTCAGTTTATTCTTTCACAGATCTACTTCCTTGCTTCAACCCTTGTGATTTCTTTAACAAATATAACTCGTAGTCCACTGGTATGAACTGCTTCTTTAGTTTCTCTACCATGTGATCCCATCTGGTGATCTTTCCTTTTCCTCTTCGATTTCTTTCCAATTGGACCTCTTTCCACCAAATACTGGCATAGCCCTTCAGCTTCATTTTTGCAAACTTAACTCGATCTGGGTCCTCTATTTCCTCATACTCAAAATATTCTTCTAGCTCATTGATCTAGTCAATCAACTCTTCTAGGTTCAAAATTCTGGAATAACTGGGGACTTCTACTCTGGATCTTTTCCCGATCTTCGAAATGGCCCTTATTAGCCACATTTGGTCTTGATCAATTGCTTCTTCTTCCTCTTCTAAATCTGAAACTTCTTCCTCTCCTTCATACTCACTTTCCTCCCTCGGGTTTAACCCTCTTGTCAACTACTTTTGTACTGCATCAATCTGTCTCTGGAGGGCTACCAGTGCATCTCTTCCACCAGCATTTCTGCCACCTCGACCACCTCTGGCACCACCACGCCTACCAGGCATCACTCTTGGAGGCATATTTCTTGACCTCGAACCACAACCATGGTCCTGGTGTGAATTGTCTCACGATTGGCGATCTATCCACACGCTCAAGAAAACCTCGCTCTGATACCACTTGATGAGGGCATAACCTGAGACTTAGAAAATAACCCACAAACAAGAAAATAATTTTATTATTTAGAAAATGGAGGTTCTTACATGTAGAAGATCTCAGGTCCCCAAGTTCTACAACACATGCAAGTTACAGAAAGCTACAGAATAACCCTTTCGCAATATGCGAGCTTGTCCCCAAAAAGCTGCCCAAAAATTAGAAACCCACCCATAAATAGAGCTCCTCTTTAGTTTGGAGCCAAAGCAACATTTTAATTTGAGATTAGGTGGTTTGGCGCTGAAAAATTACATCTTGAAGAAGTTCAAATTTCAAAAGAACATTTGAAATTGTATCTTCTAGAAAGTGCGCCAACTTCCTGGGGCCATAACTTTTGATTCGGGACTTTGATTCGCAAACCATTTGAACCATTGGAAAGGTCTTGAAGTCAATAACGCACTCAAAATCCGCTACACCAATTTTAGCAAGTTTTGGGGCTGTTATGGGAAATCTAAGTGCCTCAAATCCAACTCAGAAGATTTTTAGGTGCAAATATGGAAAACTAAAACTGCAATATCTTTCAACCCATGAATATAAAATAAAAACCGTAAATTGGAAATTTCATTATGACGAAAATGGTATCCAAAAAAGTAAAAACATCCAAAAACTAAGAAACTTAAAATTTAAATATTTTTGGGTGATGCAAGATTGCCCTTACACCACTGGATGCTCCTGCATCACTATGACTATAATCAATGGTGAGACGAATGTTTCATCTAACACTTAATATATAGCTTTACATTCTAATAAATATCTATCTCAACCTCATCTATTCCCTACTATCTTAGCATAATGGTATCATAAAAAGGTTATTAATGATGCAATGGGGATTTTTACATCTGGTCACTTGATCTTTCTCAAGTATTACTATTCCTAGCTATTACATACCTTCTTGTGCTTGGATGTATACTACCTTCCATTAGCTTATAGTCTATTTTCTTCCAAAACAACCAACCATGAACATACATTGTCCATTGCTACAATCAATGCTAGCATCAATGTTCCATATAACAGTTAAAATACATTTTAACATTCCAAAAATGTTACAATATAATAAATATAGGGATTGGTATGTATCAATGGAATTTGCATCTACTATGACATACTTACATATTTGCACATAGGGGAGGTACATTATCCATCATTGTGAACAATGGTGGCATCAATGTTCTATATAGCACTAAAAATATGGCTTATGATTCCAAGAATGTGTCAGTATGTATCAATGTTGTTTGCATTTTTTATGAAATACATCCAAATCTACACATGGAATTATTCATCACTATGATCAATGGTTGCATCAATGTTCTATATAACACTTAAAATACAACTTATCATTCCAAGAATGTCCCAATAGAATAAACGTAGGGATCAATATGTATCAATGTTCTTTGCATCTACTATGAAATACATACAAATCTGTGCATAGGGGAAATCTATTTTCCATCACTCCGATCAATGCTGGCATCACCAAGACTTTTGTATTGCTTTAGAAACCATCCTCCCATGCAAAAAACACAAAGAAAGTGATTCAAATTTCTGTCTGCTCACTCTCAATAATGTCAAAGTTGAATACTTGGCCCTCACATCCTTTTTTATTGTAATGGTGCCTATCCCTTTTAGTTGCCACCCAACCTTTTATTACACATATGCTACCTATTATCTACATACATTTCCACACATTTTGTTGTGTCTATATATATATCCGAGCAATAGATCCCTAAAAATGCATCCAAGGCATGTAATTCATGTATATCTACTTGCAAAAAAAATTCTGCACCAATATATAGGTATCTAAACTTAAATGCACCCTTTTAGTTATTATTTATTTTAGCCTCGAAAGGGAGATGTTAGAATGATAGGTTGTATATTAAGTGTTATAAGGAACCTTGATTTCACCATTGATTAGAGTGGTGGATGATGTATGTTCTTGCTCAGGGGTTTGGTGAGAGCCCATGAGGCTCCATGACCCAATACGGTAGGGTGGGGATTAGGCCTCATTTTGTTGTGCTTCATTTTATATTTCCTATGTCCAGATCTCTATGTTTCTGACATTAGATGTAGATAACATTTGTATGTTTGATAGGTTGTATATTAAGTGTAATACTAAACATTTATCTCAACATTGATGACATGGGGACAACATGCTCTATTTTTTAATCTTTCACCAATTTTTTTTATATGTGGACATGTTTGTATGTCAAATTACTTACAATCAAAATTAAAAGTGAACAACCCAGTTCAAATGAAGAACCCAGTTCAAGTGAAATGCATGCATAGATTTCAATTTTGAGCATATCTACCTGAAATTGTATCGATATCTAAATAAGGTGTAACACCAATTTATTCACTTGAACTGGGTTCTTCAGTTGAATTGGGTTCTTCAGCAATATGCATAGATTTGGCTTTCTCTTTTGCTAGATACTCTAGACTACATGCCAACAAATATAGTGCACTATGAATCAAAGAATAGGATCACCTCCAACAATTGTGTTCATTTGCATCATCATGAAATGGTACTATTCTTTATGGTTCATTTCCACCATTTCTAAATTTTCTTCCTTGTTTTTATATGAGAGATGTAATCATAGACATACTACATTATGCCTTGTACACAAGGTATGCCTACATCTTCTTTATTTTATATCTTCTATTCTAGATGTATTACATTTTTTTGTTATAAATTATAGAGTTGTTTATATTTCATAATTTAGATATTGGTTACCAATGAAACATTTTCACCAGACTAAACTTCACATTTTCCTTGTGTGTAATTATATATGAGTCATACCATTTTACATTGCAAACATTCTCAGTTTTAACCCTAGATCTCCACAATGCTAAATAGCTTTACGATCACATGTTTGCCAGGGTGTACGAGTTGAAACTACATTATATTTATATACAAGGTAAGGCTATATATCCTTTATTCCATCTCTTATTTCACAACTGCATCTAAATTTCTTAAAAATGTATAACATTGATTTCAACTCAAGAAAATTATCAAGTGTTGAAACATTGCTTTCACCATTGATCAAAGTGGTGGAAAATTTATGTTTTTTCTCAAGGGTTTGGTGAGATCCCATGAGGCTCCATGACCCAATATGGTAGGGTGGAGAGCAAGCCTTCTTTTGTTGTGTTCATATTGCTTTCATTGCATGCACAAGGTATGCCTACATTTTATTTATTTGATCCCTTCTATTATAGGTGCATTGCATATTATTTCTTATAAATTATAGAACTCTTTATATTTCCTAATTTAGATAATGTCTACCAAGGACACATGTTCATTGCACTAAACTTCACAGTTTCCTTTCATTTTTGTAGAACATACTCAATCCAAACAATCTTGCTTCATGGATGTTTTCATGCCATTAGATCTTCTATGAATTCAATAGGTGCCAAAACATTTCTTTTGCCATTGATCAAAGTGGTGGAAAATTTATGTTTTTGCTCAAGGGTTTCATGAGAGCCCATGAGGCTCCATGACCCAATATGGTAGGGTGGAGATCAAGCATTCTTTTGTTGTGTTCATACTACATTTCATTGTGTGTACAAGGTATGCCTACATTTTATTTATTTCATCCCTTCTATTACAAGTGCACTGCATATTATTTGTTATAAATTATAGAACTCTTTATATTTCCTAATTTAGATATTGTCTACCAATGACACATGTTCATTGCACTAAACTTCACATTTTCATTTCATTTTGTCAAAACATACTCAAGCAATAATGGAGATTTTGATGAAGTAATATGTTATTAATGACCTTTGAGAATAATCATAGTGACTACAAAATTAGTCACGATGGTGAAATAAACAATTACATCTTGAGAGGTTGTATATTAAGTGTAAAAAGGAACATTGATTTCACCATTGATTAGAGTGGTGGATGATGCATGTTCTTGCTTAGGGGTTTGGTGAGAGACCACAAGGCTCCAGGACCCAATATGGTAGGGTGGAGAACAAGACTCATTTTGTTGTGTTTCTTTTTATATTTCCTATGTGTAGATCTATATGTTTCTAATATTAGATGCAGACAAGATTCATATGTTTGATAGTTTGTATGTTAAGTGTAATATTAAACATTTATCTGAGCATTGATTAAATTGAGACAACATGCTCTATTTTTTAATATTTCACTAACAATATTTATTTGTAATCTCTCAAGATATATTTTGATCTCATGTAAAGGCGGATTTAGAAATTTTAAAAAAATATATAGTTTAATTTTTTTGTATCAACCTACATTTTTATTAACATCAATAGAATTTTGTGGATGCAATTATCTCTTTATTGTTCTAGTTGTGCATGACTTATGTAAATATTCTTATTTGGAATTTGTATGTTGTATTCTGAACCAATAATATTCTAAGCTTTAAGATAATTCTATTATCCTTTTGACATAATCTACATGTATCAGTACCTTTATCTATGCCCTATTGTTTTATTGTAATGGTATCATAAAAGGGTTATTAATGATGCCATGAGAATTTTTAAATATGGTCACTTGATCTCTCTCAGGTGTTGTTATGCCTAGATATTACATACATTTTCCTACTTGGATGTAGACTAACTTCCATTAGCTTACACTCTATGTTCTTAAAAAACAACCAACCAAGAACATACATTGTCCATCACTAATATCAATGGTAGCATTAATCTTCCATATAACACTTAAGATACAACTTATCATTCAAAGAATATCCCAATAGAATAAACGTAGGGATTAGAATGTATGAATGTTGATTGCATCTACTATGACATACATACATAGCTGCACATAAGGGAAATGCATTGTACATCACCGTGAACAATGGTAGTATCAATGTTGCATTTAACACTTACAATACAACTTATCATTCCAACAATGTCTTAGTATGTATCAGTGTTGTTTGAATATACTATGGTATAGATACATATATGCACATAAGGTTAATAAGATGAAACACAACAAAATCAATGTTCCATGTAACACTTAAAATACAACTTATCATTTGCTACATGTAGATATGTAAGTATCCTATGCTCTCTCAAAGATTATTTTTAGCATCCCCCCTCTAATTGCTACTATGTTTGTACACATCCTTGGCATTTGGACTTCCCCTTTGCCTATCGACTCATCATTGCATGTCACTACATGCAACTGCTAGTTATGATAATGTTATATGTATTGAATTCATGCATTGGCATGATAACACTACTTTATATACATATGGTAAAGTTTGATTATAATGTTTAGAAGCACAATGCTATACAATATTATGCAGCACAGGACAAGTAACATCAAGTCAATAAATGCTTAGATTGTGAAAGACACATTTCAATACAATTTCATACGGTCAAAGGAAAATTATGCAAGCGATCTTAGATTTTAGTACATTGTTTCCTCTCCATCTTTGTTTACTTTTCTTGCTCGTCGTGTGTTAGATGTCTTAAAGATTTTTCTTCCTCATCAGTTACACATCTCTATTTGCAAGCTTACATCCTTTCTAATTTTCTATGAAAAATCGTAGGGCCCTAGTACCTACCTCCATGTCATAAAATTGAAGGAAAATCTATGCAACCATGAAAAATACTCATATATTTTAGTTCATTCTTTCATATATGTCATTTTCTACTTTTATTAGGTGACTCTTCTTGTTCTGTCTTGGATGCCTCTCAAGAAATTTCTTCCTCCTTTGTCACATGTCTCTCTTTTCAAGCTTTCTTGCATCCTTTCTAATTTTCTTTTATTGCCTATAAAGAATCATTGGTTTTTTATTCCAGTTTAGACAACATTGACGACGAATGCATGTGCAATTGGTAACATATGTAAGTAAACAAGAGGGTCATTTAATAAATTCTTTACAACTAATATTCTACAAGAAAATTTCTTGTACATTAAATATATGTTTTTAATTCACCTTAGAAACTATTTTTCGCAAGTTCTGAATGTAAGATTCTATAAGGGTAATCTATGTTGCAATTTTCCACAATTACCTTTGAATTGTGAAATGAAACATAGGATAATTTGAAAGGCCTTTAGAAAAAAAATTCTTGTAAATTCATGTTATACTATCATATCCCCAATTCTAATTCCTACAAATAAAAAAATGATACAGATTGAAAAAACATATTCACACATGTAAGAGTGAGTGTAATTGAATAACAAAATAACCATGCGTCTAATTCACTTGATTGTAAATGAACAAGGGTATGTGTGCAATGAAACAAGAAATGTATGTTATACTATCATATCCTTGATTCTAACTCCTACAAATAAAAGAATGATACAAATTGAAACAACATATTCATACATGTAAGAGTGGGTATAATTGAAGAAAAAACTAACCATGCATCTAAATTAGTTGATTGTTAACAAACAAGGGTATCTGTGCAATGAAACAAGCAATGCATGTTATACTATCATATACCCAATTATAACTCCTAAAAAGAAAAGAATGGTACAAATTGAAACAATAAATGCATACATGTTAGAGTAAGTGTAATTGAATAATAGACTAAGTATACATCTAGTTCAGTTGATTGTAAATGAACAAGGGTATGTGTGCAATGAAACAAGAAATGCATGTTATACTATCATATCCCTAATTCTAACTATAAAGAAAAGAATGATACAAATTGAAACAACGTATTCATACATGTAAGAGTGAGTGTAATTGAAGAACAAAATAACAATGCATCTAATTTAGTTGATTGTTGTACTGTAGAAAAATGGATCTTTTGACATTTTCATGGTCATTTGGGCCATTTTCCTAAGAAGTTTGGCCTATTTTTCTTAGATTTAATGTTGTAATGTAAATTATAAATTCACATTAGGTCTTGAATATTCAAATTATTAAGAATCTATGATGTCTTCTAAAGGTGTTGTGAAGTATTGTAACACATTTCTACACTTTTCTATACTTTTCTTATTATAATTCATCTAAATATTCCCTTTTTATCCCTTACCAAGTCATATTCTAAAGTGTTGTAAAGTCTTGTAACAAAATTTCACACTTTTCTAGACTTTTCATCACAAATTACACCTTTCTTATGTTTTATTTGGCCCCTTTATGCACTTATAGTCCTTAATTAAGTGTGTTTTTTAATAAAAACCTAAAAAAAATCATTAAATACAACTTAATCCTCAACACTCACTTGCATGCCTTGAGTGGGACCCATTTTCCATGGGTGGAAAATGAGTCCCTCTTAGCACAAAATTCAAAATAAATTCAAATTTCTTTCAGGTTTTTATCCATTAAGACCTTAGGTTGGCTTGTGATGTTGGATTTTGAGGAAATTAGGGCATAAGTATGTATAAATATATGATTTTCCCTCATTTTACCATCTAAATCAACTCATTTAAACAATAATTCATCAAAATCATCATAGCATTCAAAAAAATTCATCATTTAATCAAACAACAATCAAACATCTTGGAGCAACCATTTTTTGGCAAGAGACACTGCACATATTTTATGGTGTTGTCATTGATGGAAACCGTGGTCATCTAGTTGATCCACACATTGTAATTTACTCATACTAGTAGATAGATTGAAGATTAGTGATTATCTGTTAAGTTAGAACAAAGCATCTGGTAGATTTGTGTTCTTTGATTCATATGCAAAATTTCTATTATTATTTTGTTTTGTGGATCTTAGGGAAGATTGTTTGATGCATAATCTATGTTATCTGTAAATCTTGTGCCTCATATCAATTTGGGTGAAAGTTAGAAGGTCTGGTGAACTAATTTTCTATTCATAAGTATATGAAGGCCAACTTGGTGAATATAGTGTGTCATGGATAGTTGAGGAGTTATTGAACTTAAGTATTTTTGTATTCGAGCATTTTGGTTTGGCTCCTCACTATGTTGTGGCCAACTCTTGTGGATGTGCATAGAATATTATGGATGATTTAAGCCGACAGTTTGTGAATATTTCTTATTTTGTTGAGACCTAATTGAAGCAATTAAATCCTAAGTAGCAGATATATATAAGCAATCCATTATATCATTTTGGTGTGTGTTCGATGAGATTGGATGTATGTTGTGAATGTTAGAAGGTCAGTAGAGCAATTATGCACAATTTCACTTTTGCATTAAGGATTTTTGTTGTTAGTTGAAGAACATAGAAGAAGAGCATAATCAGTTAGAAGGTCCAAAATTTGATTATTGAGTCTAACCAGAGCTGTAATCAAGTATTTTTAGATTTTACTTTTTTAGTTCAAATCATTCAAAGTATTCCAAACTTTTGTAAGGCAGTGAGCCTTTTAATTTTTGAGCAACGAGCTCTAGGAATTGTGCTTGAATGCAAGTGCATTCTCATTTTGTAATCTTTTCTTTTGAGTATACTTAGAACAATAGAACAATATTATGGATTGACCTCCACCATGGTTTTTCCCCTAACAAGGTTTCCATGAAAAAAAATCCTTGCATTATGGTTTTGTGGTTATTTTTCTTATGTGCATTCATTTTTATTTTGGATGAATTTTATCAACACTTTAAGGATCAAATTAATAAAGTTAAAAATTGCACAACATTGATTCGCCCCCCCTCTCAGTGTTGCTTGATTCCAACACCAATAACATATCTCCATACTTCAACAACAAGGGTTTGGTGAGTTCATGACATTCAAATGTTGTTTGTTCATCATTCCTTTATTATTTCATTTCATTATCAAGGGTATGATTACCAAAGTGGGGTTTCACCAAGCAAAACCACTATACTCTAACCCTTAACCATTTCCCCCTGCTTTGTACGTGTGTTTGCAAGTCTTGTAGGAAGAATTTTCAAAGAGATAGGTGTTGAAAAGTGGTAAATAAGTCATCAAAGCTATTTAAGTCAACAATGACCTAATTCAAGCTTGGAGACATCCTTCAGCCCACTTTCTGCAGATTTGGATCCATCAACTCAACAAGCAGACATGTACAAATCTAGACCCACATAGTTGACTTAAGAATTTGAAAATTTCTATAGGTGGAATAATTCACCATCAGTGGAAAATGAGTCCCACTACTAGGCCAGAGAAAAAAATTTCCAAGGTTTTTAGTTCTTGGCACCCCAAAACCTATTTCAATAGAATTTACAAAGACTAATTTGCCATATATGGTGAATGAGTCCTAGTGGTCATCAACAGTGATTTATAAAACATTCTAGAACCTTCTAGCATCAGCATTCTACCTCCGAGTGCACTCCATTCATTTTCATTAAGCTATGTTTTCATTTGTTTATGTTTCTAGTTCATTTCTGCATATCACACTGTGTTTTCAAACACTTCATATTTCTTAGGTTTTTCCTAAATAATCAATCAATTTTATTATTTTGTTGCATTTATATCATTACATTTAGGCATATTTACATTGTGATTGTATTAGTTTGAGTGAACCTCCTAGATTTTTGGGGTCTATCTCTCTCCTTTAGGTGAAAAACCCTAATTGAGCAAGAGAGTCGTAGCACCTTACAACACAAAAATTTACGGTTCATTTTGATGAACCTACATATTGAACATTATCTTTTTGATTCGCATTTTAACCTACATCCTATGGCTCATTACATTATCTTTTGCATTGTTTTTCATCCTAGGGTTTACAAAATTGCATTAGTGAATATCTCATATAGATTTCATTTTTTTCACTTAAAAACATTAAAAATACTAGAATTTTGCATTTACATCCTAGTTTTACATCAAAAAAGCATCAAAATCATTTTAAATTTTTTGAAAAATCACAAAAAAATTCACCCCTGGACTCATTTGCCACCCTAGGAGAATTAGTCCAATTGCACTTTTTGCACAACAATTTCTATCATTTTCACAGTGTTTTCTACTTTTTTGTTTTTTGTTACTACATTCCTATTTCAAGTTACAATTTTTTTATTTGTATTTTATTATTCCTAGTTTGCATTTCATTTTCCTCCACCCTACCTTTTGTGGTATTTGTATGATTGCTTTGCACCCTATTGATAATAATTTAGTGAGAAGAAGCTCCCAACTCATGGCTTCCCTCGATAGCACATTGATCATGGACCTTGGGTTATATAGAGCTCCTACTCCTGATATTGATAATGGTGCATTAGTCATATATAATACCACTAGTAAACCTTTTCCTTCCCATACTATGCATGTTGACACATCAAATGATCACATTCTAGAAGACAAAGTCATTAACATTCATGAGGATTTAGCACTTTTTCAACAAAAATTGTGTCTTGAAAACATTTCAACCACTGCAATTCCTACTATAGACAACATACATCACATTCTTTAAAGTGATGAAGGCTTAGATGTTATGAAAAAAATTGTTGAGATATATCAAAAATGTGCTTCTTCCACCTCTAGTACATCTGAACTAGCAAACACTATGGTTAGCCAAGGAGGACCTCATATTTCTCCTCCTTCAACCATGACATCCATACCCACCTATACCACTCCTCATGTTACAACAACCATGCAACAAGTTAGTCATGTGACTCCTTTCGCTATTCCAACTAGCATTCCTAGTTATTTTGTGGCATCGAATGTTTGATCTTCCACTACCTTCACCCCTATTGGTGTCCCCTTCACTTTCCATCACACTACATACATCACCACTCTCTCTTCCACCCCATACCACTTATACCATTCCCCTCATTACTCAACTCTTTCACACTATTTCTTCCATGCAACAACAAATATCTACCATAAACCAAAGCCAAAATGCACCACCCACCTATTATGTCTATAGCAATCCTTATCTTTGGAAATATTAATAGCACCAATGCCACAAGGAATTGATATGCCTAGGTTGTAGAAGCATGAATGCAAAGGAGACCTTACTAATCATGTTAATGCCTATACCACCTTATGCAATGATTTGGTCCTTGACAATAAACTGTTAGCTAAACTATTTCCTAGGACTTTAAAGGATACTGCCTTGGAGTTGTTTTCCCCTTTACCCAATCATTCAATTCATTCATTTAATTAAATTTTTGATGCCTTTATAAGTCATTTCCAAGTCCATATGACTCCTAGAAAGACAATGGTTGATTTAATGAGGTGCAAACAAAGTGTTGATGGAAAAGTAACTGATTTTATTTCACTCTATCAGTCATTGTATGCTCAAGTAGATGTCAAGGTTATTTATTAACATCTCCAAAAGATGTTTATCAAAAACTTAAAAACTCACATTTAGGAAAGATTGACCATGATGAAATTTCCTTCTTTCATACATTTATGCACAACCCTTTGTGACTATCACAACTCGGTTACTAGTCGAGATGCAAAATCCACTTCTAGCCGAGCTAAGAAGTTTGAACACAATAACAAAAACAACTCAAAAAACTTTTTGAAAACAAAACAAAGGCTTCTTATAGTGCAATCCCCCCTCCTCCAAAACCAAGTCAACTTTTCAACAACCAAGTAACAGCTATTAAAGCTACCATACATTTTATTTATGGGGACCTGAAGTGACAATTTACCCCTTTACCTGATACTCTCCATAACACAATGAATCAACTACTACAACAACAAATGAGTATTTTTCCTACCATCAAACCACTTGATTCTACCAAGCCTTTCCCCCCACCTTTAAACTAAATGATTATTGTCATTTTCATCACCAAAATGGACATGAAACAAAACAATGCAAGCATCTCAAACACCTCATGCAATACCTCATTGATTCTAGTCATCTATCCCTTGTGGGTATTAATGATTAGGGAAATAATTTTGTCACCCCTCCCAATCAAAATTTGCAAATTTTTACCAACCCAATGCCTAAACATAGTGTTTCATTTGTCAAATCTAGCGAACCTTCAAAAACTAATGTAATCAATGTAAATGAATAACATGATCTTACTCCACATGTTACCCATGTTAATCCTATGGATGAACTTGTGGGTACGATAGATTTTATCCTTCGTAAGGGCCAAACTAACAAATCTCTTGATATTATTTTTTTTCTCGTGATATACTTAAAAAAATTCTCGATGGTCACCTTTACATAGTTGGTTGCATCTATGATAAGCCCACCAATGGGATATTAATAGATCTTGCATGTGGTGAGAATGTGATCATGGAGGAATTTTTAGTATTACATGATCTTTATCAAGATGATTATGACAAACCAACAACATGTATTAAAACACATACTAGTTTTGTGTGCCCTACGATAAGATCAATTATACTCTCATTATAGATATGACGTAAAACAATGGATGTAACATTCTTTATCATTCCATAGTCAGATCATTTTCATCTGTGGCTAGGTCATCCTTGGCTTTGCTCGATGAAAGTTGTCCTTTTAGTCATTCAAAAATGTTTGAAGTTTCTACTTTACAATGCTTCAACTTGAATCTGAACCTGAACAAACATTAAAAACTTTAGATCAACCAACAATAAACACTTCACCTTCATTGTCTAAATGCCCACGAGATAATGAAACCCACCCCATCATCCCTCCTTGCATTAAAAAAATTTATAAATAAAAAGAGAAAGTGATTGACCTATCTCCTTTTGTTACCCCCCTTGGGAAGAAAAGGAGCCTCTAATGGATCAACCCACTCTTACACCAACACAACTTCAAAATAGAATCAAAAGAAACCATGGTGCTAGAGAGCGTGGGCGTCATCTTCGTCTCCTTGCTTATCAAGCACAATTTGAAGCAAACAAAGAAAACCAAGAGCTACATTTGACAAAAGCAATACTTGACCCCCTTATTCCTCCTAACCCACTACAAGATAGTACAATAAAACCATCACAACAAAATGATTTGATACAATAGCCACAACTCTTGATACACCCTTCATTGGAAATTACCATTTGTCATCGTATTGTGATCAACTTAGATGATGATGAGGAAACAACAAAAATTGATGATGAGATACATGATGAATTAAATACATTGTTTTCCTTTTCTATGATATTCATTGAGATATCTCCTATCCAAAGTGATGAACTTGGTACTTACCCTAGTTCAACACTTGTAATTGTCCCTATGGATAGTTGACCACCCTCACAATACACTAAACATGATTGGGAAGTGGCTGACTTGTTAGATGGTTGACTTGAATTTTTTGTCCTATCCTTTTACCATTTTCCTTTTTCCTTTTATTTTTCTTTTCTTTGGTGTTATTCCATGTGTGTATCATGTTCCCCCATGACATGACATTTTATGTTCTCCCTCTCTTCATACACTTCCTCTATTTGTACCTCCATTCTTTTATATGTCATAATTTACCTTTTCTTTTTCACTTTTGTTTTGTTTTTTTATTTTGGGGATGACACAAAGCATTAAGAAACCCTATGTCTCTTCCATGTTGACCCAAATGGTCCCTTTTCCTTTTTACTTTGTATTTTCTTGTGTTTTCCTTCTGGGGATGATGGAAGGCATTGAGCCTGAAATGTCTCCTTCATGTTGACCCAAACGCTTTTTCTTTTCCTTCACCTTTTTGTTTTCTCTCACTTGTGTTTTAATTTTGGGGATGATGCAAATCATTGAGACCACATTGTCTCTTCCATGTTGACCCAAAACAAACTATCCTTTTCTCTTTTTTTTTCTCTCTTTGTGTCATTCTTCTAGTTCTATGCATTTGGGGAATGATGACAGTTTCAAGCTCTTTACAATCATTGCAGAAATGAACATACTAACCCCAAACCCATAGATCCCTTATGTGTTTTGTTTGTTCCTTTTTGGTGGAAATCCCTCTTTCTTTTGTTCCTTTTACTTCACATGAAGCAACCTTAGTTGAAAACATATGACTTGGCATATGGGCTTTTCAAGTTGGCTCTCATGTCTTCTGTCTTCCTGCATCTTTCCTTCACTACTTTAAAGTAATTGCTCATAGTACTGTGTGTAACAATTCCTTTAAAGTGGGGGTATACATTGGCATTATTCTTGTTTCATTTTTCCTTTTCTTGGTTCTTAGTGTATCCTGTTACTTCATATAATGTTGTTTTCACTTTGTGAATGACATTGGGTATAATGTCCTTCATAAGTGTGATCTGTCTAAGCATATTACATTCCTCTTGGTTGCCTGATGTGAGGCACTGCATCCCCTGAGTTTCAAATATTATATTCTTTGTTTGGTTCTCTCTTAGAGACATTAGGAACAATGTTCCCTAAGTTAAATACCTCACATGAACTAAACAAGACTCCTTTGAACACTTTTTGCATTTTACGTTTTTACATTTTATATTTTGCATTCATATGGCCAACTTGCATAACACATCTTGCATTCCTGTGGTGCCATTCTACTTGTGCATGAGTTCTAAGAATACAAAGCTTTTCTTGTCTCATGAAGCACAAACCAACATTTTTCTTTATGGCACCTTATTAAATTTATTAGGAGGTATAACTTTGATATGGTTTAGTTGGAAGCCCTTACCAAGTCACAACTTTCCCCATAGCCGTTTGTGTGTTTGTTAGTACATACAAACCAAGTGTATGTTTCTCACCTTTTGGGCCTTCTCACTTGGTGAAAAACCATGATTTCCATCACCCCAGAGTGAGTATACATTTTCTATTTTAGACAAACATCCTAGATCTGATCCACAACTAGTTGGACAAATGATTGAAGCTTGATCCGACTTTTCCTTTTCCTCTTTCATATGTTTGTTCCTTTGTTCTTATGCTTAGTTTTCCATGGGATCTTCATCATGGAGGATTGATCATTCATCTTGATCATTGTTGTCTCATCTTGCTAGCATAAGTGCATTTGGATCCCTGTCAATATGCATGACTACTTTAGTGTGAGTTTGAATCACTTGTTCATCCTCTCACTAAAGTGGAGGCTAAATGTACCATAGAAAAATAGATCTTTGCACATTTTAATGGTCATTTAGGTCTTTTTCTTGTGCTTCTTGGCCTATTTTTCTTAGATTTAATGTTGTAATGTAACTTATACATTCACATTAGGTCTTGAATATTTAAATTATTAAGACTTTATGATGTCTTGTAAAGGTGTTGTAACACATTTCTACACTTTTCTAGACTCTTCTTATTATAATTTATCTAAATATTCCCTTTTTATCCCTTACCAATTTTTATTCTAAAGTGTTGTAAAGTGTTGTAACAAATTTTCACACTTTTCTAGAATTATCATCACAAATTACACCTTACTTATGCTTTATTTGGCCCATTTATGCGCTTATAAGCCTTAATTAAGTGTTTTTTTAATATATACCCAACAAACACCACTAAATACAACTTAATCCTCAACACCCACTTGCATGCCTTGAGTGGGACCCATTCACCATGGGTGATGAATGAGTCCCTCTTGGCACAAAATTCAAAATAAATTCAATTTTCTTTTAGGTTTTTATCCATTAAGACCTTAGGTCGGGCTGTGATATTGTATTTTGAGGAAATTAGGGCATACGTGTGTATAAATATATGTTTTTCCCTCATTTTACCATCTCATCAACTCATTCAAACATTCATTCATCAAAAGAATCATAGCATTCAAGCATTTTTCATCATTTAATCAAGCAACAATCAAGCATCATGGAGGATCCATTAACATATCTTCAAACTTCAACAACAAGGGTTTGGTGAGTTCATGACATTTGCATGATGTTTTTTCATAATTCATTTCTTATTTCATTACATTATCAAGGGTTTGATTACTAAAGTGGGGTTTTCCCAAGGAAAACTCCTATACTCTAACCCTTAACCATTCTCCCCCTCTTTGCATGTGTGTTTGTAGGTATTGTAGGAATATTTGACAAAGAGAGGTGTTGAAAAGTGGTCAATAATTCATCAAAGCTATTTAAGTAAACAAAGACCTAATTCAAGCTTGGAGACATCCTTCAGCCCACTTTCTATAGATTTGGGTCCATTAACCCGACAAGCAGACAAGTGCAAATATGGACTCACAAAGTTGACTTCATAATTTGTAGATTTTTTTAGGTGGACTTATTTTCCATTAGTGGTGAATGAGTCCCACTTCCAGGCTAGAGAAAGTGTTTTCTGATTTTTTCAATTCCCAGCACCCCAAAACCTATTTTAGAATAATTTACCAGAAGGACTAATTTACCATATGTGGTGAATGAGTCCTAGTGGTCATCAACTATGATTTTAGGAAAATTATAGAACCTTCCAACATTAGTATTCTACCTCTAGGTGCACTCCATTAAATTTCATTAAGTTATGTTTTCATTTGTTTATGTTTCTAGTTCATTTATGCATATCACACTGTGATTTCAAACACTTCATATTTCTTAGGTTTTGCATAAATAATAAATCAATTCTATTACTTTTTTGAATTTATATTATTTCATTTAGGAATATTTTCATTGTACTTGCATTAGTTTGAGTGAAGCACCTAAATTTTTGGGGTCTATCTCTCTCCTTTAGGTGAAAAATACTAATTGTGTAAGAGAGTCATAACACCTTGCAACCCAAAAATTTATGGTTCAATTGTAAATTAACAAGGGTATGTGTGTATTGAAACAAGAAATGTATGTTATACTATCATATCCCCAATTATAACTCTTAAAACCATTAGGTGATCATGTTAACTAATTATATATGCATATAAATATATGTATATGTATGAACATAGAAATTTATATACATACATACATATATATGTACATATATACACATAGATAAGTAGTTTACAATATATATGTAAATTCAAGAAACATTATGATATTTCCATATAATTTCAAACAATATTATGATACAAATTGAAACAACATTATTACACATGTAACTATCCTATCATATTAATACATTTTTTGCAAACAAAATTGGGTCTTAAATTTTTATTAAGTGGGGATTGATTGTCTTCTCCTATCCCCATAATGATCACTACATGTTAGACTTTCATATCCCCAATTGTAACTCTCACAACCCTAAAGTGATCATGTTAACTAACTATTATAAATATATAATCATTTTAGGTGTTATATATCACTTGAAACAACAAAATGATACTAATATTTATAGCCCTTTTCTCAAACAACATTATGATATTTATATTGTTCAAGAAAATTTCCAAATCACCCAAGAACATCCTGTAACTCAACCCTCACAACCAAGAAAATACCAAATATTTGATAAGCTCTATTAAAAGTGGTGCAGGTGCACCCATTTTATGTTTTGGAAAATCGGGTCATATGATTGTTAGGAGTTATATGTAGGGGTTTTTTGTGTCATTTTGCATTCAATAAGGTCTATAAGACCATTTCAATGTAATTGAGTTAGTTTTAGTGTCATTTGTAGTGAAGTGTAAAAGGTTGCACAAAAGATGTAAAATTTATCAAGCAAAAAAAAGCCAAATTTCAACTTCTAGGAAGTTGAAAGGTTGTGGTCATTTAAAAGTCAGTTATGAATGTTTTGGTGGTTGGAATTGATTGTGATATGTATAAAACCCTCCAAAGGATAAAAAAAAGAGGTTTTTGAAGATTTTTTTGAAGTTTACAGATCAATACAATGCCCATTTCTATAATTTTATTGTTATTATGAACTTTACAAAATTTGTATGGCCTGTATAGTCTATGATTGGATTTGAAACTTGTATAATATTCTATGGGAATGGAATAGATTTCATTTGATTCCAATTTTAGGTTCTAATATTTATTTTTTAGGGAGATCTCTTTAGTTTTTTGAAACCACTTGTATATAACTAATTTGAGGGTTTGATTGATGTAAAAATGGTGTTTTAGTCATTCCAACTAATTTCATGACTTGTAACTTGGTGGAATGACTTGTTTTAGGTTATTTTAGGTGTGCACATGGTTTAGGAGGTAGGGGATACGCATTGTGTGGTTTTGTGGTGATTCCCTGGGGTAATTTGGTGTGTTTTCCAAGTGAAAATGAGGAACTAAAGTAAGGTTTTGACAAAATTTTGATAGAACTAGTCTTGAGATACTTTTGTGAGATTTTCTAGACCATTTAGAATCTATTGGTTTCATTGGTTGATTTCTTTAAGTCTGAGTGATGGGAGATTGAATAAACCATTGCCATTTTGGATGAAAATTGAGGGTTTGATGGATCAACATCCTAGAAGTCTTGGATCTGAGAATTGATGTTAGAATTTGGTGTTTTGAGACACAATTAATGACTATATAAATATTTTGGGTGTTAATATAGTGTTTAGGATTTATGTCCTTTATAAAAGAAGGCTATTTGGGTGACCTAAAATAGGGGTAGTCTATTGGTTTTCAATATTGTTGCAAAGAAACCTCTTGAGATATTTTGGTATGTTGTCTAGGGTTATGTGGTAAGTATTTTTTGTTGTTTGGTTGGAATTTGGATGGAATTATCTAAAATATATTGTGAAGAGTCATTTTTTGAGGGCTACAAGCCTTTAGGGGCATGTTTGAGGAAAGGGGAGTGGATAGAGTTGAAAAAAAAAATTCCTTGGTTAAGTAAAGTCATTTTGAGTTGGATTGAGATTCATCACCACCTCTCTTACATTAGGTGGTATCATAGCTATAGGGAGTAGGTATTTTGATTGAAGGTTGTAGGCTATGAAGGACAAGTGGGAAGTTGAAGAGACATAATGCATCTAGGAAATAATATGGCAAAGGAGATCAAAGAATTCAAAGAGAGACATGCTAAGTTGAAGGAGATGAGACAAAGGAGGCCACTATTCAGGATAAGATTCAAATGCAAAAAAAAATGTATGTAATGTGGTAATTGATTCAGGTTCCATTGATAATATTGTGTCAGTTGAAATGGTAGACAAATTGGAGTTACAAAGAATTCTGCATGGAAGACCATAGAAAGAATTTTGGTTGAATAGTGATCAGTTAGTTATAGTGAATGAATAAGATTTAGTGGAGT
This sequence comes from Sequoia sempervirens, assembly GCA_007258455.2. Lineage (NCBI taxonomy): Eukaryota > Viridiplantae > Streptophyta > Pinopsida > Cupressales > Cupressaceae > Sequoia > Sequoia sempervirens. The sequence goes on along the minus strand of VDFB02270651.1, from coordinate 322,836,081 downwards.
TTTAGATTGGTGCATATGAGGATGGAATTTTGTGTGATGTTTTGCCAATAATTTATTGTCACTTGTTACTTAGAAGGTAGTGGCAGTTTGACAGATACGCCTTACATGATGGTAGGGATAATGTTTATGAAATTTAGGAAGATGGACTCAAGTTAAAACTAACATCATTGTAGGGAGATGATAGAGCACAAGATGAGATGGAAAGGATAGTGATGATAGGAAAAAAGGAGTTTCTAAATTATGAGGACAAAAATAGGGAAGGTGCAACCACTCCAAGAGAAGAGGATGTTGAGATAGTCGGTATTGACAAGGATGCTAAGTGGAAGAGTAAAGAGAGTGATGAGTTGATGAAGAAACCTAAGAGAGAAGAGGTTAGGAATGAATTATTTGTAGAGGTTCAAGATAAGATTGGAAATTATGATGAAGACAAGAAGGAATCTGAATTTTGGCAAAGTAAGGAAAAAGAAGGTGCATGACAGTCATGTGATGATAGGATAGTGATGAGATCAGACACAAAGGTTTGTGAGAAGGAACATCCTAGGATAAAGATCCTAAAAAGAGAAATAGATGTGATGAATGCAAGAGAGTTTCCTAGGGAAAGGAAAGAAAGGTTTGGTGAGGTCACCGAGGAGGAAAAATATTGTTCACTGATTAGACAAAAGGATAAAGTGCAAAAGGAGATTGTTCATTGTGTCATAGAAAAATGGGACCTTGTCATTTTCATGGCCTTTTATGTCTTGTTTCATGGTATTTGATATTTTTTTCTTTGATTTTATATTGTAACATGGCTTGAACATGCATATTTAGGTACTAAAATTCAAATAATGATGTCTTGTGAAGGTGTTGTGAACTGTTGTAAGACATTTCTACACTTTTCTAGACTCCATTCATTACAATTCAACTAAAAATCACATTTCCATTACTAATCAAGTCCTACTTTGACGTGTTGTAAATTCTTGTAACATGCTTTCATGCTTTTCTAGGCATAACTTCACTATTTATCCCTTTCTCATGCTTTATTTAGTCCCTTTATGCCCTCATATGTCTGAATTAAGGGTATTTTTGAATATTATCCTAACAAACAACATTAAATACAAGATAATTCCTGACACCCATTTTTAGGTCCTAGGTGGAACCCATTCGCCATGGGTTGCGAATGAGTCCCCCTTGGCTCCAAATTCTTTTTTTTTTAAATTTCTTTTTAGGTTTTTATACAAAATCAATTGATGTCACCTTGTGATGAGGTATGAATGGGTAAATAAGGCACAAGATTATATAAATAAGTTATTTTGACCTCATTTTACATCTCTCCTACAATTTCTCCTACAATCTCCCACAATCTCATGCATTCAAGCATCTTACAACATCAATTCAAGCATTACTCAAGCACTTTGGAGCATCCATTGACATTACTTCAGATTTGCATCATCAAGGGTTTTGGTAAGTTGATAGCAATTGCATGTTATTAGTTTATCATCCTCTTTTATTTCATTGTTTCATTAAGGGTTTGATTACCAAAAGTGGGGTTTGACCAAAGCAAACCCCTTTTTGCTCACCCTCAACCATTTTTCTCCTATTCCATTTGTGTTTGCATAACTTTGTGTGTAGATTTAACAAGATTTTTGGTGTTTAAGATTGGTCAACAATTAAAATAGGTGCTTCAAGTCAATGCATTCATATTTCAAGCTTGGAGAAGGTTTTCTGTCCATTTCCTACATAATTGACTTCGACAACTCCACAATTAGAGATTTCCAGATCTAGTGTTACAGATTCATCTCCTAATTTTCCAAAATTTTGGGAGAGGACTGATTCACCACTAGTGGTCCATGAGTCCCACCTTAGGACTAAAAAATTTGAAATATGTCAGATTCCAGATCTTGATAGTCAGAAACTAGTTTCCAACACTTTTTCACCAGTAGGAGGACTAATTCACCACCCTGGGTGAAATAAACCCAATGTGAAATTTTAGTCATTTTAGTCAACATTCAAAACATTCTAGATTCATCAAATCTTTCCTAGGTGCACTTTGTTTCATCTCATTTGTTTATGTTCTGCATTATTTCATCTCTTTAGTTCATTGTTTGCATATCACAATATGTTTTCCAACATAGTTTAAATTTTAGTTTTGCATTCATATTTTAGATTAATAAACCATTTAATTGCATATAGTTTACTTCATTTAGCTTAAAAACATCATACATAACATAATTTGAATGAATCCTTAGCATTTTTTCCCTATCTCTCTCCTTTTAGGTGAAAAAACCTAGAAGAGCTAGAGAAGTGCAAGGTGCCAAAAATCAACGGTTCATTTTGGTGAACCTGAATTTTGAACATCTTTCATTTCTGATTTCATTCAGATATTACATCTTAGTTTACATTTCCACCAACATTTAATTAAGAGATTGTTTTGTTCTTGCATTATAGGACTTTTCATATTGCATTAGTGAAAACTTCATTTAAATTTTATTTTTGCATTGCATCTCATTGAAAAAAATTGAAAATATGCATTCTGCATCCTTGATTGCAATCTGTAGAGCATTAAAATCATCTTAAAATTTCTGAAAAACACACACAAACATCATACTGGGACTCATTTTCCATCTTGGGTGAATAAGTCCCTTTGCACTTTTTAAACAACATTTCTGGCATTTTTCTAGCATTTTCCTACATTTATGTTTTTTGTAGTTAGTTCTATGTTACAATTAGTAGCATTTATGTTATTTTCATTTAGACATCTTAGATTACCTTGCATTTTATTTCACCCCCTCCTTTGTGGTACTTGTATGAGTGTTTGGTGCCCTTTTGATAATACTTTAGTGAGAAGAAGTTCTAGACTCATGGCCTCCCATGATAGCACTTTCATTGTGGACCTTGGGATTTCATGAACTCCTACTCCTAGTATGGATAATGGTGCATTAGGCACTAACAAGACCACTTTTATGCCATCACCTTTCCATCCAATGAATGTTGACACCCAAAACAACTCCCTCCCACAAGAAAAGGTCATTAATATTCATGAGGATTTTGCACATTTACAAAAAGACTTGTCACTTGAAAACATTTCCACCATTTCCATACCTGCCATTGAAAATCTTCATCATTTGATTGAAAGTGATGATGGCTTGCAAGTAATGAAGAGAATTGCTGATATTTTCAATAAAAATTACTCTTCTAATACTCAATCCGCAAACATTAATGTAATCCAAGTAGGACCTCAAGTTCCTCCCCCTTCAACCATAGCATCCATACCAACTTATACAAATACACAAGTCCACACAACTATGCACCATGTTAATTATGTGGCTACTTATTCCCCAATTCCACCTAGCATTTCTACTTCTCTTGTGGCATCTCAAATCCCCTCCACCACCTTCACACCCCATAATATTCCTTTCACTTCCCCTAAGATCACTTACACTCCATCACCATTTTCTCTTCCACCTCAACCCACTTACCTCGGCCCATGCAACACCATGCAACACCAACTTTCCACCAATAGCCAAGGTCAAACCACACCACTCACATATCATGTCTATAGCATCCCCTTATCCTTATAAATATTATGTACCCCGATGCCACAAGGGATAGAAATTCCTTGGTTTGAGAAATACGGAGGTAAAGGAGACCCTATCAACCATGTTAATGCTTATACTACTTTATTTAGTGATTTTGTCCTTGATGATAAACTATTAGCCAAACTATTTCCAAGGACCTTGAAAGATACTACATTAGAGTGGTTTTCCAACTTTCCTAATCAGTCCAACCATTCTTTCAATGAATTGGTGGATGCTTTCATAAGTCACTTTCAAGTGCACATGACACCTAAAAATACAATGGTTGACCTCATGTGATGTAGACAAAACACAAATGAAAAATTAACATATTTTATCTCATGATACCAATCCTTGTATACTCAAATTGATGTCAAGTGTCTTGATGCACATATGCAAAAGATGTTTATCTAAAACTTGCACAGAAACCTTTAGGATAAAATAACTATGATGAAATTCCCTTCATTCATGCATTTATGCACAACCTTGTGTGAATACCATAACTCAGTTTCAAGTCGTGATTCAAAATCCACTTCTAACTGAGCTAATAAACTTGAACACAACAATAAAAACCAAAATAACACACAAAATTTTCACAAACCAAATAGAGGCTTCTTACAATTCAATCCTTCAACACAACTGCAACCAACCCAGCTAGTTCAAAATCAAGTAGCATTTGTTAAAGCAGTGGTGCATTATACCTATGTTGACCCGAAGAGACAATTTACATCCTTACCCGATACCCTCCATAGCACAGTGAACCAATTAATTCAACAACACATGCTCATTTTGTGACCCATTAGACCACTTGATTCAAATCAGCCATTAGCACCCACCTTCAAACCTAACACTTATTGTCATTTTCATCACCAAAATGGACATGACACTAAATACTATAAACATCTAAAAAATCTAGTTCAAGAATTCATTGATTTAGGCCATTGTCCATTGTGGGTGTCAATGATCAAGGAAATAAGTCATTGCACCCCCTAATTAGAACTTACAAATTTTCACCAATCCTATGCCTAAACACACTACTTCATTTGTCAAGGCTAGCAAACCTTCAAACATTGATGTAATAACTGTTGATACAAACAATAAACAACATGATATACTTCCACCCATTACTTAAGATAGTCCTATGGATCAACTTGTGGCTATGATAGATGTTATCCCTCATAAGGGCCAAACCACTAAATCTATTGATATTACTTTTTCCACTCAAGACATACTACAAAAACTTCCTAATGGTCCTCTATACATAGCTGGCAGAATCTATGATAAGCCCACTAATGGGATATTAATAGATCTTGCTTGTGGTGAGAATGTGATCATCGAGGAGTTTCTAGTATTACATAAGCTATATCAAGATGCTTATAATAAACCAATTGCATGGATTAAACACATACTAGTTTTGCATGCCCTATGATTAGATCGATCGTACTCCCCTTATAGATAGGACCTAAAACTTTAGATATAACATTTTCAATTATTCCACAATCTAACAAATTAAATTTATGGCTAGGCCACCCTTGGCTTCACTCAATGAAAGCGATCCCATCAGTTGTTCACAAGTGTTTGAAGTTTCCACATGGCAGTGAGATATTCACCATACACCATAGTGGATTTAATCCCTTATCTTCCAAAGGTAATCTTTCATTAGAAGATTTTTTTCCTAAACCCATGGAACCTATCACCCCTCGAAAGGACTTCCTTTTCATAGCTTATCAAAATTTCAAATCCAAAAAGATAGCTAAATTGTCTCTTCAAAATGCATCCCCGTCCACTTCCACACCTCCTATCATAGATGAAACCAAGCTTCAACCTAATTCTAACATTGAGAAAACCATACAAAATCTTGAAAAAACCACCCCTAGATACTTCCCAACGATCATTTAAATGACCAAGGGAAAATGAAACAACTCCTAGCATTCCTCCTCGTATTAAACAAGTGTATAAAGTAAAAGAGAAATTTATTGATCCATCCTCTTCAGTTTCTTCTGTTCTTCGCTCTTTGGAAGTAAAAGAACCTATGATGCCTCAATTTGCTCGTACACCTCAACAACTCCAGAAATCAATTAAACAAAAATGTGGTGCTATGGAACATAAGCATCATCATCATCACCTTTCTTCTCAATCTTGCATGGAAGAAAATTAAAAAAATCAACCTCCACCTTTGAAAAAAGTAATAGATGATCACCCTCCTTCTCCTAACTTGTGACATGAAAGTCCAGTGCAACAATCACAACAAAATGAACCAATCCAACAACCATGACTTTTGATATATTCATCCTTAGAAATCACCTTTCATCCTCCCATTGTCATTAATCTTGATTTATGATGATGATGATGCAACGATAGAAAAAATAGATGAAGAAGTGCATAATGACCTAAATTCTCTATTTTCATCTACAATGAGCTTACATGATAAATCTTCTCAACCAAGTGCAAAACCTAGTACAACTCCTAGTTCGACACTTGCAATTATTCCTTTGGATAGTCAACCACCCTTGCATTACACTAAACATGATTGGGAGGCAGATGACTTGTTAGATGGTTGACTTGCATTCTCCTAACTAATCATTTTTTATGTGTGTATCTTGTTCCCCCATATCATGTGTTTGATGTTCCCTCTCTTTTTACACTTCTTCTATTCATACCTCTATTCTTCTATTCATTGAGCACTGTCTTTTTTCGCCTTTTTTTGTGTTTTCCTTTTGGTGATGATGCAAAGCATAGAGACACCTTATGTCTCTTCCATGTTGACTCACAAGGTCCTTGTCTTTTTCACTCTTTTTTTGTGTTCTCCTTTTGGGGATGACGCAAAGTGTAAAGATGCCTTATGTCTCTTCCATGTTGACCCAAAAGATCCTTGTCTTTTTCACTTTTGTTTTGTGTTCTCCTTTTGGGGATGACACAAACCATAGAGACGCTTTATGTCTCTTCCATGTTGACCCAAATGGTCTTGTTTTCTTTTCTTTTGTGTTTTCCTTTTGCAGATGGCACAAGGAATCAAGATCGAAATGTCTCCCTCATGTTGACCCAAAATATTTTTCATTTTCTTTCACCTTTTTTTTTTCATTCTTTTTGCTAGTATTTTTCTTTTAGGGATGATGCAAGGCATCAAGACCATAATGTATCTTCCATGTTGACCCAAAATGGACTTTATTTTCCTTTTGTTTTCACTCTCTTTGTGTCATTCTTCCATTTCTATGTGCTTTGGGGAATGATGAAAGTTCTGAGCTCTTTCATAAGCACATTGCAGCAATGAACATACTGACCCAAAATCCATAGATCCCTTATGTGTTTGGCGTGCTCTTTTATGGGGAGAAACTCCCTTTCTTTTCTTTTTTTTTCCTTGAAAAGACACAGCCTAACTTCAAAACATATGACTTGGTATAGGGATTTCCAAGTTGGCTCTCATGTCTATTTTCTTTTTTCATCTTCTTTCCTTTGCTACTTTAAAGTAATTGCTCATAGAATGGTGTGTAGAAATTCCTTTAAAATGAGGGGCATACATTACCATAATTCATTTTCATTCTTGGTTCTTACTTTAGCCTTGTTGTTTATATGATGCATTCATCACTCTGTGGATGACATTGGGTGTGATGTCCTTCATAAGTGCAATCTATCTTAGCATATTACATTCCTCTTGGTGGATTGATATGACACACTGCATCCCCTAAGTTCTAAAAATTCTATTCTTTGATTGGTCCTCTCTTCGAGACATTAGACATAATGTTCCCTAAGTGACTGACCTTGCATGAACTTAACAAGACTCCTTTGAACATATTTGACATTTTACACTTAACATTTTACATTTTTGCATTTTTTTAAATTTTGGACCTTTTGCCACCTTGCATGAGGCAACTTGCATGACTGTGGTACCTTCTTTTTGTTCATGAAATTTTTCTTTGTGGAGCCCTGTTAAAGTTATTAGGAGGTATAACTTTGATATGGTTGAGCAAGAAGCCCACCTAGTAGCATAAGTTTTCCCCATAGCCACCTTTGTGTTTGTGAGTGTATACCAACTAGCGTATGTATCTTACCTTTTGATTTTTCTCACCCCATAGACAATCAAAAGTTTCATGGCCCCAAAGTGAGTACATTTGGGCATGCTCACAAGATGGAACACCTTGATTTCTATCACCTTAGAGTGAGTATACATTCTCCTTTTCAAATAATCAGCCTAGATCTAATCCACAACTAGTTGGATTGATGATCAAATCTTCATCCAATTCATTTCAACACTTGTATGTTCCTTTGTTCTTATGTGTAGTTTGCGGTGGGATCTTCATCCTGGGGGCTTGATCATCCCTCTTGATTCTTGTATTCCATCTTGCTAACGTAAGTACATTTGAACCCTCCTCTCGACATTCATGACTACTATAGTGTGAGTTTGAAGAAAGTTCATCCTCTCACTAAAGTGGGGGAAAAATGTGTCATATAAAAATGGCCCCTTGTCATTTTCATGGCCTTTTAGGTCTTGTTTCATGGTATTTGATCTATTTTTCTCTAATTTTATGTTGTAACATGGCTTGAACATGCATATTTAGGTACTAAAATTCAAATAATGATGTCTTGTGAAGGTGTTATGAACTACTGTAAGACATTTCTACACTTTTATAGACTCCATTCATTACATTTCACCTAAAAATCACCTTTTCATCACTAATCAAGTCCTATTTTGAAGTGTTGTAAAGACTTGTAACAAACTTTCATGCTTTTCTTGGCATAACTTGACTATTTATCCCTTTCTCATGCTTTATTTGGTCCCTTAATTCCCTCATATGTCTTAATTAAGTGTATTTTTTACTAGTAGCCTGACAAACATGATTAAATACAAGATAATTCCTGACACCCATTTTCAGGTCCTATGTGGGACCCATTCACCATGGGTGGTGAATGAGTCCCCCTTGGCTTCAAATTCAATTTTTTTAAAATTTCCTTTTAGGTTTTTATTCAAAATCACTTGATGTGGGCCTATGATGAGGTATGAACAGGTAACTAAGGCACAAGATTGTATAAATAAGTTATTTTCTCCTCATTTTACATCTCTCCTATAATCTCTCCTACAATCTCACACAATCTCAAGCATTCAAGCATTACTCAATCAATTTGGAGCATCCATTGACATTACTTCAGATTTGCATCATCAAGGGTTTTGGTAAGTTGATGGCAATTGCATGTTATTAGTTTATCATCCTCTTTCATTTCATTGTTTCAATAAGGGTTTGATTACCAAAAGTAGGAAAACCCTTATTTGCTAACCGTCAACCATTTTCCCCTATTGCATATGTGTTTGGAGACTTTTGTGTGTAGATTCAATAAGGTTTTTGGTGTTGAATATTGGTCAAAAAGTCAACTATGTGGTTCAAGTCAGCTCATTCATATTTCAAGCTTGGAGAAGGTTTTCTATCTATTTCCCACATAATTGACTTTGACAACACAACAATCAGAGATTTCTAGATCTAGTGTCGCAGAGTTGTCTCCTGATTTTTCATAATTTTGGGAGAGGAGTGATTTTCCACTAGTGGTGAATGAGTCCCACCTTAGGATTGAAAATCTGAATTTTGTCAGATTCTGAATCTCAACAGTTAGAAACTAGTTTTTGACACTTTTTCACTAGTAGGACTAATTCACCACCTTGGGTAAATGAATCCCACTATGAAATTTTAGTAATTTCATTCAGCATTCACAAAATTCTAGATTCATCAAATCTTGCCCGAGTGCACTCTGTTTCATCTCATTTCTTTTTGTTCTGCATTATTTCATCTTTTAGTTCATTGTTTGCATATCACATTGTGTTTTCTAGAGTGGTTTAAATTTTAGTTTTGCATTCATATTTAACCTTTCTAAATCATTTAATTACATTTAGTTTACTCCATTTAGCTTAAACAACATCATATATTTAACATAATTTAAATGAGTCGTTAGCATTTTTGGCCCTATCTCTCTCCTTTTAGGTGAAAAACCCTAGAAGAGCTAGAGAAGTACAAGGTGCCAAAAATTAATAGCTCATTCATAAATAAGATGGTAGACCCAATGTAAAAAGGGTCTTAAAGGCTAAGAGAATGAAGAAAAAGAAAATGGATAAAGATAAAGTGAATGAAAAGATTGTGGAAAGCCATGAAGAGATTGTAAAAAGTGAATAGATCAAGGTGGGTATAGTATTATGTCCCTTTAAGTTAACTATTGAGATGAAGAGAAGTAATGGGAAGTCACGCACTACAAAAATAGAGGTTTGTATGTCTACAAATACAGTGAGAAGAGAGGCAGTAATTCTAAGAATAAGAGATGGAGAGAGATAGAGAAAATGGCAAGAGAAAGAGTATAAGATAGTGAAGTAGAGTGTGGACAGTCAAGAAGAATAAGTGCATTATCAGAAGCAAGACAAGATGATAGAGAGGATAGTGAGCCAAGGAGAATGGAAAAGGTTAGTGAAAGAGTTTGTAGAGGTTGGGGAGAAAAGAGAAGTTGCAATCATCCTGAGAGCTAGAGTTGTGAAGGAAATGAGTTTGGAAAAGGTCTCAATGGTGGAAGGTACCAGAGATGTCAAGTTGATAGTGATGGGCCTAGAGAAGGCCAAGGATGGGTTTTTGGAGAGAACTCCAAATGAGTTGGAGAAGTATGATGAAGGTATAGATGGGAAAATTTTATGTCCTTTAGTGAAAAGAGAGGTTGGTAGGTAGTAAGAGGTTGCTATGACAGAGATTTCAAAAACTAATTTCATAAAGGTTCTAAGAGTGGAGGACCTGAGATTGAGTGAGAAGATAAAAAGTGAAATAAAAGTGGATGTGTGGCAAGGACAATGGGGTAAATTCAAATATGAAATAGAGATCATGAGGAAGAGAGTCCAAGAAATAAGAGTAAATTGTTTGATTGCAGGTATGACATCAAGTTTTGATGAAAGAAAGGCTAGAAAGTATGAGGCAAGTCAGTTTGCAAAGTGGCAGTCATATCAAGTTGAAGGGAAAGAACTAGTGGACAAGATTGAGATTGTTCCAATGGTGAAGATGAAGGAACTTCAGTCTTAGATTGGTAAAAAAAAATTTGCAGGTATAGATGAAGGAATACAATAAGGTTTTGGTCAAGGAGAAGATGGAAGACCATTATCAAGTTTGATTGCAAAGAACGAATCATGTTCAAATAAAAATAAAGGCATGGATGCAGAGTATGTTACAAGATCTCAGTGTCTACACTAGGGAAGGAGATTTGCAAAATAATATGCATGTGGAAAATAAGGTGAAACTATAACAAATCAGTACTCATGTGACATGAGTCTTTTTCAGAGGGGTTGTATGGTGCAGGTGCACCCATTTTATGTTTTGGGAAATGGGTTCATATGATGGTTAGGTGTTAGATATAGGGTTTTTTTGTGTCATTTTGCATCCAATAAGGTCTATAATACCATTCCAATGTAATTGAGTCAGTTTTGGTGTCATTTGTAGTGAAGTGTAAAAAGTTGCACAAAAGATGTAAATTTGTTAAGAAAAAAATGCAAAATTGCAACTTCTAGGAAGTTGAAAGGTCATGGTAATTTAAAAGTCAATTATAAAAATTTTGGTGGTTGGAATTGAATGAGATATGTATAAAATCCTCCAAAGGATCAAACAAAAAGGTGATTGAAGATTGTTTTAAAGTTTACACAACAATACAACGTCCATTTATGCAATTTTACTATTTTTCTAGACTTTGCAAGATCTGTATGACCTGTACATTCTGAGTTTGGATTTAAAACTTGTATAATATTGTAGGGGCATGGAATATATTTCATTTGAATCCAATTTTAGGTTCTAATATTGAGTTTTGAGGGTTTCATTGGTGTAAAAATGGTATTTTAGTCATTCCACCTACTATCATGAATTGTAACTTAGTGAAATGGCTTGTTTCATGTTAGTTTAGGTGTGCACATGGTTTAGGATGTAGGGGATACATGTCTAGTTTTGTGGTGATGCCCTAGGGTAATTTGGCATGTTTTCCAAGTGAAAATGAGGAACCAAAGTAAGGTTTTGAAAAAATGTTGATAGAACTAGTCTTGAGATAGTTTTGTGAGTTTTTGTGGACCATTTAGAGTATTTTGGTGGCATTGTTTGAGTTCTTAAATTTGAGTGATGGGAGATTGAATAAACCCTTGTCATTTTTCATGAAAACTAAGGGTTTGGTGGAAAAACATCCTAGAAGTATTGGATCTAAGAATTGATGTTGGAATTTTGTGTTTTGAGACACAATTAATGACTATATAAATATTTTGGGTGTTGTTTTTTTGTTTAGGAGGTATCTCCTTTGTAAAAGAAGGCTATTTGGGTGACCTATAATAGGGTAAGTCTATTAGTTTTCAATATTGTTGTGAAGAAACCTCTTGAGACCTTTTTGTATGTTGTGTTGGGTTTTGTGGTAAGTCTTTGATGGTATTTGGATGGCCTTCTCTAAGAGATATTGTGAAGATTCAGTTTTAGAGGGTTATAAGCCTTTAGGGGTGTGTTTGAGGAAAGGGGAGTGGATAGAGTTCAAATAATTTATTCCTTGGTTAAGTCAAGTCATTTTGAGTTGGATTGAGATTCATAAAAACCTTTCTTACATCAAAAAGCCAAGATAATTAAATACATTATAATGCAGGCTTATAAAGCCATGAAAAGTTCCAAATGGGTGAGCAACCACCTCATACAAGAGAACAGGAAAAAACTAATCAAAATGATTTACCCTAAGTTAAAAAATAAATAATATAGCACTCCCCATTAAGTGCAATGTAGGGAGAATGAAAATACAAAAATGAAATCTCTCACAACTGAAGAAAAGGAGAAAAACCCCTCTCTAAAAGAGAAAAGAAAAAAAAACGCTACATTGATGGAGGACTCAATCACACCCCCCAAGGACTACATACACCATGAAAATGAAGGAGAATGAAACCCTCCCATAATCGATAATATCCTACACTGATGGAAAAGCATGATCCAATGCATACAAACTCGTCTCCCTTTAGGAAGAAACAAGGCCATAAATAATTGCAAGAAGGATGGTGTCTCTAAAAATTGTCCACACATCTCCTTCGCCAAGTATGATAATGTCAAAAACCAATCAGGGACTCACCCTGAAGATGAAAAACTTAGAAAATTTAGAAACATATAAGGAATAAAATCCAAAGATGATAAATAATAGCCTCCAAACAAATATGAGGAACAATAATGAGGATGCCACTTGGTGTCCACAAATCTATAACAAAAAAACAAGGTGGATGCTTAGTATGCATATGCATTTATTAGTTTTCTAAACAAAGAAAACTCCATGCTAGATTATGTTATCTTTCCAAGCCACACAGGCAACTTTACATGAAGGAAACAAACGTATGATCCAACACAACCGAGCCTTTGCTCAAGAACAAGTACAAGAATCAACGCATAAGAAGACTAGTTTTGATGGTATTCTAACCAATGTGGGATAAATTTGGCATTGAGTTTGAAACCTTTTCACACGTCTGTGAGAAAGAAGAGAACCCTAAATCCACAGATGATAGAAAATCACAAAAGGAGATTAGTTTCATATAGTAGTATTTCCCTCCTAAAACCCTTCAAAGGAACAAAAATGTTGTGGACCACCATTGTTTTAACAACAGATCAAATGATTAGAAAACCATCGCAACAATCTAATTCAACACTCAGTCAGAGTGACCAAAATTTTATATTTTTTTATTCTCAATGTTGAACCTTAGGTTTGAAATGCATCTAGTCTGTAGATAATGCCCAAGTCCATGTGCCTCCAGTGAAAACTGGCCTAAAAAAATGCCTTCAAGAAAAATGAACGTAACTTTAAAACAAAAAGGAAATCAAAAAAATTGCACCCTCCATAAAATCAGGCCTATAATGCCACCCAACAAGAAAGGAAATTGTGTCCTCCAATATGCAACCACAGCCAAAAAAAATAGTTTGCAAAATTTTATATTGGACTCCTCCAGAAGCTAGAAAGAATTACAAAATACTTCAGATCTACATAGAGAATCGAATTAGTGTACCAAATACAAACCAACAATGAAGGATAGATCTACAAAGGAAAATGAGTGATACAAATTCTACATCCCTTCCAAAAATACCATATTTAACCACACAAAATATGCACTATAGAAATCTTGATAAAGGTGCAGGCTAACTAGACAGAGGTCTACCAAAACACCAGGGACGTTAGCTTTCAAGCTTACCAATAAGCAAAAAGCCTCATGAGAAGGAAGGGAAGGAGATTTGATGTGATACCATGTTGGAGCAAAGCTCCAAATCACCCAGGAACAACCTGCAACTCAACCCTTATAGCCAAGAAAATACCAAATATGTGATAGGATTTATTAAAACTCCAAGATAATAAAATACATTATAATACGGGCTTATAAAGCCATGAAAAAATCCAAACGGATGACCAACCACCCAATATAGGAATATGGGAAAAAAATAATCAAAATTATTTACCCTAAGTTAAAAATTAAATACTCTAACACCCCCCCTTAAGTACAACTTAGGGAGAATGAAAATGCAAAAATGAAATCTCTCACAATTGAAGAAAAGGAGAGAAACCCTATGGGAAACACCCCTCTCCAAAAGAGAGAAAAAAATGATGCATTGATGGACAAATCAATCACACTCCCCAAGGACTATATACATCATGAAAATGAAGAAATACAATGAAGCCCCCCCATAACCAATAATCTCTTGCATTGAAGGAAAAGAATGATCCAATGCATACAAACTTGTCTCCCTTTAGGAAGAAACAAGGCCACAGATAATTGCAAGAAGGATGGTGTGTCTGAAATCTATCCACACATCTCCTTCGCCAAGTATTATAATGTCACCAACCAATTAGGGACTTTCCTAGAAGATGATAAACATTTACAATGTGGAAACATATAAGGAATAAAATCCAAAGATGATAAATAATAGCCTCCAAACAAATCTAAAGAAAAATAATGAGGTTGCTACTCAATGCCCACAAATATACAGCAAAAAGACAAGGTGGATGCTTAGTATGCCTATGCACATGCCGGTTCACCCAACAAAGCAATCTCCATGTTGTATTATGTTACCTATGCAAGCCACACAAGAAAATTCATGTGAAGGAAACACATGTGCAAGCCAACATGCCTAAGCCTTTGCTCACGAACAAGTGCAAGAATTGATGTATAAGAAGACTAGTTTTGATGTCATTCTAACCAATGTGGGATAAAAATTTTAGCAAGTTTAAAAATTGTTCACATGCCCATGAGAAAGAAGAGAACCCTAAATCCACAGACGATACAAAATCACAAAGGAAATTAGTTGCATATACTAGTATTTCCCACCTAAGACCTTGTTGGATGTTATGGTTGTGTTGCTGATAAGTTGTTTTCATTTATGTCAATAGTATTAGAATTAATGCATTTGAAGCTATATATGTTGAGGATATTAAGAAAATTGTAATAAATGAGTTGCAGGTTGTCAGTGGTGAAGTGAATTTTAGTATTTCATTAAGTTTTGTACGTTGATGATTAGAGGTTGTGAACTAAAGGGTTTTTTTATGACTGTATCTAGATTATCCACGTCGAGTTTTAGAGATCCACGTGAAGATTTAATCGAGTTATGAAGATTTTCATTCTGACAGGTTTTTTGTTTCTTCAATTGGTGTTCTTGATTGAAGATGATGTTATTTCAGTTAGTTCAATTATTACAGATACTTCTCTTGTGATTTGTGATGCTTGTGCATGTTTCTAGATTATTCTCTATCTTTGTTGCACGTCTGCATTGATCATTGTGGTTGGTGATTTTCTCTTGCATGTTCATCTTTTTCTTGTTCTTGGCCGACATAGTGTTTGTAGCATGTTGTGAATCTTTGAGGATTATTTAATTGAAGTTTCTCCATGTTGAAGATTTTGTTTTTAGTCCTCACTAAGCTATGGTTGACCTTTTTTGATTCGCATTAATAATCTTATATGTTCTGGGCTGACAACTTATATTCATTTTATTATTTCTTTATAGTCAGCTTCTAGTGATGAAATTTCTTATTGCAGATATATAACAGTGATCGCTTATTAGAATTGAAGTGTGTAAGAGTGTGTAAGATGGTGCAAGAAGGTGTGAGTGTATGCCAGAGTGTGATTATATGTGTGTATGTGTGAATATCATTCAAAGGCAGAGCAGAGTGTGAAGAAGTGTGTAGAAGAGTGAAGAATTTTTTATGCACTTAACTAGAACTGTAATCAAGCATTAGAAAATGCTATTTTCTCAGTTCAAAATATAGATGGCTATAATCTGAATCTCTTTGTAAGACAGTGCATCTTCCTTTGTAATTGAGCAGTGAGCTCTAGGCAGTGTGCATGAATGCATGTGCATTCCCCATATTTCATTTTCATTATACTTTTAAAAGGGTATAGTCTTGTGGACTAACCTCCACCGTGGTTTTTCTGCTAGTAGGGTTTCCACAAAAAAAATATTGGTGTTATGTGTGTTTCTAATGTGTTGATGATTTATGCTTTCATGGTTGATTATCAAATCTAAGAACAATATTAATAAGTTGAATAAGTTTTGAGTTTCTATGACAACTGATTCACTCTCCCTCTCAGTTGTCTTCCCTTGTGTTGCCAACAATTGGTATCAGAGCAGGTTCCTTGGAAGAAGTTTAACAACTTAAGGTGATCCATGATGCAATTTACAAGAAGGATAGTCTAAGATTTGATGGAACAAATTATTCTTTGTGGAAGACTCAAATGGAGTGCCATCTGAGATGCATTAGTGAACCCTACTAGAGCATTACAAGTAATATGTATTTTATTCCATAGAATGATCCTACTACTTCTGATTAGATCAAAGATGTTGAGTATAATATCTGAGCTAAGGAAGCCTTGTTGAGTTCTTTGACTAATTTTGAGATGAAAAATGTTATGGATCTAAAGACTACTCATGAGATCTAGAAAAAGTTGGAGACCTTGTATGAAGGTGATGCTAATGCGAAAATTTCTAAGTTGCAAAGTTTGAAAGGGAAATATGAAAGGTTGAGAATGGGTGATGATGAGAACATTAATACTTTCATGGAAAGAGTGAATGAACTTGTGTGTGGTATTAGATGTGCTGGTGGAAAGATAGAAGAATCTGAGATTGTTTCTAAAGTGCTTAGATCACTGCTTGATTCTTCTAAAGTCGAAGCTAGTGCTATTGAAGAGCTCTAAACTGTAACAAACATAACCAGAGATACGTTGGTTGGTAAGATAACTGCTTTTGAGTTGAACGAATTTGGTGATGCCCTTCCTAAGTTCAAATATGCATTTAAGGCTAGTACCTCTGGAAGAGATAGACAAAGATATAATCTTAGTGAAAGTTCATCTAAAAATAAATTTAGGTATGAAGATGAAATTAGATAGATTGAAGAAGAAGAAAGAGAGCTAGAAGAACTAGAAGCACTTATTGTCAAAAGAGTACTAAGGGGAAAAGGTAAGTATCAAGGAAAATTGCCTCTTAAATGTTTTTCTTGCAATAAGATAGGTTAGTTTGCATCAAGGTGTTTGGAAAGAGCTTCTAAACCAAGACATAACAAGCCTATATTTCAGAAGAAGTGTTACTATGTTGTTGATGAAGGTATGATAGATAATGAATTTGATAAAGGAAATATAAGTGATGATGAATGGATATTTATTGCTATCAAGGAAAATAATCATGTACCTATTGAATCTACTAGTTGTACAAATGTGGAGAAAGCCCTAGCTACTCGAGGCTAAGAAAAAGATGAATGGGTAATTGATAGTGGATGTTCACATCATATGACAAGAGACAAAAATAAGTTTGTAAGCTTGGCAACGTATGATGGTGGTGTTGTGATATTTGGTGATAATATAGCTCGTGTGATCCATGGAAGAGGTTGCATTTATCTTTATGGTAAGCATAATATTGATGAGGTTTTGTATGTGGAAGGCTTGAAGCATAATCTTTTTGAGTGTTGGTCAGATGGTTGATAAGGGATATAATCTTCAGTTCAAGGATGGGAAGTGTAGAATATTGAGTTCCAAAAATAAAATTGTGTCAGGTACAAAAACAAAAGTTAATATCTTTCACTTGAGTACTGCTAGTAAAATTTGTTTGATTACTCAAGTTGATGAAAGTTGGTTATGGCATAGGAGATTGTGTCATGTTAACTTTGATAATATTGTCAAGATAAGTTCCACTAATGTTGTGAGAGATCTACCTAAGTTGGTGAAACCTACTACTGCAATATGCAAGGAATGTTAGCTGGGAAAGAAAACTAGGATTTCATTTTTGAGTAAAAAGTATTGTTAAAATGAATTGTTAGAGATTGTGCATACTAATCTATGTGGTCCCTCTAAGGTCAAAATTTTACAAGGTTATAGGTATTTCATGTTACTCATTGATGATTATTCTAGAATGGTATGGGTTACTTTCTTAAGGGAGAAATTTGAAGCACTTGAAAAGTTCAAGATATTTAAAGCTATGGTTGAGACAGAGATAGGTTTGAAGGTTAATTGTTGAGATCAAATAGAGCTGGTGAATTCACTTCCAGTGAATTTAATTCTTTTTGTGAAGAACATGGAATAAAGAGACAATTATCTACACCGTGGACCCCTCAAAAAAATGGAGTTGTGGAAAGGAAGAACAAAACAATTGAAGATGTTGCTAGAACTATGATGCTAGAAGGAAATGTTCCTCATATCTATTGGAGAGAAGCTGTGAGTACTATTGTGTACACACTCAACTAGGTACAAATGAAAGGTGACACTAGTAAGACCCCTTTTGAGCTATGGACTGGTCAAAAGCCTATTGTTAAATACTTCAATATATTTGGAAGCAAATTTTATATTAAGAGAGATGAAGACATGGGAAAGTTTGATGCTAAGAGTGATGAATGTATCTTTTTGCATCATTCTACTAAAAGCAAGGCCTATGGGTGTTATAATAAAAAATTGAATAAAATGGTTGAAAGTGAAAATGTTAAGGTTGATGAAGACTTAGGCACACTATCCAGAACCTATGGATATGACTCTAATGATTAGGATCATAGTACAAACAAAGGAAAGCAAGTTTAGACTACAAATCAAGTGCAAATAAATCTGGTAAATCAAGAGGAAGAAGAAACTAGTGAAGTTGTAGAAGAGAGAACACAAGAGCCTGAAGCTAAAGAACATCCTAAGAAGACTCTGAGGTATGTAAGATTGAATCATTCAAAAGATCAGATTATAGGTGATAAGAATAAAGGCATCCATACTAGGAGAAAAATTACAGAAGAGTATTGCTTGATATCAAAGGTTGAACCTACTAGTGTGAATGAAGCATGTAAAGATGAGAATTGGGTTGAAGCAATAAAAGAAGAGTTAAAATATATTGAGAAAAATGTTACATGGATTCTTGTTCCCAAAACTAAGGATAAGAATGTCATTGGAACCAAATGGGTCTTTAGAAACAAATTGAATGAGGAAGGTGAAGTGGTTAGAAACAAAGCAAGACTAGTATGTAAAGGATATTCACAGTTGGACGGAATTGATTTTGAAGAGACATTTTCCACTATTGCTAGAATTGGAGCTGTAAGATTATTTATTTCCCATGTTGCTCACAAGAACTACAAATTTTATTAGATGGATGTGAAATCGGCTTTTCTAAATGGTGAATTGGAAGAAGTGTATATTGAGCAACCTAATGGATTCCAATTGACTGATAAGGAAGATAGGGTGTGTCGGTTGAAGAAAGAATTGTATGGACTCAAGCAAGCCCCTAGAGCATGGTATGCAAGATTGGATAAGTATTTTTTGAAGCTTGGATTTAATAAAGGTATTGCTGATAGTAATCTATATTTCAAGATTGATCATAATAAAGATTTGATTGTTGAAGTCTTTGTTGATGATATCATTTTTGGAGGAGATGATGGTTTGTGCATGAAGTTTTCTAATGAGATGTATATGATTGGTGAGATGAAATTCTGTTTGGGATTGCAAATTACTCAGTTAGATAAAGGGATTTTTATATCTCAGTCCAAGTATGTGAAGGAATTATTGAAGAAGTTTTGTATGGAAGATTCAAACCCAGTTGGTACACCCATGGTGACTGGATGCAAGTTGACAATAGAAGGTGATTCTCTGAAATCAAATCAAAAAAATATAGATCAATGATTAGTGGATTATTGTATTTAACTCAAACTAGGCTTGATATCATGAATTTTTTATGTATTATTGCAAGATTTCAAGCTTATTTGAAGGAATCTCATGTGACTGTTGTGAAGAGAATTTTCAGATACTTGAAGGGAACTATTGATCTTGTCCTATGGTATTCTAAAGATGATGATATCACCTTGAGTGACTTTACTAATGTTGATTGGGTAGGAGATGTGAATGAAAGACAAAGTACTAGTGGTGGCGCATTCTTCTTGGGTAAGAAGCTAATTTCATGGTTAAGAAAGAAGCAAAATGCCATTTCCTTGTCTACTGTAGAGGATGAATACATTGTTGCTACTAACAATTGTACTCAAGTCTTGTGGATGAAGTATATGTTGAAGGATATCAGAGATGTAAATGATGAGCCTATTGCTATATTTTGTGACAACTCAAGTGCTATTAACATTTCCAAGTTCATTGTTGCATTAAAAAATAAAGCATATATCTATCAAGTTTCACTTTTTGAGGGAGAAGGTAAGTGAAAAGGAAGTCAAGCTAGAGTATGTGCCTAATAAGGAATAGATTACAAACATATTTACCAAGTCGTTACCTAAGGATACATTTGACTATCTCAAAGGGAAGTTAGGGGTGATTACCCCTCCTAACCAGAACTAAGGAGGAATTTCTTTGCATCAGTTTGTACATTTCATAATCATATCTTGCTTCAAATTGATGTTGTGGTGGCCGCTACTCAGGGGGAGTAGTGAGAAGGTTTAGAAATTCAGATATGTGGTTCAAAGCTTAGAGATCTTTTTCATTGATGTCAAAGGGGGAGAAGAGTCATGTGAAAAAATGGTGATTATCTAAAAAGAAGACACTTGTGGGGAGAAATATTATGTCAAAGTGTTGAGGAGAAGATGAGTCAAATCCTAAGGGGGAGTAAGTGTCAAGAGTTAGCTATGTTGATGGTGTTTTTCACATTATGTGTTGCCATCAATTCCATAAGGTAGATTGTTGGATTTTGTGGTTAGGTTTCTGATATGTGGTTATCATTGATGTCAACACTATTAGCATTGATGCATTTCAAGCTATATATGTTGAGGATATTGAGAAAATTGTAATAAATGAGTTGCAGGTTGTAAGTGGTGAAGTGAAGTTTGGTATGTTGGTAAGTTTTGTATGTTGATGATCAAAGGTTGTGGACTTTGGGTTTGTTGCTGAGTGTATCTAGTTTATCCACGTGAAGTTTCAGAGAGCCATGTGAAGATTTGATAAAGTTATGAAGATTTTCATTCTGATAGTTTTTCTATTTCTATAGTTGGTGTTCCTGATTGAAGATGATGTTATTTTAGTTAGTTCAATTGTTGTGGATGATTCTCTTCTGATTCGTGATTCTTTTGGATGTTTCTAGATCATTCTCTATCTTTGTTGCACATCCACATTGATTGTTGTGCTTGTGGTTGGTGATTTTCTCTTTCATGTTCATGTTTATCTTGTTCTTGGCCGACATAGTGTTTGTAGCATGTTGTGGATCTTCAAAGAGAAATTAATTAAAGTGTCTTCATGCTAGAGATGTTGTTTTGGGTCCTCACTAAGTTGTGGCTAACCTTGTTTGATTCACATTAATAAACTTAAATGTTTTGGGCCGACAATTTATACTCATTTTATTATTTCTTTATGGCCGACTTGTAGTGATGAAAATTCTTGTTGTGGAAATATAAGAGAAAATTTTAATTTAAATTAAAGTGTGTAAGATTCTGTAAGAGGGTGCAAGAAGGTGTGAGTGTATTCCAGAGTGTGCTTTTGTGTGTGTATGTGCAAATATCATTCGAAGGCAGAGCAGAGTGTCAAGAAGTGTGTAGAAGAGTCAAGAATTGTTTATGTCCTAAATTGGAACTATAATTAGGCATTAGTAGATGCTATTTTCTTAGTTGAAAATCTGGATGGTTGTAATCCAAATCTCTTTTTAAGATAGTGTGTCTTCCTTTCTAATTGAGCAGTGAGCTCTAGGCAATGTGCTTGAATGCATGTCCATTCCCCATATTTCATTTTCATTATACTTTTAAGAGGGTATAATCTTGTGGACTAACCTCCACTGTGGTTTTTACCCTAACAAGTTTTCCACATAAAAAATCTTGGTGTTATGTGTGTTTCTGATGTGTTGATGATTTATGCTTTCATGGTTGATTATCAAATCTGAGAATAAGATTAATAAGTTGAATAAGTTTTGAGTTTTTGTGACAACTAATTCAACCCCCCTCTCAATTATATTCCCTTTTTTTGCCAACAAACCCTTCAGAGGAACAAAAACATCACAGACCACCATTGATTCAATAGCCGAACAAATGATTAGAAAAACCCTCGCAACAATCTAATTCAACACTTGATCAGAGTGACCAGAATTTTATCATTTTTATTCTCATCATAGAGTAACCACCCAATACAGGAATATGGGAAAAAAATAATCAAAATGATTTACCCTAAGTTAAAACTTAAATAATCTAACACTCCCCCCTTAAGTGCAACTTAGGGAGAATGCAAATGCAAAAATGAATCTCTCACAATTAGAGAAAAGGAGAAAAATCCTCTCCAAAATAGAGAAAATAAAAAAAATATGCATGGATGGAGGACTCAATCACAACCACCAAGGACCACATACAACATGAAAATGCAGGACAATGAAGCCCCCCCATAACCAATAATCTCTTGCACTGATGGAAAACCATGATCCAATGCATACAAACTTTCCTCCCTTTAGGAAGAAACAAGGCCACAAATAATTGCAAGAAGGATGGTGTCTCCGAAAATTGTTTACACATCTCCTTCACCAAGTATGATAATTTCACCAACCAATCAGAGACTTGACAGGAAGGTGACAAACACAGATAATTTAGAAACATATAAGGAATAAAATACAAAGATGATAAATAATAACTTCCAAAAAAATCCGAAGAACAATAATGAGGTTGCCTCTCGGTGTCCACAAATATACAATAAGAAAACAAGGTGGATGCTTAGTATGCCTATGCATATTCTAGTTCATCCAACAAAGCCATATTTGTGCTAGATTATGTTATATCTACAAGCCACACAAGAAGATTCACATGAAGGAAACACATGCATGAGCCAACATGCCCAAGCCTTTGCTCATGAACAAGTGCAAGAATTGATGTATAAGAAGACTGGTTCTGATGGCATTCTAACCAATGTGGGATAAATTTTCCAGTGAGTTTGAAAACTTCTCACATGCCCGTGAGAAAGAAGAGAACCCTAAATCTATAGATGATACAAAATCGTAGAAGGAGATTAGTTCCATATACTAGTCTTTCCCACCTAAGACCCTTCAAAGGCACAAAAATTTCATAGACCACCATTGTTTCAATAGTCAATCAAATGATTAGAAAAACCCTTGTAGTAATTTGATTCAACACCTAATCAAAGTGACTGAAATTTATTCATTTTTTATTCTCAGTGTCGATCCTTAGGTTTGAAATGTCTCTACTTTGTAGATAATGCCCAAGTCCATGCACCTATAGTGTAAATCAGCCTAAAAAAATTCCTTCAAGAAAAATGAATGCAACTTTCAAATAGAAAGGAAAATAAAAAAATTGCACCCTCCATGAAATTAGTCCTGCAACACCACCCAACAAGAAAGGAAATCACGACCCAAAAAAATTCCCAATTCCATGTGCCTCCAGTGTAAATTGGCCTAAAAAAATTCCTTTAAGAAAAATGTATGCAACTTTCAAACAAAAAGGAAAATAAAAAAATCACACCCTCCATGAAATCAGGCCTACAATGGTACCCAACAAGAAAGGATATCACGACCTCCACCAAAATATGCAACCACAACCAAAAAAACTAGTGTGCAGCAATTTATATTGGCCTCCTCCAAAACCTAAAAAGAAATGCAAAAATACTTCATATCTACATAGAGAATCTAATCGGTCTGCCAAATACAAACCAATAATGAATGATAGATATACAAAGGAAAATGTGTGATAAACCTTCTACATCCCTTGAAAAAAGGCCAAATTTAACCACAAAAAATATCCATTGCAGAAATATTGATAAAGGTGTAGGCTAACTAGATAGAGGTGTGCCAAAACACCAATTCGCTTACCTTTCACACTCACCAAGAAGAAAAAAATCCTTTGCGAAAGGAAGGAAAAGAGATCTTCTCTGATACCATGTTGGAGAAAAGCTCCAAATCACCCAACAAAAACTTGCAACTCAACCCTCATAGCCGAGAAAATACCAAATATGTGATAAACTTTATTAAAATCCAATATAATAAACACACATTATAATATAGGCTTATAAAGCCATGAAAAAAGTCAAACGGGTGACCAACCACCCAATACAAGAATATGGGGAAAAACTAATACAAATGATTTACCCTAAGTTAAAACATAAATACTCTAACACACCCCTTAAGTGAAACTTAGGGAGAATGCAAATGCAAAAAGGAAATCTATCACAATCAGAGAAAAGGAGAAAAAACTTATGGGAATAAACCCCTCTCCAAAAGAGAGAAAACAAAAAAAAATGATGCATGGATGGATGACTCAATCAAACCCCCCAAGGACTACATACATCATGAAAATGAAGAAGGACAATAAAGCCTCCCATAACCGATAATCTATTGCACTTATGGCAAAGCATGATCCAATGCATACAAACTTGTCTCCCTTTAGGAAGAAACCAGGGCATAGATAATTGTAGGAAGGATGGTGTCTCTGAAAACTGTCCACACATCTCCTTCACCAAGTTTGATAATGTCACCAACTAATCAGGGACTCACCCAAAAGATGAAAAACTCAGAAACTATAGAAACATATTAGGAATAAAATCCAAAGTTAATAAATAATAGCCTTCAAAAAAATCTAAAGAACAATAATGAGGTTTCCACTCGATGTCCACAAATCTATAGCAAAAAAACAAGGTGGATGCTTAGTATGCCTATGCATACATTGGTTTGGCCAACAAAGAAATCTACATGCTGGATTATGTTATCTCTACAAGCCACACAAGTATATTCACATGAAGGAAACACATGTGTGTGCCAACATGCCCAAGCCTTTTCTCACGAAAAAGTGCAAGCATTGACTTATAAGAAGACTGGTTTTGATGGAATTCTAACCAATGTGGGATAAATTTCAGAGCAAGTTTGAAAACTTTTCACATGCCCGCAAGAAAGAAGAGAACCCTAAATCCACAGACGATACAAAATCGCAGAAGGAGATTGGTTACATATAGTGTTCTCTCCCACCTAAAACCCTACAAAGGCACAAAAATTCTGCAGACCACCATTGTTTCAATAGCTGATCAAATGATTAGTAAAACCCTCACAACAATCTGATTCAACACCCGATCAGAGTGACCAAAATTTTATCATTTTTTATTCTCAGTGCTAAGCCTCATGTTTGAAATACCTCTAATCTATAGGTAATGCCCAAGTCCATGCACCTCTAGTGTAAATTGGCCTAAAAAAAATGCCTTCAATAAAAATGAATGCAACTTTCAAATAGAAAGGAAAATCAAAAAATTGCACCCTCCATGAAATCAATCCTACAACGCCACCCAACAAGAAAGGAAAATGTTATTTCCACCAAAATATGCAATCACAACCAAAGAAATAGTGTGCAACAGTTTATATTGGCCTCCTTCAAAAGCCAAAAAGAACTGCAAAAGACTTCAGATCTGCATAGAGAATCGAATTGGTCTTCCAAATACAAACCAATAATGAATGATAGTTATACAAAGACAAATGTGTAATAAACCCTCTATATCCCTTAAAAAAAGGCCAGATTTAACCACACAAAATATGCACTGTAGAAATCTTGTAGAAATCTTGATAAAGGTGCAGGCTAACTAGATAGAGGTTTGCCAAAACACTAGTGACCTCAGCTTTCAAGCTCACCAATAGGAAAAAATTACTCAATAGAAGGAAGGGCAAGAGATCTTCTTTGATACCATTGTTGGAGAAAAGCTCCAAATCACCTTGGAACAACCTACAACTCAACCCTCATAGCTGAGAAAATACCAAATATGGGATAAGCTTTATTAAAATCCAAGATAATAAAATACATTATAATACAGGCTTATAAAGCCATAAAAAAATCCAAATGGGTGAGCAACGACTTAATATGAGAATACGGGAAAAAACAAATCAAAATGATTCACCCTTAGTTAAAACTTAAATACTCTAGAACATATATATAACTTCAACCAACATTTTTATATAAATTGAAACAACATTTTCATACTTGTAAAAGTAATTGAAGATCAGCTAAAGCATACATCCAATTCATTTGAATGTAAATGACCAAGGCTATATGAAACATCAATTTCTATATCTCCTCCATAGATATATGTAAGTTTGCAGTTTACATATTTATATTGGTAGTATTGGAGGATAGATCATACTCTCCACTATTGAGGGTTTCGTGCACCTATCTTTTGGCCGACTATGGACCTATGTGTCTGTGAAAGTGGCATAGCTAATTACACATTCTTAAAGTAGTTGTAAAGTAAGTATGATAGGTGGAATGATATGTATGCATGTAAATATTATTGAAGGAAATGAAGATATGTATGAAAAATAAGCATACATGAACATTGCACACTATCTATCTTGTATGACATGCATACATACATGGATATGTTTGTATGTATGTATGTATTTCATTCATACATACACGCCTATTTATTTACAATATTAATATTTTATGTAAATTTAGATAACTAAAATGATTACCAAATTAGGATGAAAATACTATTAATACATGTAAAATGATAACAAAAATTTGGCCATACCAATAGAGGTGAAACTAGTATGGACAGGGTATATAGGATGATGGGGGAGTAGGTAATGTTATGTGAAGGTTCATAGTAGTGGAGGACACATTCGTCCAAACCATAGGTACATGAAACCATTAAGAGTCTACCTTATGAAACCCAAAATGGTATGTATATCTATACATGCAATCGGCCAAATGATAGGTGCATGTGATACCCTTAACAGGGAGAGTTACATACACTGTTTACAAACATTACAATATGTATTATATATTATTTGACCGAATGTGTGTATACACACACATATACATATATTTATATATGTATATTATATATATATATATGTATATTTGTATATATATACACAATCAACCATAATACAACTACAAGAAACCCTTAATTGAAGCTTACAATAACCTCAAATATGGTAAGTATACTTATCTAAATTACAGAGGTACATAAATGAAAAGACAATAATATATTATGGTTGATTGTGTGTATGTGTGTATACACACATATACACATAGTTGGATGTATACATACATATATGTGTGTGTACACAAACTTATACAAACAGTTTCCCATAATATAGGTACAATATTGCAACAATTTACATTTTTTGAGTGTTTATGTGTCTATATATACACACACACGTATATATATATATATGTATATATATGTATACATATACATATACATGTATATATATACACAACCGACCATAATATATCTACAAGAAACCTTCAAGAGTCGAGCATATCATAACTAAAACACTATCAATATACAATGCATATTTCTTCTAGTTGACTAGGTAGAAGCTAGTTATAGAAAAAAAATGCAACTAAATTTGAAAAAAAAAAATGTAATGGAAAGATATTGCGCTCGTGAGGTTGGAACACAACCTCACCTACCTTAACAAAAGTTAAATATTTTTCCTTTTGGCAATGGAGGTGCTGAAAAACATAGAAACTTCAAAATATGCATTACAACCACTTGTCCATAGCCTCACCAAATTTGGGCTTGAAGAGAACCACCATTGGTCCTACAATTGATGGCTTAAAGTGTAGACACCAAGCATCAAAGATGTAATCGTGAAGCAAAAGAGTAACATACCAAATGAAACACATGTTGAAATGGTAGGGAAAAGTTTGACAAAAAAGGAATGTTGGGTGGTTAATATAAGAGTAAATGGAAGTTAAGTTCACCAGTACTAGCATGGTGAGAAACCATGAAGCAAGTAACAAGTATCCACCATCAAACAATGCCACTTTTGAACTCAAAAAATGGTCTGAAAACATTGAAAAACATGTGAATTTTCTCATGTTGGATTTTTTGGGTTGCCAGGCAGACTATCTTGTGTTTGAAAAAAAAATGGTTAATGTGGACCCTATTGTGTAGTTTTTGCACACACGCCCCACCAGAGGTGGGGACCGTCTTTTTTCTTTTGCATCTCTGCCTCTTGGCTTGGTCAAATTTTTGGTTTTTCTCTTTTTGGGAGGTTATTTTGGGATTAAGTTAGACTAGGTTTGATGGACACAATATTTTGAGGCTTTGGTGGAAATTCACTTGTCTTGGAATTTGAAAATAGGGATTTTGAAGTGAATTTTCAATGTTATATGTAAATCATTTTTGCACCCGTGGATAGAGGACGGAAAATTAGGCTGGGTTTCTTTTTGAACTTTTTGAAAATTCCTTCTAGAAAAAAAATTATGGAGTTTAGGGGATTTTGACCCTACTCGAAAATGGGGAATTTTCGTCCCTGATGGAAATCCTCAAAATTTCCATTTTTGGAAATTTCCAAGACCACCTCAAAATCTCAAAATTTTCTAAAAATGGAATGTTTTTTTCTTTTGCACCCATGGGTAAAGGACAAAATGTTAGGCAGGGTTGCTTTATTAATTTTTTGAAAATTCCTTCTAGAAAAAAAGTTATGAAGTTTAGGGGATTTTGACCTTGTAGGGAATTCAAGTATTTCCTCCCTATGTAGAAATCCCCAATTTCTGTTAGCCTCTTGATTTTCTATAATTGTTTCATTTTAGAGATTTTGGCATCTTGCGAAATTCCCTCACCCTAGGAAATCTCTAAAATTTCCATCGCCCTATCATTTTCCTGAGAGTGCATATGAAATCACCGCTAATTTCCATCATTGATGGAAATCCTCGAATTTCCTCCATGGCTTGATTTCCGCAAAGGGCTCAAAATCTCGAAATTTCCATTTTTTGGAAATTTCCATGACCTCCTCAAAATCCCAAAAAAAATCCAAAAATGGAATTTTTTCCAAAATAATTTATTCTTCCCGAAATGTAATTTTTTTCAAAAATGGAAATTCTTTTCTTGAAATTCTAAAATGTTCCTGAAAATGAAATTCTTGAGATGTTAGATTTTAGTTCTTACACAATAATGGTAAAATGTTATTGATGTTGATTGATCTCTGGTCCATACTTTTAGCGATTTGTTGATTGTAAGTTGTTGTGTAAAATTTGTCTAGGCATTATTTTGTGCTAAGTTCAACTGTGGATGCTTGTTTACATTGTGTTAGTTATTGGGTATGTGAATGAATGCTCAAAGTCTAAAAATCTTTAGTTTCCTTAGAAGATTGCACCGTTTCTATGGAGTTGTAGGCTTGTCCTTGATCAAATAGAGATTGGTTTCATTGGGTATCTCTCCATTGACAACATTCATTATTGTTGTGATTGATCTTAGGTTTTAGTCTTACAAATCTCTTTGAAACCCTTATCTCTTTTTCTTTTTATTTTGAATTTGGGTTAGTTTTAAGATTAAAAGCATCACCATAATATTGCATCTGATGAAAGTACACTTCCAACATTGTTCATTTGTAAGGCCCCCTGTTATTACTAGAATTTTCACATATTATCTTAGTTGTTTATGCATTGTCAAGACCTACCATTAGATACCTTGGGGTTATCTATTGAGGCTTGTAGATAGATATTTACCTTTCAAGAGAGATATGATACGTGTATCTTGTTTGAGTTACTGCTGTGTAGAAAACACCATCAATAAACCCCTCGCACAATATAGCTCTACCCACAATCAACCCCTCTCCCTTAATATATATAATATTTATATACTATTTATTAAATTTCTATTTATATAATACATTTAATTGTATACATAATATTATATACTATTCATTATTAATATTTTATATAGTTTAATAAATGCTATAATATTATACAATGTAATACTTAATATGTGTACCTTGATTATATTCAAGTTGTTAATTTGTATTAAATATTATTATATCTTATTATATATTATATACTAATTTATACATAAATAATAATATTTTATTCTATCATTCTATTACATTTACATTAATAATTGATAATAAGTATCACTAAAATTTAAATAATATTACATAATAATTTAAAGATTTATTTTATATTATTTTGTAATTATAGAAACAATCTTTAGTTAAAGATAAATTTGCAAGGGCTTTATTTATTGTTTCTATTTATATGTAAAGGTATTCAATTACATATTTTTTAAATTATATTTGCTATAGAACCTCTTAAACCACCTAACTATGCCCTAGGATTTCTAGGTCTTTTAGATGTGTATTTTTCTTATTTTAGGTCTTATTCCATCTCTAAGACTTGTAACTCTCCCTATATTTCTATCTCATAATCTCTCAATCTCTCTCTACCCCTATATATCTCCCCCTCTCTCCCTATATATATCACTTTCTATCTCCCCCTCTTGTGCTCTCTCCATATCCTTGTCTTCTCCATCTCCATCTCCATTTCTATTCTCTCTCTCACTTCCCCCATCTATCTCTCCCTCTTTTTATCCCCATCTCTCCTCTTTGCCTCTTTCTATATTGCAAATATAACATGACCTTGCTAATAGTAGAGCCCTCTTATCTTTTTGATTTTGACATTTTATTTTAGTCATGTTTGGGTCCTCATCCCCTCTATCTATCCCTCTTTGTATCCCCATCTCTCATCTCTCCCTTTTTGAACATGACCCTTTTAGTAGTAGAGCAAGATATCTTTTCTATTCTAATGTTTCATCTCAGTCATGTTTGGATCCATGTACGCGGATGCATAGCTGATTTAAAGCTATCACTTCTCAATTTAGAGATTTGTTGCATAAGAAAAATCATTTTCTAAATGACCTAGTAATTGACCTCAATTACTATACAAATGTATGGAAAAAATAAAATAAATTTTTCCCTAATTGAGCTTACACACCTCTTCGACATACCCATTACACACCAAGATGTGATTACTATTTATATTTCCTAATATATTTGTGCCCACATCTTATCCTTTAATTGTTACTTATGCATATGTGCTTCATTTATTTAGCTAGGGTTAATCTTGATAAAAGTTTATTCCTTAATAATATCTTTAGGTTAGAAAACTATTTTATAGGTGACAAGTGTGATGCATCGAACCTTCAATTGTGATAGATGACAATGGGCTCATGTGTCCACCATTCCCTTTCATGCCAAATTCAATGAAAAAAAACAAGATTACTTATTGAAATTGAAGACTAGTCATGGGTTGGGAAGGGTGCAAATTATTTTTGCTCTCACATCCCCTTATAGACTAATCAATTTCCAACACTCTAAGATATGGGTAGAATAGAGGGGAAATCATTTTCTACTATCATTTCCAAGGTTGGCTTAAGGTTAGTCATACATAGTGGGAAGCACCATCCAAATCTATTCCAAGCCAAGTTAAGAATCTTCTTCTAATAGTGATTTTCCATTACATAAACCTTATTTTTTATGAGTCATTTCAGTGTGCTAAATTTTCAATAATTGAGTCATATCTTCTACACTTTAATCTCAGAGTCTTCACAATTGATTATTCTAAGAGGGAAAATAATTGTATGCTTCACTACAACAAACTAGTCTTCGATTTCAAGAAGTATCATGGCTTTTGTTCATTGAATTTGGCATGAAAGGGAATGGGGTACATATTAGCCCATTACCATCTGCTAGTCAAATTTGATCTTTCATAACAAAGGAGATTATGGTAATAAATTTATTGCATAAGGATGGGTATGATGAATCAAAGAGCAAAACACATATGTACAATGGACTCTCAATCCCTCCAATTGGTTCCATCACTCTCTTAGTCCCGATAGGACCCAGGACTATAAATGCTCCTTTCAATATCATCCTAGAGTTAGATTTGTTTAGAGTGAAACTAGGCATCCCTTGGCTAGTTTCTAGTAATGTAGTTGCTTTAGTAATCCATAAGTGTTTAAATTTTTCTCATGCGTTCTCTATGCACATGGTGCACGATACTAGATATAAACCTATAGTTTCACGTGGGGGATACTTGTTAGATCACTTCTATCTTGCCCCTATTGGTCCACTTCCTCCAAGGATAGACCTCTTATATAGCACCTATGTTAAGGATAAGAAGGGGGAGTAAAACTAAAGGTGACCTACCTTGTCTCCCCTTACACTATTTTAGTTAAGGCTTCTATGATCGCACAACAGCAGGCTACTTCCTCCTCTTCTCAAAAGGAGAAGGGGAATTCTTCTCATGCCCAAGATCCTTCATCTCCTTCTATTGTCTCATCTACTTCTACCTCCTTCACTATTGTGATGCCTTCAACTTATTCTCCTATGCCTCTTGTTCCTTCTTAAGCAATGAGTTCTATATTTCAAAGCTAATGAAACTGGCTTTTACATGAGTTTCAGCATTAGAGGAAGGATCTAGCTACTAAGAAAGTTTCCTCAGAAGAAAAAGAGGAGCTAGCAATGCCTATTTTGGCATCTTCTTCTATGCCTCTCTCTTCTTATTTTCTACTTCATTTCCCGTCACCTCAATCTTACTTTTGGCTCCCCCTATGAATGTTGATGACCCTCACCCCAAAAGGGTGCAGCTGTTCATCACTCCCTTGGTGGAGCCTCCTCTTTTGATGTCCCTTCCAGACATCCCTCCATTTTATTGGCCCGTAGATATGTTGAACACCATGGTGGTGTCCACTATAGCCTTGTCATCTTCCTACTCACCTTCTGCTTCCTTTCTAGGGATTCTGCAACATCCAATAAAGTGTAGGTTGGAGGAAAACCTCACTTCCAATGGAGGTTAGAAGAAGGGATCATCTTCTTTGGGAGAGGGTTCTACTTTAGCTTGCACTATCCTTATGATGGAGGCAACCCTCGCATCTCCCAAGTTTGTCATCATCTCTTTTTATAAGATTGATGGTGGATCTTGGGAACCTCCATCTACTGATTAGTTAACAGATGGCACTCCTATCAAGTACATTTTTAACTTGGTTGATGATGTCCCAAATTTGTCAAAAATATTTACAGGATTGATGACATTTACCTAAGAGGAGTTGAGTGAAGAAGACCTTGAAGGGCCTTCTTCCTTAGCTCTTATTGTAGGAGATTCAAAGGGTGCTCCCCTTGCTATCCTTCCCGTATAGGCTCAGCTTCCCTCTCCTTATAATGATCTAGATTGGGAGAATGATGACCTCCTAGTTGATGAGGACTAGGAGAGCACCTCTTCTTTATCTATAGATTAGATTTATGTGTGTTGTGTTCCTCACATGCTTGTTTTTGTGTGTTCTTGAAGGATGTTGACAAGAGAAACTACACATATTTTTTAGGTGTTGCCATTGATAGAAACCCTAGTCAGCTAGCAGATCCACATGTCATCATTTATTCATACTAGCAAATAGATTGAAGAACAATGGTTATCTATTTGGGTAGAACAAAGCATCTGATAGTTCCATGTTCTTCAATTCATATTCAGATTTTTTATTAATATTTTTGGTTGTGGATCTTAGGGAGTGTTGTTTGATTCATAATACATGTTTTTTTTAAGGCCCAAAATTTCAAGTTTAATTTGGATTGGATTTTAACATGTGAGCTACTAATGATGATATATATTTTTTAGGATTAAATGAATATTAAAAGGGGGTCTTGCATATGGATTTGTGCCAAGAGGGAAATTATAGAAGAGTTCAATTCAAATATTAAAGTGGGTCCTACATAAGAATCTGTGCCCAAACTGTCTACAACTAGAAGGAATTTTTGGAAGACATGTGAAGTTGATTTCATCATCCAATCAAAATTTTCATTATTTCAAGTTGGCATAATATTGTTTTCTCATCGTTCCATGATGTAACTGATTTTATGCAATTGGATGATGATGTAGCATGAGCTCCCAAATCAAATGTAACAACTTGATGCTTCTAGAAGTGCAATTTTAGCCATTAGATGAATTAAATCTTGGCCATTATTTCAAAATGTAATTTTCTATAAAAGGCTAGTGCCTTCTCATTTGTAAGAGGTTAGACTAGGTTAGAATAACTAGTTTAAGGCTATAAAAGGCTAGAATTGGCTAAGTTAGAGAAGTCAGTAGCACTAGGAGAGGAGAGACTTGAAATTGTTATGTAATACTAGAGAAGTAATGCAACTGAGTTGTTGATTTGGAAAACTTTGTATTTATCTTTGACATTTTATGGTTTATTGTTCTCAATTCTCATAGTTAGATGTTATATTTTAGTTCTTTTGCAATAATGGTAAAATGTTAATTATGTTGATTGATCTCTCATCCATACTTTTAGTGATTTGTTGATTGTAAGTTGTTTTGTAAAGTTAGTTTGGGCCTTATTTTGTGCTAAGTTCAACTATGGATGCTTATTTACATTGCGCCAGTTATTGGGTATGTGAATGAATGTTCAAAGTCTAAAAATCTTGAGTTTCCTTAGAAGATTGTACCATCCAACATTGTTCATTTGTAAGACCCCTTGTGATTACTAGCATTTTCACATATTATCTGAGTTGTTTATGCATTGTCAAGACTTGACATTAGAGACCTTGGGGTTATCTCTTGAAGCTTGTTGATAGAGATTTACCTTTCAAGAGAGATAGGATACTTGTATCTTTTCTGAGTTGTTGTGTAGAAAAAACCATCAACAGACCCCTCACACAATATAGCCCTACCCACAATCAACCCCTCTCCCTTAATATATATAATATTTATATAGTATTTATTAAATTTATATTTATATAATACCTTATATTGTATATTGTATACATAATATTATATAATATTCATTATTAATATTTTATATACTTTAATATATGCTATAATATTGTACAATGTAATACTTAATATGTGTACCTCAATTATATTCAATTTTTCAATTTGTATTAAATATTATTATATCTTATTATATATTATATACTAATTTATACATAAATAATAATAATTTATTCTATCATTCTATTATATTTACATTAATAATTGATAATAAGTATCACTAAAATTTAAATAATATTACATAATAATTTAAAGATTTATATTATATTATTTTGTAATTATAGAAACAATCTTTAGTTAAAGATAAATTTTCAAGGGCTTTATTTATTGTTTCTATTTATGTGTAAAGGTATTCAATAACATATTTTTTAAATTATATTTGCAATAGAACCTCTTAAGCCACCTAACTATGCCCTAGGATTTCTAGGTTTTTTAGATGTGTATTTTTCTTATTTCAGGTCTTATTCCATCTCTAAGACCTGTAACTCTCCCTCTATTTCTATCTAATAATCTTTCAATCTCTCTCTACCCCTATATCTCTCCCCCTCTCTCCCTCTATATATCACTTTCTATCTCTTCCTCTCGTGCTCTCTCCATATCCTTGTCTTCTCCATCTCCATCTCCATTTCTATTCTCTCTCACTTCCCCCATCTATCTCTCCCTCTTTCTATCCCCATCTCTCATCTCTCCCTTTTGAACATGACCCTTTTAGTAGTAGAGTGGGATATCTTAAATTAATTCTAATGTTTCATCTTAGTCATGTTTGGATCCATGTGCGTGGATGGATAGTTGATTTGAAGCTATCACTTCTAAATTTAGCAATTTTTTGCATCAGAAAAATCATTTGCTAAGTGACCTAGTAATTGACGTCAATTGCTATATAAATGTATGCAAAAAATAAAAGAATTTTTTCCCTAATTGAGCTTACACACCTCTTCATGGTACCCATTTCACACCAAGATGTAATTACTATTTATATTTCCTAATATATCTGTACCCACATCTTATCCTTTAATTGTTACTTATGTATATGCACTTCATTTATTTAGCTAGGGTTAATCTTGATAAAAGTTTATACCTTAATAATCTCTTTAGGTTAGAAAACTATTTTATAGGTGACAAGTGTGATGCACCAAACCTTTAATTGTGAGAAACAATAATGGGGTCATGTCTCCACCATTCCCTTTCATGCCAAATTCAATGACCAAAAACAAGAGTACTTATTGAAATTTAAGACTAGTCACAGGTTGGGAAGGGTGCAAATTATTTTCATTCTCACATCCCCATATAGACTAATCAATTTCCAACACTTTGAGATATGGGTAGAATAAGGGGAAAATCATTTTCTACTATCATTTTTGAGGTTAGCTTAATGTTAGCCATACATGTTGGAAAACACCATTCAAATTTATTCCAAGCCAAGTTAATAATCTTCTTCAAACAATGATTGTCCATTACATAAACCTTCTTTTTGATGAGTCCTTTCAAGGTGCCAAATTTTCAATAATCGAGACATATCTTCTACACTTTAATCTCAGAGTCTTCACAATTGATTATTCTAAGAGGTAAAATAATTGTACACTTCACTACGACCAACTAGTCTTCTATTTCAAGAAGTATCGTGGCTTTTGTTGATTGAATTTGGCATGAAAGGGAATGGGGGACGTATTAGCCCATTACCATCTACCAATCAAATCTATTTTTTTGTAACAAAGGAGATTATGGTAATAAATTTCTTGCATAAGGATGGGTATGATGACTCAAAGAGCACAATACATATGTACAATGGAATCTCGATCCCTCCAATTTGTTCCATCAATCTCTTAGTCCTGGTAGGACCCAAGACTATAAATGCTCCTTTCAATATCATTCTAGAGTTAGACTTGTTTAGAGTTAAACTAGGCATCCCTTGGCTAGTTTCCATTAATGTATTTGCTTTAGTAATCCATAGGTGTTTAAATTTTTCTCATGAGGGCTCTATGCACATTGTGGATGATACTAGATATAAACCTATAGTTTCACGTGGGGGCTACTTGTTAGATCACTTCTAGCTTTCCCCTATTGGTCCACTTCCTCCAAGGATAGACCTCTTGTATAGCACCTAGGTTAAGTACAAGAAGTGGGGAATAGCACTGAAGGTGACCTACCCTATCTCCCCTTACACTATTTTAGTTAAGGCTTATGTGATCGTACATCAACAAGTTGCTTCCTCCTCCTCTCAAAAGGAGAAGGGGAAGTCTTCTCATGCCTAGGATCCTTTATCTTCTTCTATTGTCTCATCTACTTCTACCTCCTTGCCTATTGTGGTGCCTTCAACTTCTACTCCTATGCCTCTTGTTCCTTCTCAAGAGGTGAGTTCTAGATTTTAGAGCTGATGAAATTGGCTTGTACATGAGTTTCAACATCAAAGGAAGGCTCTAGCTACTAAGAAAGTTGCCTCATAGAAGAAAAAGAGGAGCTAGCAATGCCTATTTTGGCATCTTCCGCTATGCCTCTCTCTTATTTTCTACTTCATTTCTCGTCAGCTCGATCTTACTTTAGGCTCCCCCTGTGAATTTTCATAACCCTCATCCCAAAAGGGTGTAGTTTTTCATCACTCCCTTGGTGGAGCCTCCTCTTTTGATGTCCCTTCGATACATCCCTCCATTTTCCTTGCCCATAGACATGTTGAACACCATGGTGGTGTCCACTATAGCCTTGTCACCTTCCTCCTCACCTCTTGCTTCCTTTCTAGGGATTTTACATCATCCAATAAAGCATAAGTTTGAGGAAAACCTCACTTCCAATGGAGGTTAGAATAAGGGATCATCTTCTTTGGGAGAGGGTTCTACTTTGGCTTGCACTATCCTTGTGATGGAGGCAACCCCTGCATCTCCCAAGTCTGTCACCATTTATTTTTATAAGATTGATGGTGGATCTTGGGTACCTCCTTCATCTACTGATTAGTTAACACATGACACTCCTATCAAGTACATTTTTAACTTGGTTGATGATGTCCCAACTTTTTCAAAAGTATTTGCAAGATTGATGACATTTACCTCACAGGAGTCGAGTGAGGAAGACCTTGAAGAGACCTCTTCCTTAGCTCTTATTATAGGAGATTAAAAGGGTGCTCCCCTTGCTATCCTTACCCTATAAGCTCATCTTCCCTCTCCTTATAATGATCTAGATTGGGAGAACGATGGCCTCCTAGTTGATGAGGACTAGGAGAGCACCTCTTCTTTATACATAGATTAGATTTGTGTGTGTAGTGTTTCTCCCATGCTTGTTTTTGTGTGTTCTTGGAGGATGTTGTTAAGAGAAACTACACATATTTTAAGGTTTTTTCATTGATGGAAACCCATGTTAAATAGTAGATCCACACATCATCATTTACTCATACCAATAGACAGATTAAAGAAAAGTGGTTATCTATTTGGGTAGAACAGAGCATCTGATAGTTTCATGTTCTTCAATTCATATGTATATCTTCTTTTAATATTTTTTGTTGTGGATCTTAGGGAGTTTTTTTTTATTCATAATACATGTTATCCATAAATGTTGGTGCCTTGTATCATTTTGGGTGGAAGATAGATGGTCCAGTAAACCAATTTTCTATTTATTAGTGTATGAAGGATGAATTTTTGAATATAATGTGTCCCGAATATTTGAGGAGTTTGTTTAAGTATTTTTGTGTTCATACATTCTTTTTTGGGTCCTCACTATGTTTTGGCCAACTCTTGTGGATGTTCATTGATTATTATGAATGATTAGAGCTAACAGTTTATGAATATTTCTTATTTTGTTAAGGTCGACCTGAAGTGATTAAATTCTTGGTAGCAGATATATATAAGTGATCGATTATATCATTTTGGTGGGTGTTTGATGTGAGTTGATGTATGTAGAAAATTTTAGATAGTCAGTAGAGCGATCATGCACAATTTCACTTGTGCATTAAGGATTTTTGTGAAGAGAATTAAGGTAGAGCAGAGCTAAGTGCAAAATCAGTTAGAAGGTCCTAAATTCGATTATTGAGCCTAATCACAACTATAATCAGGCATTTGTAGATGCTACTCTTTCAGTTCAAATCCTTGGAAGTATTCCAAACTTTTGTAATGAAGTTATCCTTTCTATTTCTGAGCAGTGAGCTCTAGGCAGTATGCCTGAATGCA
Organism: Sequoia sempervirens; assembly: GCA_007258455.2. Classification (NCBI taxonomy): domain Eukaryota; kingdom Viridiplantae; phylum Streptophyta; class Pinopsida; order Cupressales; family Cupressaceae; genus Sequoia; species Sequoia sempervirens. Next base: position 322,797,431 of record VDFB02270651.1, on the reverse strand, counting down.
AGTGCATTCCCATTTTGTAATATTTTCTTTTGACTATACTCAGAACAATATTGTGGATTAACCTCCACTGTGGTTTTTCCCCTTAGTAGGGTTTTCACATAAAAAATTCTTGTGTTATGGTGTTGTGGTTATTTTTTTTATGTGCATGCATCTTTATCTTGGTTGAATTTTATCAACACTTTAAGAATTAGATTAATGAAGTTTAAATTTGCACAACCCTAATTCACCCCTCCTCTCAATGTTGCTTGATTCCAACAATTGGTATCAAAGCTCGATTCCTTGGAAGAAGTTTAAAATCTTGGGGAAGGTCTTGGAAAGTCTTTTAATGGATTCAAGTAGTCTTTAACAACAACTCATGATGGCCCTAGATGATCTTGATCAGGAAAAAGCTAAAGTTTAGGAATTACAAGCAAATCTCATGAATGCTGGGAGATTTATTGAGTCATTAAAAGATAAAATCAACAAATATAGGGAGAAGAGAAGAGAACTCTATGACTAGATCAAGCAAGAAGATAGTAAACACATTGTGGATGAACAGCTAAGTCAAAACCTAAAAGAAAATATAGAAGAATGTGAAAAGCTTTCCAGGGATAATGAAGTTTAGAATCATGAGATGGAATCTATCATGATGAGGATGACTAAGGAAATTGAAGACATGAAGAAGAATGAAGAAAAGCTTGTTGAATCCCAAAAAGATAAATCTGAAGAATGCAGTCGAATTGTACCAATGGATTCATTCAGTTGGAAAAAAGGTTACAACAAACCGAACATAATGAGGAAGAACTTGAAAAGAAAATTGTTGATCTCAAAGATGAACTTGCTATAGAAAATGAATTCAAGGAGAAGTTCAAGATTAGCTTAGCCAAGCTTGATGAACTGATTAAAAGTTAGAGGACTGATGGTGACAAGAAAGGTCTTGGATACGAGGAAGGAGAAAGTTCTAGATTTGGACAAAGGAGATTTAGACAAGGAAATTAGATGAACAACATTGGAAGGTATCTAGTAAGACAACCTAATGCTCAAATATTCAATGGTGTTTATTATATTTGCAATAAATTTGGTCTTATGGCAGCTCAATGCAAAAGTGGAATAAATTCAGATGGTCCATCATTCTTCGGTCAATGCTTTAACTGCAACAAGTATGGTCATAAGTAAAATGAATGAACAAATGTGATGAACAACCTTTATAGGAATATTAGATGTTATACATGCAATAGGTTTGGTCATATTGCTAACTAGTGCAGATCAAGAAAAATTTAGTGGAACAACTAGTATGGACAAAGAAATGCGGTGTGCTACAATTGCAATAAAATTGGTCATATTGCTAGATTTTGTAGAAGAGGTCTAGTAAACTAGAGAAGAAACATGCAGAAGGATGAAAAGGGAAAAGAGAAAGTTACTATAGATCATATCAAGAAGCAGATGAAGAAAACATGGGTGAAAAAGAGTCCCTTTGTTACACAAAATGAGACAACACTAGAATCAACTTCTGGTAACTCCGGGAATTAAGTTAAGGCCTCTGGCCTAGGGGGAACTATCATAAAAATATTTCAAAACCCCCTACAGGTGATCAACACTAGAATTTGTATGAGTTCAATATTTTCATTGATGATCTACTGATGTTGTTGAACAATTGAAGAAAACTATGTATGTTGAATTGAAGGTCCATAGAAGAGTTATCTTTTACAGTATGTGGAAACAGGGTATCCAGATGAGATAGAGAAAAATCATTTATTGTGATAAAAGGTTAGGTGTGCAAATGATAAAAGGGTACTTCTATCTATCATTTTTCACTTTCCATTTTCAGAAGAATTTTGAAGAGCTCTAAAGTGAACTTGGTGAAATTCAGAGAGAATTCAAGTGTGAAGGTGATTTGAAGTTCAAACCTTAATCTGAAAAAAGGGTATTTTTTGGGAAAACTTGAAAACCTGTAAATTTGTGGAATGGCCACTCCATTAGTAGTTGAAGTCAAAGATATACCCTGTCCAAAGTTTAAGTGGCACCCTTCCAAGTCTGTTGCGATCGAGCCCTTAGGAGAATTTTTGTCTATTCAGTATGGTGTTTTACACATTGAGGATATTAGGGCATAACTTCATGCTAATATTGAAGAGTTAGGAAGCTCATAGTTGCTAAATTTTTATTCCAATCACATTGGTGGGGAATATTTTTCTATCAAACCCAAATTCAAAACCCTAGAAGAGAAGAAATTCACACAAATTATGAAATTCCCCATGTTTGATGAAAATGAATGGGTCTGGTACATCTTGATTCAAGTTCATGAAAAATTCATGTGGTTAAATCAACCATTCAAGATTACAAAAGAGGCTATAAGTGTAGTTACAGGTCTTAATTCCTTTGGCAGATTTCCGATTTTGATGTCTCTGAAGAATTAAACTGTCATTGATGCAATTGGTTCTATATATGATAAAAGAGAAATGACATTTGAGGACATTATTGATGTGGGTGTGAAATTTTCTTCAATGGTTATTGGATATAAAATATATCACTCCAATAGAGAAAATTTTGTATCTGATACAACCATATATGATGCCTATCAAATGGTAAAGGAGAATGTAGAATATGATTTGTGTGAATTGCTTCGAAGTCAACTGAAGGAAAATATTGGTAAGATAAAGAAAGACAAGAAAATTTATTTTAAAGAAGGTAATTTATTGTTGTGTCTGTTATTTTATTTCATGGGTGAAGTTTCAAGTGTTGGGAAGGTGCACTGGCAAAGCGACAAGCTTGTTGCTATTTAGACTAGAGACATGTTATTTATCCTTGGTAATTTTCAAACTAGGAAAAATATAATTTGGGGATATTTCAAGAAATTTCAGAATGTAATGCAAGCTAGGGAAATAATTTCCACTTCTATTCTGGAGAAGTATAAGGATACAATCTATTTTATGGTGGATATTGATTAGTGCTGGATGGAAGTGGCAAAACCTAGAACCGTTTCGATTATTCCTATGGGATATGAAGTTAAGGAGAGAATCTTGGAGCTATATGCTTAACATCTATTGAGTAAGCCTTTGGATTCATCTGAAGAAAGATTTGGAACATATGCAGAGAAAAGCATGCAAGTCCATGAGAAATTGAAGAGACCAATGATTGTCCAGAAAGTAACAAAAGAAGTAGAGGTCTTTGTAGAAAGCATGGGCATACCTATAGAAGCCATGAAAGAAGTAAGAAGGAAAAGAGAACAAGTTGAAAGTGAAAAAGGAAAAGAGCTTTCTAAAACTGAATCTGCTAGTCTAGAAGTATCCTCTACTTGAACTAAATCAACAACAAGCTCAGTACCCCTATCTAGTCATGCAAAGAAATCTGCCCTTGCAAAATCTCAAGTTAAGGCTTCTAGTAAAAGGAAGAAGGACAAGAGCACAAGAGTGTATGAAGTTTCAAAATATGAAGAGATAGAATTTGATGAAGAATTCAAGGAAATAAAAGTTACAACAATAGGCAAGCCCTTGGTGATGAGGAGAAAGGTAAGAAGAAGATAAAGTCTAAAAAATATGGTATGTCAGTAAAGGAAGTTGAAAGAGGTATAATTAAGGATGGAAATCTTAACCCTTTGTTTGAAGTGTATGGTTCTTTTGACACTATTGGTCAAAGAGTCCTTGAGGAAGCTACCATACAATATTTAAATAATTTTAATATGACTCTTGTTTAGATAATGGCACAGTTGCCTAAGGAATTGTATGAAATTTTATAGATGAGAAGAGTTATTTCCAAAATTGAAGAAGAGTAGTTGAGAGAACAAGTTCTTGAAAATCTATGTTTGGTAATGTCTATAGAAAAGATGAGGCAATTCTAAAAGAAGAAAAAAGAGATTTCAAGAGAAAGACAAGAATAAAAAAGCTTATGTTGGGTAAAATTGGAGAATTTGAAAAAGAAACTAAAAGTATTTTGAAGAAAGTTCTATTGAAGAACAAAATTTATGTTGTTTTTGATGAAGAGCATGTAGAAGAAATTTCATCTAGTTCGGTTAATGAAGAAATTACAATTGAGGAAACTCAGGTTCCTCCTAAGGTACATGATTCAAAAGAACCTATGGAGATCAAAGCCCCTAAAATTGTGTCAGTTGAAGAGAAGGATATATCAGTTGAAGAAGTTGATGTTGCAAATGACAAGAAAAAGTTTGGGGTTGAAGAAATAGTACTCAAGGAAGAGAAGGCTGAAGTTAAGAGAGTTGTAGTAGAAGCAAGGGACACTGCAAAGGTAGTGATGAAGCTTTTGGAAGAGAAAAATGGAGAATTTTATTTTGAGTTTGGAGATACCCCTATCATTTGTCCACTTTGTCCCCAATCTAGAAAATGAAAGTTGTGCATTTACAAAAGCTAAGGCTAGTGAAGAAATTCTAAAATCTCACATTGAGGACAACGAGTTATTAATTCTTGCATCTGGTATTCTAGAGAAGATAATTCCTACACATGTTAAATATCCATCTGGTTTCTCCTTTGATAAGTTGAAGAAACTTATGAAATCGGTAAGTACTCAATTTGAGTCACTTGAGAAGTCAACCTTGGTTAATGTTCAGAAGGAGTTTGATGCCAAAAATTTCAGTAGATTGAAAGGATTGATAGCTAATGATAAATCTTTGTTAGCTACCTATATGAAAAATGTTCAAATCACATTATCAAAAGGTGGAAAGATTCACAAGTTGTGTTTGTCTTTGTCCAAACTTACTGAGGAAAATGAGAAGAAGGTTAATGATTATGAAAAGGAGTTAGTTGTTATTTCTGATGCTTTTGATCTGTTAACTATTTCTATTGGTGAGTAAAAAGGTCAAGTTATATCCTTACTTAAAAAAATAAAGAGCTTGAAGCGTCAGAATGACAGAGTTGTTGAAAGAGTTGGTGAACTTAGAGGACTAATTGGTCCAAAGAAGCACAAGATGCTATGGTGGTTAGTGATCCAGTGAACCTTGAATTTGTAGAAGTGCAATATTATTTACTCTGTAGTAACATAAATATTTTGGAAAGTCTCAAGAAGTGTTGGGATACAAGCTTGAACCTGTTAAAAACAAATTTTGTAGACATTTTCAAGTATGTATAAGTTGTTTGTACATATGCAGTTTTGAATTTTTTGTAGAATTTTTGTATGCGGATTCCCCATCTTTGCCATTGATGTCAAAGGAGGAGAATAGATTAGTGAAAAATGTATATTCATCTAAGGGGGAGTTGTAGTTTTGAGTTGTGGATAAAGATCTTTTTTTAGTTTTGGTTGGCAGTGTATTTTTGTTGGTACTAATTCGACACTTAGAAATTTTTCACTAAGTGTTGCCATCAATGCCAAAAGGGGAGATTGTTGGCAAGAGACACTACACATATTTTTGGGTGTTGTCATTAATGGCAACCCTTATCAGCTAGAAAATCCACATGTCATCCTTTACTCATACCGTTAGAAAAATTGAAGAATGGTGGTTATCTGTTTGGGTAGAACAAAGCATCTGGCAGTTTCGTGTTCTTCAATTCATATGAAATTTTTTTTGTTAATATTTTGTGTTGTGGATCTTAGGGAGTGTTGTTTGATGCATAATATATGTTATCCATAAATCTTGATGCCTCGTATCATTTTGGGTGGAAGATAGATGGTCTAGTAAATTAATTTTCTATTTATTAGTGTATGAAGGCTGACTCAATGAATATAATGTGTCGCAAATATTTGAGGAGTTATTGTTTAAGTATTTTTGTGTTCATACATTCTTTTTTGGGTCCTCACTATGTTGTGGCCAACTCTTGTGGATGTGCATTGATTATTATGAATGATTGGAGCCAACATTTTATGAATATTTCTTATTTTGTTAAGGTCGACCTGAAGTGATTAAATTCTTGGTAGCAGATATATATAAGTGATCGATTATATCATTTTGGTGGGTGTTCGATGTGAGTTGATATATGTAGAAAATTTTAGATAGTCAGTAGAGCAATCATGCACAGTTTCACTTGTGCATTAAGGATTTTTGTGAAGAGAATTAAGGCAGAGCAGAGCTAAGTGTAGAATTAGTTAGAAGGTCCTGAATTCTATTATTGAGCCTAACTAGAATTGTACTCAAGCATTTTTAGATGCTACTCCTTCAGTTCAAATCCTTGGAAGTATTCCAAAATTTTGTAACACAATGAGCCTTTCTATTTTTGAGTAGTGAGCTCTAGGTAGTGTGCCTAAATGCAAGTGCATTCCCATTTTGTAATATTTTCTTTTGAGTGTACTTAGAACAATACCGTGGATTAACCCCCACTGTGTTTTTTCCCCTAATAGGGTTTCCACATAAAAAAATCCTTGTGTTATGGTGTTGTGGTTATTTTTTTATGTGTATGCATCCTTCTCTTGGTTGAATGTTATCAACAATTTAAGAATCAAATTAATAAAATTAAAATTTTCACAACACTGATTCACCCTCCCTCTCAGTGTTGCTTGATTCCAATAGAGGAACCTTGTCACCCTTGTAGGTTCTTAGATACAAGAGTGAAATTATATCATAAACTTCCTCTATTTTTTGCATCATTCTTTTATATGTTGTTTCTTGATTTTTGACAATGGGGTTGATGCAGACTGTTGGGGAAATTTAGGCTTCCCCTCCATGTAGACCCAATTTTTCATTTTTATTTTTTCTTCGCTCTTCTTTACGTTATGATATATTTAGGGAGTGATAAAAATTCATACATATATTACATTTATCTATCTATCTATCTATATCAATAAGCAATTCTTACCCAAAATTATCAGATCCCCTCATCCCTTGATTTCTTCATCTTTATTTACTTTTCTTTTATCTTTCTCTCTTCTTTGCTTGCTTCTTGATGTTGTAGTGTCTATGTATTGTTCCTCACATGTGTAACCAAAATTTCCAAATTTACATCTCATCATATATTGTGGGCCATGACATCTTTGCATGTTCTTCCTTTCCTTAGGATGTCACGAGCTCCTTCAATTCACACACACCATCGTAAGGGTGGGTCCTACTTCTCTAATTTTCAATAAGGTTTTTCAGTGGCCAATGAATCCCTTGTTGAAAATATTCACATTTTTCAAACTTGCATCCCTTGAAAAGGATTCTCTTAGCAAGATTTTCTTTTGAAATCGAATTCGTAACAAAAAGAATTGAGGTTTTTCCTCTAAGGAGGCCATTCTCTTTTTTTTTCAGATTCCTTGATGAAAGAGAACATTTTAAAAGGATTCCTTAATGATAGGATTGTTTGCAAAAATTTCATCGCTTTTCAAATAGAGTGTCCCTTGAGTGGATCTCTTTTCTTTTGAATGGTTCTTGATGGACCCATTTGAATGTTTCTCCTTCAATTACTTGTTTTGAGATATCACTGTTTGTAATTATACATGACTTTTTCTTTCCTAACATGTTTTTTCTGTAATTTAACTTGTTTCCTTGCAAGATCGAGCAACCTTAAGGGAATACTATGTGAAGCCTTTCATTCCTAGCCTCCCTTAGGACTGAGCACCTATGGTGCCTCCTTTGTAGGACCGAGCACCTATAAATATTTTTCATTCTATAGGACAAATCACCTATAGACCCTTTGATAACTTTCTATGGGATTGAGTACCCATGGAGCCAATTTTGTAGGACTAAGTGCTTGTAGGCTCTTTTTTTTACCTTCTATAGGACCAAGCACTTGCAGTGATTTTTTTCAAATCTCCATAGCACAAAATATTTTTGGAGCCATCTCTCTTCTACTCCTAAGTTCACCAAATTATGGTATGCTTCAATAATGGTTCAAGTATATATTTATCAACTTTTTTACTCTACTTTACCATGCATTCACTAACACTTATTCTCACTAAAGTGAGGGAAAATGTAATCACATGAATTCTCACCCCTTGTAAATTCCATGTTTACACACCCCTTACCTTAGAAAACACAATCCTGATGATGTATTTTCCACATCTTCTGTCATGTTTCATCCACTTGGTAGCTCATTTGTGTCACAATGGGGGAATTTATGTCAAGGATGCTACCATAGTAGATGGACATCTGTGTGGCGTGCTTCTGTCATGAGAGGATTACTACCTCCTGTAGCATAGAAAAATGAATCTTTGGACATTTTCATGCTCATTTGGGTATTTCTTATGGATGTTAGCATAGTTTTTCCTAGATTTAATTTTGTAATGTGCTCAACACATTCACATTAGGTCTTGGACCCTTGTGAATGAATAAAAACTTTATGATGTCTTGTAAAAGTGTTGTAACCCATTTCATACCTTTTTAGGACCTTTTTAATATAACTCACTTAAATAACCTATTTTTATCACTTACCAAGCCTTATTTCAAAGTGTTGTAAAGTGTTGTAACAAACTTTCATTCTTTTATAGGCTTTTCATCAATAATTTGACCCTTTCTTAGGTTTAAATGGCCTCATTATACACTTACAAGCTGTACTTAAGTGTATTTTTGAGAATAATCTCATTAAACATCATTTAGTACACTTTAATTCCTGACACCCACTTAAAATGCCTAAGTGGGACCAAGTCGCCACTAGGGGTGACTTAGTCCCATTTGGCTCAAAAATAAAAATTATTTCAAAATTCTGGCAAGATATTATTTTCTAAACCTTGAGGTCATCCTATTGATTTGGGGATATTTTTTAGTGAAAATTAAAGTGTCTCCAATACTCCAAATTATAGCACCATTAGAAAGAGCTTGATGTCCTGATTCTAGCGCAACTTGAACGGAGCAAAAAGGAGTCTGTTTGCTCAAGTTATAGCTAGTCAAACTTTGGGTCAAACTGGTACCAAGGGTTGTCCAAAAGGTGAAAAAATAATTGTCTCAAAAATTGACAAAAGCAGCGTCAAGTCGAAGAGCTCGTTGAGATGATTTCCACAATGTTCGTTTTGTCAAAATCTGACGTTGTACGCTTGAGAAACTGGCAGTCAAGGTTTGAAGAGAGGGTTGAACTTTGACCGTATGGATGCTGACGTCATCATTAGTCTGTAATGTATAGAATTTGAATGGATGAATCCAAGTATAACATGTGGCAGTTGTACGGACCAATCACTAGGTGACAAGTGTCCATCCATACATCCTGTGTGGCAACCGTACTTTGAGTCAGTGGCAGAGTCATCGGTGACATGTCTTCATTAGCGAATGAGGATTTGGCATGTGGCAGCTGAGTCAGCGTTGTCGACCAATCAGGTGTTGACACGTGGCATCTCTTAGGAGTGTCGCATGCCCCTCCATCATCCGTCAGTATGGGCATCGGTGAGTTTGTCATATTCTTAACAAAAAATATTTTGTCGGGTTTGAACCCCTGACCTGTGCATGGACAACGGAGAGTCTCCACCATTAGAGTGAGCTTTGTGCTTTACTTCAAATAGACACAGGTTTGTTTTCTTCAGCGTTGGAGTTTTTTTTAAACAAATGATGGCCAACGGGTTTGGAACCCATAACCACTGGCCTAGCAAAATAAAGGGTGGCCATTAGACCACTGAAGCTCGCTTTATTATTTAAGGAGCTCGATTCATTTTGTTATGTCTCTTATGCCTAAATATTGTTAATTTGAGTGTATGGTTAAACCTGACCCCCCCTTCCTATGTGAAATGACAAAGGGGGTTAGGAAAAACTTGGTAACGTAGCATAATGGAGGACTTATGTTGATTTTTTGTAATTATGAGGAGTTTTGGCCTCTTTAGGCTAATTTTATGTATAAAAAGAGAGGGAATGTAAGCTCTTGGGGAGTTAAGGAATACAAGTGATGAAGTAGTGGAATAGGTGATACGAAAGAGGGGTCTTGTGGAGATTTTTGAGCCATTTTCGTACGACAGAGTATTGTTATGCTGCTGAAGTGCTTGAAGAGATGGTCTTGGTGCATTTGTAATCTTTTTTGGAGGTTAATCGAATCGGTCTCACTCTATTGGAGCAGACCCAGAAACGTAGTCACATTTGTGGCAAACTCCGTTATCAGATTGTTTGCACTTTTTCTCTCCTTCTCTCTCACGTTTTGATTTTCACCTTAAGTTTTAATGGATAGTTTCAATAATGTATGCATGAATTGTAATTCTATTAAGTTGTTATAATTAAGCATTTAGATTTGCAATTAGTCTCGATTCTATATAGATCACCTATGATGTGGAATTTTAAGGAAATTTTGTATAATCATGTATAAATATAGGGTTTTCCTCTCATTTTTCATCTTGTCAAATTTCCTAATCATTCAAGCAATTATCAAGCATCCACTTTAGCATTCTAAGTATTTTCAAGCATACATCCATTAGAGCTTCTACTTGCATATCTTCAAATTTCCATTTCAAGGGTTTGGTGAGTTGTAGCATTGCATGTTGTTCATTCTTTCAAGGGTTTAATTACCAAACCAGGGTTTTACCAAGGAAACCCCCTATTCACTAAACCTTAACACTTTTTCACCTCTTTACATGTGTTTTATAGGTCTTGTATGTAGATTTTTCAAAGACAAAGGTGTGAAAAATTTTCAACAATCCATAAAAGTCATTAAAAGTCAACAAAATTGTAAACGAAGCTTGGGGATTACCTATAGACTAGATTCCACAGATTTAGATCTAGAAACATGTTAGAAGCTAAAGCATAGACTTGGAGCTACAAATTGCACCTAGGAATTTCTCAAAATATAGAGGTGGAATAAGTCACCATCAGTGGTAAATTTTTCCCATTTCCAAGCCTGAAAGTAGTTTCTGCAATTCTTTGTACCCTTTTGGCTAAAACCTATTACAAAAAAAAAATCCTTGAAATAGGACTAAGCCGCCCAAGTTGGTGTAAGTGTCCTAGTTGGCTAGAAAATTAGACTTTCCAAAATTTTAGAAGCATCTGTAGTCTCCACCTCGGTCTCTTCCAATTTCCAAGTGCACTCTTTCTATTTTTCTTATTTATCTTGTTTTATATTGCATTAAATCTATCTTTCTCCATATCATAGTGTGTTTTCAAACAAAGTGCATTTCTTTAGTTTAGCATTAATAATCCATATCTTTTATCAATTATTGTCATTTAGAGCATTCTATTTAGACATATTTCAATAATATTTGTATTATTCTTGAGGGAGTCATCAAGGTTTTGGGATTCCTTTCTCCTTTTAGGTGAAAAACCCTAGAAGTGTAAGAGAGTCCCCATCCCAAAAATCTACAGTTCATTTTGGTGAACCTGAATTTTGATCACTATATTTATAATTTCAATTACATTTACATCCTATAATTACATTGCATTGCATTGTTTAAATTATATTCTAGAGTTTTAAAATTTGTATTAGTGAAAAGCTCATCTAGCTTGCATTTTTGCATTCCATTTCATTAAAAATCAACAAAATTTTACATATTCATATTATATCTGCATCTCAAAACCTAAAAATCATAAAAATCAATTTTTTTTTTTTAAAAGTTCAAAAAAGTCACTCCCTAGACTCATTCGCCACCTTGGGAGACTTAGTCTAGTTCCATATTTTGCACTACACTTTTTATCATTTCTAGTTTATTCTCTGCATTTTTTTTTTTTGTTATTGCATTTCTATTACTATTTCTAGATTTGTTGTTTTATTCACTTTCTTGCACTTAGTTTTCTTTCATTTATTTGAATCATGCATATGTGTTTTAATAAGCTTTGGATGTCATTAAAATCCTTAGTTGACATGTCAAGTTGTGCCTTTGGAATTGATCCTAATGACATTGAACTTTCGCATGCTCCTTTAACTCCTCATGAATGTTCTCCTCATTATGTTGATGTTCTCCTCATGATGTTGACATCATTGGAGAAGATGATGACAACATGAATAAGTTTCTAAATGAATTCCTTGATAACCTTGAAGCCAATGCATCCTTTTATCCATCCATGAAACAACAAGACCTTCCTATAGTACCACCTCCTCATATGTTTGGTTACTTACATCCTGAAACAAATGAAGAACCTAAGTTCCCTAAACAAGGTGACCCTAGTTCTTCTAAACAAACAACCACTTAACCATTTGATGATAAAAAAGTCACCAATACTCCAATGAACCTTGAAGAAATCTATGAAAAAGGTTTTACAATCTTGAGAAAACAAGTATGTGACACAACAATTGAGCATGCCTTTCATCAACTCTTAAAGAAAAATCCAAAAGATGAAAACACAACAGGGTTAGGATATCAAGATCCTTCTCATAACAGCAAGCCTCCTAGAGAATATTTGAGGCTTCATGATGATGGAATGGTGATATTTGATTCCCCTTCCAATTTAAATTTCCTCCTTCCTTGAGAGCAACCCTTGACTGATAACAATCACAAGGATGAGAGGATCAATTTTGATCCTCCTCTTTCAGTTCGAGAAAAGGGTGAATCTAGCAAATGCAAGAGGCCTTACAACTTACAAAAATTAAAGTTTCCTCTCCATCCACCACCTGAATTTGAAAGGAAATTTCAAATACTTTTAAATGAAGGACTCATATTATTACCACCTATGAATAGGCTGGTGATATATCCTAATGTTCCACATTGTGCATATCCTTGTGCTAATGTTCCGCATTGTGCATATCATCGTGTTCTTGGAAATAGATGTGATGAGTGTCGTCAATTGAAAGAAATACTAAGCAAGTAACATTTCAATGGAAATAATTGTTATCCAATAATTCCATAAACCATTCTCCAACTCCTTGTCATGGCATAGTTGTAGAAAATTCTCTTCTCACTATTACATGACCTTTCCCATAAGCTACCTCAGCTCATTATTTCCTTGCACCTAGTGCGGGAAAGAAGTTGCTAGCCTTGTCCTAGTAATGCATTTATCGTTCTCCCTTAGTTTTGTTATTCACCTTATTCTCATATAGACTAAGATTGAGAGGAAGATGAATTTCTTGATGGTTGACTCACATTTTCCATACTAGCCTTTTGCATTTTCTTTTTCTTTTTTTCTTTTGTGTGTTTGCATGTGTGTAATGTACTCCCTCATGATGTTATGTTTGATGTTCTCTCTCTTTGTAACATTCCTCTACTTGTAGCTTCATTCTTTTCTATCTTGTGCATTTCTTGTGCCTTGTTCTTTTGTATTTTTCTTATGGTTTCCTTTTGGGGATGATGCAAGGCATTGAGAGATTCATGTCTTTTTCATGTTCATCCAAATGACTTTTCTTTTTCTTTGTTTTTTTTTTGTTTTTTTCCTTTTGGGGATGACAGAAGGCATTGAGACATTCATGTCTCTTTCATGCTGACCCAATAGGATTTTCTTTATCTTTATCTTTTCTTTTGTCTTTTCTTTTTGTGTTTTCCTTTTGGGGATTACATAAAGCATTGGTACATTCGTGTCTTCTTCATGTTGACGCAAAAAAAAATCATTTTTTTTATTTTTCCTTTTCTTTTTCATTTCACTTGTGTTTTCGTTTTGGGGATTATGAAAACCATTTATACACCCTTTGTCTCTTCCATGTTGACCCAAAATTTTATTTCTGTTTCTTTGTGTTATTCTTCTAGTTCTATGTATTTATGAAATGATGACAATTTTGATCTCTCTAAATAAAATTGTAGTAAAGAACACATTGACTAAAAATCCATAGATCCCTTATGTGTTTGGTGTTTTCATTTTGGGGGCAACTCCTTTCCTTTATTTTCTTTTTCATTCACATGACATAGCCTTACTCGGAAACATACATGACTTGGCATGTAGGGCTTTCCAAGTTGGCTCTCATGTTTTTATTCTTGTTTTCATTTTTCATTTGCTACTTTAAAGTAATTTCTCACATAATAGTGAGTATAAATTCCTTTAAAGTGGGGGAAAACATTCACATTATTCTTTTGCATTTTTCCTTTTTTTTGTGTTCTTAGTGCAACCTTCTTACTTCATACAATGCATTTTTCACTTTGTGGATGTCATTGGGTGTGACTTCCTTCATGAGTATGATCTATCTTAGCATATTACATTCCTCTTAGTGGCTTGATGTGACACACTACATCCCCTAAGTTAAAAATTTTCTATTCTTTGATTAGTCCTCTCTTGGAGACACTAGACACAATGTTCCCTAAGTTAAAGACCTCGCATGAACTAACAAAGACTCCTTTGAACATCCTTTTCATGTTTCATTTTGTTTTTTTTATGGCCATCTTGCATAACATAGCTTGCATGCATGTGGTGTCATCCTATTTGTTCATGAGCTTCAAGCATACAAAGTTTTGCTTCCCTCATGAAGCTCAAAAAGTAATTTTCTTTTGTGGCACCTTATTAAAGTTATCAGGAGGTATAAATTTGATATGATTGAGCAAGAAGCCCATTCCTAGGAAATACTTTCCCCATAGCCACCTACGTGTGTGTGAGTGCATACAAACCATGAGTTTATGTTTCTCACCTTTTAGGCCTTCTCACTTGAAAAAATTCCATGAGTTCCATCACCTCAGAGTGAGGATGTCTTTTCTGGAAAAACAACTCCTAGATTTGATCCACAACGAGATGGACAAATTATCAAAGCTTGATTCGATTCTCTCTTTCCTTTTCTCTTTCCTTTTCTCTCTTTCATCCTTTACATCATTTTTCTAGTGGGCTTCTTTGTGATAATGTTTTCTTTGTTATTGGATCTTGATCTTTGGGGCCTCATCACCCCTCTTGATTATTGTTGTCTCATATTTCTAGCATAAGTGCATTTGGATCCCTCTTGATGTGCAGGTTTGGTTACTTTAGTGTGAGTTTGAAGCAAGTTCATCCTCTCACTAAAGTGGGAGTTAAATGTACCATAGAAAAAGGCATCTTTGGACATTGTCACTCTCATTTGGGTCTTTCTTATGGATGTTAGCCTAGTTTTTCTTAGATTTAATGTTGTAATCTGGTCAACACATTCATATTGGGTCTTGGACCCTTGTGAATCAATATGAACATTATGATGTCTTGTAAATGTGTTATGAAGTGTTTTAACCCACTTCCACACTTTTCTAAGACCTTTTTAATATAATTCACTTAAATAACCTCTTTTTATCACTTACCAAGCCTTATTTCAAAGTGTTGTAACCAACTTTCATGCTTTTCTAGTATTTTCACCAATAATTTGACCATTTCTTATGTTTAAATGGCCCCATTATACAGTCGCAAGCCCTACTTAAGTGTATTTTTTAGAATAATCCCTTTAAACATCATTTAATACCCTTTAATTCCTAACACCCACTTAAAATGCCTAAGTGGGACCAAGTTACCAATGGGGGAAACTAAGTCCCATTTGGCTCAAAAATCAAAATTATCTCAAAATTCTAGTAGGATACTATTTTCAAAAACTTGAGGTTAGCCTATGATGTGGTATTTTTAGGAAATTTTGCATAATCATGTATAAATATAGAGTTTTCCTCTCATTTTTCATCTCTTCAATTTTCCTAATCATTCAAGAAATTATCAAGAATCCACTTTAGCATTCTAGGCATTTTCAAGCATACATCCATTGGAGCTTCTACTTGCATATCTTTGAATTTCCATTTCAAGGGTTTGGTGAGTTGTAGCATTGCATATTGTTCAATCATCAATCTCTTTTTATTTATTTTCATTTTTAAGGGTTTAATTACCAAACTAGGGTTTGACCAAGGAAAACCCCTATTCACTAACCATTAACACTTTTTCCCATCTTTACATGTGTTTTGCAGGTCTTGTATGTAGATTTATCAAAGAGAAAGGTGTGAAAAGTTTTCAACAATCCATCAAAGTTATTAAAAGTCAACAAAACCCTAAAAAAAGCTTGGAGACTAAATACATACCAAATTTTGTAGATTCAGATCTAGAAACCTATTAGGCTTGTTGAAGTATAGACCAGGAGCTATAAATTGTACCTTTGAATTTCCTAAAATTCAAAGGTAGATTAAGTCACCATCAATGTCAAATTAGTCCCATTTCTAGGCCTAAAAAGTGGTTTTTGGAGTTCTGAGCACCCTTTTGGCTGGAACATGTTCCAACAGAATTTTCTCGAAATAGGACTAAGTCGCCCATCTCGGTGTAAGTGTCCCAATTGGCCAAAAAATTAGATTTTCTATAATTTTAGAAGCATCTACAATCTCCACCTCAGTCTCTGTCAGTTTCCAAGTGCACTCTTTCTATTTGGATTCTTTATCTTGTTTTATATTGCATTAAATCTATCTTTTTGATGCATATCATAGTGTGTTTTCAAACGAATTGCATTTCCTTAGTTTAGCATTAATAAACCATCTCTTTTATCAATTATTTGCATTTAGGGAATTCTATTTAGACATATTTCAATCATATTTTCATTATTCTTCATTGGGGCATCAAGTTTTTTGGGATTCCTTTCTCCTTTTAGGTGCAAAACCCTATAACTGTAAGAGAGTCCCCCATCCCAAAAATCTATGGTTCACCTCCATAATATGTAGAAGCATTACACTCATTTATTGGACATGAAGTGTAATGTTAGTTTCTCTTTGGACTAACTTCAAATAGGTTGCTTTCTTCTCCATTCATTCAAATCAAATATTCTTTCAATCAATCCAGCTTCTTAAAACTTCTTCAATCTTGGACACACTTCTTGAAAACTTCTAGGTCAAACACACTCACTTTCATCTCCTTCAAATTTCACCACCACCATTATAGCTAATAGTTGCACAATATTGCTCATATATCTTTAGTTTTCTAGTTTCATAGGTGATATCCTACCCTTCTTACATAATTACTTTACCTATCCTCTCTCATGAGGCAGTTGTGTTGGTCTCAATTAGACCCTCAAAATTAGGATCTTTCAAAATTGGTGCCAAAATTTAACTCCAAGAACCTAGATATTCATACACAACTAAGCCACTTCTAAGCTAGAAAGCATATGGATACGAGAACTAGATTTTTTTAATAACACTCAACATCTTCTTATACTTAATTGAGGACAAAATGGAAGGTTATTATTATCATATATAATCATAAACATTAGAACTTAGCACACTCTCCACCATTTTCTCCCTTGTACATTCTATCAAAGGATTTTTTTGAACATGATAGGGATATGAAAAAATAATAGGATCATCAATTTCAAACATTTGGAATAGCCACCATATAAATAAATTACAACTTGAAGAGGGAGAATTACCAATTCCAACAGTAAATCATAAAATGCTTGTAATGAAATAATAATTCTAGTGTGACCAATGCCACAAAATAAATGGAAAATTTGGTGACCCCTCCATTCATGAAGAAAAATTAAAAATCAATACTAATCCATGATTAACAATGGAGAGTTCATCAATAACCAAAATAAAGCTTTAGGTTGCAAAAACATAATTACATGAACTCTATGACTATAGTTAGCCACATTGAAGGGAGTGAAAGCTACATGACACCTTGGGGGTACCTCTTCCAAGTGTGTTAGGGAGAGCATGCTCACACATAACAAAAACATAGTCCACTGGTTTCATTCAACCCTACCTAATGGAAACTACACTAACTCATACACTACATCATGATATACCCATATTAAAATGCAAGAGTACATACTCAAGGTTTACTAATACATCCACCATCTTTGTCTATAGATGGGTAGGGTTTCTCCCTAGTTCCACTGATTGAGGAATTAAACAGTCATGTGCAAAAATCCAAACAAAATCCTCATAGAGTGTGCATCTCAACAAGGAGTGTTCTCCCCCACAAAGGAAACTCTTAATCAAGTAGATCATTTCTTCCCTATCAAATGTGTTAGGGTGTAGGAGGTACTCTCTCTCCTTAAATACACTACACAGTTGATTCACATTGAACTACACTAAAAACCCACCAATGGAACCAAACTCTGGCTCAACTTGTGGTCTTTGGCATTGGTTGCCAACTCCTTTCACTTCTCTTCTTCTTTATTGTGTTTTGGAACATCTATGGACACAAAAAAGGTATGCCTTTTTTCCTTGCTTGATTTTGGGAATAATTAATGTAAATTGTACCTAATTTCACCTTTATCTAGTGTTTTGAGGTGTTTTACACATCCACATTAAGTCTTGGACCCTTGCAAATTGAATAAAATACATGTCTTGTAAAGGTGTTGTAAAGTGTTGAAAATCACATTCACACTTTTCTAGAGTTTTATTAAGAATTTAAGCCTAATGGTCCTTTCCACCACCACTTTTGAATTAAATATTATTTTAATTCAAAATTTATCTTTTCCGTCTTCTTCTATAATTAAATAATTATTTCAATTATTTAATTATTCATTAGCCTTTTCAATCTATAAAAAATGGTATATTTATTTAATAATTTATCCTCTCTTTATCTCCCTAATTAAATAAGTATTTTAATTATCCCTTCCCTCTCCATTAAATAATTGTTTTTAATTATTTAATGTTTAAACACTCCACCTTTCCTCTATAATTAAATAATTATTTTTTAATTATTTAATTATCTAATTATTTATTCTCGCCTTTCTATTTAAATAAATAAAATCAAAATTTTTATTTATGTCTCCTATGTTGGCCACCTAGATTAGATAATTTTCTCCAACAACCTCTTTTTTTGTGCCAATATTATCTTCCACCTCAAGCCTTTATCTATCCATGTCTTCCTACTCTCAATTAACCTCCACCCTTGATTGAATTATTTTCTAATTTAATCTTGGCCCTTGATCATGATCCTTATTCTTAACTCTTCTCCGTAAAAGGAGACATTTAAACCCTAATTCATAATTCATTCATAATTCAATCACCATTCATCATTCATTCATATTGTCAAGTCAAGCAAGAAAGAATCAAGCATTCAAGATAGAATTCAAGCTCTATTCTAGGCATTTAAGAGGAAGATTCTTCATCAATTGTTGCAGAAATTCAAGATCCATCATCATGGCAAGTTTATAATTGCATTTTTTCATGTTTCTTGCCTCATTATCTTATTTCATCATTTTGGTCTAATTACCTAGTGATGCAGAGCATCTACCAAAACCAATCAAGCATCAAGGGTACTTTTGACCCAAACTCAAATGGAAAAGATCAAATTAAACAATCACCAATCATTAATTCACCAAATTAGGTGCCAACTAACCAAAACAACAAATTTTTCCCTCTAAACTCTTCCCAAGGAATAGATACATCATTGACATCATTGTTCAAGCAGTTTCAACACAAACCAACCACTTTTATCTCTAGGTATGTGTAGGATCATCGTGGGTCAAAAAGTGGCGATATAATGGGTATGTGTAGGGTATGTGACTGACGACTCTTTTTACCCAAAATTGATGAAAGCAAAAGGGATTTTAAATGAGATTCTCAGCTTTCCACCAATATAAATTATGCTTTACTTTGAATTTAATAAATAATTATTATTCATTCTCTATTTGGATTATGAATAAAGTCCTAATTAATAGGCTGATTGAAAAACATCTATAGTTTCAAATGGTATCACATTTTTTGAATCTAAAACACACATCACATTCTATGCTTTGTATACTATAGGATTTAAGAAAAATGAATTTCATGAATTTTTTACCAAGTTAAGGTGGTCATACATACAAGTTTTTATATTTTTTAAAAGTTGTAATAAAAAATTCATAATTAATTATTTACTTGGAAAAAAATTACAAAAAAATATGCATCACATTGGGACATGAGTCCTCTACTTATACTTGAAATCTTATAAAAAAATATTATCATTTGGTTGTGGTTAGCGTGGTTGGACAGACACCTACTTCTTATTTTTTCCCTGAAATTGAAGTACTATTGAATTAAAATTTCAAATTTTCACCAAATAGATTTAAAAAACCCAGTAGTTTAGAAACTACATTCAATTTGCTACAGATTCTATTCTTACATATTTTTTAAATAATATAGATAGCTTATTCAAATTTTTACATCAAGTTTCCTAACTCTAATTTTTCTAAATTTTTCACCACTTAAGGGCCTTTTTTTCCAAGATGATCCTACACATACCCCTCTATTTTCTCAGAATTACATTTTCTTGCAAACTTAGACCAAAACCCTAGTAGCACAACAACTTGACAAAAGCAGGTGCATCATTTAAACCACACTAAACCATCTCAAACTATTAGCATATTTTGGGACCCATTTTGGCATTCAAACACATACCTAAATATAAAATAGACTTGTTTTGAAACAAACATCATAAATCTTGACTATATACTAGAAAAAGACTCAAATTAGGCCAAATTTATAAAGTGACCACCAAAGAATCAACTTGAAATCACCAAATAACCATGGGAAGCATTAGAACAAGTCTCAAAACCTTCAAAACACCAATTTTTAGAAGTAGAAAGGCTATATAATGCATTGTTCAATCAAACCCTTGCTTTATGCACAAAACAAGCTTATTAAGTGAGAGTTTATTGCAAATACCCTTTAAAAACCTCATACCACATTGATAATTTTTCTAAAACATTTGGATAGGTTTTCCCTAACTATCCAAATCCTTTCCCAATATGTTTGTGTGCTTTCATAACATTTTCCACTTTGGAGACATGCCTTTTGGTAAAGAAAATCTATATTTTCTTGAGTGAGCATCAATAAATCTCCATATCCATGTCTCCCATGTTCCTAATAACACAAAAAATGTTCAAATAATACTATATACATGCTAATTATTCCACCTCACCATTCTACTAAACCTACCATGGTGGGATGGAGGATTTAAATCCTTAGAAGACCCTCAAACCCTTGACTGGGTTTTTATAGACAAATCACAGAATGTTGATCTTATCTGTTCTAAATTTGAATAAGACCTATCAAAACACCTCTGAGAAAGTGCTAACTCTCTACCCTAAGAAAAAAAATCAATTACATAACTTGTAGACTGTTGGTCAAGAGAATTAACATTGCAAATTTAGGAAACAAAGAACTTTATTTAATGTCTCAGAATACAAAAATCTTCCTTTTCTCACCCTTCACAATGATTTATATATCTTTTAAAATAGTTAAGGAAACTTCATTTTCAATTCCAACCAATCAATCGTTCTTTTTCCCACTTGACTCTTGATCTTCTTGCCTTTTTGCTCTTTCTACATTTTTTTCATTATTGACAACTTTTACATTTTTGGCAATACTTTTTCCAATTTACATAATAAACTCCTCGAGACCTATTTAAGGACTCAAATACATTAGAATAGGTATCCTCATGACCTTTTTAC
The DNA here is from genome assembly GCA_007258455.2 of Sequoia sempervirens. Lineage (NCBI taxonomy): Eukaryota > Viridiplantae > Streptophyta > Pinopsida > Cupressales > Cupressaceae > Sequoia > Sequoia sempervirens. The sequence continues at coordinate 322,776,420 of VDFB02270651.1, read as the reverse complement.
AATTCCTTCATGATGAAAAGGAAATTTTGATATTTTTTCGTATTTGAAGCACAAGGTTCTCCTGCACCACCTAAATGGGGTTTGACCAAGGCAAACCCCCAATCCCTAACAATCAACATTTTCTCTCTCTTCCTTTGTGTGATTACATATTTAGGTACTTGGATGGCTTGGACATGATTGAATATTAGCTTACAAACTTTTTGAATTCATCTCCCTATTGGCAAGGTCAAAACCTACACAAAAGTCACCAACAATCCTAAAAATCAAGGTTTTAGATCTAGACACCTGGGGGTACAGATTGAGCAAAATTGGAGCTTCAAATTCCATTTTTTATTTTTTAGAAAGGCTAAAATGGACTAATTCACCTAGAGTGGGGAAGGAGTCCCACTATACATTTTTTTTAGAGATTTTTGTAGATTTGGATACCCATTTGGCTAAAATGGGCCCCGGAGTAATTTTCTAGAACTGAGACTGATTCACCCAAAATGGAAAATGAGTCCCACCAGGCCTAAAAATCAACATTTTTAGAATTTTAGATTCATTTCTAGTCCTTAGAAAGTTTACACGTGCATACATTCAATTTTAAAGCATTTTGCTTTGTTTTACTTGCATTTCTATTCATCTTTCTAGGTCTTTTTGTATACCTCACTATTTTTTCAAACATCTTGGATTTCTTTAGTTTTCATTCAATTAGTGATCTGTTTTATCATTTTTCTACATTTATAACATTATATCTAGACATATTTCATTCATATTACATTAATCTTGAGTGTGAACATAGCCAATTTGTACCCTATCCCTTTCCTTTTAGGTGAAAGACCCTAGAAGTGAAAGAGACCATTAGGGTACCAAAACATGTGTTTACATTTTGGTGAACCTACTTTTCGAATACCTTCTTGTCTAATTTGGATTCCATCATCATCCTAGAATTAGCTTGCGTTGCATTTTGTATTAGTTAAGTTGTATTCTAGGGTTTCAAATTTTGCATTAGTGAAAGTGCATATAGGTTGCATTTTTGCATCTTAAATCATTAATTTCTTTTGAAATTTTGTATTTTCATCATAGGTTTGCATCATATAGCATACAAAACATAAAAACCAACCAAAAGAATCTAAAAATTCTGAAAAAAACTCTATTGGGACTAATTCACCACCTTGGGCGAATTAGTCCCTTTGCACACCTAAAACTACCTTTTATAGTTTTGGAAACCATGTTTTTTCACTTTTGTTTGCTGCCATTAACTATCTATATCAATTGGTTGAGTTCTTATTACATGCATTTCATTAAATATAGCTTAATTTGGCTCATTTCATGCATTGCTTAATTTCAAATTTGCATTCACAACATTTCATTTTCAGATCATCACTACATTACCTTTTTTTAAATTTGAAAATCACATTTCATTTTTGGTCTCTACATTGTATTTTAAGTTTGCATAAATTACTTTTCAAAAATTTCAGTTTCAATCTTTTCCAAGTTTGCACAGAAATAGTTAGTCAATAAGCATGCTAGTCATTCATTCAACGTATTCCCTAGATATGACAGTCTCTTACTACAAGAGAGTGAAAATGAAAATGTTTTTCTTAAACTTACACTCCCTCCTATCTCCCCAATTTGTGTGGATGACGTGAACTAGAAGGAAATACAAACATAGATAACCATGATGATCATAATTGAACTTCTCTTGATACCTCTTCTTTAAGTGACGAAGGTATCTTAGCAAAAGAAGGTACAATCATTGAGAATCATGAAGGTCTTATTTTTCCTTCTCCTCCTTCCCCTTGGGAAGATAGTATAAAAATACAATATGAATGCATTTCCACCACTTTATCTAGTCTCCCTTCATCTCCCAAAACCTCCGCTATTTGTGACACTACTTTAGTGAATAAGGATACAATAATGACCAACCATGAAAAACACATTTGTGAGGAGGATATGTTGGTATCAAGGAATCCAATGATTGAGATTTATAGCATTATTTCTCTCCTACCTAATGTTCCTAAGATTTGGAAGGGTCTATTTGAACAAGAGGATCTAATTATGGACATAGATGAAAATCATAGTTATCCTTCCCTTTATCTCACCCCTATTTGTGATGAAGCTTCTTTACAAAATCTAACCATGGCATGTGATGCATTTCTTGATTGTCACTTTCCTAAAATCTCTCCTACTAGGGTAGATGTTATTGCACAAGTGAATGAGATTATGGACAACAATCAAATTTTCCCCTCTCCTAATATCTCTCCTATTAGTGAAGATGATATTATGGTTTTAAAAGATCCAATTGCTGAGAATATTATATGGGAAAACATTATTGAATAAGACAATTCAACCATTAATAGCTCCCTTACTTGTGATGAAGAAGAAAAAATCCTTGAATGTGAAGAACATTTGGATTGTCATTCTCCTAACAACTCTCCTCCTAGGGACATTATTATGGTGCGAGAAAATGATATTTCTTCCTTAGGGGTACATCAAACCATGACCGTCGAGGTTATGAACATGTAAGTTTCCATTAGATCCCTCTCGATATTGCTCAAAACCTGAACTTATTCTTTACCCATCTAAAACAATGTTTTTTGCACCAACCAAGTTACAATGACATTGCTCACATATATAATAGTGTATACAATCAATCCCAACCTCAAACCTAAATGACTTATAAAACAACTTGAGAAAGGATGTGATACTATAGAACATGATACCCAATTCCCTATAGATCCTAAAACACAAGAACCAAATCATGATCTCGGTGATTGTCCTTTCATAGAAATCAACCCATTAAACAACTCTTCACTCAACATCAATACTATTGCAACAAATTCTTCTAATAGATATCGCATTAAACATGTATCAAGAATTTTTTTTGTTAAATTGGGTATGTGCAGGATTATGATGGACCAAAACGTGGCAATATTATGGGTATTTGTAGGGTATGTGGCTGATGACTTTTTTTTTACCCATAATGATGAAATGAAAAGGGTTTTTAGAGGAGATTCTCAGCTTTACACCAATATAAATTATGATTTAATTTGAATTTAATAAATAATTATTAGTCATTTTCTATTAGAGTTACGACTAAAGTCCTCATCGATAGGATGATTGAAAAACATCTACAACTTTCAAACGGTATCACATTTTTTAATCTGAAACATGCGTCACATTCTATACTTCACATAATATAGGATTAAAAAAAGAAAAATTAAAATTCATGAATTTTTGACCAAGTTAAGGTGGTCGACATACAAGTTTTCATATTTTTAAAATTTTAATAAAAAATTGATAATTAATTATTTATATGGAAAAAATAACAAAAAATATGCATCACATCCAGACATGAGTCCTCTACTTATATATAAAATATTATAAAAAATATTATCACTTTATAATGGTTAGGTGGTTAGACGTATTAACCTACTTCTTATTTTTTCCCAAATTTAAGTACTACTACTTCAAATTTTCATGAAATAGATTTTATTTATTTTTAAATAAACCTAGTAGTTTAGAAACTACATTCAATTTTCTACAAATTATATTCTTACATATTTTTTAAATAATATAGATAACTTATTCAAATTTTTACGTCAAGTTTCTTAACACTATTTTTCCTAAATTTTTTGCCACTTAAGGGCCTATTTTTTCCATGATGATCCTACACATACCCAATTATCAACATAAATAACATTATTTGCTGCTCCTTTCCATTTAATAGCTGTAGGATCATCGTATACTCACTATTGGATGTTTTAAATTCATCACAAGGGGCAGCATATCATCATCCATTCCAGGCTCACCCTTGTCTTGCACTAAGTGGGAGAAAGAGGTTAGCAAGCCTTATCCTTGTATGTCACAAGTCATTGTATCTTTTGGCTAGTTGTTATCCTTTCATGAACATAGAAAGTGCAAGCTTGGGATGTGGATGACATGTCTTAAGTTGACTCACATGTGACATACTTATTCATGATGCAACTTTATCTTGGCAACATATGATTTGGTATAGGGATTTCCAAGTTGTCTATCATGTATTCTTTCATTTATCCTTTGCTTCTTTAAAGAAATTTCTCATAGTGATGGTGTAAAAACCACTTTAAAGTGGGGGCACACATAGATGGCATCTTTTGGAAAATAATTTCATGGCGTGATTTTTCTTCTTTCTTGTGATGTGTCCATTTTTTTGGTGGTGTCATTGGGTTTGATTCCTTCCAAGAATGTATGATCTAATGGCATGGCATGATGTGAACAAGGCATCCCATGGGAAACGACCTGAAACTTTGACTTGTCCTCTCTTTGAGACATTAGGCACAATGCTTCCTAAGAAGAATACCTTACATGAACAAAGAAAGGTCCCCTTTAATAATTTTTTTACATAACATACAAAAGAATTTTCATTTTGGTGCCTTATCAAAGTTATCAAGAGCATAACTTTGGTATGGTTTGTATAATGGGAAGTTGACACACTCGCATAACTTTCTCATTATACAGTGGGAAGCCAACACACTAACATGACTTTCTCACTTAACTAATTCTTTGGGACAACTCACCTGATAGATGACTTGATGTTTTGTGGCCCTAGAGTGTGCACATCTTTGATCCGCATCATTTTTCCTTCTTTTAGTTCTTAACATTACATGATCTTGTATCTTGTTTTGTTGCATATATTACACCTTGTGTGCATCGTTTTGAACTTAATTTGGTTTGACTTAGGATCTTGGATCTTGGGGGCTTGACCACTACCTTGATCTTTGTCATCCTTTGTCATCTACATTAGTACAATTCAACCTCTCTTGAATCTCTACTCTAGTGTGAGTTTAAAGCAAGTTCATCCTCTCACTAAAGTGGGTTTAAATGTGGATACAAAAAAAGTATGCCTATTTTCCTTGCTTGATTTGAGAATAATTAATGATAAATTGGACCTAATTTTGCCTTGATCTAGTGTTGTGAGGCATTTTACAAATCTACATTTGGTCTGGGACCCTTGCAAATTGAATAAAATGCATGTCTTGTAAAGGTGTTGTAAAGTGTTGAAAATCACTTTCACACTTTTATATACTTTTATTAATGGTCCTCCCCCCCCCAGTTTTGAATTAAATATTATTTTAATTCAAAATTTAGCTTTTCCCTCTTCTTCTATAATTAAATAATTACTTCAATTATTTAATTATTCATTAGCCTTTTCTCTCTATAATAAATGTTATATTTATTTAATTATTTATCCTTTCTTTATCTCCCTAATAAAATAATTATTTTTATTATCCCTTCCCTCTCCATTAAATAATTGTTTTAAATTATTTAATGTTTAAACACTCCACCTTTCCTCTATAATTAAATAATTATTTTTAATATTTAATTATTTGTTCTCACCTTTCTTTTTAAATAAATAAAATCAAAATTTTATTTATTTCTCCTATGTTGGCCACCTAAATTAAATAATTTTCTCCAACAACCTCTTTTTTTGTGCCAATATATTCTTCCACCTCAAGCCTTTATCTATGCATGTCTTCCTTCTCTCAATTAACCTCCACCCTTGATTAAATTATTGTCTAATTTAATCATCACCCTCAATCATTATCCTTATTCTTAACTCTTCTCTATACAAGGATACCTTTAAACCCTAATTCATAATTCATTCATATTTTCAAGTCAAGCAAGGAAGGATCAAGCATTCAAGATAGCATTCAAGCTCAATTCTAAGTCATTCAAGAGTAAGATTCTCCATCAATTGTTACAACAATTTAAGATCCATCATCATGAAATTTTTATAATTTCATCGTTTCATGTTTCATGCCTCATTATCTTATTTCATCATTTTGGTTTAATTAGCTAAACGGGGTTTGACCAAGGAAAACCCCCAATCCCTAACAATCAATATTTTCTCTCTTTGCGTGATTGCAAATTTAGGTGCTTGGATGGCTTGGACATGATTGAATATTAGGTTACAAAATTATTGAAGTCATCTCCCTATTGGAAAGGTCAAAACCTACACAAAAGTCACCAACAATGCTAAAAATGAAGGTTTTGGATCTGGACACTTGAGGGTATAGATTGAGAAAACTAAGAGCTTTAGATTCCATTTATAAGTTGTCAGGAAAGCCAAAATGGACTAATTTTCCCAGAGTGGTGAATGAGTCCCACTGTACTTTTTTTCTAGATATTTTTATAGATTTGGTTACCCATTAAATGGCTAAAACAGGCTCCGATGTAGTTTTTCGAAACTGGGGCTAATTTCCCAAAATGATGAATGAGTCCCACCAGGCCTAAAAATTGACATTTTTAGAATTATAGTCATTTCTAGTCCTCAGAAAGTTTAGAGGTGCACACATTCAGTTTTATAGCTTTCTATTTTTTTAAAACTTGCATTTCTATTCATCTTTCTAGGTCTTTTTGCATACCTCACTGTTTCAAACATCTTGTGTTTCTTTAGTTTTCATTCAATTAGTGATCTATTTTATCATTTTTCTGAATTTAGAGCATTATATCTAGACATATTTCAGTCATATTACATTAATCTTGAGTGTGAACATAGCTGGTTTGTACCCTATCCCTTTCCTTTTAGGTGAAAGACCCTAGAAGTGAAAGAGATCATTAGGGTACCAAAGCCAGTGTTTACAACATCATTAATGGTTTCCTAATCTCCAAACCATATCTTCTCATTAGGATTGCTTCCTTTTATAGTTTTTATTAGATTGTCACACTCTTTCTTGGTTTCAAAATACTTCTCGTTACTAAGTATTGACTTCCTAGTAGTCATCTTTAACCTTGGAATTTTGCTTAAGGATATCTAAACATTATCCATTCTAATTTGGAATTCATAACTATGTAGTCAGCTCATAGGCCCAAAGTGTGGAACCTAGTGCTCTAATACCACATGTAACAACCACAACCTTATTAAAACGAAATTACATTGAAATTTTTAACTTCATAGTGAACAGTAAACATTTCTAAAAATAAGGAAAAATAATAATTATTTAGTAACATATATTACATTTTCATAAATGAAAACATGGATAAACATATTAGCTTCCAGTTTAATAACTTAAAAAATTTCAAGTACATTTAATTGTACTTTTCTTAAAATTTCAACTTAAACATTTTCATGTATAAATATGCATTAAGCAAATAAGGTTTAGGGTTAGAGATCCTTATCTGTATACTTTCTTTCTTCTTTGTCTTCCAAGACTCAACAAGTCAACCGCAAGAGGGAGAGAATCACACAAGAGCCTTACCTGCAACCACAGACTTAAGCAGTCCCTCGTACACCTTCTAAACTAGAAGTGGCCCTGCCCTTCAACAAAGGGAATGGTTAGGAATTCAACCATAAATTTTGTAGTTCTATGGACTTCTCTTGCACTCTTAGGGTTTTTCACCTAAAAGGAGGGAGATAGAACACTAAAATTGAAGTGGTTCACTCAAAATAAGGGATGTATTATGGAATGAAATTATCTAGATGCAACTAGGTGAAGAAATTGATTGATTACTAATATAAAACTAATGAAATATGCAATGTTTGAAAACATAGCGATGTTTGCAAAAAGCTCAAAAAGAGGGAGAAAAACACAAATGAAACTAAAAAAAAAGTTGTAATTCAAAAAGTGTGCACCTTTGAGATTGATGAATATTGGAAAGCAATCTGGAAATCTGGAAAATCTAACTTTTTGGTTAAAATGTCTTAAAATGTGTATTTATAGGCATCAACGCCTAATTTTCCTATTATTTATACCTAAGAGGCCAACATCCATCAAAAAATTAAGTTTAATTAATTAAATTCCTACTTAAAATTGAAATTTCCCTCAAAAGGGACTCATTCGCCACACTTGGTGAATGGGTCCCACCAGAGGGGACTCATTCGCCCAAGGTGGTGAATGGCTCCCACTAGTGGTTTTTGAAGGTTGGTTTTCGAGATATGCATGAATTAAGTGTTGTTTGTTGGGATTAAGATGATTTTTTAAGTGAAACAGGTCTCTAGATCAAAAATAATGTGTCTTAGGGTCCTATAAATGTTGTTTTGAAGAATGAATAATGCAAGGGTACCCAAAAGTAGGTCTAAATTAAGCATTAAATTCCCTCTTTTCTCAAGAGTGTCCAGTTTTCTACGCCAAATTTAGCCCCCACTTTAGCACCCATATTACTCTACATGCATATGTAAGCTAAAGGACTCTAAACAGTGCACTTTATTACATAGAATGATACACATTCAGAAGACGAGAGAATGAAGCCCCCAATGTAGTTATCTACAAAACCACAATAGTAGGAACTGCATCCTGCAAGACAAATTCAATAATTATCCAAAAATCCTTTTATCTTACTTCTAGAAACCCAATTCAATGGTAGATGTATGTCCCCCCTTGATTCCACTTACTTTAAGGAGGTGGAATCAAGGTAGCAATCTAGCCACGTCAAATAAAGAACATCATATCCTAGGGAATTTCCAAGTACCATGCCACATAATGATAAAATATTGATGATGTCGAGTGCAAAATCATGATTCCAATGCATCAAATGATGTTGAAAATGAATTTCCCTAGCTCCCATTATGTTGTTTTGAAGAAAAGATGCTTTATTAACTATGAAAAGAAAATAACCCTATTTTAATGCATAAGAGTAAAAGTAATGAAAGTAGGTGAAAAGTGGTAAAGGAGAGTAATTCGTCACTTACTATTACATTTTTTCTTCTTGTAGCTTGAGAGTGATGAGTGAGACAAGAAGATACCGAGTAGACAGGATTACGAACCTTTGTGACTAGATGAGCTTCGATAGCAGGTGGCATGTAGCAAGCTATACTATGAGGTGAGTCGATTCTGCAACTTTCACTTAGTGATTTTGTAATGATTTAATGATGTTTAATGCATTTATAGGTTAATGTAAGATCTTGGAATTTTTTTTTTGCAAACTATCCCCTTTTTTCGCAAAGTGTCCCATTTGTTCGCGAAGTGTCCCTTTTGTTCGCAAATTGTCCTGTTTCTTTGTGAAGTGTCCCAAAAGGCTTCTAAAGCATCTAGGGCCTTTAGAAAAGCACAATAGATAATATTTAGCACACTTTCATGATGAATAATGTAAAAATCAAAGATATTAGATGAATTGTTAGAGCATATTGTTGTGATTTTGATAGGTTCCAACCTGGTCATGATAACGGCTAGGAGGGAGACATATCAGTTTTCTTAGAGATCTAGCTCCAATATTATCAGCAGTAGAGATAGAGCATCTACAGGCAGTAGAAATATATAGAGAATATTTGATGCTACCTATGAGATACCATGTTGCCATGTCGATGGCCCTATGCAAGCATTGGGATGTCGACACATGTACATTTCACCTTCCAATTGGGGAGATGACCATCACCCTAGAGGATGTACATCGTATTCTCTAAGTTCCTATTTGGAGAGAGTAGGTATATTTTTTAGGGGATTGGTCACTCCATGAGAAGAAGGCGGACATGCAGTACTACTTGGATGGCCCTGTTCATGATGAGTGCATGAGTGCACACATCAAGCTTCCTATGCTTCTATATTTGCAAGCCCCCATTGTGAGATGGATTATGATGCATACAGTGGCTCTTGTTCTCAATATTGATGGACAAGCGACACACTTGGATGGAGGATTGGTACACTTGATCCATAGGATGGCAGAGTGTAGGATGATCTATGCTTGGGGATGTTGCATCCTAGCACATCTTTATTATGATCTTGGCTGATTTTTGTTTCGAGAGATCAATAGTGTGGTGCACTACAGACTTCTATAGGTGTGGTGCTCGATCATATTACATGCACCAAGCCAATCAGGTTCCCATGTGCTATAGCCGTAGAATATCCATGAGCCTTCAGCTATCCTCTATTACTCTTGTGGAAGTACAAAGATCTAAATTTTTGGAGAGTGAGATTTGATAAACTAGAGGAGGATGAGATCCTATGGAGACCTTATCGACTCACTATAGTGGCTAGATCCAATAGGACAACTGAGGAGGATGTAATGGATAGATTTTTGGTTGGGCAGCATGACTATGTTGTATGACCATTCTATTATGGCTAAGTCATGTGACAGTTTAGGCAGTTACAAACACCACTGAGGGCATGTCCCTTCATTAGGTGATTAGTGTGAAGTGCCTACATGCCATGCAATACCATTCGAATCACTAAAGATCATGTTCACGAGAGTGACTTTGATGATTCAAATCACAATTGGCCACCAGTCTCTGATACTAATGACATCGGCATCATAGATGAGCATGAGGAGTGGTGTTTAGTGACACAACCAACACCTGTATTTCCCATTGATGACCTTGTAGGTGATGCAAGACCAACACTAGATGAGGGAGTTGAGCTAGAGGATAGGGCCAAGGATGTACGATATAGTCTAGTAGATATATTTAGAGATGATATCAATGAGGAGTATGATTCAAAGGCTAATCCTGACTATGAGGACCAAGATGGAGGAGAGAAGGATGATGATGATTATGAGGAGTATGAGGAGGAGCCACCCCTAAGTGAGGTTGATGTGGTAGTGACTGAGGATTAGCACGAGTGAGGAGAGTCCTCACAGACTCGTGTGACAAGATCACATGTAGTAGCTACAATAGACATCGGGACCCTTGGTTAGAGAGAGGCTAGCACATCCTCCATTCCCCTCAGAGAGGATGAGGTTGATATCCCTCAGCAGACTAGAGATATATGTTATGATATTTGTTTTATGCATGTACTTTAGTGTTTACGCTTTATATATATATATATATTGATGATGTTTATTGATTGTGTATTGTTTCTATCTTACAGGAGTGATGAGAGACTAGAAAGAGTTCGACCACTAGGCTATCACAGAGATAGTTCCTACATCCATTGACAAGGAGGAGGCAGACCCTGATCATGTGCCCCCACCGATTATGGAGGAGGATCTAGAGTCACTAAGACCTTTCACAAGGCTATGGGTAGTGTATGAGAGTGTGAGGAGGAAACTTTGACAAGCTAGGAGAATAAGATAGTCATCCCAAACTCTACCAGAAGTGGAGAGACTACATGCAGAGTTAGTACAACTACAAGCAGAGAGGGATCAGATGGAATAGGATCATCTTGTAGCCCTTGGGAGAGTACAGGGTCTAGAATATGTACTCAGAGTCAACGGGTCATGATCACAATCACACACTACTAGCTCACGACATCTGGAGACTAGATCATGGGTGGTAGAGCCCCAGGGGTCTAGTTCTCATAGACCTTGGTGATTTTGTATATGATGATGAGACATATATAAAATTTTTGAGATATGATCATTTTATGTTGTTATAATTTTTCTTAATGTGTTTTGATGTTAAATTCGAATGTGATTAATTAAATGACTTACTTAAAAGTATTTAATTAATGTCTACATGATTTAACATATTTCAATGTCACTTTAGATACAACATATTTATTTTAAAGAAGGTATGTTAAATTAGATACACCTATAATGCATGTAAGGATCAAACTTTAAATAATGTGTAGGTGAATAGTATGAAACCTAAAGTAATTATAAAAATAACTTAAATAATTACCCTAGTGTTCAAGAAAAACACTTGATCAATTGTTAAGAACGAAGCAATGTGAAAGTTTTTTAAAATGTAACCAAATAACTTTAGACAACATTGCTTTGTAATCCATACTATTCTAGGAGACTAGAGGTAATACTGACATAAATGCATGTCATTAATAGGTTCCTTAAGGGGTGTGTCATCTATCTCAATTAAGACATAAGCACCAAACCCATAATAGGTAACGATTATGTAAGGTCCTAACCTATTAGGGCTGAATTTATCTTTGTCCTCATGATCAGTGTTAGTATTGCATTGATTCTCATAGAGAACAAAATCACCCTTATGAGACATTTGAGGAATGACATGAGTATTGTGTTTTCGTTGTAATTGTTTAATGTAAGCTTGGAGATGTTGAAGACCGTTAATGCGCTTTTCATTGAGCATCTCAAGCTAGTCCAATCATTGATCTTTATAAGTGGCATTGTCAATAAGGTCTTGAAGAGAAATTTGTAGTGTAGGAATTTCTAACTCCAAGGGTATGATTGTGTCAGTACCATAAAAAAGGTTATAGGGTTTAGTTCCTATGGATAGTCTAACACTTGTTCGATAATCCCAAAGTGCATAATGTAATTGTGTATGCCAATCCTTATAATTTTTGTTAATAGTTTTCATTAGGATTTGTTCAAGAACCTTGTTAGTACTTTGAGCTTGTCCATTGGATTGCAAATAGTATATTGCAGAAAATCAATGTTGGATGTTAAATCTTTTGAGAAATTTCTTTACTTCATTATTCTTAAATGGGGTTCCATTTTTTGAAACACTTGTGGAAGGAAGGCTAAAGCAAGAAATTATATGTTCCAATATGAAAAAAAAAATTATTTCAGTGTTTGTAGATCAAAGAGGAATAGATTCCACCCATTTTGTGAAATAGTCTTTTTTGGTTACTATAGATGTATGTCCAACAGAAGAGGGTGGTGATTTTTTTATGGAATAAGATCCAATCCCCATATTGAAAATGAACAAATGAGAATCTAGGCACAGAGCTCAAAAGTAGGGGCATGGATCAAATTGCTATGTTCTTGACATTTGTGACATCATTTAACGTAAGTAAAGTAGTTTTTCTCCATGTCTCCAATAATATCCCATATGGATAAGTTTTTGCACTAGTGATCATCCTCCAAAATGACCTCCATAGGCATGAGCATGAGCTGGCTCAAGGGAAATAGGAATTTTAGAGTCCTTAAGACACCTTAGTAAGAGACCATTGAAGGATTTTCTATACAACACATCAGCGAGGATCACGTATTTGGTTGCTAGTTTGCATAAACAATTTCAAGTGTTTTTTGTTGTGGGCTTGGGAATGGCACCATCTTTTAAATAATTGTATATAGTATCATTACATTCTTGCGAGTCATTTTGAGTTGTTAAAATTTCTTCTAATAGGGTATCAATTGAAGGTTTCATGATTGGGTGAGTAACAAAGGTGAAGTTTGTTTGAGGATTATGAGGGGATATAAGAGAGGTTGCATTCACTATCACATCCACATGTTGATTTCCTTTTCATGAGATGTTATCAATGGTGAATAATTCAAAATTATCTAACAATTTCATTGTAAGATCCTTGTATTTTAATAATTTTTCATGTTTAGCTTGATATGTCTCATTGATTTGTTTGATTACTAATTGCAAATCACCAAATATTTTGATATCTTTAGCACCCATGGTTAAAGAAGTGCGTAATCCTTTGATTAATTCCTCATACTCAGTTGTGTTATTTGTACATAGAAATTTTAATTGATAAGACAAGGGAATAGGGTTTCCATCAGGTGGAATTAATACCACTCTAGCACCAAAACTTGTTCGACACTTAGTTCAATCGAAATACAATTTCCATGTTTTAACATCTACGATCAAGACACTATCATCAAGAAAGGAGTCATGATTAGGTAAAGCAAGAGGAGAAGGAGCATCAACTAAATGGTCGGTTAAGGCTTGTCCATTTATTTATTTTTAGGAAACAAACTTAAGTTCAAACTCAATTAACAATATCACCCACTTAGCTAAGCATCTGGACAGGTCAATTTTATTAAAAAGATGCTTAAGGGGATCAAATTTTGTTATGACTTGTATTTCACCACTTAGTAAATAATGTCACAATTTACTAGTAGCAAATACAAGAGCTAATTTTTTTTTCAATTGATGAGTATCGAGTTTCATAATTGATTAAAATTCAACTAATGTAATAAACATGTTCTTTTCGATGATCATCTTGCTGAGCCAATAGTGTTGCAAGAGCATGGGCTGATGTGGTTATGTATAGGATAAATGGTTTGTTTGGCAATGTGAGTTGTAAAATAGGTGGAGTTACAAGGTATCCATTTAAACTCTCAAAATCTCCTTTACAATTCTCATTCCAATCAATGTGTATATCATTTTTTAGGAGATGGGTGAATGGTAACATGAGATCGGCTAAAGATGCCGCAAAATGACGGATAGCTTGAATTCAACCTTGTAACGTACACAATTGAGAAATGTTCTTAGGAGGTGGCATGTTAATAATGGCATCGATATTCTTGGTGTCCACCTCTATGCCTTGGTGAGATATGAGGGTATGTGCAGGATCATGATGCACCAAAAAGTGGCAATATGATGGGTATGTGTAGGGCATGTGGCTAATGACTTTTCTTTTTCCCAAAATTGATGAAATGAAAAGGGTTTTCAAAGGAGATTCCAATATTTCCACCAATATAAATTATTCTTTACTTTCAATTTAATAAATAATTATTATTCATTTTCTATTTGAATTATGACTAAAGTCCTAATTGATAGGCTAATTAAAAAACATGTATAGCTTTCAAATGGTATCACATTTTTTGAATCCGAAACATGTGTCACATTATATGCTTTGCATACTATAAGATTAAAAAAAATTGAATTTCATGAATTTTTTACCAAGTTAAGGTGGTCATACATATGATTTTTTATATTTTTTAAAAGTTGTAATAAAAAATTAATAATTAATTATTTAATTGGAAGAAAACTACAAAAAAATATGCATCACATTAGGACATGAGTCCTCTAATTATATCTAAAATATTATAAAAAAATATTGTCATTTTATTGTGGTTAGGGTGGTCAGATAGACACCTACTTCTTATTTTTTCCCTGAAATTTAAGTACTACTGCATTGAAATTTCAAATTTTCACCAAATAGATTTTTTTTTAAAATAAACCTAGTAGTTTGGAAACTACATTCAATTTTCTACAGATTCTATTCTTACATATTTTTGAAATAACATAGATAACTTATTCAAATTTTTACGTCAAGTTGCCTAACTTTGATTTTTCTGAATTTTTCACCACTTAAGGGCCTATTTTTTCCATGATGATCATGCACATACCCATGAGAAATCCCAAAAAAATTCCACTATCTATGCCAAAGACACACTTCTTCGAATTAACTCTCATGTTATATTTGCATATAACTTCAAAGGTTTTTCAAAGAACATTTACATTGTCTTGTTGTGTTAAGGATTTACCAAGGATATCATCAAGATAATATTCCAATATTTTACGTATGTAATCATGAAATATTTAAAGGTCATTGTTCATTGATAAGTTGCACTAGCATTATTTAAACCAAAAGGCATCACAACCCAACAAAATGTTCCCCAAACAGCTGTAAAGGAAGTTTCGTATTGATCTTAAGGGTTGATAAGGATTTGATTATAACCAAAGAATCCATCCATAAAGGAAAACAAAGCATGTCCAGTAGTTGAATCCACAATCATGTCAATATTAGGAAGCAGAAAGTCATCTTTTAAAGAGGCTTTATTCAAATCACAAAAAAATGTGCATACCCTAATACAATTATTGGGTTTAGCAACTACGATAATTTTTGAGATTCAAGGAGAATAATCAATAGGACGAATGATGCCTACATCAAGAAATTTTTCAAGCTCTTCTTTAATATGCAAGGCTATGTTAGGGTGCATTTTTTGTATATTTTGGTGAATAGGTGTGACATTTTTAGAGAGAACAATGTTGTGTGTCACAATTTTTTTGTCAATTCCTGGCATATTAGAGTATTTCCAAGCAAAAATTTTAGGAAAATAATGATGTAAAGTTGTAGTGTCCTCTTGTTCTTCATTTTCAAGGCACTTCCCAATTTTCATAACTTTTTCTTTATCATCTATGTCCATTGCCACATCAATTGTATCTCCTAAGGGGAGTGCATTATACTTACGAACTTCAGGATCATGTGGTTCTTTAGTGATATCACTATCATTTTTCTTGGTAATGATCATAGCACAAGTAACCCATTTCGTGGGAGTAGGAGAGGATGTGTTACCATAAAATCCTAACATTTGTTTTAGAGTTTCATCACCATCAACATACTACCATGATGGTGATAAGTTCATATCAAGAAATTTAGGGTGTTTGATTATAATTTATTTTTTTGGTTGACATGTAAATGTTGATATTCAAAGATAGTCATTGAGTAGCTTTTGTCATTTTAGAAAGAGTATCACAACCTATTTTTTGTCTCTTGTGTATTAGGTTCTATAGGGACATGAATACCTTGTTCATGCTTTCCATATCCCTTTTTGATATATCCTAATTGTTTCACAAGTTCATAGCCTTTTTCCATAAAGTCTTTCCATTTCTTTCAGATTAGGCGGATGTTGATAATCTATCTCATCAAAATCTGTTGTCTATTTTGTAGTTTCTTCCAAAGTAGAGGAGATAGATGTTGGAGAAGAGTTTTCTGGAATTTTGAGTTGACATGATGGTTGGTTGTTCTAGTTTCTCATCTTTCTTTTGTGTGATTATGTATTCACCCATAAATGAAGGCATGAATTCTAAGGATCCCCAATCATCACCAAATAATTTAGACACTAATCCCTCATCTTGTTTTTCAATTTCAAGAGGTTCTATATTAGATATTGGAATTAATGTATTTAGAGGACTTGTGCTTCCCTTTTCAAGGTGCAAGTAACTTTCATGCTCGGGGTCTATTTCAACTTGATAGATGTTGTTGTTATAGACATATTTCATTATGCGATGAATGGTCAAAGGCACTGCATTCTTCTCATGAATTCATGGTCTTCCTAAAAGAATATTATACAAAAGATCATTAGGCATGACATGGATAGGAGATTGCATAGTAGCCACCCCAACTATAATAGGCAAGGTGATTACACTGAGCAATTGCTTTGTTGTATTGTCAAATCCTCGAATGGATAAGGAATTGGGTTTTATTTGTGACTTGTCAACATGCAATCTATCAAGGAGATTCACACTACACACATTAAGGGAAAAACAATTATCAATAAGGATTCTTTTGATAGCTATTCGATTGAATTGAGAAATTATCATAAAGGCTTCATTTTGCATTTGCAACTCTAAAGGAGGGAGCTCATGTTGATGGAAAGTAATCTTTAGATTAACTTTATTCATTCCATGTATTAAAGCTATCACATCATTTGTAGTTGTACCAGGAGGAACCGTAATGTGTTGTAATGTTGTCTAAAGAATAGTGTGGTAATTTGGTGAATTTTGAAGTAAATCCCTAAGGGAAATATTTGGAGTATTATTTAGTTGTTCAACAAGATCATAATCCTTTGTGTGTGAGGGAAAGAGAGGAGCACTAGGTGGATTAGGTAAGGGTAAGGAGGATGGGGTCGGTTGCGGTGGTTGCAGATTGTTTCAAATAGTATATGTATGAGCAACAGTAATATTACTAGATTGCTGCAACACATCATTTTTAGGTGGGTATAGAGTGAACTCAGGTTTATTAGAAGGATGTAATTTATGAAAGGGTGGGTAAAGAATGAGTTGAGGTTCAAATTAACATCCTTAGTTTTATATTTCTCACAACAAACTCAAATGGATGACTTAGATGAGATGAAGTCCTAAAGGGCTTCATCTAACATATCCAAATCATTACGACCAAAAGGTTTGAGAGGTAAGTTATCGTTAATTATTTTCTCATGGAAAAATTTATAGACATTAATTTTCTTTGTTGTAGGTTGGTCATAACAAACCTTAGTGGATGATGTAGAAAAGATGAAGTCCTGAAGGGCTTCATCTAACAAGTCAAGGTCATGAAGTGTACTAAAAGGTTTTAGCGTATTCTCAATTGGTTGAGGTTTCTCATGGCAAGCTTTAGAGGATGAAGTGAGCAAGATGAAGTCCTGAAGAACTTCATCTAACTTGTCTACATCATCACTACTAAGAGGCTTGGATGAGATGGTCTTTCTGAATTGAATCATTTGTTTGAAAGGTTGGTTTTATGTTTCTATTTTTTTGTTTTTATGTACTGACAAATCTTATTTAAAAGAACTAGGAACTAATGTTGGAAAGGAAATTTCCAAAAATCTAAGACTATTCATAAATGCCATGAAAGGAAATGATGCTTATGCCAATGGTTTAGATATAATAGAAAGTAACTGAACTAAAATAGAAAAGGAACTACATAAAACATAAAAGGGAAAAGAAGGAAATTGAATTCTGAAAAAGGTGATGCAAAAAGTGCATTGGGATTGATTCACCCAAGGTGGCAAATGAGTCCCAGAGAGGTATTTTTAAGTTATTTGTAATTTTTTTGACTTTTTTGGATGTGTTCAAGTTTGTACAGTGTAGATAAATACTAGAAATGCAGAATCTTTGAATGATTTGATAAAATACAATGCAATAATGACCTCTAAATGATAGTTTCACTAATGCAATTTTGAGAATTCCTAGGATGCGAAAATAATGTAAAAACCAATGCAATGAAGTCCTAAGATGAAAATGCAAATGAAAATCAGAAAGATATAATCTTCATGTCGAGTTCACAAAAATGAACCATCAATTTTGTGGTTTTATGGACTTCTCTTGCACTCTTAGGGTTTTTCACCTAAAAGGAGAGGGATAGAACACTAAAATTGAAGTGGTTAACTCAAACTAAGGGATGTATGATGGAATTGTGACTAAATGAAATGATTTAGATGCAGCTAGGTGAAGAAATTTATTGATTATTAATATAAAACTAATGAAATATACAATATTTGAAAACACTGTGATCTTTGCAAAAAGCTCAAAAAGAGGGACAAAAAAACAAGTGAAACTAGGAAAAAAAGTTGCAATTCAGAAAGTGTGCACCTGTGAGATTGATGAAGACTGGAAAGCACTCTAGAAATCAAGAAAATATAACTTTTTGATTGACTGGGACTCATTCGCCACCCTGGGAAAATTAGTCCCAGGTCTACGGTTTTCTACCTAGAAACTGGTTTTTGCTTATTGGGTACTAGAATTTTTCGTTAGCTCTATCAGCCACCTCAAATGGGACTCATTCACCATCCATGGTGAATTAGTCCTTTTTCAATTTTTTGCAAATTTAGATCTCAAACTTACACCTTGTCACCTGCACAACATTTTTTTATACAAACCCAAATTGGGATCTCAAAAAATTCCTACAAAATACCTTAAATTTTTTTGTCTAATGGGGGGTTTTCCTTGGTAAAACCCTTAATTTTGGTAATAAAACCTTGAATAGACAAAAATATGCATAAAATCCTAGCCTTAAGTGTGTTAAAGACTAGGAAAATTTGAAGTATGACAAAAACCATATTCTATTGTGTTAGAATAAGATGTGCAAACATGATTTGAATGATGCAAGACTTCAACCCTAGAAATCCTACAACATATCAAATGAATATAAATGACATGCAAACCTTAAGTGGGTATGTGTAGGATCATCATGGAAAAAATAGGCCCTTAAGTGGCAAATTTTTTTGAAAAATCAGAGTTAGGCAAGTTGATGTAAAAATTTAAGTTATCTATATTATTTCAAAAATATGTAAGAATATAATTTGTAAAAAATTGAATGTAATTTCTAAACTACTAGGTTTTTTTTTAAAAAATATATTTGGTGAAAATTTGAAATTTCAATGCAGTAGTACTTAAATTTCAGGGAAAAATAAGTAGGTGTCTATCTGACCACCCTAACCATAATAAAATGATAATTATTTTTTATAATATTTTAGATATAAGTAGATGACTCATGTCTTGATGTGATGCATATTTTTTTGTAATTTTTTTCCAAGTAAATAATTAATTATGAATTTTTTATTACAACTTTTAAAAAATATAAAAAACTTTTATGTCTGACCACATTAACTTGGTCAAAATCTCATGAAATTAATTTTTTTTATTTTTATTATATGCGAAGCATAGAAGGTGACACATTTTTTAGACTCAAAACATCTGATATCATTTGAAAGCTATACATGTTTTTCAATCAGCCTATCAATGAGGATTTTAGTCGCAATTCAAATAGAAAATGAATAATAATAATTTATTAAATTCAAAGTAAAGCATAGTTTATATTGGTGGAAAGTTGAGAATATCCTTTAAAAACCTTTTCATTTCATCAACTTTGGGTAAAAAAAAGTCGTTAGCCACATACCCATCATATCACCACTTTTTGGCCTATCATGATCTTGCACATACCCAAGTCTGAAGATAGATAGAAAATGGAAGATGGAATCACTTTGAAAACAAGTCTTTAGGTGTGATTTGATGGCTAGTTGCATCTCCTCAATCTATATTTCTCCATGATTCACCATAGGCATTCATCAACAACTATTTGCAATGTTGGATCTTGATCAAGAAGTGAACTTGAAGACCTACAAAAACCCTAGTTTGCTGCCCTAAAGCTTCAACTTTTCTGTAGAAAATGCTAATAGAACTTATTTTGGAAGACTCCTAATGCTTTAATTTTGATTTTGCTTTGTAAAAATGACTAAGAGATGTGAAAAATGGCTTAAAATTTGTATCTATAGGCATCAACACCTAATTTTCCCATTATTTAGACCTAAGACGCTAACACCCACCACAAAATTAAGTTGATTA
Source organism: Sequoia sempervirens (assembly GCA_007258455.2). Taxonomy (NCBI): domain Eukaryota; kingdom Viridiplantae; phylum Streptophyta; class Pinopsida; order Cupressales; family Cupressaceae; genus Sequoia; species Sequoia sempervirens. The sequence continues at coordinate 322,756,028 of VDFB02270651.1, read as the reverse complement.
ATTAAATTCATATTTAAAATATAAATTTTCCTCAAAAGGGACTCATTTGCCACCCTTGGTGAGTGGGTCCCACCAGAGGGGACTCATTCGTCCAAGGTGGCGAATGGGTCCCACTAGTGGTTTTTGAAGGTGGGGTTTCATGATATGCATGAATTAAGTGTTGTTTGCTAGGATTTAGACAATTTTTCAAGTGAAATGGGCCTCTATATAAAAAATAATGGGTCTTAGGGGCCTATAAATGTTGTTTTGAAGAATGAATAAGGCAGGGTTACTCAAAAATAGGTCTAAATTAAGTGTGAAATTGTCTCTTTTTTGAAGAGTGTCCAATTTTCTACACCACAAGAACCCATAATAATAGCCATCTGAGATCTTATGTTTGTGACCTACTTAACCAATGTCATCTATCAACTATGGAAAACCTCCAACTATGACAAACAAATCTAATTGCATTAAGTATCTAGTGCATGGTGAACTGCCACATTCATGCAATTACTCATGCACCGACTTTGGGAAAAGTTATTTTGTATAAAAATACATTCACTACTTACTTGGAGCGAATTCATATGTTCACCCACCCTACTCAACTTGGAGACTTATTTGACCTTGTGGTAATTCAAACTTACTATTTGATAATTAAATATTTCTTCATACAAAGTTTCATCTTATTGTAACACAATTTTTTGTAGGTAGACACTCTCTTGCACTCCTAGGGTTTTGTACCTAAAAGGAGAAAGGTAACCCACAAAAAAATGGTGGTACACAAAAGACTAATGCTAATATGATTGAAGTATGTCTAAATAGAATTATCTAAATGTAAAGAATTGATCCAAGAGGATCTATGAACCTTGAAAAATCAATTGTCTCCAATGCTCAAGTAGTTGGCACCATGGTGTAATGCTTGGAAGCACGATTCCAATGCAACTTGAATAGCGAGAAATGCATTTTGTACACAAAAGTTATGGCCGATCAAAAGTTTGGTCAAACTAGGAACATGGGCTTGTCAAAAGGTGAAAAAATTGATTGTCTCAAAATTTGTCAAAATCAACATCAAGATGAAGAGCTCCACAAGATGATCTCGATGCCACTCATTTCGTCAAAAATAAAACATGGACGGCAAAGATATGGCAGGTCAAACTTGTAGTTGACTAGGGTGGACCAAGTGTACATCTGATGACATCAGCATGACATCAGCATTGTGACATGGTGGATCATACCATACAGACAATGATGAGGATCAATCACGAGTTGACATGCATCAATCTGTATGATGACATGGTGGAGATGACATGGCATCTTTGCACACCATTAGTAGTCTAGGAAACATCTGTACAAAGACATGGATGAACCAACATCAGATATGTGGCAGCCATACTACTAGTTGGGAGGTGACATGGTGAGGACATGTCAAGTGATGTGTTAGTGGAAATGAATCAGAGCCTACCACATGGCATATCATGTTGGTTCCACATGGAACCCCTCCCCTCCTCTGTCCTTAGCATGAATTTGTTCTATTCACCAAAATAAGGTTGAGGGGGTTGAACCCACGACCCCCACAAAATGAATAACCAATCCATCCGTTGGGCCATATAGTTTGCATTTACTACATATAGCAACAGGTTTCTTTTAACATGTGAAATGTTTATAAATGGTTTTTAAAATAGACAGTGGGGGAGTTGAACTCCGAACCTCTTGCCTATCAAAATGTTTAGTAGCCACCATGCTATAAGCAGGTTTAGATATATTTGATGGACGGGTTTGTAATAACCCATGTTAAGTCCAAAAACCTTAACCAAATAACTAAATAGTTATTTAGTTAAGTATAAAAAAAAAATCTTAAACAACCTAAAACCACTAAAGCCCGAGGATCACTATCAAGGGCTTAAAATCATAATTAAATGGATTTTACTAAGGGATTGTTATTAAAAATAGGGAAATTGTTTTGATTTTTCCCTAAAGAGGGGAAATTACAAGTTCTAGGTTTTGGCCCAAATGGGAAAATTTCATGTATAAAATGAGGAGCCAAGGAGAGCATTCATCATCCCATTCTTGGTGTGAATTATTAAGAATCCAAGTGAGGAGAGAATTTGAGGAGGAATAGGAAAATTTTGATGTAATAATGCCCTGATTCTATAGCAGAGCCTTTAGGAAAAGTATTTTTCTTGTTCTTTGTAAATCATCCTTGTGGCTTTGAGTTCCTTTACATGAGGTGATTTTAGTGAGGAATTTTGTACCACAACTTTGTGGATGGGCTACAGAAGATTGTAAAGAAATTTCCAAGAAGCTCTTTTTACAAATTGTACTGCATTTGGAGCATTGTTAATAGATTGGTCACTCTGTTGAGATAGACCTGGACACGTAGTCCACTCAGACGAACTCTGTAATCAATCTTGTGTCCTCTTCTCTCTCTTTATTGTTCCTCTTGCTCCATTATTTAATGTCTTTTCAGTTAAGCTTAAGGAATTAAGGATTTGTTCACCTTTATGCACATTCACTTTAGCAACATTTTTCATAGATCCCTTTTGCATTAAATCATTAAAAGAGATTGATTATTAAAGCAAAACTATTGAAATGCAAGATGTTTGAAAAAACATTATGATATGCAAAAACACCTAAAAAGATAAATAGAAATGCAAATAAAATAGAACAAGAAAGCAAAATAGAAAGCATACAACTAGAAAAGTGTTGAAGATTATAATGAAGACTAAAAATTCTATTGATCCTAAAAATTTGGCCTACTAGGACACTTATGTCATTCTGGGTGACCTAGTCCTAGATCTGGAAAACTGCATTGGAGCCCGTTTCGAGAAAATGGGTATCTAGAACTACAAAAACTTCTAAACAATAGGTACAGTGCGACTAAATTTCCACTGATGGTGACTTAGTCCACTTTGGCTTTTCTAAAAATCTGAAAGTGGAAACAGAAGCCCTCGATCTGCACTTTGTTTTCCTACAGGTGTCTAATTCTGAAACGGTCAAATTTGGGCCTGAAAGTGACTTTTTGTGTATATTTTGACTTAGTTGAAAAGGAGATGTCTTCAATAGCTTTTCAATCTATCCTTCAATGATTTCCAAACCCTCAAAGTACCTAAATATGTAAACACACAAAGAAAGAGAAAGAAATGGTGAATGTTAGGGCATGGGGGTTTGCCTTGGTCAAACCCCTTTTTAGGTAATTAAACCAAAATGAAGAAATAATTATATGAACCATGAAATAATGAAATTAGAGACTTTCCATGATGATAGATCTTGATTTTCTACAACAAAAGATGAAGAATATTCCCTTGAATGTCTTAGAAAGCTATCTTGATGACTTAGAATGCTAAAACCCTAGCTTGCTTGACTTATAGAGGTGGAAGATCAATGATGAATGAGTTATGAATTAGGGTTTAAAGGATTGTATTTATAGGAAATACACCTCATTTTCTTATTAATTTGATCCCTAAGGCTAACATGAAGGAAAAATAAACTTAAAATCTAATTTTTTCCACCCGAACCTCAAAAATAGCCCAAATGGGACTAAGTTGCCAAGCTGGGTGACTTAGTCTCACCTAGATGGGACTAATTCACCCAAATGGGTGACTTGGTCCCACATGAGCTCTTTTTCCAACTAGAATGTTCAAGAATAAAGAAATTAGGCTTTTAGATTGTTCTAGTCAGGTCTTTGATCAAATTAAGCCTTGGGAGCACAATATGGGTCCATAGTGACCTATTAATGATGATGTAAATGGTAATTAGGGCTTGGGACATAAAATCCAATGTGAAAGTGTGATTAAATATAATTTACATCATTAAAATGAGCTCCACATAGCCTAGAAAGGCACAACATCTAATGTGAATATGTAAAATACATTACACACTAGATTAGAATTAGGTTTAATTTACAACCTTCTAGATTAATGTGAGAATTCCACTAAATTCATTTTACAGTATTGAATTAGGGGAAAATTGGTCTATTAGTCTAGAAAAGTGTGAAATTCTTTTACAACACCTTTACAAGACATTGTTAGATGCATTTTATTCAATTTGCAAGGGTCCAGGACCTAATGTGGATGTGTAAAACACCTCACAACACTAAATTAAGGCCTCATTACATCCAATTTTTCATCAATTATTCCCATATCAAGCATGAAAATTTCAAGGATACATTTTTTTGCAACACATTTCGCCCCCACTTTAGTGAGAGGATGAACTTGCTTCAAACTCACACTAAAGTAGACATTCAAGAGGATTCCAATTGTACCAATGTGGATGGTCTAGGATATCAAAGATTAAGGTGGTGGTCAAGCCCCCAATATCCAAGATCCTAAGACAAACCAACATAAGCACAAGAGGACATGTACAAGGTGAATGATTTGCAGCAAAACAGGATACGCGATCATGTAATGGCAAGAACTAGAAGGAAGAGAAAAGTGGAAAAATAAAAAGGTGGATCAAGCTTTGACCATTTTTACATTACATTGTGGATTAGATCTAGGTTTTTTGTCCAAAAATGCATACTCCCTCTGAGGCAATGAAACTTTTAGCTGTCCGTTGGGTGAGAAGTCCTAAAAGGTGAGACACATATGACTAATATGTGGTGACACACATGCAAGTGGCTATGGAGAAATTCATTCCTTAGAATGGGATTTCCGCTCAACCATACCAAATTTATACCTCCTGATAACTTTTAATAAGGCACCACACAAAAATGATCTTCAAGCTCTATGAGGTGGCAAAACTTTGTATGCTTGACACTCAAACATTGTAAATGGTGTAAGGAATGTTCAAAGGTATTTTGCTTAGTTTGTGCATGGTCTCATCTTAGGAAAATTTTTACCTAATGTTCCCAAGAGAGGATGTGCCAAAGAAGTATCACACTCTTGGAGGAAATAAAGCCCAATGACTTCACCAAGAAAAGGATGCATCACAAGAAGAAAAAAATTGGTCAATGAAACATGATGAGTGTCAATGTATTCCCCCACTTTAAAGTGGTTCCTAACACCATTATTGTGAGGAATTACTTTAAAGTAGAAGAATAAGACATGAGATCTTATTCGAAAATCCATATACCAAGTCATATGTTTCTTATAAGCCACATCATAAAAAAGGTAGTATGTCACATGCAAGCCAACTTAAGGCATGGCATCAACATCCCAAGCTTGCTCTTATATGTTCATGGAAGGTTAACGTCTGGCCAAAAGAAGCAATGACATGTGACATTCAAGGACAAGGCTAACTAACCCATTGCTCCCACTTAGTGCAGGACAAGGGTGAGCTAGAATGATTGATAAGATGCATGCTAGAGTGAAAATGAATATCAATTAGAGGAATTAGGTGCCCTCATATAAGGGATAACACCAAACTCCTTAAGATGTTGGATTTTACTACTCAAAGCCTTACATTCTTTAATAGAATGACCATGAACTCTATAATATTCACAAAATGAATTCTTGTAATAAAATTTCTTTCAAGTTCTTGGAGGAAGGGATATCAAGTGATCTTAGAGGAGTCTTGACAAGACACCCTCTTGATCAATGGTAGACGATGTTCCTGTAGTTTGTGACAAAGATACTTCTTGTGTAGTATAGGATTTCATACTTATGCAAGACTCTTTAGATTGTGAGATTTTGTTGTTTCCTTTGCGGGAGGATGTAAAATCTAACAAACTCAAATCATCAGTGTCTTGCAAGATGACATTGACATTAAGCAACTTAGATTTCTTTGTTTGTTTCATTTCTTGCAAAGGAAAACCATCAAGACCACTAGTGTCTATTAGTTTAGGATGTATGATGGTTAAAATCATCTTAGAAGGATGGTTTGTGATAGTGTTGATGTTAAGTGAAGGTTTGGTGATTTCTATCAAAGGAAAATAACCAAGACCATGAGTTGTTTCTTGTGTGTTAGGTTCGATGGGGACACAAATATCATGTTCTCTAGCACCACATCCTTTTCCACTATATCCCAGTTGTTTCATAAGTTCATTAACTTTTCCATAAATATTTTTCATTTCTTTTGGATTGGGTTGTTGGTCGTTGTTGTGTTCATAAAAGGTGTGTAATTTGCTCTGTTTTGGTCTAAAGTGGTTGAGGTGGATTCTTTCAAAGGGTTGTCTGAATTTTATGTTGACATTACCGTTGTTTATTTTTCCTTGTCAAAGTCTTTATGTATGATCTTCCATTCTCCCATGAATGTTGGTGTGAAGTCTAAGGAACCCTAGTCATCTTCTAATAGCTTTGTGACTTGTTCAATATGTTGTTGTTTGTCTTTTTGTTGTACAAGTGCCTCTTGCATAGTTGGTGACACTATATTTAAATGATTCACTTTATTGTTATCAATGTTCAAAAGTATGTCCACTTTTTTGTTGTAAATGTATTTCATTTTATGATGAAGAGTAGAAGGAACACTATTCATTGCATTTGTCTATGGTCTGCCTAAAATAAGATTATATGAAAGATTGTTATGGATAACATGAATTGGTGTATCTAATGTAACCTTCCCATCTGTAAGAGGAAAAGTGATCACACCAAGTGGGTGTTTGCCTACATTGTCAAATCCATGGATAGACAAGGAATCAGGTTGAATTTCTGATTTATCCACATGCAACCTATCCAAAAGATTTACGCTACAAAAATTAAGGGATGAGCCATTGTTAACAAGAGTTCACTTTATCCCTATTATTTTGTATTGAGATATGATTATGAAAGCTTCATTTTGTTTTTCCAATTCCAAATGGGGAGTTCACTTTGGTGGAAAAAAATGTCAACATTCAATCCTTGAAGTAGGGCTGCTATGTCATTCGATTAAACATTATAAAGGGATAGGAATATGTTGTAAGGATATTTGAAGCATAGTGTGCTAGGAGAATTCTGAATTAAATCCCATAGGGATATCTTTGTAGGAGTATTCTTAAGTTGTTAAACAAGATCATACTCCTTAATGTGTGAATTTAATGGAGGATTTCTAGGAAATATGGGATTGGGTAAAGGTAAGGGTGTTGCAGTTGGTTGTGGTGGTTGTAGATTGTTTCTTGTGGGATATGTGTGAGCAATGGTATTATGACTCATTTGCTACAAAAAATTGTTCTTAGGTGGGTAGAGGATAAGTTTGGGTTTGTTTTGAGTTTTTTTATTGTGTGATGGTGGGTAAAGGATTAGAGGATTCTTAGGATGTCTCATGAGATATGTAGGAGGTCTATTAATCAAGGGGGGTCTAATGGAAACTTGTACATTCATAACTTCAGTGGTCTTGGTTTGATGTATCTCTAATAAAGGACAATCTAGAATCATCTTTTTTTATCAAAGGAAGACACGTTACTATTGTTGCTATGTTCTAGCACTATGATATTTTCATCCATGGTTAAATTTTGTAAAGTAGCTTCATTACAAATAGGGGAGGCATCAAGAGAAGGACAACTATGATTTTTATGATTACAAAATAGATTATCCCATAAGATACGAACATTAGGGAAAGGAGGGACAATATTCTCATGACTCTCATCCATTTTTTTTTCTAGCATCAAAGTATAATCTTCATAGCTATGAGAAATACTAGGAAAAGAACAAGTATGATTATCATGATCAATGATAAGTTCATTCCTTTGGCCCATAATGTCTTTCAAAATAGGATAGGTAGGGGAATGATCATAAAGAGGGATATCATAGATCTTGAAATTTGGATTATCTAACACCAAAATATCCTCATCGCTATCACAAGAGGAGAATATGTTAGGAGATGAAAATAGGTAGGTTTCAATGGTCTCTTGTGTTGTGTGATCATCATGATTACTTATCGTTATGTGCTCTTTTTTAGTAATGTTATTTTTCTAATAGGAGAGGTAAGAGGAGAGAAACAAATCAAGTTTTCAAAACTCTCATCAATTGGTTCTTCTAGCACTATAATATCTTCTTCACAAGTAGGATAGATAATAGGAGAATAACAAATGTGATTGGTATGGTTATTCAAGGTTTCTTTCACTAGACGAACCTCACCCATTGAAGGGAAACTAGGTGAGGGATCGATAATGAACAAAAAGAGAGGGGAAAGGACCTCATATTCATATGCACCTAACAAAACTTTCTTACAACAAGCAATAAGATCTAAAAATAGAACATGAAATATGATAATTATAGATTTTTATAATGAAAACATTATTTAACGATTATTCTACAAACTTGAAATGTAACCATGCTAAAGAAAACATACAAAAGAGGAATGCAATTTTTCAAATTTGAAGGATGACAATTGACTGATTATGCTATGTAACAACATGAGAATGCAAACTTGAAATTTAATCCATGCATGAAATGAACTAATTTAAGCTATATCTAATGAAATGCATGTTGCAAAAACTTAGCCAATTGATATAGATAGGTAATGGAAGAAAATAAAAGCTTAAAAACAAGGTTTTTAGTTCTGTAAATGACAGTTTTAGGGGTGAAAAAGGACCAAGTTGCCCAAGGTGGAAAATTAGTCCCAATAGGGATTTTTTTAGAATTTTCATATTTTTTTGATTTATTTTGATGTTTTGTGTGCTGTATGATGTAGACCTAAGATGTAAATTCAGAATATAAGAAAATTTTAATGATTGGAGATGCCAAAAATGCAACCTATATGCACTTTCACTAATGCAAAATTTGAAACCCTAGAATGCAAATTAATCAATGCAAAACCTAGTGCAAAGTTAATGCAAGCTAATTATAGGATGATGATGGACTCCAAAATTATAAAATATGATGTTCTAAGGTCAAGTTCACCAAAATGTAACAAAATTTTTTGTAGGTAGACACTCTCTTGCACTTCTAAGGTTTTGAACCTAAAAGGAGAAAGGTAACCCACCAAAAATTGGTGGTAGACTCAAGACTACTGCTAATATTATTGAATTATGTATAATTGGAATGATATAAATGTGAATAATGGATAAAAGAGATTGATTATTAAAGAAAACCTATTGAAATGCAAGATGTTTGAAAACATATTGTGATATGCAAAAACACCTAGAAAGATGAATAGAAATCTAAATAAAACAGAACAGGAAAGAAAAATAGAAAGCATGCACCTAGAAATGTGTTGAAGATTGGAATGAAGACTGAAAATACTACTTATCTTGAAAATTTGGCCTATTGGGACACTTACACCATTCTAGGTGACCTAGTCCTAGATCTGGAAAACTGCACCGAAGCCCGTTTCAGCCAAATGGGTATCCAGAACTACAAAAAAATTTAAAAATAGCTAAAGCAAGACTAATTCACCACTGATGGAACCTTATTCTACCTTTTCTTTTCTAAAAATCCAAAAGTGGAAATGGAAGCCCTCAGTCTATACTTAGTTTTCCTACAAGTGTCTAGTTTTGAAACTATGAAATTCAGGCATCAAGGTGACTTTTTGTGGATATTTTGACTTAGATGAAAAGGATATTTCTTCAACATCTTTGCAATATATCCTTCAATTATTTCCAAACCCTCAAAGTACCTAAATATTAAAGTGCACAAAGAAAGAGAAAGAAATGGTGAATGTTAGGGCATGGGGGTTTGCCTTGGTCAAACCCTTTTTTAGGTAATTAAACCAAAATGAAGAAATAATGTAATGAAGCATGAAATAATGGAATTAGAGACTTTCCATGATGATAAATCTTGATTTTCTACAACAAGAGATGAAGAATTTTCCCTTGAATGTCTTCGAAAGCCATCTTGATGCCCTAGAATGCTAAAACCCTAGCTTGCTTGACTTGAGGTGGAAGATAAATGATAAATTAATTATGAATTAGGGTTTAAAGGCTTGTATTTATAGGAAATCCACCTAATTTTCCTATTAATTTGATCCCCAAGGCCAACATGAAGGAAAAATAAATAAGTAAAATCCAATTTTTTCTACCTGAACCTCAAAAATAGCTCAAATGGGACTAAGTCACCAAGTTGGGTGACTTAGTCCCTCCTAGATGGGACTAATTCACCCATATGGGAAAATTGGTCCCATAGAGGCTCTATTGCCAGTTGGAATGTCCAGGAATGAAGAAATTAGGCTTCTAGGTTGTTCTAGTTGGTTCTTTGATCAAATTAAGCCTTGGGATGCATAATATGGGGCCATAGGGGCCTATTAATGATGTTTTAAAGGGTAATAAGGGCTTTAGACACAAAATCCAATGTGAAAGTGTGATTAAATACACTTTACATCATTAAAATGAGGTCTACATAGCCTAGAAAGGCACAACATCCAATGTGAATGTGTGAAACACATTACAACACTAGATTAGAATTAGGTTTAATTTACAAGCCTTCTAGATTAATGTGAGAATTCCATTAAATTCATTTTACAATATTGAATTAGGGGAAAAATAGGTCCATTAGTCTAGAAAAGTGTGAAAGTCTTTTACAACACCTTTACAAGACTTCATTAGATGCATTTTATTCAATTTGCAAGGGTCCAAGACCTAATTTGGATGTGTTAAAAACCTTACAACACTAAACCAAGGCCTCATCATGTCCAATTTGTCATCAATTATTCCCATATCAAGCATGAAAATGTCAAGGATACATTTTTTGTGACACACTTATAAGGAAATTTCTTTATTTAAGTCATACCCCTAGACACATATCAATCTTGGGCATTATAGTGCTCCTTGACTAATGTTCCTCCAAGTATAGTACTTCTCCTTGACACCTTCCAATCTCAAGCATAGTACTATTCCTTGTTAATTCATAATTCATCTAGGTTGTTAAGTCTTTTTTACTTTAGTATGCCCATGTTACATCCACATAACAACTTGGGCCTTTGCAATCACCACATGTTCTAGTTCTTTATGTATACACCTGAAAACAGTCATCATATTCAATTAATTAAATACAACCTATTTGATTAATACTTCAATTACATATAAATAAGGTCCTACTTTATTTATATTGTTCACTTTCCTTTTAATTCTCCTAATTCACATTCTTCTAAATTAAATAAACAAAAAACCCTAAATGTGTTTATTTAACTAATCTTCCCTAAATCCTAATTAAGAATTAGAGCACATTTCTACAAAATTTTGTGTGCCGCCTCATAAAGGTCACATGAAAATAAATAAGCCTAATTTTTAATTAGAATTATCCTCACACACTTCCACTAATGAGAAAAATCACATGGCTTTATTCCCCCACACTTCCAACAAATTTGGAGCACATGGGTCTTTGTTTGACACACTTGGAATCCCATACATTTGGCATGCTTCCAATTGGTCAAAGGATTCTCTTCACAACATCCTAATTCCTTTCATCTCCACCGTCTATCATTTCTCCTTTGAATCTAGACCGTTGATAGGTGCCACCTCACAAAATGCTTGAGAAACCCTATAAATACACCTTCTTGCCTTAGCATTTATCATCCACCTTTTGAGTAATGTTATAATGCTATTATGAGATACAAATTGGAATAGTGTTATAATGCCATTTTTCATCCACACTTTAAGTATTGTTACCATGTAGGTTTTTCGTAGGATCTTGGAGCTTTCATGGAGTCTTATACTTAGTTTTCATATCACGTGTTACTTTGCATTCTCATCTTATATTAATTAATTATTTCATAGTTACATTTTATCATCCCCATTGCATCATAGTTACATTTTAGGTTAGTTTGTTTTATGTTTGCATTTAAGCATATGCATAATCATGGATAGCTCACTATAGTTGCATATCATCTCACTCATCTCTACTTGTTCATCTATCATCAACATCATCCTTCATTTATCTTTGCATCCATTATCCTTTCCATCATTTTGTTTCATTTAGAAGCATACCACTAACCTTTCCACCACACATTTGCACATAAAAATCATCTTAGCTTGCATATTAAGCATCAAATCTCATTTTCTAGGTAGTCATTTTAACAACCTTTGTGCCCATAGAAATTTGAGGGCCAAATAGTTTAATAAATCCCTAGAAATAGAGAAGAATGATACATACTTCAAAGGTTTGATTGTATTATGAATATAGTAGTTTTAGTTGCTTCAAACTTTGAATGTAAACTATCTCATTAAGGTTTGTGTTGACATTAGAATAACTCTACACATTCGACACATGCTGTCGAATGTGGAGAGATATTCTAATGTCAACACAAACCTTAATGAGACACTTTACATTAAAATTTTGAAGCAAGTAAAACTACTCTATTCGTAATATAGTCAAACATTTCAGATACATATCATTGTCCTCTATTTCTAGGGATTTATTAAACCGTTTGGACCTTAGATTTCTATGGGCACAAAGGTTGTTAAAATGACTACCTAGAAAACAAGATTTGATGCTTAATATACAAGCTAAGATGATTTCTATGTGCAAATGTGTGGTGGAATGATTAGTGGTATGCTTCTAAATAAAAAAAAAATGATGGAAAGGATAATGGATGCAAAGATAAATGAAGGATGATGTTGATGATAGATGAAAAAATAGAGATGAGTGAGATGATATGAAACTATAGTAAACTATCCATGATTATGCCTATGCTCAAATGCAAACATAAAACAAACTAACCTAAAATGTAACTATGAAGCAATTAATTAATCTAAGATCAGAATGAAAAGTAACACATGATATGAAAACTAAGTATAAGACTCCATGAAAGCTCCAAGATCCTATGAAAAACCTGCATGGTAACAATACTCAAAGTGTGGATGAAAATTTGCATTATAACACTATTCCAACTTGTATCTCAAAATAGCACTATAATATTACTCAAAAGGTATATGATAAATGCTAAGGAAAGAGGGTGTATTTATAGGGTTTTGCAAGCATTTTGTGAAGTGACACCTATCAACAATCTAGATCCGAAGGAGAAATAATTGATGGTGGAGATGAAAGGAATCAGGATGTTGTCCCCTTGACCAAGGACAACATGCCATGTGTGTGAAGAGAATCCTTTGACCAATTGGAAGCATGCCAAATGTATGGCATTCCAAGTGTGTGAAACAAAGACCCATGTGCTCCAAATTTGTTGGAAGTGTGGGGGAATAAAGTCACATGCTTTTTTCTCATTGGTGGAAGTGTGTGAGGATAATTCTAATTAATAATTAGGCTTATTTATTTTCATGTGACCTTTATGAGGTGGCACACAAAAAGTTGTAGAAATGTGCTCTAATTCTTAATCAAGATTAAGGAAAGTTAATTAAATAAACATGTTTAGGGTATTTTGTTTATTTAATTATTTAGAAGAATTAAAAGGAAAGTGAACAATATAAATAAAGTAAGACCTTATTTATATGTAGTTGAAGCATTAATCAAATAGGTTGTATTTAATTAATTGAATATGATGACCGTTTTTAGGTGTATACACTTTACTTACTAAGTTGATAAATGACTTGATTGGTTATAGATTACTAACCTAGAATACCCAAGTTACATTCCTATAACTTCTTAGGGCTTAACAACTGTCGCTTATTCTAGTCTTTCATAGTAACCATGGGAGTTTTTTCTCTCCCATTCTAAGCATAAGTAGTAGATATTGATGACCCTCAATCCTTGACTAGATCCTCTTGGTCATACCAAAATGTATTGATAAAATGTTCATCTTAAAATGATAAATATTATTCTTGAACTGAATATTCCTTCCTCATGTTATATTCTCATATTTCCAATGTTTATTTCCACTATAGAATCCTTTCTTAGAATGTGAAGACTCACTAGGTAATAACTCAATTGAGTTAATAGTAATTTCTGACTCAAACACCTAAGCTACTTTTGGGTAACTATCGGGGTCTTGCTACAACCTCTTGTTTCAATCCTTAGCATAAACCTTGAGAGCTGCTACCCTCATAATATAATGGTTAATCAATTCTTGACCTATATGGTCATCATAAGGTATATTGATTCATATAATAATTCCCCACAGTGAACTTGGTTAAATCTTTCAATAGGAAAATAACTACCTTTAAGTTATGGCCTTTCATGGTAACATTGTAGTCTTATTTACTAAGGTTAAAACCTTTGTAGACCAACTAGTTCTACTAATATAAGAATTGTATTCATTAAATATTGCCTCCTAAGGTGGTCACATTATTCCACACCCATTAAGCTGTTCACAAATAAGATAACTTACAATCTCATAAGTAAAATACGACACCCATTTTGCAGTTCTAAACATTGGGTTTTAGGCGTTAGCCATTTAAACAAATCCATATACTCTCGTATAAACAACTATAAAACTTTTATATGGTTAGCAACTCATAGTGATGACACCTATGCCATCATTTGACCTAACCAAAGTCATGCATTAGCTTGACAAATTATATGACACATTCAAAAAATACTTGACAAAATGTAACATGTGAGGGATTACATCCCTTTTATAATATAAAGTATGGTATCACAAAAATAAACAAATAAGGATTTTTATTATTCCCACCATTGTATAATAATTGTTAGTGTTAGTTTTCCTCCATTAATAATGGACCACATGATTCATGCAGTAACTATAAGCTAACTAAGCACAACAGAAGTTTTTGTTTGTCAATTTCTCTCAGTGAATGGTAGTCGAACTAAAGCCAATAGCAGTCTGCTCACCGCAGTTTGCTCACCTTTCACTGTCTCTTGTCACCACTACGGTGGTTATAAAACTATATATCTTTGCATTTGATTTAGTGTGAATGAGAATGAAATCAAATTGTGCATGTTCTTGTTTTCTGTGTGCTCTGATACCATGTAGAATTCGATACCATGTAGAATTCCTTGCAAATCTAGAAAGATAAATGAAAAAGCACAGACAAGCAAAATTGCATTAACCGATTTTAGTCTTATTCACTCTAAATCAAATGCAAAGATATACAGTTTTATAACCATCCACAGAAAAGGAAATTGTGGTGAAACGTAGACTTAACTGCAGTTTCCTATGGTGATAAAGGATGGAGAAAGCAAACTAACTGCCGTGTTTGTTTCAGTTAGCATATGCATGAAAATAAACGCTGATGTCTGCTTATGTTAGCTTATCTGTTGTCCGTTGATAACGAAGGAATTCATGTCCATGGATTATGAAGGAACAGGAAAGTAATGCTAACACTCCCTCTTAAGTCTAACTAAGGAGACAGAAAAAAAAAAAGGGAAAACATGTGGGAACAAAACCCCCCCTAAACTTAACTAAGGAGATAAAAGCCTAAATAGGAAACAAAGATGGGTCCTGGCATTAAGGCCATTTTAGGTACCCATTTACATATGAAATTCTCCCACAAATATAGAGAGAATATAATAGAAGAAGATATGAATTCCCCCATAATGGAAGAGCTCCCATGCCAATGATGAATGCATGAAGACAGAATATGATCCACTGCCTGCAAACAACATTTCTCCCCTTAGGAAGAAAATGATCTACTGGTGATTGGAGATGCCAATCCAAAAAGATGGGTGATACTAGAATCCAAATCCAAATGTGTGTCTTTAAAAACTGCTCGCATGTCCTCATGTCAAAAAGTGTTGATGGTGATCCAAGATATTGTGAAGACTGATATGGAGCAATCTACAAAGGTGAGGAGGATGGTGGGCCAACAACATTGATTTGGTTGTCAACAAAGAGGAGTGGAATGTCCTCAAAGTAATCCTCCAGATCTGCAATATAGGACTCTACAAACAAGGATGATATGTCTGCAATATATGAATCCCAAGTAGCTATGTCTGGAAGATGTATGATGCCCTGTTGCAAGAAGCCATTGGAAGCTTTCGAAGAAGCAACACAAAACTCAGCAACAGATGATGTTAGGAAAAAAGAGTCCTGAAAGAGAAGACATATGTCCTCAATAGTGTCATCATGATCAAGAAAGAGAGACTCTACAAACAAATGATGAATGTCTGAAAGGATGACATCTCACTGATCAAGAGGACAAGAGTGAACCTGCAAAAGATAATCTAAAGTAGCCTTCGGAGAAGCCAAAATCTCTTTTGAAATAGTAGGTGAAGGAGAATGAATAGCTACCAATATAGGTGTAGAAAGAGGAGAAACAAGAAGAGATGTCTCTGTATCATCACGACAATCAAGATTCTTCCAATAATTAAGTTCCTCTTCAGTATCATCGTCATACAAAGGATCATCCTCATTATCATGGGAGAGAAGCATGTCTATAGTGGGATTATTTGGGAATGGAGGTTCAGTGGGATCTCCATATATTTCCCATGATGTGTGGTCCCCAACCCTTAAACCGATTAATCCTAAGACATGATCATTTCTACTTTCCCATACAGATTTCTGCCAACATGCAGTTGGTTCAGGAATAAGTCCAAATAAATGCAAAAATAAATGAATCCATCGGCAGTGCTTTAAGATTCCATCACGCCAGGACTTATAGTTTCCTTCTCCCAAACTGATGACAGATGAATGATTTCTAATTCCCATTTTCTGACTAGATATTTACCCCTTTTTGGAACTTTATTTCACTTCGTGATTACAAAGCATGTATAATCCCCAAATCAATAAAAGCAAACAGCATAAGGGAAAAAAACTTATTCTTCTTATGCAATAAAATAAACTTGCATGGAGTGGTGTGAGGGTAGAGATCAAACAAACACCATATCGTGGCTGCTGATTGAATTGCAGCCTCGGATGAATAATTGTTCCTTCAAACAAGAGAATCGCATCTGAGAGATCCCAAATTGGGTTTTGCAAAAGCCCTCAATCTGCCTCCTTCAAACTAGCAAGGCACAGGTATCAATCTTCTTTGCCTGTGGAACAAAGACCCACGGATGTGACTACCAGTAAAGAGGTTAGCTCCTACTGCTTGGTCAAACACCCATGCCCAACTTCCTAACATCATCTGTTGTTGAGTTTTGTGTTGCTTCTTCGAAAGCTTCCAATGGCTTCTTGCAACAGGGCATCATACATCTTCCAAACATAGCTACTTGGGATTCGTATATTGCAAACATATCATCCTTGTTTGTAGAGTCCTATATTGCAGATCTGGAGGATTACTTTGAGGACATTCCACTCCTCTTTGTTGACAACCAAATCAACGTTGTTGGCCCACCATCCTCCTCACCTTTGCAGATTGCTCCAGATCAGTCTTCTCAATATCTTGAATCGCCATCAATGCTTTTTGACATGAAGACATGCGAGCAGTTTTCAGAGACACACATTTGGATTTGGATTCTAGTATCACCAATCTTTTTGGATTGGCTTCTCCAATCACCAGTAGATCATTTTCTTCCTAAGGGGAGAAATGTTGTTTGCAGGTAGTGGATCATATTCTGTCTTCAAGCATTCATCATTGGCATGGGAGCTCTTCCATTATGGGGGAATTCATATCTTTTTCTATTATATTCTCTCTATATTTGTGGGAGAATTTCATATGTAAATGGGTACCTAAAATGGCCTCAATGCCAGGACCCATCTTTGTTGCCTCTATAGGCCTTTTTCTCCTTAGTTAGGTTTAAGGGGGGGTTTTTGTTCCCACAGGGTTTTCCCTCTTTCATTTATTTTGTCTCCTTAGTTAGACTTAAGGGGGGGTGTTAGTGTTAGTTTTCCTCCGTTAATAATGGACTGCATGATTCATGCAATAACTATAAGCTAACTAAGCACAACAGAAGTTTTTGTTTGTCAATTTCTCTCAGTGAATGGTAGTCGAACTAAAGCCAACAGCAGTCTGCTCACCGCAGTTTGCTCACCTTTCACTATCTCTTATCACCGCTACGGTGGTTATAAAACTGTATATCTTTGCATTTGATTTAGTGTGAATGAGAATGAAATCAGATTGTGCATGTTCTTGTTTTCTGTGTGCTTGATAATTATCTTCCTAGATCTGCAAGGAATTCTACAATAATAAATACTAACGTATAGTTATAATCGGTTTGAGAGCATCTTATTCTTCATGCTCAAAAACCGACTTAGTTTTATAAATAAAAATACCCTTTTATTTGACATTGTTGTACCTTTAAAAGCAAGCAACTTAATAGTCACTTAAGAAACACTGGGCCATAACCCTTTTAACATTCCTACTCAATATACTGTTCACAAATAACTAACAGAGAAAAGAATCGTTGCTGCTCAATTTCATAGTGCACACTTTCAGAAAAACGGCTTCATACCCTTTCAAATTTTCAAACAAGAAATGCTCAAAAATTCAAGGACTTTCAGACTTCACTCTTTAAGCAAGTAAATAAACTTAAATATCAGATAAAAAATTTGACGTGCCTGTAAACACTTTCAGATTTTTCTTTCTACTGGACTGTACGCACGCTTTAGCCTTTATATGCTTAAACCTCTAAACTTCTAAGCTCTATCCTTCTATCCTTGAGCAAGAATATAGTCTTCTTTTGAATGCTTGTGCCAATACAGTAATTGATTAATAAAAAACATAAAACAATGAACAACAATTATACTCCCTTTTCTTCATTTTTCGTAACCCCAATACAAAACAAACAATTAGAATATATAGACAAAACGATTAACCACCTTCTTTTTCCTAGCGCCCCCCACTAACTACAGCTAGTTTACGCAAATAAATGAAAAACAGTTGTAATAGTCCTTAAAGACTTCTTCCATGTTCAACAGCAGTAACAAAAGAATAATTAAAACTTCTAGAACTTCCTTTTCAACACGTTGAAACTGTTTTCTAGTAGTTCGATTCCCCAATAATGATTTATTTATATCAATTCTTGGCCTTTTATGAGGCTATTATCAAGAGGATAATGGCCACCTTCTTTAGCTCCAATTTAGGAGTAAGTTAACTCATACTTATCTGCTAAAATCTGTTAGAGATTCTTTCCACAATTTGGTCAAAATAGAATTAAGTGGAAGTTGGCGCCTTCATTTGGAGTTGTTTCCAACCCCTATTCTTAAGAATTTTTTTCCTTCCTTTTTCCAGGCACATGATGTTACACATTTGGAGCAGAATATGGTGGCATTAAAACCACAACAGCAAGCATAATTCGCCACTTTAAAATCTTTTACTCCGTAAAAATTAGCATTTAACAACTTTATTTAAATTAAAGGTGATTAATAGCACAACCAGCTTGTGGCTTTCATCTCTGCCATTTTGCATAGTATTTAAATTATACTCTTGACAACATTGATCGGTCTAAGCATATGGCCTAAATATGAGGCTTTCAAAAATTATAATTTAACGTCAACATCTATTATTTACTTGCACTTAATATTATATTTTGTATTTATGCAATTAAACATATGTACACTCCTATAAATCTAGGCATATCCACATACATATATACTTATCAAATGATTTTACACAAAGGTATATACATACGTGCACATCCTTGCCTACCTTATGTACATATATCCAATTATATAAACACATGTACCTTCTTATATATATCTATATATAAAAACGTACAAAGCATCCAAGTTGCACATAAAAATTCATATTATCAATTCCATAATCAATAAACAATATTATCAAGCTATATATATATACTTGTTTTGTGATACAAGAATATGCTAACACCCTATAGATTTCTACAAGGTAAAATACCTATACTATAATTTAAGTTTAAACAATCTCAAGACACGACCATGGTTCAACTTACCCGATTGTAACACTTTCCTAACCTAACCTAGGCACAACTTGGCGAACTCAAATGGCTCTTATTATCTAGCTCTTTAAAAACTTCCTTCTCTTAGGTGATACTCTTCGTCATCCTCTAGAGACGCGATATCCAATCCTGTCATCCACTTGGCAATCATAAACATTTAGTTAGCCATTTTTGTCATATTATATTCATTACATTATCAATATATCATTAAATAAGTTCCATTGCATTTTCATTCTCGATCACATTCATTTATGAATCAACATAATTTCAAATTCATATTGCATTTCAAATTAAAGTGAATAGTAAAGAGTAATTCATAGATGGGTTGTAACAATTTCATTCAAAACATATACAAGCTAATATCATAGAATAGAGCTACTACTCTTTCTTCATTCAGAAAACACTATAAGAAAAGACCCCTGTTTGATGGCAGCTTCTTCAAACCACTGCTAAAGTATAACACATATTATCATACAAAAAAAATTACCTTTATGGAGAGTTGTTTCTTCAAGTGACTCCTACAGCCGCACATGCTCTTGTTCTATGTTATTTTTTCTTTTTCACATACATTTGTTTTAACAAATCTGCCAAATACCTATGAATAAGACTTGGTAAAGCAAGTCAAAAAGACCAGACAAAAAGTATATTTTTAATTCTGAAGTGTGCAGCAAGGATGATTTGCATTTAAAACATAATCAGAAGATTGTCCTGCAATAGTATGGTCAGTGGCGTGAAAAAGAGCTGGAAAATGACTTTGGCGCTGCAAAAAGAAAGGTTGAAATATGGGAGAGAATAAATGTAGCTAGGTAAACAATTGGATTAATTACACACACACATATATAAATATATCTTTGGTAACATGTCTTTCACTAGCGCTTTTATCCATGGATGCTCGTGATCTATGTCCAATTTATTGTGCGAAGAAATGTTAGTAAAATGCCTTCCAATGGATCAGACCGGCACTACTCAATTAAGCAGCGGGGAATGTTCTCAACCTCGGCGTTCGACTGGGGAGACTACATGTTCACCCACAAACAAGTCCTCTCATCCCTACAAATCAACCTGCAGGTGAGATGTATTTTATTTGAACTTTGCTGCCTTTCTCCACCAAAAAAGTCCAACATTAAAACTCACTCATTATTTCGCTTAACAGTGACCACGGACAGAAATTTGATGTATTTCTTAGTCACAGCGGTAAGCAGAAATTTTTTGTTAGGCAGCTAAACAGAGACCTTACAAACCAAGGCTTTTCTGCTTCTTTGATCAAGATCGTGAAAGCTTGCCAGTGGCAGAAAATTTCTCCTCTCGTAAATTTAAGGCCGCTAATACCTGCCAAGTAGCAGTTTTACTTTTGTCTAAGGATTTCGTCAAAACAAAGTGGCTCATGCTAAAACTCTCTACTTTCGTGGAAGCGAGAGACATAACCCGTACAAATCCCAATCTCAAAATTTTACCCCTGTTCTTCCTGATTTCACCCGATGCTCTTAAAAACACTAAGAAAAACGAGGAAAAGTAGAACATGTTGGAGATATCCAGAGAAAAGCGAGCCGAATGGCACCAAGCTCTGAAAGCAATAGGGCCAATTAATGGGTTGACGTTCGGTGAAGGTGGCGATGAAGTGGAGTTCAGAGCTGAAATTGCGAAAGAAATCTGGCACGTACTTCCAACACCCTCACCAAGGTATCATGTTCGTGGCCCTCTCGACACCAAACAACATTCCGTTCTCACTTTTACCGTTTTTATTTTTACGTTTCCCGTTTCCACGTTGGGTCAAAATCTGGGGCCCACACCCTATTTAAACCCATGACCTTTCTCGTTTTCGTTTTCACTTTCGCCGAAGCCGTGAATGGATAGACATTAGGTATCTGCTCCCTCAAAGAATTGTATTTCATTTTTAATCCCACGTGTGCTGGGGGAGCCAGGAATCGGCTAACTCCTAGACAAAAAGCACCTATGTACATAAAAAAATGCATGAAAACATACATAACAATATACATGGTATCATGTTAAAAGCACCTATGTACATACAAAAATGCATGAAAACATACATAACAACATACATGGTACTATAGATAACATGAAGAGACGGTGTAGTGCGGGGCCTGCCATATGGATGATAGAAGTGACGGAAACGACGACCAACAGCAACTGAAGGAAAGGGCACGGGAAGCAAGGAGGTGTCACATCGCAACTTATACGTTGCTTTTTTATACGCTATCGTCTTTTTACCTTGTGTGAGAAGGTAACCGTTAGTGCAGGAGGTCCAAAGGGCGGTGTGTCATGCAATTTAAATTGTTGCGCACTGTTCACTTGGAAAACCCTCTGTGCTTCCGGTATTCTCGTTTTGTAGGTTGAAATCGAAACGTTGGAGAGCAACACCACCCGCAAGTAGGGGAGAGGACCAAGCGAGTTGAGGTGAGGTGTTTTTAATCGACTGTATGCTATGTTGAAGGTTTTTATGTATTGTTTTATGTGTTTTTGTATTGTTTGATGTGTCCCTGTTAAAACTGTGGGAATGTAATCAAATGTGGATTTAAAGTTTTTTTTTATTAAAACACCCATTGAGTTGCAAGTGAAAGGTTGCAGAGCAAGGGGAGATTGCAAAAAGTGAGTTGAGGGGTTTGTAATGATTTGTGTTGTTAGTTGTAAAGGAGTTTAAAATGTAATGAGGGTTTTTGTTTGTAAATTATTTTCAAACTTTAAGTGGGTTTAGGGTTTTGTAAAACCTAGTGTTTTGCATCTTAGAATTTTAGAAAACAAAATGAATGTCTTTACAAGATTTTCTTATTTAGACTTTAGGAATGTAATGAAAGGTAGTGTTTTATAAACACCCATGAGGGTTTTCCATTTCATTCATATTGGAGTGATAATTGCAACTTTAAATTGTATTTGTTTGTCATGGTATTTCAAGAGGCCACATTTATTTGAGGCATTTTTTCAAACAGTTCACTGCCTTGTCTATGAAAGCATATTAGTAAGCACAATAGTAAGCAATAACAGAGACAAGGTAGTGAACAGTTTGAAAATTGTCTCAAAGAAATGTGGTGACAAGCCATAGACAAGGCAATGAACTGTTTGTAAGTATGATTGCTTATGTATGGCTTGCCATTGTGCTTTGGTAGACATATACTCAGCTCACACTATGTTTTCCAATTTGCAATCACACTATGGTAAATAACAAAAGCTTGTAAAGAAATTCATTTTCTTTTCTAAAATTTTAAGATGCAAAACACTGGATTTTACAAAACCTTAAACACACTTAAAGTTTGAAAACAATTTACAAATAAAAACCCTCATTACATTTTAAACCCCTTTACAACTAACAAGCAAATCATTACAAACCCCTCAACTTGTTTTGGATTTAAAGTTGCATTTTTGTTCAAAGCTTTTGTTATTAAAACACCCATTGAGTTGCAAGTGAAAGGTTGTAGAGCAAGGGGAGATTGCAAAAAGTGAGTTGAGGGGTTTGTAATGATTTGCATTGTTAGTTGTGAAGGGATTTAAAATGTAATGAGGGTTTTTATTTGTAAATTGTTTTCAAACTTTAAGTGGGTTTAGGGTATTGTAAAACCCATTGTTTTGCATCTTAGAATTTTAGAAAAAAAAATGAATGTCTTTACAAGCTTTTGCTATTTAGACCTTAGGAATGTAATGAAAAGCAGTGTTTATAAACACCCACGAGGATTTTCCATTTCATTCATATTGGAGTGATAATTGCAACTTTAAATTGTATTTGTTTGTCATGGAATTTCAAGAGGCCACATTTGTTTGAGACATTTTTTCAAATAGTTCACTACCTTGTCCATGAAAGCATATTAGTAACCATAATATAGTAAGCAATAATAGAGACAATGTAGTGAATAGTTTGAAAATTGCCACAAAGAAATGTGGTGACAAGCCATAGACAAGGCAATGAACTGTTTGTAAGTATGATTGCTTATGTATGGCTTGCCATTATGTTTTGGCAGACATATACTCAGCTCACACCATTTTTCCAATTTGCAATCACACTATGCATGTATATGGTTGTTGGAAAACATCGTGTGTTTACTATGAAAGCATAATAGTAGATTTGGATTGTGATGGCGTTGCAACACCATGGTGATTGGGATGACATGACAAGCCACAGATAAGGAAATGATTTTTTTGTATGTATGATTGCTTATCTATGGCATGCCATTCTGTTTTGGGAGAGCTATACTCACCTCACACTCTGTTTTCCATTTTCCAATCACTATGCATGTAAATGGTTGTTGGAAAACATTGTGTGTTTTCTATCAAAGCATATTAGTAGATCTGGATTGTCATTGCATTTGAACACCATGGTGATTGGAATGGGATTGCTTGTGAACTATTTCTATGTATGATTTCTTATATAGGGCATGCCATTGTGTTTTGGCAGAAATATAGTCACCTCACACTGTGTTTTCCAACTTGCAATCACACTATCCATTATGTTATATGTATTTTACCATTTACTTTAGAGTGTTGTAGATGTTTTATGGTCTATGGTTTCATTAAAGCTAACAACGAGAATCCATTACACATTGTGTTGTATAAGCTTCCATGCATCATACCATAATCATTGTTAGAAGTGTATTCTCTGTTGTGCACTTGATTTTTTTTGTTTTATTGCATTTTTATTCTATTTTGGGGGTTGAAGACTGCAAGGTAACCCATAGTGATTAGGTAAGATTAAGAGAACATTTTCATTGTTTGTTTTATTGCTTGCATTAGAATGACAAGATTAGTATTAGTATTAGATTTATATGATAACTCTAGAACTTTATGGGATAAGGATTAGGAAGCAACCCATATCCTCCTAGGTAAAATTCAAAGATTGTCTTCAGTATTCCGATTCATTTCTTGCATTACAATGGAATCATTAGTCTTTTGAAATAAATCTGTCATTTTATGGGATTAGTTTACATTGCTTTTCTTTGATATTGTTATTTCCTCTTTGTGTCATGTATACAAAATGATCGCAGGAACTAGTCTCTGGTGCATTTATTAACTAATTTAAATAATTTTCTTCCCTCTCTTTTCCAAACAACACACCATTTGTTGCATATTTCATGTTTCAACTGCCAAAAGAAATTTATAAATTAGGAATACAAATATGCAAGTTTGACATTAGAGCTTATAATGTACTTGCTTTGTTGTATCGATATGGAGTTTGATTTTAAAGGCATGCTAAGCTCAAACTAGGTTAATCTATAGGTATTTCTAATCTTAAACTTAATACACATCCAATAAGTCCATGTAAGAGGGTATACACTAGAATAAATATTGACTATTTTATACTGCATTCTATTGATTCCCAATTGTGGCCCTATTTTACATGCCAGGAAAAGTAGGTTTCCATAGCCTAAGAAAAGAAATCCTTGAAATATAAGTTCCATTTGTCTTTGTCATATATGATAACCTTGTTTTATCTTTTGGCATAGAAATGAGTTTCTTGTGATATGGATGGTACAACAGGGATGTAGAGTATAATTGTGGTTATGATTGAGGACATAACTTGTTATGAAATTGTGTAATGGAAGGTCAAATTGATATCAAGTTTGGGTTGTTGTAGTACTGACTTAATGGATTGATGCTGTAGAATTTTCATAATACATATTACTACATTTTTTAATTCTGTATGTTTGATTCTAAAGTTACGTAATTTTCATTGGCGAAAGTTGTCTATTTGAAGAAGTGCATAGCACAGTTGTTTTCTTTTTTTATTGAATTAAAGCTATTAAGAAAAGTATAGAGAACCATGGCTATTCTCAAATAATAGCCATAACTAGTACAGCTAGATAATAGCCAACTAAGTAAGATACATATTAGCCCTCCAAAGAAGGGAAAAATGAAAATAGAAAGAACAAGAAATTTGTCACATACCAAATGGGACTGAAGCAAGAGAAAACTCTAAACTAAAATAGTCCCAATTGAATAGTAACCAATTGAAGCATTCAACTGAGTAAGTTCTCATATCGGCTTTGATATCCAATTGATTAGCCATGTGGTTCATAGTACGATGTATGTCCTTGAAGCATTGATAATAGGATTTGTTCAAACATCCCTCAATACAACGAAGAATTATCCAAGCAGGTTCAGTCTAATCTGACTTGCAATTCTGAACAAGAATCATGGAGGCTTAGTGTATGACATCTCCAACCTAAGGCATAGCACAAAGTTAATGGATTTTTTTTTGTGACTAGTATCATAAGGGTATTATTTTGGGTCCTAGGAGGTCAAATTTTCTACTTTGCACACTGTAACCTTTTCAATTTACTATGGATCTACATTGCATTAGGACAATGATAGATTTTTTGCAAGCACGTGTAGCTTGTTCAAAAGAACATGTTTTAGGCTTTTAGCCATAGAAGCAAGGCAGTGAACTATTTGCAAGCATTCATAGCTTTTTCAAAAGAACCCATTTAAGGATTTTAGTCATGAAATGCCTAAAAGAAATTTGACCTCATGGTGATGGAATGCCATGAGAATCAATATTGCAGCTGCTGCAATATTGATTGTCATTGTAACATGCACTCATTAAAATATCAGTACAATTAATAAATTAGACAAAAATAATGAAACAAATATGACAACAAGAGGAAATTCATTTAAAACCAACTTGAAAAACTTCATTAATATGAAAGTACTATTTTAGTCAGTGTCTTAGATAATTTTTTTCCTTTTAATGAATTTGAACAATATATGCTCTTTATATTTCAATGATTAACATATTCGTGAATTGAATGCAATGATTAGACTAAGATAAGTAATACTAAAGCAATTCAAAAACCTTCACAACCATAAAACATGAATGAGACTATAACACACTATTTGTCTTGTGTGGAAAACCCTCTTGGGGTAGAAAAACCATTGAAAAATTGCCTCATTGGCTTAATCTTAGAACTTGTTGTTTACAATGCTTCGTTGGATATATATCAAGATTTTCAATCAAATTTTTTAATGATACAAAGAGTATCACTTCTGTTTCTTTTACAATATCTTCTAATCTTGCATCACTCAAGATTCAAATGTAGAAGTTTAAGTACAACATAATTGATTATTTTCACAAAGCACTGAATGTGCTATCCAAATAACTTTCAAATATGAATATATGAATTGCCATTTCTAAACTGATAATAATACTTTTTTTCTGCTCACCATCTTTTCGAAAGAATACATGGAAGGATATATATATATATAATGTTATGGATTATTGAACTGGAGTATCTTTTCAAACTGAAAAGTAACTTTCTTCTCTAAATGTCCCTTAAGAGGTAACATTTAGAAAACTAAAATGTTTTTAACAAATTTTAATCAATGCTTCCTTGAAAAATGTCTGTTGTCCTGACATAATAGTATATCATAAAGATATTTGAAAGTATAATTTGTGTTTCCAAAGATAAAGAAAGTTGAACCATGATAGGAACAACTAACACTTGACACAATGAAAATGAATGATTGTAATCATATGAACGGAGCTTGACAATAACTAACCACAATGCCAACATGGATTAAGTTATAGATCTGAGATAATAAAAAATTTACCCAAACAAAATGAAAAGAATTTAGCTTTGAGTCGTTACACAACATTATATGTAGGGTTGGAAGGCAATAACAGACTTTATACATTTTAACCCTATTAAAAACATAGTGGGTTGTACATTGTATATCACATAGTGTTTTCCAACTTGCCATTATACGTAGATAGTATGGTTGCAATGAAACTCACCTAAAAAAAATTATTACAACTCTTCAGTGGACTAAAATGTGGTTTCAAAATCATAATATGGTGGTAAATAAAAATACACTAAATATTTGTAGGTTGGAAAACATGGTGTGGGATGTCAGTACATACTTTTATGAATTTCCCACTTGAAATAGGACATGTACATACATGAGTAATGATTATCCCTTTAAAAAAAATCCAAGCACATACCATAGGAAGAGCACTTCACTGAAAAAATGTCCCCTTTGTAGCATATGAATTGTTGCAAATTCATGCGCTAGGAAATACAAATGGCATAGGAGGAAATGGTATGGGTTTGGGTTTGTTCAAAGGGATAATCATTACTCTCATTGCTCATGTATGTACATTTCATTTTTCAATTGGGAGATTCATAAACGCATGTATTGATATCTCACACTGTGTTTTCCAACCTACAAATATTCAGTACAATTTGACATCCCACACTATGTTTTCCAACTTGTTAAGGGATAGAGTTTTGAATGTATTGAATACTTTCAAATGATAAAGGGACAAAAATTTGGTAATGAATTTTTTGTGTTAATGGATGAGTTTGAGAAGTATATCACAATTGAGAAAGGAATACATTCCAAGAGTTAGTGGGTTGCAGTTTTTTATAACACCCTGTGTTTTCCAATATGTAGTGTTACAAACAATATTCATCTGACTACGAGCTTTTTTCTCATAAATTTTTTGCAATGTTTATTTTTGTTGTGAAGTAGTCGATGAATCAATAGTTGGAAGTAAATATCAGTTTTTTTTCTAGATCCTAGCAGTGCTATTTGTTACTAACTTTTTATCCCTTATTTTTTGACAGCACAACCAAAAATGTTGAACTCAAGAATTCACATTGGGCAACTTCCTCGCGACAATGAGGAAGACAATGGTAGTCCCTTGAATATGGAGATGTTGTGTTGTGCCTTCAAATTCAATTTATGTGCGGTGGAGGATGCCATTCGCAAGATCAGCAAATTTCCTAAGCCCACCGAACCTATACTCCCATATTCTGAGGTTGATGTGGCATGTGGTTTCCTGTCAAACTGCATGGACCTGCTGAAAAACTGTATTCAAGTTCAAATTTTGTGTGAAAAGTATGTTTGGATTCATGTGGTCAATCACATTCAGCTTTAGGAAGCATTGGAAAGATATGATGTTGATCAGGGTGTCTACCTCATTGGTGGCATCTTCTCACATTCATTACCTCAAACATCCTCAAATATAAGGTGTATAAAAAAAACATTTAGCAGTGCCATACAACATAAGGGTGATCATTTTTTTGACCAAGTAATGCAATTGCATGGTCATGTTGTTGAGCCACTGATAGAAGAGGCCATACAGGAGATGTATCTTGCCCTACACGCACTGCTTGACCACCCCGCACCAGTTCTGTCAAATGATGAAAGGGTTATTCAGTGGCTTCGCATACGATGCCCCTGCCATTCCAATGAGGGTAGAAAATTAAAGATAAAAAATGTAAAGAGTGAATATGATTAGGATGTTGAAAGACTTGTTAAATGAGAAATGGAAACTAAAACATTGAATTTGATTTTCCATTAGTCTTTTGAAACACTATAGTTGAATGAGTGAGAATTTGTATTATTGTTTATTAGTGTTTATTACTATATTTTTTATCACTCTTTATTACTATTTATTTCTATTTAATTCTTGACTATTGTTTTGTTAAATTGTAGATTGTAAAACACATAGAGTTGTAAAAACAACCCACTGACAGTTGTAAAACACACGGTGTTGTAAATCATTTTGTATTACACTTGATTAGTGTTTATTGGAAGTATTTTGTATTACTATAATTACTTTATTACTTTTTATTACTGTATTTCAGTAGGGACATTTGAAGGTGAAGAACATAAGACATATGCAATGTAGTATCACAGGTTCAATTAACAAGGTATGAATAAGCAAGAAATTTTTAGTAGATAAAGGTCATGAACATTGAACCAATAGTATGACAATCACCAAAACATTTAAGTAAACCTATGCTCAACACTCTCTTTTCCATTATCAATCTTATTCCCAATTTCATCCATGAAGAATGTCCTCAACATGTAGATCCTATTGTTAGCCATAACTTGAGCAGGCGTTGAGGATAGCTTTCAATTTTTTATTACCCAAGCAACAATTGACAAAATTGGACCTTACTAGATAACATGTGGTGAAAATATTTTCCAAGTTATTGTGGAAAAGAGTTCTTCACACTATAATGTGCAGTTTTCAATTAACCTTTTTTGCATGAATTCCATTTCGTTGATCGACTATTTCAAGTTTGATGACCTTGATCAAGAATGAGGAGGGTAGGGCTCTATAAAAGCAGATTCCCAATATGCTTAGCCTCTTCACAAAGGCTCAGATTTACATCTCACAAGTTAGGTATACAAAAATATTGTAGCCAATAACAAGCACACTTTTTCTTCTATGCCACTCACAAAGCATCACCAAACGCCTCAATTTTTTCAATTTTTTTCCTGTGATCTAGTTGCTCTTATCCAGTTTGATAATTTCTTAATATTCACAGTTGGAATGAATTTCATTCACAAAGGTTGTTGATCTATTTAGCATGTAAACTAGAATGTCAATACTCAACTTCTTGAACTCTCTTTCCCAAGGGAAAAGCATTTTTTTGGAGCAATAATCAAAGGCATGCTTATAAGATTTTTGTAAGGGCTTAAGCAGGCCTTTGATTATTGCTCCAAAAAAAATTATTTTCCCTTGGGAAAGAGAGTTCAAGAAGTGGAGTATTGAAATTCCAATTTGCATGCTAAACAAATCAATGAACTTTGCGAATGAAATTCATTCCAAGTGTGAATATGACAAGATTATAAAACTGGCTAAGAGCAACCAGATCATGGGGAAAAAAGTTGAAAATTTTGATATGTTTAGTGATGCTTCCTGACTGGAATAGAAGAAAAAGTGTGCTTCTTATTGGCCACAATATTTTTCTATGCCTAACTTGTGACACAAATCTAAGCCTTCCCGAAGAGGAAAAGCATGTTGGAAACCTACTTTTACACAACCCAGGCCTCCTTGTTCTTGACGAAGGTCATCATGTGCTTGAAATAGCCAATCAGAAATATAGAATTCATGGATTCATAGATTGATGAAGTTCTTCATGGATTAGAGATATGTAATTCATTGATGAAAGAAATGGAAATCATGGATGAAATTTATAGCTAACAATAGGATCTTCAGGTTGACGAAGTTCTTCATGGATGAAATTGGGAATAAAATTGATAATGGAAAAGAGAGTGTTCACCATAGGTTTACTTAAATGTTGTGGTGAGTTTCCTACTATTGGTTCAATGTTCATGACCGTAATCTACTCAAAATTCTTGCTTGTTTATACCTTGTTAAGTGTACCTATGATATTACATTGCATATGTTTGATGTTCTTCACCTTCAAATGTCCATATTGAAATATAGTAATTAACCACATAGAAAAGGAATTAAAACAAAAGAACAAGTTGTTACGGTTAAAATAAGAGGATGTTAATGTTGTTCAGAGAGAGTTGCAATCTTGGTGCAGAGCAACTTGTTGTTCAATTTGATGAAAAGAATCTAGATAGGTAGATATGTTGATGTTTAGTAGCTTCAGGCTCAATTCTTCTAGCCTCGAATGAAGACATAAATGGAAACATTTAATCTCTAACGATGTTCAACCTTCCTTGTATTCAATATTTATTTGTAATTATGTTTTCTTTGGTGTCCGACCTAGCTATTATTTGGAATTATGTTTTTCTTTTGGTGGCCGACCTACTTCTTGAAGAGGTGTGACCTCCCTTGCAACAATGTATATATAGAATTTCATTCTCCCTCATTTCATCATCAAGAAAGTTCATTTCCTTCCTTCTTACAAGTGTGAATTCTTCAAGAGTCAAGTGTGATTTGTTCAAGAGAAGAGTGCAAATTCTTTTAAAAGTAGATTGTGAATTACTTCAAGTGCAAATTT
This sequence comes from Sequoia sempervirens, assembly GCA_007258455.2. Classification (NCBI taxonomy): domain Eukaryota; kingdom Viridiplantae; phylum Streptophyta; class Pinopsida; order Cupressales; family Cupressaceae; genus Sequoia; species Sequoia sempervirens. The sequence goes on along the minus strand of VDFB02270651.1, from coordinate 322,724,839 downwards.
GTGTTCAAGGAAGGGGAGATTGTTATATGTTGTTATAGCCATGGTTGGTGATGAATATTGGCCTTGTGATAGGCCTCATTGTAGATATTTTTGTTTCCATTGTTTATATATATAAGAGATATTTATTGCTAGGTTTTTCTCCCTCAAGTGGAGGGTTTTCCGAGGGTATCTACTCTGTTCTTGTGTTGATTTTTGAACTAATTTTTCTGTGCATTACATCTGATCATAAAAATAACAAGATAGAGTCATAATAATGTTCAATAAGGCCATGTGATGACCTTTTATAATTTTTTTTGTGGCTTTCAATGATTATGTGGTTATTAGGAGAAATGTTGCAAATTTGATAAAATGTTGTCAAGACAATTTTGCAAAAATGCAAAAAATGTAAAATCATTGAATGCTAAGGGTTAGGTGGTTGTACAACCAATTTTAGGCATTCGAATCTATCATTTGAGGTATAAATATGTGGAGAACTCATTGGAGGAGCTTGTCGAAGGCTTTACAGAATAAATTAAATAAAATTTCTTATGTTTCTTGTTATTTCTACTCAATTCTGAGTTTGTAGACCTGGTACGGTTCCCTACACATTGCCATTGAAGTTATTTGCATATGGAACACTAATCATATGTGTTAGCTTCCTTTCAAAGTTTTTTTGAATTGTTTTGGGGGTCTTTTCTGAAATTAACACACCATTTCCTTCAAGCAAGAAGAAGGTGAACATATGAATAGATATTGAAATGGACTATTTTGCTAAAAGTAAGGGTTGTCATAAAACTAGAAGGTGAACTTCAAACCATTATTTTCTTACACTGTGTAGAAAAATAAAAAGTGAGCCACAACCTAGTTTTTTTTTTATGATGCGACTGTTTTGTAAATTTTGTGTTTGAAACTTATGAATAGATAATGAAATAGACTATTTTGCTAAAACTAAGGGTTGTCATAAAACAAGAAGATGAACTTCAAAACTTTCCTTTCTTACACTGTGCAAATAAATAAGAAGTTACCAACAACCCACTATGTTTCCCATGATGCAACTGTTTTGTAAACCTTTCAGCTATATCATTACTTGTTTAAAGAACTCGATTAGAAGAAACTAATGACAAACAAGTCAACTACTCATAAGAAGGGTCCAAAGAGGATTTCACAAATTTACATCAAACAATAACAAAGAATATGAAACATAAAAACAAGATTTTATTTCTTCTCAACAACTGACAACCAAAACAAAAGGAGACACAAAAACTTAAGTAAGCAAAAATAATTCCTTAAAAAAACCCTTCAATACAACTTTATGTTATGATATCTATCTTACAAGCCCTCAGCCTTTGATTGCATAATCTTGATATTTCCTTCATATTGTTCTTCATATGGCATGGTGTGAATGTTTTTATGATATAGGAAGGTATGTTTGAGATGTACATAGATAAAGATATGTGAGATTTACAAATATGTATGACCTGTGTGGGTGCAACAAAGAAAGGAATGTGACAGGTTGATTAGATGCAAGCAAGCCATATAAATGGCTTACTAAAAGTATTCAATATGGGTGGAAAGGATATGGAAGGCTGGATATTCAAATGAATGGAATGGAAATGCTATTTGTTCATGATTTTTGAGTTGTAGTTAGAAAATGAAATGCAAGATATAGAAATATGAATGACCTAGGTGGATCCGAAGAATAAAGGAATGCAATGTAGTGATGTGATGCAAGGAAAGTATATGGAAATGAATGGAATGGAAAGGCTATGAAGTGATCATTTCATTCATCATAGAGTGGAATGATTCCCCCTTTGTTATTGGTTATGCTTTTTGTAATCATCATAGGGTGGACTGACTCGATACATACGCAGAAGAAAAAATCATGCCCCATTCCTCACTCTCCTTCGTAAACAACAAGGTGTAGAGATCCTCAAGCTTCCTCAAAATGTGACAACAATAGAAAAGATATAAAAATATAATGATATTGATGGAGACAAGATACAAGAGTTAAGATAAAGTACAAGCAGTCATGCATGTAGTATGAAAATGATAAATATGCAAGATCATGATAATGAAAAGATCCAAATGCTAATGCATATGATAAGGACCAGTGCACAAAATAGTTGTATGATGGGAAACATAGTGGGTTGTGACTCAGTAAAGCTGAATGTTTTAGTATGTTAAAGATTTTATGGTTCATGATAAAACATCCCCTTTGCAACATCTAAATTGTTGCAAACTCATGCACTAGGAAATACAAATGGCATGGGTGGTTCAATTCCATCTCCATATGCAACAAGAGATAGTGGCAGCCTTATGTTTCCAATGCTCAACAATTTGGCTGGTGATTGTTGAGTTGTGGAGGAAATGGTATGTGATTGGATTTTGTTTAAAGGGATAATTGTTACTCCTCTATGTAGATATCCTATTTCAAGTGGTAGATTTCATGTTTTTTCTGTATCCACTACCACATTACACAAATTCCCTCATCCACCAACCTCGAATGTAGCTATTGGTGTGACATATTAAACTTTTATGAGTTGTTTAACAAGACCTTTCACTTTTGATGTTATAAGTGGTGTTGAACAAATGAATGAAGAAAAGCATTGTTGAAGTTAGAAATTCCACGGAACAAATACAATTAGAAATGGATGAAAAGGAAAAGGTAATATCATATCTAAGTGCAAAAAAAGAGAATCCATTGGGTGGAGCCATGCAAGTCTAATCCAAAGAGGAAAACAAGCTCCCTAACGAGGCTACAAAAAGAAACATCTGCATACTCTAATCATAAAAAAACGACCAAATCAATAGCTGGAAATGCCCAAAGTAGAGCAGAAAAAGCGAACACTAAAATTAACCACTTAGAAAATGAATTAAAACACAAGAAGTTGTCACAATGAAAAGAAGAGGGGCTTAATGTTGTTTAGAGAGAGTTGCAATCTAAAAGACAAGAATTTCATAAAACAAAGACAACAATGGAAGGTGTTCTCACACAACTGATAGGTCAAAAGTGAAAGGTATTGTTGTACAACTCATCAAAGTTTAAGATGCCACACCAATGGCTACATTCGAGGTTAGTGGACGAGGGAATTTGTGTAATGTGGTAGTGGATATAGAACAAATAGGAAAGCTCCCACTTGAACTAGAGAAGTGAGTCACAAGCTAGTGTGTATCCCATTGTGCAACTAATATGTGCATTTTGTGTTGGAAACATATGAACAGATAGTTGAATGGAGTGTTTTGCTGAAAGTAAGGGTTTTTAAAAAATAGGAAGGTGAAGTTGAAATCAGTATTTTGTTACAGTTCGCATAAAAGAAACTGCTAATTGAAGAAGACTTCAGAAGTGATTCTCAACACACTATGTTTCCCATCTCGCAACAACTTCTGAGAACCCACTGTGTTTCCCATCGTTCAACTAATATGTGCATTTCGTGTTGGAAACACATGAAAAAATATTCAAATGAAGTGTTTTGTTGAAAGTAAGGGTTTTTAAAAAATAGGAAGGCAAAATTGAAAATAGTGTTTTGTTACAGTTTGGATAAAATAAACTACAAATTGAACAAGACTTGAGAAGTGATTATCAACACACCATGCTTCCCATCCTACAACTACTTCTAAGAACCCACTATGTTTCCCATCATGCAAATAATATGTGCATTTTGTGTTAGAAACATATGAGCAAATATTCGAATGGAGTTTTTTGTTGAAACTAAGGGTATTGTTATAAAATACGAAGGTGAAGTTGAAAAAAATGTTTCATTACAGTCTTCATAAAAGAAAGCACTTGTTGAACAAGACAAGAGAGGCAAGCCAGAAGCCATTGTGTTTTCCATCTTGCAAATACTTCTCAGAACCCAATGTGTTTTCCATCGTGCAACTAATATGTACATTTCTTTGTTCCAAACATATGAACAGATATTCAAATGGAGTGTTTTGCTGAAACTAAGGGTTTCATTATAAAATACGAAGGTGAAGTTTAAAACATTGTTTAATTATAGTCTGCATAAGAGAATACGCTCATTGAAAAAGACATGAGAAGCAAGTCAGAAGCCATTGTGTTTCCCATCATGCAACTACTTCTCACAACCCAATGTGTTTCCCATCGTGCAACTAATATGTGCATTTTTTGTTGGAAACATATGAATAGATATTCAAATGAAGTGTTTTGTTGAAAGTAAGGGTTTTTTTTAAAATAGGGAGGCGAAGTTGAAAGTAGTGTTTTGTTATAGTTTGCATAAAAGAAACCACTCATTCAACAAGACACAAGAAGTGATTCTCAACCCACTGTGTTTCCCATTATGGAACTACTTGTCAGAACATAGTGTGTTTCCCATTGTGCACCTAATATGCGCATTTTGTGTTTGAAACATAAATAATATATATTCAAATGGAGTGTTTTGCTAAAAGTAATGGTTTTTTTTTTAAATATGAAGGTGAAGTTGAAAACATTGTTTTTTAACAGTCTGTATAAAAGAAAGCCCCCATTCAACAAGATAGGAGAAGTGAGTCAAAAGCCACTATGTTTTCCCATCCTGCAACTACTTCTCAAAACCCAGTATGTTTTCCATCGTGCAACTAATATGTGCATTTTTCTATTCCAAATAGAAAGAGTTTTTTAAAAATAGGATGGCGAAGTTGAAAATAGTGTTTCGTTACAGTTTGCATAAAATAAACCACTAATTGAACAAGACAAGAGAAGTGAGTCACAAGCCATTGTGTTTTCCCATCCTGCAACTACTTCTTAGAACCCAGTGTGTTTTCCATTGTGCAAATAATATGTGAATTATCTATTGGAAACAAATGAGTAAATATTCGAGTGGAGTGTTTTGCTAAAAGTAAGGGTTTTGTTATAAAATACAAAGGTGAAGTTGAAAACAGTGTTTTATTATAGTATGCATAAAAGAAAGCACTCATTGAAAAAGACATGGAAGTGAGTCAGAAGCCACTGTGTTTCCCATCGTGCAACTAATATGTGCATTTTGTGTTGGAAACATATGAATAGATATTCGAATGGAGTGTTTTTCTGAAAGTAATGGTTTTTTAAAAATAGGGAGGCAAAGTTGAAAATGGTGTGTTTGTTATAGTTTGCATAAAAGAAACCACTCATTCAACAAGACACAAGAAGTGATTCTCAACCCACTATGTTTCCCATTATGGAACTACTTGTCAGAACCCATCGTGTTTCCCATTGTGCACCTAATATGTGCATTTTTTGTTTGAAACATAAAGAAGATATATTCAAAATGGAGTTTTTGGCTGAAAATAATGGTTTTTTAGAAATATGAACATGAAGATGAAAACATTGTTTTGTAACAGTTTGCATAAAAGAAATCCCTCATTCAACAAGATAGGAGAAGTGGGTCAGAAGCCACTGTGTTTTCCCATCCTGCAATGACTTCTCAGAACCTAGTGTGGTTTCCATTGTTCAACTAATATGTGCATTTTTCTATTCCAAATAGAAAGGGTTTTTAAAAAAAATAGGATGGTGAAGTTGAAAACAGTGTTTTGTTATAGTTTGCATAAAAGAAACTTCTCATTGAAGAAGACATGAGAATTGAGTCACAAGCCACTATGTTTTTCCATCCTACAACTACTTCTTAGAACCCAGTGTGTTTTCCATCGTGCAACTAATATGTGCATTTTCTATTTGAAACATATCTATAGATATTCGAATGGAGTGTTCTGCTAAAAGTAAGGGTTTTTTAAAAAATACGAAGCTCAACAAGTGAATACATTGTTTTGTTATAGTCTGCAAAACAAAAAGTGATAATTGCATGTGCTTATGTGGATTTGTAAGTTTGACATAAATAATAAGACTTGAGGTGGAATTTCCAACCATTATTTGATGGCATTTGACATTCTTTAGAATGAAATTTTACATGAAATCTGCAAGAACATTGTCTTAAATTTTTTAAAATTAAAAGTAAACACTTTTGACCCAGAGCTATGAATTGGTGAGGTCACAAACAAGGGACCTCATCCCCTAAAAACCAAAGGGATTGGAGCCTTCATGGAAATATTACCAATACAACTTAACAATCACACAATGCCTTCAAACATACCAAAGTACTATAATTCCGTAGAATAATTGATCAATAATTACATGATCAAAGAAAATGTAATTCCATAGCATAATTTTTCAATAATTACACGATCAAAGACCAAATGGAAAATGAATATTTTCAGCCTACACCATCCTATCCTACACTACCTATTTATGTACAATTGAGGATATGGTCAGATAAAATCTTATAGGCGATTCCACTTGTAGGAGGGTTTGGGGAAGCCTCTACTTCGACCATTGCACTTTCAACACCTTCAGCTTGTAAGAAACCCATGAATACAAATGACTATGTTCAATAATTAAGATATGGAAATGAGGAAAAGGCAACATTAGATCTAATTGCAGAGAAAGAGAATCAGTAGGATAGAGATGAAAGTCTTATCTAAAAATGTAGACAACTTTCGTAACACGTTTATATGAGCATGTGGAGGATAAATACAATTCAAATTTAGACATACCAAGAAACATCGCTAATAATCGAGGCTTTATTTTTTCTCTTCTTTCACAGAATTTGAAGGAAATTGAGTAGGCTAGTGTCAAGAATTAATAAAATTAGGCCTTGATCTCATTAACAAAATTTCTTCACACCCACCACTTCCTTGTTCATGCTTGTCCTGCAACTTGAAGAATGCTAATGTCACATCAAATTCAAATGCATGCAATGAATTCATTCAAATTATGACAATAGACATTCAAAAGAAAATTTAAAATTACCCTTTCTTCCACTTTATTCCTTTGAAAAAACTAGGGACGGTGTGTTTTCCAATATACTGTCAAAATCAGCATATTCATAATAGAAATGAAATTTTCTAAATGAAATCACAAAGACACTATAAAATCATAGCAAAAAGTGACTGGAATGGCACATATTACAGCCAACCACAAATGCATACTTTAAAAGGGAAAGTGTACAATCTCCTTCGCAGGCACCCTTTCTTCTTGCTACCCTGTGGAGGCACATTTTCCTTTCCCGAGTGGACACTAACTTGATCGCACAATGAATTCAAAATTACCAGGGAAAGTACATGACAAAATTCAAGTGCATGCAATGAATTCATTCAAATTATGAAAATACAAATTCAAAATCAAATTTCAAAATTACCCTTTCTTCCACTTTATTCCTCTAAAAGAACCAGGGACAGTGGGTTTTCCAATATACTGTCAAAATCAACATATTCATAACAGAAATGAAATTTTTTAAATGAAATCATAAAGACACTCCAAAATCAGAGCAAAAAGTGACTGGAATGACACATATTATAGTCAACCACAAATGCATACATTAAAAGGGAAATTGCATGACCTCCTCCGCATGCACCCTTTCTTCTTGCTGCCTTGTCGAGGCACATTCACCTATCCCAAATGGACACTAGCTTGCTCACACCCACCACTTCCTTCTCCATCCTTTCCCTCTAATGCTAGGAATGTAAAACACCACATCAAATTCAAATACATGCAACCAATTCATTCAAAATATCAAAATACACATTTAAAAGGAGATTTTCAATATTACCCTTTCTCTCGCTTTCTTCGACTTTCCCCTTCAAACTATGCATCTTTGTTTTCCTGTAATATGTAAAAAAGTTGCAAGTGTTACAAGATAGTTAAAGTTCCAAAGTTTATTGCACCGTCTGCTGTAAGCAAGCATATAGTTTTTGAATCATAAGAAACAAAATTTTAAGGTGGACTTCCTTACATTCTTCATAGGTAGGAAACAAAAACTTTTGAAAAGTAAATAACTGACATGAGATAGTGTGTTTTCCAACACTACAAATAATGTGAGATTTTTTTTTTCTTGCAAATTTTAGATGAAGATAGTGAAATGCCATTTTTACTATTACAAATAGAATTTAATACGACTATTCATTTGAAAGTATCCATGATGAGAAAAATAGTCAACCTCAAATGATTCAAATGTCAACCTTTGTCTTTCATTTATAAGCAAGCTACCATAAACAATAAGACTTTAGGTGGCATTTCCTTCTGGTATAATTTATATTAACATAAATAAAATACACATTATAAACACATAGCCAAATGATTATTGTCACAGTCTACATAATAGAAAGTGGTCATTGAACAAGAATTGAGAAGTGAGTCACAACCCTCTGTGTTTTCCATCCTGTAATTGTTATGTGCATTTTGTGTTCCAAACATATGAACAGATATTAAAATGGAATGTTCGTTGAAAGTAAGGGTTGTCATAAATTATGAAGGTGAACTTCAAAACATTGTTTTGTTATAGTCTACATAACAGAAAATGCTCATTGAACAAGAATTTAGAAGTGAGTCACAACCCTATGTCTTTTCTGTCTTGCAACTCTTATGTGCATTTTTTGTACCAAAAGTATGACAATATTGAAATGGAATGTTTGTTGAAAGTAAGGGTTGCTAAAAACATTCAAACTTTCAATATAATTGTTGATGGGGGATATATAAAAGTATCCAAAATAAACTGAGGTGTTACCAACCAATTGGGTTCTCACAGTGTAAGCAACCAAAACATTTTTATTACATTCATATTGTCTGTGTAATTGCAGGTTCCAAAACATTGGGTATTATGAACCCTACAACCCAAATACTATTTTCAAACCCTTTACAAGTAACAACCCAATTGGTTACTCACCCTCAGGTGAATTTGGTTAGTCTTATATATCCTCAATCTGCAACTTCCTGCAGAATGAGAAAACCTAGAACATAGAGAGTTTTCCAAGAACACTACTTGTTACAATCTAAAACGCATGTCATAATCACATCAACGCCCTTCCCTCCCACAGTGAACGGATAGCTTTTCGCACAAGGGAAAAAAATGCTGGTGCAATTTTATGTGAGAGGAAAACTCCTCGCTTTCCTGGCCATGACATTTCCTCCCATATGTCAGTTTCATCACTTTTATCATCTACGTTGGCGATCCCTAGACAAGGCCATCTCCTCATGTTATGCATATTTCTATGCATTTTTGTATGTACATAGGTGTTTTTTTTTGAGAGATTAGTTGTGTCCATATAGGGTTTTACAACAATGTGTGGGTTGAAGGTTTCATATATCATGCCCTCACATCCCACTATGTTTTCCAACTTGAAATCATACAAAGTTTTAATTGTTGTTGGAAAACGATAGGTTTTAAAAAATGGTGCCTTTCATTGCATTCCTACGGTCTAAATAACAAAAACTTTTTCAGAAGAATATTCATACTATTATGTAAAATTCTAGGTTGCAAAACACTAGTTTTTCAAAATATGCAACCCACACAATGTTTTAAAACCCTTTACAAGTGAGAACCCAATTAGTTACAAACCCCTCATCTCAATTCCATTGGTTTTTCATCTCCCTCAATTTCTCTCCAACCTCTCGCTTTCAACCTGTAGAATGAGAAAACCCACAACACAGAGTGTTTTCCAATAACAGTACTTCTTACATATGTCGTTATGTATGTTTTCATGCATTTTTATGTGTACATAGGTCCATTTTCTCTAGGAGTTGGAGAAATCTAACTCCTCGATAAAACACACCTATGTTATATATGTATATAAAATAATATGACATCCCATGTCCCATGCGGTGGAAAAAAAGACATTGATAGGAAGACAGACATACTTGATAGATGTCGTCATATGTCAGATGCAGGAAAAGGACGTGCGACAGTCAACAAACCCTAACTTTTTTCCACATTTTATTTTGTTTTGGTCTGCCATTTTTTCATTTCATTTTGTATTTTTTTGGGGAGGTAGGTGCGATTAGTGAAATGAGTTACAGGCAGCCATGATGAGGGAGGTAGGAGGCATTTGAACAAACATGGCCTTTCAAATGGAGTTGCAGGTGTGTTTATGTTGTTTTTTTTATGTAGATAGTTGCATTTTGTCTATGTCTTCTGAGAAGCATTCAATGACTATTGGTTAAATAAAAAGGATTTCCATTGATGGAAAAATTAAATGATTTGTTTGCATGTATGGTTTTCATATGAAATGAATAGATGTTTCTATTTATGCAGAATAAAAAAATTCAACTAGAAATTCTTTGCATTCGCCACAATAAGAATCTCATCTATAAAAACATCATAACTTCTTAATGTAGAATAAATTTTGGAAGTTTAACTGACCCGTACACTTGCAATTCAAGCTATGACAGCTAGAATCACCTGTGTTTAGTGTAGAAGCTTCACGTCTCCAAAATCGTCCTCAATCCACCTGCCCTTCTTTTCTTCAATTTTCTTTCCTCGAATATATCAACCACCTAGAAGGAACACAAGTACATTAGTGATAGATTAAATTAAAAAATTAAGGACATTTGGTGCTACAAAGAATTCTTTTTATTCCAAATTTCACCAATATACAATTTATATGTTGTGGTGAGTGCAAAATGGCAGCTTGCACAAACAATACAAAAACATATTAAACTGTACATTGAGAATTTAATTTCCAATTTAACCTATCACTAACAATAGTAGTATATATTATCAATTATATCTATCATTCTGCCATTCTACATAAACTATGAAGCATTGAACGTTCATTTTAGATATATAAAAATTGCATCTCTCCTAACATATGAAAGAGGCCATAACTTACAATAATCAATAAGCACATAGAAGACAAAACAAGAAGGATACCACGTACTACTACCAGACTTTTGTTTATATCTTGTGTATCTCAATGAACACCTAAATGGCATATCAGTATCATAGACATTGTTCAATGATATTGTAAACTGAACCATTACTTGTACAAATGACTAAAAAATACATATCATTGCAAGAAAAAAGTTTAACAAGTCAACAAAAGCCTTGCCATTCACCTTGATTGACCCAAAAAATAGCAGCTACTCTTCCAACAAAATACACCTATACAAATACAAAAATGAATAAAATCATACGCAAAAACATACATAACATGAACAGAAGGAAAAATAGGATGTCAGTGCACAAAGGAGAATTAGTTTAATGGAGACATGAGAGTCTTGTGTGAAAAGGTAGAAAATTTTTGCAAACAACATATTAAAAACAAAACATCTACATTCTCTAATCAAAAAGACACTCTCAAAGCTTAGAACAACCTTCTTCTAATGAAAACCTTAAAGTTTGTAGATAGTAACAATGTACTAAAGTTCATTCACCTGCACAATTTATAGCAACTCTTACTTACAAAAGAAAATTGAAATTCAATTTCATCATATCATTTAAAAATAAATGCACAATATAATTTACAGTTTGGAAAAAATAATGTCATTTTCCATTTATTTCATTCTCTACATTCAAAGTTACATGGTTGAGAGCATGGGAAGGAATGTCTTGAAAAGATTTTGTTAATTAGGTAGTAGGAATGCAATGAAAGGGAACATTTTATAAACACCCATTATTTTCGAACAACCATTAAAACTTTGAGTGATTGCACATTGGAAAACACTGTGGGAGGTGAGTGCATGATTAATGAAACCTCCAACCCACACAATTTTGTAAAGCCCTCTACGGACACAACTAATCTCCCAACAAAATACACCTATGTACATACAAAAAAACATGAAAACATACATGACAACATAAATGCTACCATACATAACATGAAGAGACAACGTAGTACGGGACCCGCTAGACAGATGATAGAAGTGACAGAACTGACAAATGGAAGGAAACGTCACAGCAAGGAAAGCAAGGTGGTGTCTCATAGCATCAAATTATGCCAGCATTTTTGTTCCTTGTGCGAGAAGCTATATGTTCACAACATGTAGGAAGGGTGTTGATATGATTAAGAAATGCATTTTAAATTCTAACAAGTATTGTTCTTGGAAAACACTTTGTGTTTTTGGTTTTTTCCTTCTATAGGTTGAAAGGAAATTGTTGGAGAGCAAGGGAGTGTTGCAGGCAGGGGAGACGACCAAGCAAGTTCAGGTGAGGGGTTTATAACCAACTATATGTACATAGGTGCATCAGTTGGGATTTCCCAGCTTACCAATTGGGTTGTTACATCTAGAGGGTTTTAGAATGTTGTGTGGGTTGCAAATTTCTTCAAACTCATTGTTTTCCAATCCCATTACATTCTTACTATCTAATTCACAAAAGGCTCTCAAGAAAATCATTAAAACATACCAAATTGAGGTGAGGGGCGAGTAACCAATTGTGTTGTTACTTGTAATGGTTTTAAAACATTCTATGGGTTGCACATTTCAAAAAACTAGTGTTTTCCAACCTAGAATTTTACAGAACAGTATGAATGCAATTTAGATAGTACAAACAGTTGGAGTATGAGTTGTCATTTTCTAATATTTTTTTTTGGCATAGGAATTCAAGGCAGAATGACATGTTTTTTCAGTTTGGAGAAAGGGGAAAACACTGTGTTTCATGTGTGCACATTCAAAGTTGATGGTTGGAGTGCACATGTAGGAGTTGGAGGAAAAAACCAGTGTTTTGAAACTTGGAATTTAAGAAAATGGTATAAATGTAATTTAGACGGTACAAATGTAATGAAAAGGAACCTTATAACAAGTCATACATAGAATAAAATTTAATTTCTATTTCTTAATATGATCTGCATATACATGCATAGTATGACTGCCAGTTGGAAAACACAGTGGGAGGTGAGCTAACAACATGATTTACAAAACCTCCAACACACAAAATTTTGTAAAACCCTCTATGCACATAATCCAAATACCTTATTGGTTGTCTATAAAATAGTGTGTATCACTACACTCTTACGGTCTAAATAACACCAAGCTTTTTAATTCATAATGTATACTATTCTCAAAAATTCTAGGATGAAAAACAATGTGTTTTACAAAACCTGCAACCCACCTAATGTTTCAAAACCATTTAGACACCACTATGGGGGTACGATATCATGTTACATACATAGGTTCTTTTTATCTAAATATTGGTTATTATATGAATCAGCCTCTAATATTGGCATAGTATACCATTAGGGGAGAAGCTAACTCCTACACAAAAGGAAATAGTATACTATACCAGTATTAAAGGTTGATTCATATAATATACTAGTATTAGAGGGAACAATTAATAGGAGATGGTGTGTTTTCCACCACTGCAACTCCATTTCAATTCTTGTGCATCCTTCCTCATGGCCGCCTATAACTCATTTCGTTGCTCACTCCTCCCTCCCCAAAAAACTGCAAAACGAAATGAACAAAATGGCAAACCAAAACAAAATAAAATGTGGAAAAAAGTTAGGGTTTCTTGACTTCCATGTGTCCCTTTTCGGCATCCGACACATGACGACATCCATCAAGTCTTTTCGACTTTTCATCAGTGTCTTTTTTTCCACCATGTGGGATGGGTGATGGGGGGTATGATATCATGTTACATACATGGTGCTTTTTGTCTAGGAGTTAGCTTCTCCAATACTAGCATATTATAAGAATCAACCTTTAATACTAGTATATTATACCATTAGGGGAGAAGCTAACTTCTACACAAAAACCAATGGTATACTATACCAGTATTAAATGTTGATTCATATAATAAACCACTATTAGAGGGAACAACTGCTAGGAGACAGTGTGTTTCCCAACACTGCAAATAATGCAAGTGTTTTATTTAAACACAACAATGGAAGGTGTGAATTTGAAGACACTCATACTATTTTGTAACATTCCATGTTGTAAAATAGTAGATGTTAAGAAGCACGACAATGTGTTTTCCAAAACTGCAAATAATGCAAGCATTTTATTTAAACACAACAATGCAGTCTAATTTGGGAGAAGAAATTCATACTATTTTGTAACATTCAATGTTACAGAATAGTATGTGTTCAGAAGCAAGAAAACCACCGTGAGACAACCCTATACATATAAGCAAGGAGATTCAAATAACTGAAACCCAACATTGTGTTTTCCAAATTGCAATTATTTTGTGCACTTTTTCTTTTCAATCATTGGAAATTTAAACACAAAAATGGAAGGAAGGTGTTATTTTGAAGACATCCATACTTTTTTGTAACATTCCATATTGCAAAAACATAAGTGTCAAGAAGCAAGACAATGGATTTTCCAACTGTGCAAATAATGTGAGCAATTTATTAGTTCCAATAAGGAGAAAGCTAAGTCATAGACAAAAAGCACCTATCTATGTAACATTGTAACATGAGATTGAAATGGCATTTCACTTTCCTCATCTGATTCAACCAAATAATTGTTGACATTATTTATAGTGTTCAAAAACACACTATCTCCATATAAGGTGTTAAGCAACAAGCAACCCATATAGTGTTGTAAAACCCTCTGTAACTAAGAGGAGACGGTGTGTTTTCCAACTCTGCAAATAATGTGACCAATTTATTTGATCCAATTAGATAAAGAAAGCAAAATAACATTTGTTCTTGGAGCATAATGAAAAAAACTCTTCATATCAAACTAACTGAAATGGGACAGTGTATTTTCCAACCCGACATGTGTCACACAATTTGAGGAGGCTTCTATCCAATTGGGTCAAGAAGTTGGGTATGGTGAAAATCTAGTTTTGCAAGATCAATAAGAATTTGGACACCTACTCTTCCTATAATAGAAAACTTATATTGTATGTATTGCCCAAATGGTTGATTGGATAGACATGGTAGAGAATGCTCATATTTGTGATGATGGAAATGGTAAGCTCAATGTTGTTGATCACGCTTGTCTTAGGGCTAGATATATGATTCAATCAATGATTCAATGCTTACAATTGAGGAAAATATTTTCCAAATTGAGATTATTTCTCATGATGATGTGGAAATTTTTGTCAAACATCCAAGGGATCTGGTATGTATTTCTGAAGCCTACAATCATGAAAATTCAAATACACTACATGTTAAACTAGTGCAAATGCATCAAATGATAGCTTTCCATGACACATCTAATAAGGAGATAACTAATACAAAAAGGGCATGCCATGCCACTATCAAAAATTATCAAGTAAAATATTTCAGGAGTGGGACTGTCATGTAGAACAAGGCAGTAACTTGAGATACCATGGGATAAATTCATAACATTTTTAATCCTATTGGGTTGCTTAAACAGCTACATGATACTGAAAAAGTAGATCATTTATACAGGCTAGTATTGTTCAAGTTTCCTAATAATATAAAATCTAATTGCCTTATGTGTTTGAATTCAAATGCTATAAGCTTTTGAAGAGTGGAATGCTTGGTATTGTCCATGAAATATGTCCACTTCTTTTTCAATCATAGAAAGGACAGAAGAATGGATCTAGTTCAAATTAAAACCTACACTAAGCAGATGAGGTAGAGTGCAAATAGTCTAAACAAGCTTATCTCGCATAGGTTGGGTTTGGTTTGTAATATGCTTATTGATCTAGTTGAGTAGAAAATCCAGGATTGTTTTAAGATTATTGCTAAAACCATGGATTTGGGAAAAATAAGGACTATGTTTGAAATGAGGTATAGTTTATTTTGAAAAGGATACTTGATGGAAAATGGAAAGTTTTTGTGAACAGGTTGGTTGATAAAGAAGTGTATATTAACATAGCCCCCAACATAGGTGTCAAGAAGCAAGACAGTTGGTTTTCCAACTATGCAAATAACAAAAGGTTGTAAAGACATTCATTTCTTTTTCTAAAATTCTAAGATTCAAAACACTTGGTTTTACAAAGCCCTAAACCCACTTAAAGTTTGAAAATAATTTACAAAAAAAAACCCTCATTACATTTTAAACCCCTTTACAACTAACAACCCAAATCATTACAAACCCCTCTACTCACTTTTTGCAATCTACCCTTGCTCTGCAACCTTTCACTTGCAACTCAATGGGTGTTTTAATAACAAAATCTTTGAACAAAAATGAAGCTTTAAATCCACAAAATATTTGAACAAAAAAACAAAACCCTCGACACAAAAAACACATTCAAGAAGATAATGCAAACATTCGATTCAGGAAACCTAACAAATTATTTTTAAAAACCTATGTCCAATGCCATTTTTCTTTTATAGAGAGAAAATTTAACAGAGGTTAAGATGCATACATAGCCACCATTTAAAAAACATAAGATTAAAGACTTCCAATGTTTTAAATGAGGAAGTTAAACTATGATTAAATAGTAGAATGTTAAATTTTAACCCTTCTCCCAACAAAAACCCCAAAAAAAACATTTTATTTCTATTTAAAAAAAAAACTCATTTCATAGTTCAGTCAGCTGCTTCACAATGCTTCACAATCCCTACAAAAGATTGAAATGGCACAAATAATGGTAGATATACCTACCTCGCTCGTCGTCTGTAGATCATGTGCATTTGGTCGGCTCCATTGTTTTCATGCAGCAGGTTCATTCTCTTCGCACATAAGATCTCCTTGCTCACCCTCCCTCCTCATGGCCAACTCTAACTCATTTCGCTGCTCACAAGTCCTCCTCATGGCAGCTTGAAACTCATTTCACCTCCTCTCCAAACACTACAAAATGAAATGAATAAAATGGCAGACCAAAAAAAAAATGTGGAAAAAAGTTAGGTTTGTTGACTATCGCGCGTCCTTTTCTGACATCTAACATGTGACGGCATCCGTCAAGTCTTTTTGTCGGTGTCTTTTTGTCCACTACGTGAGATGGGGGATGTGATATTATGTTATATACATATATAACATAGGTGCATTTTATCCAGGAGTTAGCTTTCTCCTATTGTCAATGGTGGAGGAGACATTAAGTACAAATGGCTAGGTGTAAAGAGCACACACTAAGATTTTGACCACTTAGGTGGCACTCATGGGCCCTCTTAACTTTCGGTTTTCGTTATGTTCTCTGTTGCATTGCTTTGGTTGTCCATAGTAACAATCACTACAATGGTGAAATTTGAAATTCAAATTTGAATCTTCATCTCCTGTCGCATCTCCCACCCTATCCATTAAAGAGTAGCAAAGGGATAGTAATTTATGCCCTCGCATTGCCTCCCACTATGTAAATAAGCCCTTTTGTTGATCTCCATTGAAGTTTCATCACCACAATCAACAACACCAAAAGCACAGCACTACCTCCTCCTTGGTTAGTCATTCCTAACTATACACGTAATCTAGATAAAACTCCCAGTAAAAATGAAAATTTCTTGTTTAGAGCGGCCACTTGAAAACATGGCAGTTTTGAAAGAAAATTTAGAGAGCTACGATGGGATAAAATGCCATGTTTCTCTCCTTCATTTTTTCTTTCAATGCGACTTCCAGTTTAATTTGCACTCAAGGATTTTCAATTAAAAAAATTTAGAATCCCTCTTTGGTTTTCTTTTTCTAAATGATTTGTATTTTATTTTGTAGTTTGAGGATATTAATTTCTAAAGTTAATTGTTGGTGTTGGTTCTCTACGTCTCTCTTCACTAGCAGTTCCCAAACCACATTGATCATCACTTCCACATAGAGAAGCTTCACATCCAAACATATAGTTCAAAGATTTTGATGCTATAAGTGTTGTCTCAACTAACTTTTATCCTATAGAATACATTTCGATTAGATACTTCAGATTTAGGATTTAGTGATTAGGATGATTCGTAATTATTATAGTGCTACTTAGAGCATTCAATAATGAAACAAAATTACTTCAAGAGAAAGTTTTCAGTTGATTGCTAAATAAGAATTCTTGGGAAATATAGTTACTATTATAAATGATTCAATCTATAATCCTTGATAATGAAGTTTACTATTTTTAGGGAATCCCCTAATTTACATGGCCTTAACATTTAAACTCTTAGCTTTGTCTCTAAGCCTAAGATATTAAATATTGTACACAAATTATATAAATAAAGAAATATTCTAGCTTAGGTTAAGATATAAAGAATCATGCAACAAGTCTTGCAAATTAAAATACTAGGATCATGATAATATGTTATTAGAGATATATCATGATCTTAGAGATAATAATTAGATTGCTATTATTTTTCATGATATCAAGGAGATATTAACAAAAGATTCATTTATATAAGTAGATAAGAATTATCTCAATGGCTACTAATTTTTATTTATATAAGTGTATTTAAATTACATCTTCAAATAGTTAATCTAAAATTAATTCGAGTAATATTTACAACCACACATTGAAATAGTTTAGAAAATTATAAAGTTATATTATTTAACTAGCTTTGACCATCTCCTCTTGCATAAAACAAGAATTTTAATATTTTCCTTCTTAAGAAAGAAGTTTTGTCACTTTCCATCTTAACCATTGTGATAGTACTTATAGAGTCATAGATAGACATGCGAAGATCACAATAGCCAAAATCACATGAAATTCACATATAATAAATACTCATGTAAACATCTTTAACCATATCCATTAGATTTAAACATTATCAAGCCAATCATCAATTTACATATCTTAAAATCTCTTCATTTTTTCTTTTATTATAATTTATTTTTGTTTTTCTATGCAACTTTTACATGCATCCATCATTTTTTAGTAGAATTATACCTCATATCAATTGTAATATTTTTACAATATTTGAGTTACCATTCCTTGGTGTTTTATTGGCTAGTTGGACACATCTTCTTAGCTCCTATGCTTGTTATTTATTTATTTTATTCTCTTCTTGGGTACTTAAATTCTTGATCTCTTTCATTCCTTATAATTTGTTCACTATACATGCCACAACTTCCCTTTATATAATGGAATATTCATCATTGATGATAATTCTCTAGGATCTATTTTTATTAAGGTTGCCAAATAATTCTTTTAAAAATCACTATCTCACTTCCTTATGACAAAATCAATTTAATTTATAATGATAACTTTTATATAAGGAGAGGGGGACAATATGAAAAATTATGTTACAAGATATAACATCATAAAGTATCATTATCTCAAGGAAGCAATTTAAGCTACTTCTTTGATATAATTTTTTTCTCAACCCTATAATTCGACATAGGGTGAAGACCAACTTATTTCCACACAAGATGACATATTGTGTTATACAAAGATTGGATTCAACACAATATTCTTTCCTACAATATATCATAATTTACTCTCATGTTTTAATCTTCATAATTCCTTCAATATCAATATGTAGTAATTTACTCGAGAATTTATTTTGGGGACTAAAAAAAAAAGTACAAGTTGTTACAACCTAAAGGGGACTTCTTAGGGTTAGTATGTATTCATTAAACCCTATAATGTATTTAGAATAAATAGGGAACTATACGACTAACATATATCAAGTCAACATATATACTACAAGGTTATGAATTATCTCTAGGGTAATAAATACCTTGACCAACAATACTTAACTTGTAAAAATCATTCTAGGAATTAAAATTTAGGTAGTTATAGGATAAACCCTTAGATGTATAGAAATTAAAATTAATTTTGGACACCATTATAATATTTTTCTTTATTCATCAAAGTGAGGTCCATAAAAAAATTGGGACTTGACTTTCAAATAAAATATATTAACATAAAAATTAGTATTGAATAATTAAATTATTATTTATAAGTGTCACACCCCATTTTTAAACTAGTTTATTTGTTATATTTTTACTAATTATAAGTTAAATACATTTCTATGCATTTTCAATTATGTTATCAAATTGTGATTGAGGATAATTTTGTTGGATAATTCTATATTTTATTCAAATTATGTAGAAATAAAATATCATATTTGATGATAATTAAAATAAATAGATGTTATTTTCAATATTTTTATGAAGTTTTACGTTACAATTTAATTTTTGGTGAATGTACTAACTACCTTGTTGGTTAAATGAGGCGAGTGAAGTAAAACTAGTTACCCCTTGTGAATGAGAAGGGAGAGTATCATTAGAGAGAGGGAAGCAAATCATGGAGAATGGTGATACTTAGGACTTTAAGAATTTGCACAAACCCAAACATAATATTTGTGTCTTGTTGCATTTGTTCTTTGATACTTTTCTTATGTCATAAATATGGTAGTACTTTACATTAGAACATAATCATTGTTATGTCTATGGTTTTTTCATTTCTCATTAGTTTGTTATGATACCTTTAGAATGCTTTTTTCAACTCCTTGTTTTGCATTTATATTTTTTTTTGTTGTCATGTACATTTGGTAAGATCTCCTTCATGAGTATAATTAATGGTTAACATATTTTCAAAAGAATACACACACATACACACACATAAACATACATATATACACCTACATATAATAATATTTCTATAAAGTTATTTTGTTTTAATATAATCTAATTCCAAATTTGAATGAGAATGAATAAGATACATGTAGTGGAGTTAAATGCATTCAATGAGTATTATTGTAAAGTTATTTTGGAGATAAAATCCAATGAACTTCTCAAGGGGAAACACTTCAATTGTAATGAAATTGGAAGGAGTGGAAAGTAAATTTGAGGAAGAACTTTAGGGTTTTCATTTCCCATACAAAATAATAAAGGAAAAGAAAGAAGGCAATGGTGGGTGGTATAAAAGAGGAAGAAGAGAGCTCTAGAATTTTTAGAAGATTATTTTGATGCATTGGGTATGTTTTACTAATTATTTTTGAAATTTTATTAAGTAATCTACTTCATCAATCTTAGGAAACAAGATGAACTTTGGTTTCATGGATTTGATCACTTTTTACATAAAATATCAAGGGAGTTGTGGATAGGTTTATCTATGTTTCTTTGTAGAAACTTATGTGTTTTTATATTATATTTTCAATTAATTTTGGAATTGGCCTATATATTGGGTTTTCTTAAATGTTGAAATTTGAGACCATAATAGGTCTATGAACTACATTATTGGTTTGTGGACAAAATTCATTTGTGTCTATATGAAGAACCTATGTATGGAATGCATATGATAAGACAATTTTAGTAATGGTGCATTATTGTTTATGTATTATATACTAGCCATACATATGCTTGACATTTCCAAATATTGGGAAAATATTCACTATCTTACACTTTGAAAACATGTAGAATAAGGTAAGTTTTTCCTTACCTATTATGTCCCAATTGCATGTTATTTGACGTCATGTAGATTTCTAATCATAAGGAATCTTGGTTAGTGTTATTTGACCTCATACAAGTTTGCAAACATAAGTAACTTCTATTTAGTGATTATGCAAGCCTACAAACAAAAGGGAATATGAATTTAGTGTTATTAAACTATAGAGAGGTTTGGATACTATTTGAGTTTAAATTATATGCCTCAATCACTTATAAGCTAGTATTTTGAGGAGGTTTTAAAGGTAATATTGAATAATTGTTTTATTCATGTTGACTTGAGTTTAAGCATATACAACCATTATTCTTTACACCATATGTGTGTGTGTGGATTCTTTTATACAATCATATCTTGGCTTATATGCATTTGATAAAAAATAAGGGAATGATTTTTTGTCTCATAGCCTTATTTAGGATGATTGTTTGAGGATATCTTCATTTCCTTATGATTGTATTCATTTAATTCTATATGTAATTATATCTATAGGTACTCATCCAGGTCTTTAATTTTTTATTGTGCCTATTTTCTTATGTTTTCCTTCAACATTTTTCATTCTTGATATCTACATTAGCATAACAATAGTATTATTAATCAATAGTTTTATCCTAAATAAAACTCTAATTATACCCTTATTAGGCTATTAGGCCTTTACTATTTGAAACATGATCTAATAACGTGTGATACGACAAACAAGATTACCAACAATAGTCAATATTTTTGAATTGTAGATATTATACTAACTAATCTTTTATCCATATTATCTACAACAACAAAACATGATTATACAAAAGCAATGATTTAATTTCATAATTTTGGCTAAGACCTTAGTTTTTTTCCTCTTAAAATTAACATTATTACGAAGATCAAACATTTACAACTATATTTTCATGATTCGTCATCTTATTCCTATCATTGGGTCATCAATAAGAAAGATCATTTTTTTCTAACTTCAACTACATGTCATCTTTAGGAGGAGATAATTTGATTCCATGTACTTGTAAGTGGACAAGTATGCATACCACTTTCTAAATTCCCATGATAAAAAAGTATATCCTGAAACTCATGATCATGTGATAGGGTTGAATATGGTTAACTTAGTTGCAACGTCTTTATTTAGGTATCTAGTCATTGGGCCACTAATAGTTTAACACGTAGAATTCTCAAGATCACTTTTTTATGCTTAAAAAAATAAATAAACCAAAGATATGTAGTAGCATCCTTGAGGGAACAAATAAATTCTACATTATTGTGGGTGGTTTGTATATAGTTATTAGAAGTTATCACATTTTTCCACATCTATTATTTATTATAAACAATTTTGGTATAATATTTTAGAGTTGCAGTGGATGAATATATCAATTTCCAATAGTGTCATGGTGTGATGGTTAAGTTTTTGTGTTGTTATTCTTGCCATCAAGCTTCAAAACCCATTGGGTTGTAATTGTTGAGAATTTATATTAGGGATGAGGTCCCCCATTTGTAACCTCACCAGTTCATAGCTCTAGATCAAAAGCATTTACCCCTTTAAAAGAATAAAATATCCATGTTTGAGGAGAATGGGATATCCACTCAACATTTTCAATTACATAAATAGATCCAAACTCTAGGAGCTTTCATAAATATTCTTTGACAAAAAGGGGTTCTTTAGGATGCATATTCATTATTATTTTATAGTTTTATAATTGGGATGCATGACAAGGTGGTGCACCATAGGAGATACATCTAATACAAGAATATTAGTAAAATACCAAAAAAATATCTTTGAAGACTCTTTTGATAAATATGTTAGAATGCCCTTTTTCCTCAAGATCACAAGTAACCACCATTTTATTGGTATTAACATTAATGTCTTGTTCAACGGGTGATGCAAATCTATTTTTAATTGTGGTAGTGATGAGGAAGGTTGAGTTCCTCATCTTTGAATTCCTTATAAATAATTTTACTAGTGGACTTGTCATTTTCCTAGTTTGAATATTTTCAGCCCATAACACCTTAGAGATGTTTTCACTAAGGGTATTTTATATATTTTTTATTTTTTTCCTAACTAAAGAACTCTTCTTACTCCTCAAAATATGTTGATGAATCAAGATTAGTTTCAACAAAATTATGATCCCCTAGTAGGATGTGGTCTCAAAGTCCCAAGAATTTAGTGATAGCTTCATCATTTCAAAACAAGTCAATAAGTATATGATCTTGTTGGTCCCAATTCATGATTTCATGACATTGGATGTCAAGGTTGATGGTAAGGATAGTGGTATCATTGAAAAGTTTTGTGGAAGAAATATCTTCATAAAGACTATGGAAGGAAAAAATTTCAATGTAAAATGAAGTTTCTTAAAAAATTATTGAACCATCACTAAGATCCTTGAATTGATCAACAAGGTACATGTACCCTAAGCCCTATGATCCTTCATTTTTATAAACATGTATAGATTCTAGAATCCCTTGCTCATGAATACCTAGTCCCTTTTCTTTATCGTTCATGATTCAACACATCTTATTTGTGATGGGATATTTATTATATTGAAAACACATTGCAATATCATCTTGATATTACTAAGATAATTTGATCTTTCAATATTTTCATTAGCAGGAAAAATTGATCTAACAAAAGAAGTACCAAACTAATAGGATACTTGGTCCTTGTTTATGATAAGCATTTCATGGATTTTAGGTGAAAGGGGGAGTCTATCCATATGTAATGCATCTTAGTTTTCATACTCATCCCAACCATTTTCAAGGATCTTGAAATGAGATTTAGAAAGTCAATTTTTCGGATGTGGATAGAAGGTCATAGATCTAGGTTGGATGAATATTTTGTAGTTTCAATTTTTATAGGATTTTCAATGTCAAAGGAACTTTTAGTAATGGGACAACAATCATATTCATAGCATCATTCATCTAACATTTTGCAATACTAGAAAGGTTGAGGATCACTAGGAACAGTTGCTTCGATGCTTGAATGAGGGAATTGGATGCATTGATGGAAGGTAGATCAGACATCTTCCATAGCATGGATCCATGGTTACACAAAAAGGATATTATATTGGAGATCAAGATTAATGAAAAGTACATTAAGGGAATGCAATTAAACGAATTAATTTTAGTATAAAATGTGTTATAATCAAAACTATTTCATTTTTCAAAATAATTTAATAATAGTGTATGATCCATTAAAATATTGTAACATGTGTTTCATTAAAATGAAATATTTATATGATCCAATTATTTTCATTAAAAAATATTATTGTCATATTTCATAAAATATTAATATGTAATTTTAAGATGATAAATTTATTAGTATATCATAATGAATCTTATATAAAAACTATTATAAGTTCATCTAGATACTATTCTAAATACTTTTAAATAGGAATATAAATCATTGTATTAATTGCAAAGAGCTTTCTTGAAAATCTTGATAAACACAAAATATCCTTTGAAATTAATATATTTTATATGGAACGTGGTTATTTAATATTATTGTGATAATACTTTTTTCTTCAAACTCTTAGCATAGCTTTTGTGTGTATATTCAAAAGCATCAATGAAAATAATAAATATGTAATAATTAACAGGCATAACTATTTATTTATAATTATCAACCATCCAAGAATATTCTTATTTACTTTTGCTATAATTAATTTTATATAAAAAAATATTACAATTTCATCTAAATATTTAAAAGTAAAATTTTAATTATTTATCACAAGACACTTCTTTTCTATTTGATTATTTAGATGAGATGTCACTAACACACTCCAATGAAAGAAAACATAGTAGAATGAGAAATAATATGAAAATATTATATAACCAAGTAAATAAATTTGGCATAAACCTGTAAAACTAATTTTTTTTTATTGGACTAGTTTGGTGAGCTATGATCCAACATTCATTGGGAGGGCTTCTTTACAACATTTGTAGTCAAACAAGGATCCTAGCAGAAGAAATATCCAATGAAAAGATCCAGTAGAGGGATGTTCATTATAGTAAGCAATAATTCAATTGCGAGCATTCAAGCATTGCCCTTCAAAAGTACCACTCCATCTTTCACGCATAGACAATAGTTACAAAAGAATATTAGTTATTCCTGAATTTCTATTAAAACTTTCTACAACAATAGACAATAATTTTATTTTCATGAGAACAAATAAAAATCCACCTAGATTAAATTACAAAACTAAGATTGGCTCAAAGATTAGAATAATAACTATTAATTGAACCTAAAGTAAAAGGATATATGAGCAATAAGAACACCACAAACATATATGTGCTCTTTCCCATGCTCTCTACAACTACCGATGTCTTCTACAATAAAAATGTAATGTAGGTATTCTATAGGAAAGAAATTAATCGAGACAACACTTATAGCATTGACATCTTTGAATTATATATCTCGATGTGAAGCTTCTTTGTGTGTGATGATTAGTGTGACTTGGGCACTGCTATTGAAGAGAAGGGTAGAGAGTTGGCACTAATAATTAACTTTCAAAATTAATATCCTCAAATTTCAAAATAAAATACAAATCATTTAGAAAAAGAAAACCAAAGAGGGATTCTAATTTTTTTTAACTAAAAATCCTCAAGTGCAAATTAAATTGGAAGTTTTGTTGAAAGAAAGAATTAAAGAGAGAAAAATGGCATATTTATCCCATCATAGATCTCTAAATCTTCTTCTAGAACTGCCATGTTTTCAAGTGGCCACTCTGAATAAGCAATTTTCATTTTTTCTGGGAGTTTTATCTTGATTACATGTATAGTTAGGAATGACTAGCCTTGGAGGCGGTAGTGTGGTGTTGATTGTGGTGATGAACCTTCAATGGAGATTAGTGAAAGGGCTTGTTTACATAGTGGGAGAGAATACGAGGGTCAAAAGTACTAGCTTTTTTCTACTCTTTAATGGATTCGGCAGAAGATGCAACGGGCGATGCAAAGTCAAAATTTTAGAGTTTTAAATCTAATTGTCACAGTGATTGTTATCATGGATAGCTAGAAACATAAAGTTAAGAGGGGCCCACGAGCACCACCTAAGTGGTCAAAAGCTTAGTGTGTGATCTTTAAGCTTGGCCAATACAAATGGGTATTGGCCCCTTCACTTCCAAAATAACGATTAGAATATCTAACTTTCATTATATTTAAAATAGACTGCCATGCATTATATTTCTCATGACTAAATCTCTAAGAATTAACTTTTCAAATTTTAATAATTATTAACAAAAATATTATTAAAAATAATTAAATATTTTCAATTTAAAATTTTTAAATAAATTTATTTATAATAAATTATTGATAATAGATATTTAACAAGATTTTAATATGGGTTGGGGCCCTATCTCGATTGGATAAATCTTTCCTATTGCAGGAGGTTGGTCACGAGGTCTAGTCTCCCCCACCCCCGTGGTACCAGAGGGCATGTTGCGCCAGCGCTACCGGTCGCGTTAAAAAGTTTACCAAGTGCATTGCAGTTTATAGAGGGTCGTGCTACCAGATTCCTGCAGTCTAATAAGAAAAAGGATTTTAATATTAAATATTTTTTCAATTTTAATTTTTAAAATAAATTTATTAATAATAAATTATTCATAATTGGTATTTAATAAAAAAATTCAAAATATTTTTAAATGATAATAATAATAAACAATCAATAATAATTAAGGAAATCAACAAGGATTTTGGTGATGGTTTTGGAATTTGTCTTTCATCTAAATTGCATTTGCTTGAAAGTTTCTAAAATATTTTCAACAAATTCATTATATGTATATGCTATGATCATTATAGTCTATGATTTCACATTTATCTGGCTTTGCATCTACCAATTTTATTTGTTTGAATTTTCTTACAAACTTTTCAATGTATATTCATTTTGTGTATGTATTACAATCTTTGTGTTCCACATGACTTTGAATCCTTTGTTGAAGAAATTATTATAATATATTTCTTATTTATGTTCTTATTTTGCATACATTTTTATAAAAGTTTGATATTATTAATAATATTAATTTTCGCAAGACATTAAAAGAGTTTGTTGATCATAAAAATATATGCATCCCAATGTAAAACTGAAAAGAATGGAAACAATGATTGTAACACATAAATTTCTATGTAGTATCCAATTCAAAGAATCATATTACCCTCTACCTTGAATTTGTAAGTATACAAAGCTAAGGAAATGCTATAAATAAGCTAATAAGTTGACTATTAACATATACCGATTTTCATAGAGATGTAGATCTTTTCCATTTTGAAACACAAAACAATATTGAGAAGATGCAAATTTTCTAATTACAAAGTATTTCATGAGATTACAATTCTTTGAGACTTGTAAATACACATAAATGAGGCTTGTGGATGTAAAATAGAGCCAATTAAAGCATAATAAAGCTTAATTATTAATTAAAAGCCTAGAAAAGTGTGAAAGTGGGTTACAACACTTTACAACATTTAAAGTGAGGTAAGATTAATGCAAAAAGAGGTTTATTAGAGGTATGTGCAGGATAATGATGGGCCAAAAAGTGGCAATATGATGGGGTACGTGGTTGACGACTTTTTTTAACCCAAAATTGATGAAATAAAAAGGGTTTTTAAAGAAGATTTTCAACTTTCCACCAATATAAACTATGTTTTACTTTGAATTTAATAAATTATTATTATTCATTTTCTATTTGAATTATGACTAAATTCTTGATTGATAGGTTGATTGAAAAATATCTATAGCTTTCGAATAGTATCATATTTTTTTATTCCAAAACATGCATCACATTCTATGCTTCACATATTATAGGATTTTTAAAAAAAAAAATCATGAAAAATTCATGAAGTTTTGACCAAGTTAAGGTGGTCAGACATATGAGTCTTTATATTTTTTAAAAGTTGTAATAAAAAATTCATAATTAATTATTT
>VDFB02270651.1:322679425-322696909 GCA_007258455.2 Sequoia sempervirens | reverse complement strand
AATCCTATTTTATTGAAAATGCTTATATTTTAAGATTTATTTTATTATATTTTTTATATAAAGGCCTTTTTTTTAATTATTTAAAGAGTTTTTTTGGTAAAAAATTGAGTTATGGTGTCTCTTAATTATTATTTGTTTGCATTTAAAATCAATTTCTCTATGAAGGTTTTGATCTTTGAATTTATTCTTACTATCCTCTCTTTATTCCAATCTTTAATTTATTAAAAATCACTTAAATATCTCTCATGTACTTTAATATAAGACTTAAAACTCTAATATTAATCATAAACTAATATCAAACTTTAATTACACGAGTGTGAGTCTCAATTTGTTGACTATTTCTAACTAATAATGAGAGACACAATAAATTTCATTAAAAATAACTTACCATTCCTTTAAACCATATAATAGAATAAATAAATGAATTAAAATATTAAAAAATTACCATTATTAATTATTATAAAAAGGTAGAATTAGATTTTTTAATTTTTTAAAAAGAAATATATGATAATTTTTTGAAATATACAAATTTAAATAAACAAAAATTGAAAATTTCATGTGTAGAGAATATAAAATTCAATTCTTTCTTTTTATTATGTTCAAAATTAAGATTGTAGGCAACTAATCATTATATACAAAATAAAATAAAATCTTTTCTAATGTGTCTTTGTTTTTCTTAGTTTAATTGATTTAGTTAATTGATATAAAATGATTGAAAGAAAAAAGAGGACACCCTGTGAAAATTATCTCTTGATATATTTTATGTAAAAAAAATTTTAGATATATATACTAGTTCTAATTATTGGTATTTTTTATTTATTTTTATTTTGAAAATAATAATTTTTTAAATGTATTATTAAATAACATTATCAATATTCTATTTATTATTAAGTATCATGAACTTTCAAATTTAAATTAAGAAATTTAAAAGGACTTTCAAAGCTGTGACTGAATTATCAGCAATTTTCACATTGAGAGGACTGTCAAAAATCCGAATTGAGTAATGGGCTCATGTGTCCCTTCCCTTGCTACCAAATTCAATGAACAAAATCAGAAGTACTCCTTGAAATCGAAGACTAGTCATGGGTGTGGAGGGTGCAAATTATTTTCTCTCACGTCGACGTTCAGACTAATCAATTCAATCAATTCCCATGACCCTGACATTAGAGTGTTGAAGATATGATTCGATTATTGACAATTTGGCACATTGAAAGGACTCGCTGAAACAGAGGGCAGTGTCTATCGAGCGTGTTGAATGTTGTATGCCTCCAAATGCAGCACTACACCATCAAAGCACGAAAACCTTGCCTAACTTTTCTTTTATTTACCTGTCGTATGGGGGACGACCAGACCTCTTCCTGTTGCGTTGTGTGACATTGAGGTGTATGACCGACTTATTGACAAAATGGCACATTGAAAGAACTCATCGAAAAGGAGAGTTGAATTAGGGAGCAGCGTCTATCGAGCGTATTGGATGCACGATGCCTCTATATGTAGCACTCCCCCATCAATGCACCAAAAAGACAGAAATACTATCTAAAATTTTGTATTTACGTAATCATGTATGGGGGCCGATCAGACGATCTCTTCCCTCGCTGTGTGCGAGCTTCACCATTTCCAACATTTGCATTCAATAATGTTTACCGTCTCATTCTATATGATTAGACTTGCATGAAGACGGTGAAGACGGTGCAATGGATACATCAATAGAGAAGTATATGTAATAAATATGTTAACAAAGTATATTTTGTGGTGTTTATATAAGTTTGTAATAGGAGTTTAAATACATACATAAGATATTTGATTTACAAATGTTTGGAACAAATAGAAGTTTTTTGAATTACAATTTTTTGCATAGAAAATTGAAAAAAAGATTCATAATTTCAATTGTGATGTTTTTGTAGTCGATTCAACATGCTTGTATGAAAACAATCTGCGAAAAAAAGTTTATGTTGTTCATTTATTTGTTCCTACTAATAGAAAGGAAAAGTTATAACACTGATGTCATAATTGCATCCATAGATTTATCTAGAAAGTAAAAAGTATAGGGAAAAATCAAAGTAGATGTTAGAAGAAGGAATTATGGGTGAGATTATATATTTTTGGTAGCATCTTAGGAGGTTTCGATGCGATGCGAAAAAAGAAAAGAACTACAATTTTTAAGCAGTTACATGTAAACCATAAAGATGCAAGTAATTTAGTTTTAATTTCTTTGTGTAAAGCATGTACTATGAAGAGTGTAGTAAAAAGAATGAAGTGAAAGTTGATAGAGAAGTTTGAAAGTAAAAATGTATAGTGATTTAATTTTAAAATAGAGAAGATAATTTTTTTTAATAAAATTATTATAATAATAAAAAGGAAGGGATAAGGGGTTGGAAATGTAATTTTCAGATAGAAGGGAGATAATAAATTGATAAAATTATGATTTGAAGTGTAAGAAGAAAGTAGATTATGAATGTGATTTTAAGGTAAAATGTAAGATAAATATTTTTTACTTTTTTTAAATTAAGAGAATTGTCTTGGTCATGTTATCAAATTATATTAATCATTATAACATTTTTTTATGGGAGGTTAGTCCCATTCTTAATGATATTGTCAAGGTAAATACACAATCAATTTACATTTTGAAGAAAAAAATAATATAAGAAATTAATAAATAAAAATGTGATGTAAAAAGATTAATGAAAACAAAATATAGTCAATTGTTTTTAGAAATAGACTTGAAATTTTTTATAATTTTAAATAATCTAAATTGTTTATAATTTTATAAAATATATATATTAAAATCAAGTTTATTGTAACTTAAAATTTAATCTTTGTAGATGTATTGTCTATAGAATATATTAAGATTGCATTCTTGTTAAATATCCATATACAATTACAAGATGAAATGTTGTGTTGGATAAGAGATGTTTCTATAATTAGAATGCACTTAAAGCCATACGTTAAACAAAAAATCGTCTTTGATATTAAACTTATTTTAAAAGAGCTCAATTTGAATGGCTTAATATGTAAAATCTAGAAATTAAACTAACAAATAAAAATATATGTGGTTGTTCTGTCTAAAGTGAAACGGTTAACCTTTAGAATAATAGTTAGTTGTTGCTCTAAAGAAGTAATTATTGAATCTTAATTGAAGGTATGAAAAATAAAAGGACCCCAAAATCAATCATATGTTTATTACTGTAGTTGCGGATTCATCACTGTCAAAAAAAAAAATTTTGATAGCTATTTTCAAAAAGTAATGTGCAACTTTTAAGAACCCAAGAAAAAAATCAATTAACAATGACCGCTAGTCATGACGTGGAACTTACATGAGGCATCGGCTGAAATACTGTGAGATGGTAATTATGAGCATGTGCAGTTTAGAGAAGAATTCTAACAGCCCTTTCCAAAGACAGCATAGTTTACATCCCTTATTAAACTGAATAGTTTCCATTATGTAGGATGTTAATAGTAAAAATGTGTGTAAAGTTTGCAAAAAAGTTGAAACTAAATCAAAACGGAATTCACACTTATCAATGAAAAAAGCAATAAAAAATCAAATGTAATCTAAAGTAGACATAAACCCGAACCATGGCACTATCTTATGCTAATAAAGTGTTGTATGGAAGAGTTCAAAAAACCGACACATTAAATATATAATAAATGGAACCACAAGGAGCAGACACTTGGAAGATACATCTAGGGTTTGCAAGTTATGCAGAGAACACACTGGGTATTTAGGGAACGGGTGGTTGCAGCAAAACAACCATTGCAAAGGTTGCCTTCAACCAAATCTTTCATTGTTTCGATTCTTGATCTTTTCTATTTGATGTTTGAAACATGTCCCACAAGCAATTTGAAGAGCAGATCATTAGAGAAAAAAATAACAGATCCGATCAAGGCCACTCTATGATTGCACAGTTTGTATAAATAATTTATGCAATAACCCAACCTATTGTTAATTTAAAACTAGGGATTCTAGTTGATTCTTCTTCCTAATTCTACATGGTAACCCTTGCTTTGTGTTTATGTCTTGTCAAGAGACCGTGTGTTGCTAGAAAATTGGTTAAATATATTAAAGAGATGGGTTATGTAAGATGTAATTCTAAGGATAGTTACTACAAATGACAATAGAAAAGGTCTATAAATCATGTAAGCACTATTATAATGGATAAAATATAAATTAAATAGATTACTACAAAAGCATAAGCTAATTACTAGCCTATGTATATTTTAGAAATTAGAAACCATTCAATAACATATATAGATTAAATTATTTCATGTATCTTATGAGTGCTCAAATATAAATGACTATAAAATAGGGAACATTCACTTACTAATTGTTGTTATTTATTTCATTATTATTCTTCTATGAAGTGTTGTTTTTTGATCTTCTATAGATGTTATGGTAGTCAGTGTATTTGAAATCTATTTATAGACAAGTTGGGTGGTGAATGCAACTGAGTGACTACCCACAAATAACAAAATTTATTATATTTATTGAAAAGACATTTACCAACCTAGGAGCAGTGAATTTGACCAATTATATTGATCTAAATTAATTACATTTGTTTAAAAACATTTCCGGTCACAAAAGAATCACATCAATACCCTACATAGTTTGGGAGAAATTAAAGCTTTTGTCCTAAGAAATTTTTCCAATGCAGCTTCAAATTTAGATATAAAACTTTAGAGGCCCTGAAATAGCTCAAAAGGTGGCTGAATCGACCTATGGTAGGTTTGCACATTCTAGAGCTTGTTGAGAGATTTCCAAAAATATGCAATAATAGAAAATTGGACACTTGGATCAAAAGTTATGGCCTTGCGAAGTCAGTTCTCTAAAAAGTGAATTTCATAAAAAATTCTCTCTAGGTCAGAAATCAAACGGCGGGACTTTTGACGCCAAATCAAAAGGGAAAATTTGAACTTTCTAAAACATTCTAGAGTGGTTATTGGGGAAAATAAAAAGAGTTAAATGGGGGTTGTAGAAGGTGGCCTTGATAGTGCAGATTGTGGTTCCGAATAGAAGATTTTCTTTTTAGAGTTGATTTTGTTGTAATAAATCAAACATATGAGGCTGTAGCATGTAAGTTTTGAACTTATAATTTCATTTTCTGAAAATAATTGAAAGTGAATCATTTTTCTATCTCACATCTTTTGTGTTGGTATTTGTTGTTGTGATTTAGGTGGGTTTTGGGTAGTGTGACCCTCACCTAGTGGTATCAAAGTAAGAGTTCTTGAGCCTGTAATATAGCACCAAATGTGAGGCAATTGCAACAGGACCTATGAGTGTGGGTTGAGTTCAAGATGCCTTGATAGGGTAGGGTTGGATGGAACACTCACTATTCCATGCTCTAGGTCTCACCTTGGCGAACCCCTTTGGTGTCACTCTCCACCACCTTAACCTATAGGCCCTAGTGCTTATTAGGCACCCCTGGTTCTCCTGGCCAACCCTACTATCATCTCCATTTCCCTAACCAAGCCAATCTTGGTGCTCTCTCTGCCATTCTCTCCTTAGCCCTTAATCTTCCTAAAGGCTAGCTAAATCTCCAACCTTCACTAATTTGATGTAGGGGTGTGTGTTGTCTCCCATAGCTTCAAGAACATCCCCCTAGGGTTCTTGATCATCCACTAATCTCCAATTCTCCATCGCCCTCACCAAACCCTCTTCTAGGGTTTAAAAGGCTACTAGCCCTTGAGCCCCAATTAGGCCTTGTAACCCAAGAAAAGTGGCTTAATCTCAAATATTTCTAAAGAACATTCCAAACTTCCTTTGGGGATCCTAGTTATTTTTCCTACCTCTCAAATATTTTTGAGTTTATAGACCTTCACTGTCCGTACACAGGCGTAATCCTCACTTTTCAAGAATTAGGGCTTTTTTAGGCCATTTCCTAACCACACAGCAAACTATTAGCTTATTTCAATCACCAAATGGACTGGTGAAACCACTTCCTTCATGCCAAGCCTTTGTAAGGCTTCCTGCATCCACCACACACCTAGGCTTGCCAAGGGATTGACACCCCTGCAACTTTAGTGCTTGTTTTCACTGCCTTTCCTAACCAGGCACTGTCAAGCTCGCCTAGGAAAGAACTTTCTCCATGATACTTTGATTCCTACAGACTCCTAAACCTAACCAATTTATAGACATGGAGCCTAGCCACATTTCCCACTAGCCCGTACTCTGGATACAGTGGTAATGTAAGCTAAAACCCCATTTTTTCACAGTCTACCAGTCAAAACCGCAATTGAAGAAAGAACAAAGTATTTACAAGAAATATTGGAAATGGATAACCTACTAACTACTGTACCAAACAATGCTTGAAGACAATCTCACTACATTCTAAGCTATACAAATTGCCATGATCAAGCCATTAATCTACTAATTCAAAAATGGGAACAAAACAGGAAATGCACACACAAAATATCACTATTTTCTTTATTTCAAACTAATTGCAAACTCCAATGATTCCAACCCCAATTCCAAGTCGATGTCCTCCTTATAAAGGTTCAAAAATGGTTGCTTCTCCCCTTGGTCGGACATAACCACCACATTAGGCCAAAATTGCACAAATGCAACATTTTGGGC
This sequence comes from Sequoia sempervirens, assembly GCA_007258455.2. Taxonomy (NCBI): domain Eukaryota; kingdom Viridiplantae; phylum Streptophyta; class Pinopsida; order Cupressales; family Cupressaceae; genus Sequoia; species Sequoia sempervirens. The sequence continues at coordinate 322,690,338 of VDFB02270651.1, read as the reverse complement.
TTTATTTCCAATTCCTAGTGAATCCTAGTGGAGACAAGTTGCTAAACTCTTCCATTCTACCATGAGCTACTGATCAACCTTACTCCTAACATGTTCTAACACCTCTAACTCAAAACTAAATCATCAACATGACCTTAAAACATTAAAACCACAAAATTTCATCCTAGGCTCACAAATTTTCCTAGTGCTACCTAATGCTTCCTAGGTGCTCCTGCACCATTCTCCCCCTCTCTGCCCAAACACTAAGGAATGGAAGGAGAGATCAATGATAGGTCAATACCAAACTTCTTGAACTGATCTTCTTGTACCCATGTGGCCTCTGATTCATGCCTGCTCTTCCACTTGATAAGGTGTTCCATGTACACCTTATGCCTTGTAGAATTTTGCACTCTTGACTCCAAGATTCGTTCTGCTTGTTGCTTGTCTAGAGTTGGTAGGGGTATGTTGCTTACATCCTTGAAGATTTCCCTGTTGTTCTGATCTAAATCACTGACTGATCCCTTATATCTGATCAAATCAGCTACATTAAACACTAGTGAAATTCCTAAATTTGTAGGTAACTCCACCTTGTATGCATTTTTCCCATACTTGGCCAATACCTTGCATGGACCCACTCTCTTCATCTACATCTTGGTTGATGTACCCTTCTATAAACTTGATTTGTTGAGGTGGACCATGACATAGTCTCCTACTGTCAATTACACATCCTTCCTTGACAAATCTACCTTCTCCTTTAGCTTTTGTGTAGCCTCGATGACTATCTTATGCACCTGCTCTTGAATCTCTTTCATGGTTTGACTGAAGTCCTCTACATGTCCACTTCTATGTTCCATAGCTCCAAGATCTCTGAGCTCACATATGCCTCTTGGGTGCATCCCATACATAACTTCAAAAGGACTCTTCCCTGTGGTCCGGTTCACACTATCATTGTAAGCATACTCAGCTTGTGAGATAATCATATCCCATGTCTGTCCATACTCCTTAGTTAGGAACCTTAGAAGGTTATGTAGCACCCTATTAACCACCTCTGTTTGACCATCGGTATGAGGATGGTAAGCTGATCCAAATGACAGGTTGGTATGCAATCTACTCCATAGAGTCTTCCAAAAGTGACTCATCAACTTCACATCCCTATCTAAAACAATGCTCAAAGGCAATCCATGGATCCTTAAAACTTCTTTGAAGAAGAGATGAGCTATATAACTAGCATCATGAGTAGTTTTGCAAGGGATAAAATGACTCATTTTTCTAAATTTGTCCACTACTACATAGACACTGTCAAAACCAGTCTTGGTCTTAGGAAGGCCTACCAAAAAATCCATGCTTACACACTCCCATGGTCTGTTAGGAATGGGTAGGGGTTGATATAAACTAGCATTACTAGCTCCTCCCTTAGCTTTCATACACACCACACATTGCTCCACATATTTTCTAACATCTCTTGCCAACTTAGGCCAATAGTAGAACCTCTGCACTAGTTCTAATGTCTTGTTGATGCCAAAATGTCCACTATGACTGCCATTATGCTTCTCTTGAATGAGTTTTTCTCTCATTGATCCTCTTGGAACACACAACTGATTTCCTTTGAACAACAAACCACTTTGCAAAGTATACTCAGAGTATTGGCTATGAAAATGATTCTCAAAGTCTAAACATACCTTGTAGGCCTCTGAAAATTCATCTTCACCATAGATAACCTTTAAACTCTCTATGCTAATGCTCTTGATCTGTATCTCTTGCACTGTCAGCAATCTCCTGCTTAGTGCATTTGCCACCTTGTTCAACTATCCCTTCTTATGCTTAATGGTAAAAGTAAAAGCTTGGATGTATTCCATCCATTTCAAATGCCTATTACTCAATTTCTCTTGAGTGTTGATATAGCTAAGTGCCTGATTGTCAGTAAAGACTACAAACTCCTTGAGTAGAAGGTAATGCCTCCACTTCCTAAGTGACTAAACCAAAGTATAAAGTTCTAAGTCATAGGTTGAATACTTCTTCTTTGCTTCATTGAGCTTCTCACTAAAGAAGGCTATAGGCCTGCCCTCTTGACTTAACACTCCTCCTACTGTAACTCCACTTGCATCACATTCAACAATGAAAAATTTGTCAAAACTAGGTAATAAGAGAATAGGTTGAGTTGCCACCTATTGTTTTAGTTTCTCAAACCCTTTCTCAGCTTCTTGAGTCCACACAAACTTAGTTTTTAAACCACCCTTGATTGTATCTAGGATTGGTGCACAGATACCACTAAAGTTCCTTACATATTTTCTATAAAATTGAGCCAAACCATGAAAACTTCTTCCTCAGTCCCTATGGTTGGTGTAGGCCAATTTAGGATAGCTTCCACCTTGCTTGGATCCATCTTCAATGATCCTTTGGACACTACAAAACCCAAATATACAAGCTCTTTTTTAAAGAACTCACACTTATCTAGATTGATTGCCAACTTCTCCTCTTGCAACCTTCTAAGAACCAACTCCACATGTTTTAAATGCTCTTCTACTATCTTGCTAAATATGAGGATGTCATCAAGGTATACCACCACAAATATCCCTGTACAGTCTTTAAGAACTTCATTCATGAGCCTCATTAATGTGCTAGGGGCATTAGAGAGGCCAAATGGCATCACTCTCCACTCATACAACCCATCATTTGTCATAAAAATTTTCTTCCACTCATCTCCATCCTTGATTTTGATCTGATGGTATCCACTCCTGAGATCCAATTTGGTGAAGTACTAAGCTCCTCCAAGACAATCCATCAAGTCCTCAATTCTAGGAATAGGGAACCTATACCTGATTGTGATTCTATTTATTGCTCTGGAATTAGTGCATAACCTCCATTTACCTCCCTTCTTGGTTGCTAAGACCATTGGTACTGCACATGAGCTGATGCTCTTTTGAATCAATCCTTGATCCAACAACTCTTGCACTTGTATAGCTACCTCTAGATTCTGATCTAGTGTAAGTTTGTATGTTGCTTTGTTTGGCAATGAAGCCCCTGGTATGAAGTCAATCTGATTACTAATGGATCTTTGTGGAGGTAGGGTTGTTGGTGTTCCATCATTCACTATGTCCTTATACCTCTCAAGCAACTTCTGGACTGCTCCGGGTATGACTGTTTTCTCAGTCTTGTCCTCTTCTTTAGGTTGCAACATAACCACATATCCTTCACCTACTTGATGTAGGTTGTTAATGAATTCCTTACCACTACTCAACAAGACACTGGGGTTCTTTGACTATCCTTCTTCCTCATCTGACAGTGACTGGAGCTTAAATGTCTTCCCATCCTTCTTGAAAGAAATGGTGTTCTCTTTTCCATCATACATGACACTTCTGTCATACTGCCATGGTTTTCCCAATAGTAGATGACATGCATCCATGGGTAAAACATCACAAACCAGCTTATCTTTGTATCCTCCAATGGAGAACTCCACTATTGTCTGCTCATTGACAAGAACACTCTGTCCTTTGTTCAACCATGTCACCTTGTAGGGATTGGTGTGGGGTACTTTCTCTAATTTCAACTTGCTTACTGCCTCCTTAGAGATGACGTTATCAGTTGAACCTGAATCCACAATAACCTTGCAAACTTTCCCAAGTATTTTGCATTTCACTCTAAATAAGGCTCTTCTCTATTTTGGCTCTTCCTTGACCGATTGTCTGATCAAAACTCTACTAAACATTAGATTCTCCCCCACTTCTGATTCAATGTGACTAACCTCTGGTGATTTGACACTCATGGTGTCCTCTTATGCATATGCCACTCTCTTCTCAGTATTTGATGAAGATGCTTTCTCCAAGCACCTATAAGTTGGATGTCCTACTTGTCCACAATGGTAACACTTCATATTGGCAAAGTAAGAATTGCTCCTGCCTAATCCTCTTCCTCTATTTGAACCTCCTTGAGGTCCTCTACCTCTATTATATCCTCCTCTAGAAGATGTCTCACCACCATGCTCTATGATTTTAGACTCTCCATGGTTTCTTTGCTTAGTTCCTCTACCTCGGTATCCACCTTGCTGTCCTCTTTGATCTCTTTGATCTCTGCCTTTTCCTTTTCCCTTAGAAGCTTGGTCTTGCTTCCTCTTGTTTCTTTCCTCAATCTTGATAGCTAATTGGTAACATTGATGTATTGTCTTAGGACTTAAAAGAGCCATCTCCTCTTGAATGTTCCATTTCAAGCCATTAAGATACCTAGCCACCTTGAGACTCTCATTTTCTGAAACATTAGACCTCATACAAAGTTTTTGGAACTCCTCTATGTAGGTATTCACATCTTCATCTTCCTGCCTTAGGCTTTGTCTCTTCTAGTGTAACTGAATCTCATAATCATCTGGCATGTATGCTTCTCTTACCTTGGCAACCATTCCCTTCCAAGTAGAGATAGGCTGCTTGCCTTCCTTTTCCCTCTCTGTCTGAATGAACTTCCACCATGTCAAGGTAGAACCTCTTAACCTTGATTTGGCCACCTTTACCTTATGTGCTTTTGTGACCCCATCACACTCAAAATGGTTTTCCATTCCCTCTATCCAATCCACAACTAATCAGTTTCCATTTTTCCACTAAATAGTGGTATGCCTTCAAGTCCTTTTCCACTCAAAGCCTTCAATGCCTTCAAGAAAGGCTCTTCTTCCAAAATAGGGTCAGGTTCAGGGATCTTGTCTTCCTCTGCAACCTCTTCTTTCTTTGGTACCCTTCCTTCCAACTACGCATTATTCAATGCTTTCTCAAGTTGGTCTATTCTTTCTTTTAATAGCTTATTGTCTACCTCTTGTTCTTTGACCATCTTGGCCAATTCATCATTTGTCACCATGATGGTAGAACCACTAGATTCAAGGTCTGACATACAAGATTCTTCCCAAATCTTTTGCTTGCTCTGATACCAATTTGATAGGCTAGGATTGGATGGAACACTCACTGTTCCATGCTCTAGGTCTCACCTTGGTGAACCCCTTTGATTTCACTCTCCACCACCTTAACCTATATTCCCTAATGCTTATTAGGCACCCCTGGTTCTCCCGGCCAACCCTACTATCATCTCCATTTCCCTAACCAAGCCAATCTTGGTATTCTCTCTGCCATTCTCTTCTTAGCCCTTAATCTTCCTAAAGGCTAGCTAAATCTCCAACCTTCACTAATTTGATGCAGGGGTGTGTGATGTCTCCCATAGCTTCAAGAACATCCCCATAGGGTTCTTGATCATCCACCAATCTCCAATTCTCCATCGCTCTCACCAAACCCTCTTCTAGGGTTTAAAAGGCTACTAGCCCTTGAGCCCCAATTAGGCCTCCTAACCTGAGAAAAGTGGCTTAATCTCAAATCTTTCTAAAGAACATTCCAAACTTCCTTTGGGGATCCTGGTTCTTTTTCCTACCTCTCAAATATTTTTGAGGTTATAGACCTTCAATGTCCGTACACAGGCGTAATCCTCACTTTTCAAGAATTAGGGCTTTTTTAGGCCATTGCCTGACCACACAACGAACTGTTAGCTTATTTCAATCACCAAATGGACTGGTGAAACCACTTCCTTCATGCCAAGCCTTTGTAAGGATTCCTGCATCCACCACACACCTAGGTTTGTCAAGGGATTGAAACCCCTACAACTTTAGTGCTTGTTTTCACTGTCTTTCCTAATCGGGCACTGTCAAGCTCGCCTAAGAAAGAACTTTCTCCATGGTACTTTAACTCCTACAGACTCCTAACCCTAACCTATTTACAGACATGGAGCCTAGCCACATTTCCCATTAGCTTGTACTCTGGATACAGTGGTAATGTGAGCTAAAACCCCATTTTTTCACAGTCTACCAGTCAAAACCACAATTGAAGAAAGAACAAAGTATTTACAAGAAATCTTGGAAATGGATAACCTACTAACTACTATACCAAACAATTCTTGAAGACAATCTCACTACATTCTAAGCTATACAAATTTCCATGATCAAGCCATTAATCTACTAATTCAAAAACAGGAACAAAACAGGAAATGCACACAAAAAATATCACTATTTTCTTTATTTCAAACTAATTGCAAACTCCAATGATTCCAACCCTAATTCCAAGTCGAGGTCCTCCTTACAAAGGTTCAAAAAATGGTTACTTCTCCCCTTGGTCAGACATAACCACCACATTAGGCCAAAATTGCACAAATGTAACATTTTGGGCTTTATTTCCAATTCCTAGTGAATCCTAGTGGAGACAAGATGCTAAACTCTTCCATTCTACCATGAGCTACTGATCAACCTTACTCCTAACATGTTCTAACACCTCTAACTCAAAACTAAATGGTCAACATGACCTTAAAGCATTAAAACCACAAAATTTCATCCTAGGCTCACAAATTTGCCTAGTGCTACCTAATGCTTCCTAGGTGCTCCTGCACCATGCCTCCAAGACTTTCCCAGTATGGAAGAGGTAGAGGCTGAGGTGGTTGAGTAAGAGATCCACCTAGAGATGAAATAAGATCCCTTAGAAGGCAATTAGAAACCTTGCAACAAGAGGTTCGAAGAAGAGATGTGCAATTAGGCAAAGATGACAGTGAAGATGAAACAAAAGAGGAAATGGAAGAGGAAGAGTAGGATCTAATGGATCCTGGAGAATGAAGATTGTTGTGAGTGATCTCAAGCATTGGGAAGAGACCTAAAATGGAGGTTTCAAATTTTAGTGGAAATCTAAATCCTGAAGAATTGATTGATTGGATCAATGGCATGGAGGAATTTTTTGAGTTTGAGGAGATTGAAGATCCTCACAAAGTGAGGTTTGCAAAGACAAAATTGAAAGGTCATGCCATTATATGGTGGAAAGAGGTCCAATTAGAAAGAGGAAGACAAGGGAAAGATAAAATTTCTAGATGGGACAAAATGGTGTCAAAATTGAAGAAATAATTTATTCCAATCGATTATGAATTGGAGCTGCTTAAGAAGATTTAGAGGTTGAGGCAAGGGACAAGGATAGTGAAAGAATACATAGAGGAATTTTACAAGGTCTTGATTTAGACAGGACGTTGTGAGGCGAATAAAAGGAAAGTTTCTTGTTATATTAACAGGTTGAAGCCAAGCATATAGGAACAATTGGAATTGGTAAGAATGACCACCATTGAGGATGCTTATCAATTTTCTCTAAAGGTTGAAGAATGACTAAATAAGACTTTTTTGAGAAAAAATAATGAGGTGGAGGCCATGGAGAAAAGACCGGTGGATGGTCATATGGAGATCGAAATGAAGATCGAAAGAAGGGTGAAGGCTCTAGTAATTTCTAGAACTAGAAAGGAGATAACACCTACCATCCTCATGATTAGAATAATGGAGACCAAAGAGGAAGAGGAAGATCCAGACAAGGACCGGGAAAAGGAGACTTTCATGGAACCTATTTCTAGTGTGGAGAAGAAGGACATAGAGCCTAAGATTGTCCTCAACATCAAGGAAAGACAAATAGAAGACCTGAGGGTAATGTATGAGTTTCACATGTAGATGAAGATGTTGAGTCTTCACATTTTGAGGATAGAAAAAGAGGAGAGGTTCTTGTTACCAGAGGAGCCTTGGTGAATTAGGAGAAAGAACCAACTCAAAGGAAGAATTTGTTTCACACTAGATGTAAGTGTGAAGGTAAAGTTTGCAATGTTATTATTGATAGAGGCAGTACTGATAACCTTGTTTTAGAAGAAATAATTAGTAAATTGCGGTTGGAGAGATGAAGGAATCTGAATCCATATCATATTGCTTGGTTGTAGAAGGACCATAAAATCTTGGTAAATGAACAATGTCTAGTAAAGTTCAAGATTGGAAATTACCATGATGAGGTATTATGTGATATTATGTCTATGGATATTTTTCATATGTTCTTAGGCATACTGTGACAGTTTGATTGATGAGCAGTACATGATGGACATGCCAACACCGATTCTTTGACAAAGGATGGAATTTGTCATAAGTTGAAGCCCTTGAAAGAGGTAGAGGAAAAGGTATGCAGTAATGCAAGAATTTTTTTGGTTGATGGAAGATAGTTCCTAGTAGGTATGAAGCACGAGAATTTGTGTTTTGCATTGATCCCTAGAGTTGATAAAGAAGATACCACTGAGGTACCTATAGAGGTTTTAGATTTGTTGAATGAGTTTCAAGCTATTATTTCTTATAATGTACCTAAAGGTTTGCCTCTTGTAAGAAAGATTAGTCATCAAATGGACCTGATTACTGGAGCCAATTTTTTGAATAAGGAAGCTCATCATATGACTCCAATAGAGAGTGAAGAGTTGAACAAACAAGTGTGAGAGTTGTTGCAGAAGGGATTGATCAGAGAGAGTTTGAGTCCATGTGCAGTACCTACAGTATTAGCACCAAAGAAGGACGGGGAATGGTAGATGTGTACAGATTCTAGAGCCATCAACAAGATCACCATCAAGTATAAATTCCCCTTGCCAAGGATGGATGACATTATGGATTGTTTGAGTGGAGCTGAGTACTTCACAAAGATAGATTTGAAGAGTAGATATCACCAGATCCATATTAGAGAAGGAGATGAATGGAAAACAACCTTTAAATCTAAGGATTTCTTGTACGAGTGGTTAGTCATGCCTTTTGGGCTAACCAATGCACCAAGCACATTTATGCGGCTTATGAATGAGGTATTGAAGGATTTTTTATGAAAAAAAATTATTGTTTACTTGGATGATATTTTGATTTTTAGTAAGACATTGGAGGAGCACTTGATGCATATCCAAAGAGTTTTTGAGAAGCTAAGGCAGGAGAAGTTGTTGATTAATTTGAAGTAGTTTTATGAAGAGAGAGTTGGTGTATCTAGAATTTTTAGTCTCAACAAAGGGTTTCAAAATCGGTCCAAAGAAGGTAAGGGGTATGTGTAGGATCATGATGGGCCAAAAAGTGGCAATATGATGGGTATTTGTAGGGTATGTGGCTAACAATTTTTTTTTACCTAAAATTGATTAAATGAAAATGGTTTTTAAAGGAGATTCTCAACTTTCAACCAATATAAATTATGTTATACTTTGAATTTAATAAATTATTATTATTCATTTTATATTTGAATTACGACTAAAGTCCTGATTGATAGTTTGATTGAAAAACATATATAGCTTTCAAATGATATCACATTTTTTGAATCTGAAACATGTGTCACATTCTATGCTTTGCATACTATAGGATTAAAAAAAGAAAAAATAAATTTCATAAACTTTTGAGCAAGTTAAGGTGGTTAGAAAAGAAAAAATAAATTTCATGAACTTTTGAGCAAGTTAAGTTTTTATATTTTTTAAAATTTGTAATAAAAAATTCATAATTAATTATTTATTTGGAAAAAAATTACAAAAAAAATGGATCACATCGGGACATGAATCCTCTACTTATGTCAAAAATATTATAAAAAAATATTATCATTTTACTATGCTTAGGGTGGTTAGATAGACACCTACTTCTTATTTTTTCCCTAAAATTAAGTATTACTGCATTGAAATTTCAAATTTTCACCAAATAGGTTTTTCTTTTTGAAATAAATAATGGTTAGAAACTACATTCAATTTGCTACATATTCTATTGTTACAAATTTTTGAAATAATATAGATAAATTATTCAAATTTTTACATCAAGTTTCCTAACTCTGATTTTTTTTTAATTTTTTGCCACTTAAGGGCCTATTTTTTCCATGATGATCCTACACATACCCTGAGAGCTATCATTGAATGGCCTACTCCAAGGAGTGTTACATAGGTAAGATAATTTCATGGTCTAGAAAGCTTTTACAGAATTTTTATGGGTAAGTGCACCAAGATGGTTCCCAAAAAGGGGGCTTAAGTGCCCACTTTTTTTTCTGAAATCAAGAAATACTGACCTTGGATGCGAAATTGAGTATAGTTACACTCAAAATTTTGAGATGGAACAAAAAAAAGGACCAAAGTAGTCTAAGTCTACTTTCTAAACTACTAATTTATTTTGAAAATGGTTGAGATTATGGGGTTCAAAAGAGGGACATACACAAATTGGTGTTTTTTTTGTTAGAAAAACATAACATTACAACTCTTGTATGACCCTAGCATGGTGAAATTTTTTGTAGTATTTTTAAAATCATTATGGTAGAAGTTAGCTAATAGTATGTAGTTGATGCATGATTTTTCTAATTTTTTTAATGAATATTTGATTTTTTAGTAATTTTCTAAGTGGACACTTCTTAAAAAGAACAATTTTGGCTGTCCTCCCCTACAAATTTTGGAAAGTAATTGATGTTTTTTTTTTTTTTTAAATGTAGAATGGAGTTTAGTTTCTAAAAATGTAATTTATTTTAAGTTTCAATGAACGGTTAATTTATAATGAAAAAAACACCAAACACTATTTTTTTGGCAAAAAAGAGACATAAAAAACAAAAGAAATTATGGATGAAAGGCTTAACATTGTTAGAAAGTGAAAAAAATTACATCGTTGGATAGTTAAGAGAGAACCTAACATTACCCATGTGTTCAATTTTTTTGATATTGAACCACATGCAATCTTGATGGTGAGCACGAACCTGATTATGTGAAAAATTGTAGAATTTGCGAAAAAAACATCTCTAGTAATTAGGAATGCCCTCCAAGCCTTTGTGTTGGTATTCTAAGGAAAATACCAATCCTAAGGTTTGGGGATTCCCAAACTAAGATATAACGTGAGCCCGTTATAACGTGCTCACATTGTATCTTAGTTTTGACATGGGTTTTTGCTTATGCGGGAAGCATGTTAACCAAAACATAGAGAGCACATTATAATGTGCTTGAGTTATGTCTTCCTTTATGTTAAATTCCACTCTATTAAATTTATGTTGATATATTTGTATGTTTGTATGTACATGTATGCTTGTATGTCATGTATGCATGTATGTATGCATGCTTGTGTGTATGTATGTATGCCTATATGTCTCAATGCATGTATATTG
>VDFB02270651.1:322659205-322679325 GCA_007258455.2 Sequoia sempervirens | reverse complement strand
AGTTATTAAAAATAATTTCATTTGTCTTCTGTCATTTGCATCAAATAGACGAGTTTGTTTTATGCTTCAGTTCAACAAATTGATTAAATGTTAAAATGAGGCTATCAGTTTATAGGAAAGGGATATAGGATTTTGGTAAGGAAGTAATATTTTGAAACATAGTGAGTTGGATGCTACAAAGTGGCGTACTAATAGTCCATTAATTTTTTATGTTCAATCATAATTGTATTAATGATTGATTGCAAGTTATAACTCAGTTTCTCCCTCAGATATGGCATTGATTGTTTTATTAGTTTATCTCATGAACAACTGAGCTCTGGTAATGAATTTGGCCTAATATTCAAGATGAAGACAAATTCATAACATACTCTAAACTACATTACCCTAGCTTTCAGTATATAAATGTATTCCCTAAAATGAATAACACTTTCACCCGAGGTTTTCCAAGCCTTTGATGAAGTTATTTTCTTGAGGAAATACATCTGTGTGAGGAAATGCTCTTGACCTAATTTAAGATATTATGAGCATGCATAGGATTACCCTCCTAGGTCTCATAGATCCTGAAGAGAAGAAGTGAGGTATTAAGTACTTTACTTAAGTGTTGGCCAATCCTCAACCTTGCTGATGAATTAGCTGTGGAAAATTCATAGGTAAGGACTAAGATTAAGTTTGGTTCTTAAAAAATCACCAACAGAACAAATACAATTTTTTTTTATTTTTCAATATTTAAATCATACACAACCATTAAGAAATATTTCTATCCATTAATTCTACTAAAAATTATATAATTACCTTCTTTTACTACCATAATATTGGATCTCCATATTTTAGAGGACTAGAAATGATTTCATTTATAAATGAAAATGGAAAGGGAACCACCACCATATTACATGCATAGATGGTCACCATGAAACCATAAAAAATTCCTATTAAGCCCAAATAAAATGTATTGAAAGAGAATATGAGTATGGATTATGATGGTTGTGCATACAAATGACCAAACCTAATACAAATATAATTTCCCTTTCTATCTAACTCCTTCCAACACTATTTCACTCAAACCTCCCTCATTTTTGTTCTAAAACTATGTGCTACTCATGTCAAAACAATCTATGGCTTCTAGATAATTTATAACATTAAACGCAAGGTATATAGTCTAATATAATATAAATATTTTATAGGGGTATGTGTAGGATCATGATGGGCCAAAAAGTGGTGATATGTGGGTATGTGTAGGGTATGTGGCTGCCAACTTTTTTTATACCCAAAATTGATGAAACGAAAAGGGTTTATAAAGGAGATTCTCAACTTTCCACCAATATAAATTATGCTTTACTTTGAATTTAATCAATAACTATTATTCATTTTCTATTTGAATTATGACTAAAGTACTGATTGATAGGTTAATTGAAAAGAATCTACAACTTTTAAATGGTTATCACATTTTTTGAATCCGAAGCATGCATCAAATTCTATGCTTCACATACTATAAGATTAAAAAAAAATGAATTTCATGAAGTTTTGACCAAGTTAAGATGGTCAGACATATGAGTTTTTATTTTTTTAAAATTTGTAATAAAAAAATCATAATTAATTATTTACTTAGAAAAAAATTACAAAAAAAATATGCATCACATCGGGACATGAGTCCTCTACTTATATCTAAAATATTATAAAAAGATATTATCATTTTATTGTGGTTAGGGTGGTCAAATAGACACCTACTTCTTATTTTTTCCCTGAAATTTAAGTACTACTGCATTGAAATTTCAAATTTTGACCTCGGAATAGATTTTTAAAAAAATAAACCTAGCAGTTTATAAACTACATTCATTTTTTTACAAATTCTGTTCTTACATATTTTTGAAATAAAATAGATAACTTATTCAAATTTTTACGTCAAGTTGCCTAACTCTGATTTTTCTAAATTTTTCGCCACTTAAGGGTCCTTTTTTCCATGATGATCCTGCACATACCCATATATAGGTCCTTTTGGATGTCTAATAGAATTTATCATGCTTGATATACATATTTTCTTAATTTTGTATGAAAATCCTTGTGAAAGCAAGGAATGGATTCATAGAAGGTTAAGTTATTTAATCCTCTCTAATTTTTATTTTTTTAAAACACAATCAACCAAATCCTTAGAAAAACCTAGCTACTCACTCTTCACTTAGTGCACACTCATATAATGCATGAAATTAACAAAAAGTTCCTATATAGTCAATAAAACTTAGACTTAATCCTTTTGATTTTCATGTTAAGGATATCTTTTATTCAATATTGAGCCTAAATAATATTTTCACACCTTCAATACAAGTGTAACGCCGTAAAACCCCGTAAAACACACACAATGCAAATAATTTTTTAAACAATTAAATTAAACATGTAACAACACTTAACCATAATTCACATAGCACATTACATCACATTAACACACTTAGTTCTCTGGGGCATGCGAGGTTACATCGCAACAACTAACCTGAAATAAAAAAAAGATTACAACAATATCATTTATAATGATAACCAAGGATAAGGATACATCCAATAACCATGATGCGAGAATATTAAACATCGCATAATTACATCCATGATAAATCTCTTAATAGAGTTACAAAAGAGCCTAACTATTACATCATCGTTATAATATTACATTACAATTTTCTTTGATAAATGAATTACATTGAATTTCCAACATGGGGATTGATGGCTAAGGACAATGAAATATGGAAGTACAACTCATCATCGTACAACTCCACTCCAAGGAAAGCCGAAGACAAGACGCCGATGGGGAACCCAACTGCGCTAAGACGCTCCAATCTAACCATGTGAATTGGCAAGTAACTCACCCCCGTACTGAGAGGGTGACGCAGGAAGAACCCACCATGAATGTCAACCGACTAACCACAATATGAAATGAAACAAGTAATAAACTCAAGTATGCAATACAAAACCATCAACATTCACGCTGCATTCATTGCTGTCCAAGAACCTCATCACAATAACATGAAGTACATCAATTAACAATCATGAAACAATTCACACAAGAATTCAAAGAAACATCACAAAGAGATAACATCCAGAGGCAACAACACAAACAACAAGGGTGTCAAGTGGAGAGTGTCATCGCATGGCTCTCATGGGATTTCCTGGCCCTTCCTCCAACTGAGGCGCCGGCACCCATCTATGGATATCCTAGCCCTTCCTCCTAACTCCAGGCACCGCACCATAGGTAGCTGATGTGGAGCCAATAGTCTCGGAATATCTAGACTATGACTATGCCACCACGTGCCTTCTCTCAGCCATCACTGGTCTAAGGTAGCCCTAATCCATAGCCTAGGAATCCAAAGTTTTATTATCTTGTCAATGTTTTACTACCCATCCCCCTAAATTCTATTTTTTAGGTTATCACTTGTTTAACTACTCTTACGTGGGTTCCCCTGGCACTTCCTCCATCTGAGGCACCGGCGCCAACGAAGAGCCACTCTCCCTATGACCCTTAACATATCTCAAAATAGGCAAGGGTTGAACTATAATAAAATAACGAAGTACCAAAACAAGAACCATGCGAGGCATTAGCCTTCTCGCATCACTCATAACCAAAAGATCTTACAACGCCGTCAACCCTTCCTAACATAAACCATTAAGTATCAACTCCCAAAGTATAACCAAGATGAAGAGAACATTAAAATTAAGCAAGCCTCTGGAACAAGGTTACAAAATCAACAATGGTTTCCCACATCGAAGAGTAAAGTTTACAGTAATTAAATGAAAAACGACAACCGAATCACGCAATTTCATAACTTAAGGCAAACAATTAACTCCATTACACAAAACACTCTAATTCTGAGTCCATATGAAGAACACAACAAGTTAACAATCCTATGTCAAAATAATTAATTCTTAACAAAGTACATCCTATAAATATAAAAAGAATACATTTAAAATCTCCAACCAAGGAACTCGAGAAACCATTGAGAATTAAAACATGCGATAACAATTTCACTATCATATCTAATTTATTTCAATTAATAACTCATAAAAATTCCAACTTACAATTTTTATAAATACATTCAAATCCATAACTTCTATACTTACAACCATCTAGATCAATAATACAACTTATTACAAAAATATACTATATATATATATATATATATATATATATAAATCTATATACATACTCACCTAATATATATATATATATCTATCCACTAACACCTTTCTTTCTTATAATTCTCAAAACTTTACCAATAACAAAATGAATGTACTCATACCCAAATTATGAATATACACACATTATATATATATATATTAAATCAAACTATACTAAATATATAAATCAAATTATACTTCAAGCAAATATATATAAATGCTATATTAATAAATATACACAATTTAAATTTAAAACAACCAAACTTTAACAAATTTTAATAATTAATAAAAAAAATTTGTGCTGGGCAAGTCCGTCTCCCAAAAGGGGATTTCTGCCAAATTCCCCACGGACTGCGGCGCGGGCGTACCGGTGACGACGCCGGTACAAATCATGGGTCGGCAAGCAGTAAGGTGGGAGGGGTACGGCCCCTCGAAGGCCGTCCCTCTCCTCTCCCATATTAAAACTTAAATAAAATTTTATTTATAAATTTTATTTTATTTTATTTTAATTTTTGTTTATGCTTTTTGTTTAAAAATATAACTCCGTCCTGGTACAGACGCTGATGAAACTCAGCTAAAATTTTATTTCCAAGAATAACAAATTTTTGACTATTTAAAAACAGACTTTTAATTTAAGAACAATAATATAAGAGTATATGAAAAAATGTATATATATATATATATGTAAAATATATATATATATATATATGTATAGATACAGAGAATTATTTTTCTTTTCTGTGTAAATACAGAAATATATTACAACTTTAAATAAATATAATCTATATATATATATATAATATTAAAGCTACATAATCACAGAGAATTTAATGTTCTGTGTAAAATACAGAATACTCACAGGTTTTAAAGCAATACATATAAATGATCATTAAAATATAATATTTCAAAAATATTAAAATACACAGATTGATCTCTTCCACAGTAATATAACAGAGAGAAACGTATTCATACAGAAATTGACAGAGTTCCTTTTCAGTTTGCTTGCAAAATAAGATTTCTAATTTCAACATGCATTTTATTTTCAAAGAAAAAACCTATTTGTTCATTCATTTTCCTAATCAAAGGAAATCATTTAAATCTAGATCACAGACAGATTCTTTTTGTTTATTTGCCACACAAATTCAATCAAATCATATCCTTTATTTATTTATTTTGCAGATTCAGAAAATCAAAGGTAGAGACGGAAACCTGGAATCCTGCGCTTCTTGGAGAATCTGAAGAAGTTGGTTCCTGACGGCCTTTACGAAGAGCCCTCCTCCTTCTTGCTTCGAATCTCCTCTGAGTCACCGTGCTCAAATCTCGAACCCGATCTTTTCTTCAGAAGACTCCAAAATAACTAGTAATAGATTTCCAAACCCTCTCTCTAACTCTCTTCCAATTAACAAAAGATCCAAAAACCCATATTCTGTTCAGGTTCAAAATACCGAATAACTTGTGCCCTCTCTCAATCCCTAATCTCTTGTGTGAGAAAAACTTCCAAAAATTCTTAATTAATTAAAAGATAATATCCCTCTTTTCTCAAAAACTCTAAAAATCAAGAATAAAAGAAAACTCATTCTTTAAAAGCCAGCTTTTTTTAATTAGATCTGTATTCTCATTGGTTCAAACAATCCTTTCATTCTTTTATTTGTTTTATTGTTTTAATTTCTATTTTTACCACTTTTCTTGCACATCACATTATCTATTTAATTTAAATAATTTATTCTAATAATTATCTTCAATCAGATAATTAATTGAAATAAATAACACACATTTAATATTTAATTATCATTTAATTGAAACATATGACTTTATAAAAATTAAATAACACATTTAAATATTTTCATACCAATAAACCAACATTAAAAATGCACACTTATTAACCACCTTTAATTAACAAATTCACAACTTGTAAAATATCAACATCAATTAAATAATCATAACTTATAAAATACCACATTAAACAAAAGACGACAAAATACAAAACACAAACCACAAATGATGACAATTACAAAAATGAACAATACCAAACAACGAGACGACCTGACATCATGGGACGGGAGGACTTCATCGTCACCTCTGTATCAACATTTATCCGTTGGGTTATTTGGTGCTCGCCCTGTCCTGCCGAAGCAGGTGGAATCAAGACTTATACCTGCAATCCTGCATACAAACGAAGTTGTGTACATGTGCATACATATATATATAATCATCAAAGTATTAAATCAAAGTACTGCATTGTGAGAAGGAATCGCAACATAGCAGGGCACTCCCGAACGAGTGATGCCATATTGTCCTTCATCACACCTATTCTAACAATTATAATCTATCTGATAAAATAACATTTCTAAACTAACAATTCATCTTATAACATATCTAATTAAATCACTGCATCATATCATAATTTTGAAAATCAACTAACATCTAACCAACCACAATGTCCAATGAAATAATCAAATCCTCAAGTGCATAAACATAATCACCAATAGTCTACTAATGGAATACAGCATCATCAAATGTCTAACTATCCAACTCAAACAATATCATCATTGTCATAAGAAGCAAACAACCGCATTGAAAAATACTAAATCCTACCAGTAAGAGGAGGGGTATTACATCCTCCCCCTCTTAAAATCGGCTTACTCCTGGAAGCCGGTAAATAAAAGGAAATAAGATTCCCTAATACGGGAGGCATCCACCCACACCAAGACGGTGAACTAATCACCAACAGAAACTAGTATCAAGCTCACACAAGAAGTAAGAAATAATAATACAAGCATTAGTAACATGGGGGTATTACATCCTCCCCCCCAAGGATATGGATTACTCCAGGAAGCCATTAAACAGATAAGAGTAAGCACACAAAAAACATGCAAAGATCACGCCAAAAACCACACACATAACTCACATCACTGGAAACCACATCACACAACGACACAAGGGTTCATAGTGCATCCTTGATAGGAAGGATATCGGTGCATTGCGCACTACACCGAGGGTCCTATCCTTTCCCATCAGTTTCCTACACCATTTCCCTGAGACCGGCTAACAGAAAGAACTTAGGTTCACAACAACCACAACAAAAACATGAAACTCTAGACTCAAGGGACTAAACGTAAGGTTACATAGTGAGCACACATAGTGCCTAGTGTATGAACCTTGGCTCTGATACCAAGTTGTAATGCCCGTCGTGCAAACCCCAGAGAACACACACAATGCAAATAATTTTTTTTTAAAACAATAAGATTAAACAGGTAATAACGCTTAACCATAATTCACATAGCACATTACATAACATTAACATACTTAGTTCTCTGGGGCACGCAAGGTTACATCGCAACAACAACACGGAAATAAAAATAAAGATTATAACATAACCATTAACTTTATAATAATCATAAACAATGTTACATCCCATAACCATGATGCGAGTATAGTAAACATCACATAATTACATCCATGATAAATCTCTTAAAAGAGATACAAATGATCCTAACTATTACATCATTGTTTCAATATTACATTACAATCTTTGATACATGAATTACATTGAACTTCCCAACATGGGGATTAATACAAGAACAATGAAATATGAAGTACAACTGATCACTGGTACAACTCCACTGCGGAAAGCTGAGAAGACAAGACGCTGATGGGGAACCCAATGGGTGCGGAGCACATTCCACCCAACCATGTGAATTACAAAGTAACTCACCCCCCGTGCTCAGAGGTGACGAGGAAGTGAACCCGACCATGAATGTCAACCGACTCAACCACAATATGAAATGAAACAAGTACAACTCAAGTATGCAATGCAAAACCATCAACGTTCACAGACCATGAGACAAGTTAAAAACCAAGAACCTCATCACAATAACATGAAGTACTATCAATTAACAATCATGAAACAATTCACAAGAATTCAAAGAAATATCACAAAGAGATAACATCCAGAGGCAACAACAACGAAACAACAAGGGTGTCAAGTGGAGAGTGTCATCGCATAGCCCTCATGGGATTTCCTGGCCCTTCCTCCAACTGAGGCACCGACACCCATCTACGGATATCCTGGCCCTTCCTCCTAACTGAGGCGCCGGCACCATAGGGTAGCTGATGCGGAGCCAATAGTCTCTCGTGAAGACGAGACTATGACTATGCCGACCACGGCCTTCTCAGTCTATCACTAGTCTAAGGTAGCCCTAATGCATAGCCGAGGAATCCAAAGTTTTATTATCTTGTGTGTTTAAACTACCCAACCCCCTAAATCTATTGTTTAGGTTATCACTTGTTTACTACTCTTTCAAGGGTTATCCTGGCCCTTCCTCATCCGAGGCGCCGGCGCCCACGAAGAGCCACTCTCCCTCCTATGACCCCTAACTTATCTCAAAACAGGCAAGGGTTGGACTATAATAAAATAACAAAGTACCAAAGCAAGAACCATGCGAGGCATTAGCCTTCTCGCATCACTCATAACCAAAAGATCTTACAACGCCGTTCAACCCTTCCTAACATAAACCATTCAGTATCAACTCCCAAAGTATAACCAAGATGAAGAGAACATTAAAATTAAGCAAGCCTCTGGAACAAGGTTACAAAATCAACAACGGGTTCCCACATCGAAGAGTAAGGTTTACAGTAATTAAATGAAAAACGACAACCGAATCACGCAATTTCATAACTTAAGGCAAACAATTAACTCCATTACACGAAACACTCTAATTTTGAGTCCATATGAAGAACACAACAAGTTAACAATCCTATGTCAAAATAATTAATTCTTAACAAAGTACATCCGATAAATATAAAAAGAATACATGCAATAACTCCAACCAAGGAACTCGAGAAACCATTGAGAATTAAAACATGCGATAACAATTTCACTATCATATCTAATTTATTTCAATTAAAAACTCATAAAAATTCTAATTTACAATTTTTATAAACACAATCAAATCCATAACTTCTATACTTACAAACCATCTAAATTAATAAAACTTATTACAAAAATATTATATATATATATATAAATCTATATACATACTCACCTATATATCTATATATATCTACTAACACTTTTCTTTCTTATAACTCTCAAAAATCTTACAATAAACAAAATGAATGTACTCATACCCAAATTATGAATATACACATTATATATATATATATATATATATATATATATTAAATCAAACTATACTAAATATATAAATCAAATTATACTAAGCAAATATATAACAATATATATTAATAAATATACACAATTTAAATTTAAAACAACCAAACTTTAACAAATTTTAATCATTAATAAAAAAAAAATTTAAAAAAAACAAGTCCGTCCCAAAAGGGACTCCGGCCAGTCCTACGGACTGTGCGCGCGGCAGTCCGTATGACTGCTGTGCCAGTCCGTGGGCTGGCGCAGGGGCAGGGAGGGGGTACGGCCTGCGCCGTCCCTCTCCTCTCCCATATTAAAACTTAAATAAAATTTTATTTATAAATTTTATTTTATTTTATTTTTGTTTATGCTTTTTGTTTAAAAATATAACTCCGTCCTGGTACGGACGCTGTTGAAACTCAGCTAAAATTTTATTTTCAAGAATAACAAATTTTCGACTATTTAAAAAATAGACTTTTAATTTAAGAACAATAATATAAGAGTATATGAAAAAATGTATATATATATATATATATGTAAAATATATATATATATGTAAAGGTACAGAGAATTATTTTTCTTTTCTGTGTAAATATAGAAATATATTAGAACTTTAAATAAATATAATCTATATATATATATAATATTAAAGCTACATAATCACAGAGAATTTAATGTTCTGTGTAAAATACAGAATACTCACAGGTTTTAAAGCAATACATATAAATGATCATTAAAATATAATATTTCAAAAATATTAAAATACACAGATTGATCTCTTCCACAGTAATATAACAGAGAGAAACGTATTCATACAGAAATTGACAGAGTTCCTTTTCAGTTTGCTTGCAAAATAAGATTTCTAATTTCAACATGCATTTTATTTTCAAAGAAAAAACCTATTTGTTCATTCATTTTCCTAATCAAAGGAAATCATTTAAATCTAGATCACAGACAGATTCTTTTTGTTTATTTGCCACACAAATTCAATCAAATCATATCCTTTATTTATTTATTTTGCAGATTCAGAAAATCAAAGGTAGAGACGAAAACCTGGAATCCTGCGCTTCTTGGAGAATCTAAAGAAGTTGGTTCCTGACGGCCTTTACGAAGAACCCTCCTCCTTCTTGCTTTGAATCTCCTTTGAGTCACCGTGCTCAAATCTCGAACCCGATCTTTTCTTCAGAAGACTCCAAAATAACTAGTAATAGATTTCCAAACCCTCTCTCTAACTCTCTTCCAATTAACAAAAGATCCAAAAACCCATATTCTGTTCAGGTTCAAAATACCGAATAACTTGTGCCCTCTCTCAATCCCTAATCTCTTGTGTGAGAAAAACTTCCAAAAATTCTTAATTAATTAAAAGATAATATCCCTCTTTTCTCAAAAACTCTAAAAATCAAGAATAAAAGAAAACTCATTCTTTAAAAGCCAGCTTTTTAATTAGATCTGTATTCTCATTGGTTCAAACAATCCTTTCATTCTTTTATTTGTTTTATTGTTTTAATTTCTATTTTTACCACTTTTCTTGCACATCACATTATCTATTTAATTTAAATAATTTATTCTAATAATTATCTTCAATCAGATAATTAATTGAAATAAATAACACACATTTAATATTTAATTATCATTTAATTGAAACATATGACTTTATAAAAATTAAATAACACATTTAAATATTTTCATACCAATAAACCAACATTAAAAATACACACTTATTAACCACCTTTAATTAACAAATTCACAACTTGTAAAATATCAACATCAATTAAATAATCATAACTTATAAAATACCACATTAAACAAAAGACGACAAAATACAAAACACAAACCACAAATGATGACAATTACAAAAATGAACAATACCAAACAACGAGACGACCTGACATCATGGGACGGGAGGACTTCATCGTCACCTCTGTATCAACATTTATCCGTTGGGTTATTTGGTGCTCGCCCTGTCCTGCCGAAGCAGGTGGAATCAAGACTTATACCTGCAATCCTGCATACAAACGAAGTTGTGTACATGTGCATACATATATATATAATCATCAAAGCATTAAATCGAAGTACTGCATTGTGAGAAGGAATCGCAACATAGCAGGGCACTCGCGAACGAGTGATGCCATATTGTCCTTCATCACACCTATTCTAACAATTATAATCTATCTGATAAAATAACATTTCTAAACTAACAATTCATCTTATAACATATCTAATTAAATCACTGCATCATATCATAATTTTGAAAATCAACTAACATCTAACCAACCACAATGTCCAATGAAATAATCAAATCCTCAAGTGCATAAACATAATCACCAACAGTCTACTAATGGAATACAGCATCATCAAATGTCTAACTATCCAACTCAAACAATATCATCATCGTCATAAGAAGCAAACAACCGCATTGAAAAATACTAAATCCTACCAGTAAGAGGAGGGGTATTACATCCTCCCCCTCTTAAAATCGGCTTACTCCTGGAAGCCGGTAAATAAAAGGAAATAAGATTCCCTAATATGGGAGGCATCCACCCACACCAAGACGGTGAACTAATCACCAACAGAAACTAGTATCAAGCTCACACAAGAAGTAAGAAATAATAATACAAGCATTAGTAACATGGGGGTATTACAAGTTCCCTTAGAATGAAACAATGCACACTATTCAAGAAACTAGGTACAAACCACTTATCTTGTTTGGGGTATTTTTGTTGGATCTTTTTTGGCCTACTTTGGTTGGACCTTTACCACCTTGTGAATATTTTATTTGCAAGGCTTATTTTGTGTACAAGACTAGATTTTTGACCACCAACATTGTCTTTCCTCCATCTCATGCTATTTATATGAAAGCATCTATGTGTGTGTAGGAACATGCTTTGTATTTTGTGCCTTCCTCCTTGAGGGTTACAAACAAGCACACTTTCATGGATAGACCTTCTTCTACAACAATTTTGCAACTTTTAGTGGTGTCTGCTATTTTTTCTACTATGCCTAGCATAGAAAAGGAAAGGTTCCCATTTTGGTGAAATCTGAGTGTTAGGTTCTCCAAAACCTGGTTTTTCCTATAATCCCTTGTCCTACCTTGTATGGTAACAAGAAGCATGCAACCAGAGTTAGTTCTTCTCATGTTTTCTCTTTCATCTTAACCCTTGAGGCTTCCTCCTATTCCTCTACCTACCTCTAAAGAAGATAAAGGAAAGGAGCTCGTAGTCGAGATTATGATATTAGTTTTTTTGGCACCTCTCGTTCCCCCTAAGGAGCCTATTCTTTCTTTGGTAATGACTTTGAAGATTACTCAATCAATAGAGAGTGAGATTGTAGAGTCTTATTAGTCTTCTATTCCCAGTATCATAACTCTCAAAACCAACTTAGGAATGAATGTAAGTGTCATCGACAAGCATTTTCTTGGGAGTGTGCTACCTTGCAAAATATTGAGGGTGAGCCTTCTGTCTCTATGTCTACTTCTATCTCTAATTATATTGCTTCTATTTTTGTTCCTATTTTTGTTTCTATTGCTTCAATTTTTCTTTTAGCTTCCTTAAAGGATCCTAATGAACATTACCCTAAGTGGGTTCAAGTGTTCATCACTCCCTCTTCAGATCCTCCTTTAATCATTTCTTTATCTAATCTTCCTCCTATTTTGAGCCTGTGAATATGCTTCACATGAAGTTCATATCTACTATAGCTCCTTCTAATTCTTCTCTTTCTTTTGCTTTGGAAATGAGGGTTTTGCATCCTCCTCTTAAGTCTAAATCAGAGCATGACCTCATTTTGAAGGATATTTGTAAAAAGAATTATTTTCTTTCTCTAGCTCGTTCTACTTTGGGTTGTTCCATTCTTGTGGTAGAGAAGTATCCTTCTTGCCTATATTTTACCACTATCCCTCTCTTGAAGGTGGTCAATGACTTCTATGCTTCTTAGCCTCCTTATGTTCAGTCACTACACTCCACTTCAGAGAAGTGCATGTGGGATCCATAGGATGATATTTCAACTCTATCATCCATCTTTTCTAGATCGATGATGTTAAACTCACAGTAAATCCTGGATAAGTATTTTTAGGTAGCCTCCTCCTTGGATCTTGTTGCAAGTGAGTCAGCTAACATTGTTCTTGTTGTCCTCCTTTTGCAAGCTCATCATCCCTCCCCTTATGATCCTCTCAATTGGGAGTAGGATGATTTGTTAGAGGTGCTTGACTAGAACTTAATACCTTTTCATATTTAGATTATATTTGTGTGTTTGTTTGTGTTCCAATGTAATTATTTTTTTATGTTTCTCTATTCCCCTAGAGGACCCTTGATACCCTTTTAGGTAGTTGGATACATGAGAAAATATTTCATAACTTCTTCTAGATATATGTCATCATTCTTTTATTTTTCATAAATTAATTTTATTTTCACATTGGGGACGATCAAAGCATCAGGGCATTAAGGCCTCTTCCATGTTAACCTAATTTTTTTTGTCTTCATGTGCTCATCTTCTCATTCCAATCTATTTTGGGGGTGATGAAATTTCATATAATTTACACTATATATACATTTATGATTAGTTCTAACCTTGAATACTTGGATCCCCCTATACTTTCAATCTCTTTATCTTAGCTTTTTCTTGATGTTATGGATTCTATCTGTTATCTCTCACACGATAACGTTACTTGGATACATCTCACTATGTATGTCATGACACAACATCTCTATTTATCTTTATTTTCCTTATAATGACTTGGGCTCCTTTTGTAGCACATATCATTCTAAGGGGGGCTACCATATAAAGTTATTCTTATTTTTCAGAAATATGTCTTAATATTTTTTAAAAATGTTGATGTCTTATGAGTTGTCATTTATCTTGGGGGTAACTTGACTAGACTTATCTATCCTATAATTGTCTTTCAACATAGTTTGCAACATCCACATGCCTATTAGCTTGTCATATGGTCTCTAGCATAATACAACTTTCTAGCCATGATTATCAACACCACCTTTTTATTTGATCAAATTTATCATGTCTATTTTTTGTGTTTTTTCCTAATGTGTTTTTCTATAGTTAACATGTTTGTGGTGAATTTGTAGTTAGGTTTGCAAGATAGAAGATCCATGTCCTGGCTCAACTTTTCAATTACATGTACAAGATCAAAGACCTATGTCCTCTTCATATTAGGTATATTCTCTTCAACCTCTTTCCCTCTCTACTTTAGCTCACATTTGTTAGAATTCGTATGCTCACTAAAGTGGGGGCAAATGTAATGCCATGAATTATATCCTATACAATTTTAGATCCCATGAGCCTCCCCTTTATATAAATTAAAGATAATAATACAATCTTCATCACAACAACTTCTTCGCCTCCATTCTATCTTATTACTCTTCAACTATACTACATTGAAGCTTTGGTATTATCTGTTGGAAAAACAAGGACAAACAACTGAGAGGGGGGTGAATCAGTTGTCATAGATTTATCAAACTTTTCAACCTTAACATAACTTATTCTTAGATTTGATGAATTAGCAATTAATCACAAGCAATTAGCACATCAAAGACAAAAGAGAACACCAATATTTTTTGCATGGAAACTGTATTAGGGGAAAAACCATGGTGGATGTTAGTCCATAGTATTATACCTTGTTAAAAGTATGATAAGAATAATATGGGGAATGCACTTGCATTTAGGCACACTTCCTAGAGCTCACTGCTCAATTACAAAGGAAGGATCACTGCCTTATAGACAAAGAGATTAGATCCATAGGGTGGTGAGCTGAAAGAATAGCTTCTCCACAAAGCTTGATTACAGTTCCAGTTAAGCACAAAAAATTTCTTCACACTTCGCACAAACTTCTCCACATTCTGCTCTGCACTTGAATGATAAAACACTATGTGCATACTAGCACTTTGTTTGTCACTCTTTCATACACTACTTCACTCCAAAATTTTGTCTTATATATCCACTACACAAATTTACAATAACAAAACTATCGGCCATAAATAAAATATGAAAATATAAAACATATACATGACGTTGGCCCGATTTACAAATCAATTTACAATGTGAATCAAACTCAGTTGGCCAATATTGAGTTATGGTCTGAATCAACATCTTCAACAAAAAAAAACCTCAATTGATTTCTCCTTGAAGACCCACAACACACAACAACCATCATGTCAGACAAGAACATGAAAACCCGAACAAGCAAAGGAAAAGTCATCAACCACAAACACCTCGATCAAGGCAGACATGCAACAAGGATAGAGCACAATCTAGAAGCATCCACAAGAATTAATGACCATAAGAGAAACATCTGTAACAACTGAGCTTACTGAAATCACTTCAACTTCAATCAGGGGCACCAAATGAAGTCACAGAAAAACTGTCAGAACACTTCTATTCACAACACAATCAAATCTTCATGTGGACCTCTAAAAATTTTGGTGGATAGACTAGATACACTCATCATGAAACCCTTTAGACCATAACACTTGATGATCAACGTACTGAACAATTCACCTTCATGACCTCCACAGTTCCACTCGCAACCTGCAACATTTCTTTTAACAATTTTCTCAATATCCTCGACATATTCACCTTCCAATACGATCAATGCTAATAGTGTTGACATCAATGACAACCACATATCAACAACACAGCTATAACATCCAACATTATCAACATACTTCTCTCAAGCTTGGAGATTGCAGCTTCTCCCCTTTGTCATTCTCATTTTACTAAAGGAAGTTAACTGTGATTTCTTCATTACATTATCTTTTAATCTAGTTAGCATACGGTTCTAGTATATACATTTCTTCTTCTATCATGTTTATTTTATTTCTCTATATCCTGTCTAGTTGTTTGTGGAGGTGTAAACAACAAAGTGGGGATTTGACAAAGGAAAATCTCTAAACAACCCCATCACTTTTCCCTAGTCTTATGTGCGTAGGTACTGATGATATTTCTTTGCTAAAGACTTCATATCTTGTTCCTTTATGAGTATTTTCTTCCTTTCCTCTCACTTTATCATCCATTTCTCATTTAATTTTAATTATTTTAATTTCTATTACTTTCTATCACTTTCTCACACTTTAATGGATCCAGTTATTAGAACTATTATTTGTCACTTTGTTGGTTTTTGATACATTCTCACTTTTAGGTCTATGCAAGATTCTTGTGTCATAGGGACGTTCGTGACTGCATTTCCATCCTTGATCGAGAGCTTGTTAGTTTTTCCAAAAGACCTTTGTGACCTACTTTTTCAATTTTTGGAACTCTACCCTTTAATTCGATGTAAAACATAAATAGAAACTCGTCATAATTTTATCTGGTCACCTGAGTTATGTCTTTTGATGTAGTTTAGGACTATTTATTCCTTGATTCCTCGTCATCTTGAGAGTAGCAAATTTCCTCTACAATTTTTTCCCCTTGTAATTTAGATATTGTCCGTAGGAGCTTAAATTGAATTTGCATTGTAAATTAGAAAAAATAACCAATTAAATGTGGATGCAACACTATCAATATAATAGTAAATCTATTGCTTTAATTTCATTTATATTTTTACTCTGCAAATTATAAATGTTATCCAATAATTACTTCTAGTTTAGTGTTATTCAAATTAGATCAAATAGAAATACTTAGGTAATAAGTAGCATGATTAAAACTATAGATACATTTTTGTATGAGGAAAATCATGATTCTACAAGGAGCTAATATGAGTTTATATACAATATCTTACATCTTGTAACTTTTACAATTTTCTCATTCATGTAAACTCTTAAATTGATAAAAAAATTATTCATCTTCAATAAAAAATGATAGACATTATCATCTTATCACATAGAAGAATATTAGTGTATTATTTATGAAATCACATATTGCTAACACTAAAAAACATCCCAAAATGATAATCATGTATTCTAGACTATATGAGTATCTATTTTTCCTAAATAATTGAATGAAAATGTGGATTCTTATTCATCCCGAAGCTTTAGGTGCATTTCTTGATTTACATTGTAATGTATGTTTCTTAGCTTCATTTATTGATTATGTAACCTTCAAAATTGAGCTTTATTTACATTGTGGTAAAATATTTGACTTTTATTTCTATACTAATTAAATATGGACTATGAAATTGTGGTTGTGGTTATGACTATTCTCGACACAAAATAGCATGTCTAAACCATCATGCTATGATTCTAATATACAAAACCATCTTATGATGAACCATTAGCTAAGGTGATTAATGGAACCTACAACAGTCATTAACATGATGCTTTTCCTTATGCTCCTTTTCATCATGCAATTGTGTTTTATTAAAGGGAGTTTTATTTAAGTATTTATAATGCATAAAGATATTTTAGTAGCAAGAAATCAAGTTTTAAATTAAAAAATATGTTTAAAAGAATTGAATTGTGAATTTCTGGTGAATTGGTATTTGCATTTGTATTCGCTTTTTTTTTTTTTAAGTTTAAATTGTGATCTAGTGGACTTAGAACATTTTAAAACTAAGTGTCGTGACTAGTGATGATGTAAAAGAAAAATTGTATATTTACGTTGAAGGCGTGTCCCTATTTGAGTTCTTCAACTCAATTTGTCTCCAAACGACTGAAAATCCCTAAGAGGTTTTGCAAGGTGGTTAAATAAATCTCAGTCATTCATCATTTTTTGTCAATTATTCAGCTATTTTTAGCCACTTTTCATTGCTTTCCCTGCCATTATTGGTTTCCACTCCTCCAAACTCTTCCTCATTGGCATTGACCTTTTGCTCCTCCAATTTGGTGAGTTGCAGCTTGAAAATAAGGTTTCGGCAAGGGTTTTAGAGTATGTTTATTAAAATTTAAATTACTATCAAGATCTTAATAATGAGCACAGTTAGGTAACTTTAATGTTATGGCATCTTTTACCCTACGTAGTTAAGTATATATTAGCATAATTATATAATGTAAATTTTATATTATATTGTTTTAACAAAACTATTATATATATATATATATATATATATATATATATATATATATATATATATATATATTCTTTTAACAAAACTATTTAATAGTTTTTTTAAAAGAATATAATACAAAATTTACATTATATATTAATTATGCTAATATATACTTATATGTGGGAAAAGGATGTCCTAACGTTAAATACTGTTATTAAAAGTCTTTATTATATTTTATAATTACTAATTAATATATTAATATTTTATATAATAGAGATTAAAGTATATACAATATAATTATATTTATTATTATATATAATAGTATATGTAGGTTATATTATTATATATATTATATTCTATAATATAAATATTAAAATATTATAATTAATAGTTAATATATTTCTATATAGATCAAATTAAATTAATTTATAAAAATCTCATAGTTTAATTGATCTTTGGATAGATTAGGAAAAAGAAAATTATATGTAAGTTAATATGTTAGAGCTTGTGGTGAATATAATAGTTAATACGTAAAATAAAATAAAAATATATAAATATTATTATATAATAAAAATAAAAAATACAATTAATAATAATAATAATAATATATAAACAATATCATTTTTAAAATGATTTACCAATTGACCTCATGTACTACACAACATATGGCAAATTCACGCCAGCAATTCATCAGTAAAATTTCCGTTCCTCTGACCGTACTACACAAATGTATGAAAAAAAATTCATATTTCCCTTAATTGACCTTCTACCTCTTACGATGTACCTATTGGACACGAATGCGATTGCTATTTTAGATGCTTATATAAAATACCCAACAATTTCTTGTTTTGTTATGATTGTATTTGGACAAAGAAGCTCATGAATTATGAATTGACATGTTATGATATAAGTTATAAATTGTATGTGATTGTATAATATATTTTTTATTAATGACAATTAATGATTTGTATTATTTAAATATTTTTTAATCAATATGAAATTGAAATTTCAAGATTAATGTGTCAGAATTTATATTTATTCAAAATAATGATTTAGATTACTGATCTTAAAAATAATACTTTAGATTAATGATTAAAAAAAATTCAGTCCACAAAATGTTGACAAATCTGTTAAATCACCTCTAAACTGTGGCTAAACCAAATTTCAATCACCACTAAAATATTTTTAGTTGAACAGTTTTTCCATTTACTGCTTCACATCACATCTCACAGCTATAAAAAAAATCAAATCAAATCAAATCTGCGTTATATGAAATATCTTGTCTCAGGCACCTGTTTACACGTCTATCTCCAGAACTGGACTTGATGGTTGTGGGGTTATGTAAAAAAAATAAGTTTCTAGATTATGATATATTTAATTATGAACTATCTTGTCTCAGGCACCTGTTTACACGTCTATCTCCAGAACTGGACTTGATGGTTGTGGGGTTAATGTAAAAAAAATAAGTTTCTAGGTTATGATATATTTAATTCATATTTAATTCCCACCAGCAAAGTAGTTTGCAAACTCTCTGTATAGGTAGATGGAAGAAGTAATGGCTAAGTATTCCCAAGAAGACTTGAAAGGCAGAGCATAAAGTCTTCCCCATGATTTCAAATTTGATACATGTTGGAAGAGCTTAAGTCGGTTACCACATTCATTTGACTCTGATTATTACTGAACTGTGAAGTCGTGGTACTGTGCATACTCCAAATGTAAAACCAATTTTAAATAAATTTCGAGCAGACCCAACTGAAGAATCAATGTTGTTAATGCACTTGGATAAGCACTGTTGCATTAAGTCAAAGTCTCACAGAGTGATGTCAGTGTTACGTACTGACTGTATTTATTAATTAATTTGAAAATAAAAAGTTGGTCTTTTTT
>VDFB02270651.1:322635136-322659105 GCA_007258455.2 Sequoia sempervirens | reverse complement strand
TATTCAAGTAGAAGTTAGAAAAATGGGGAAAGGTGCAGCCTCTCTTGCAGAGCATCTACCAAAAACAAAAAATAATTGAGGGTACTTTGATGCAATGCTAGAGGAAGAAAACAACTTAACTCAATTTCACTCCAATCAACTTATCAAAACTGAACCAAATCTTAACTTGTCCATTCAATTAGGACTCCTTTACCTTCATAAAACTCATGGATATAAGACATCAGACTAAGTTCAAAGCACACAATCCCTTAAAAACTTATTAAACACTTTAAATAGAATAAATTTAATTGGTTCAACAAAATTCCCAACTTTGATATATCCAATATAAAAACTTCTCAAAACAGACTCTCCTAATCGGCAAACTAGACCCTTTTAGGCCCTATCAATAAGCAACTTCTCAATTCCAAGCCTATTTCCACTTCTTAATGCTTCAAACATACATAAATATCTCTGTAGAACATGAAGGAATCATTCTCCAAACTTACTTCATGATAATTCATCAAACATGTATTCTAAACCACCATTCTTGACTAAAAATTAGGATTGTTACATCATTGTCATGGCAAGACAGTCATTAAATGGACTTCAAAAACTTGAAAAATCACCAAAAAAAATCTTGAAATAGATTCACAATACCTGTAAAAACCTTTTAAAAGCAATATATTCAAGAATGAATAAAAAACAATAAACAAATTCTTTAATTCTCACTATACACTATGCTTTTTCCTAATTTTTCACCAAAATATGGCCTAGGGCATCATGATTTTAAAAGCTAACTATCACCACTCAATATAAAACTTTGAGAAATGAAAGAGTACACAAAAATAGACATTATTAATAAATTTCAAGTGATTCCATTAGTTAGAATAAGAGAAATGCAATTTTCTTTTAATTTTGTTTACCCTAGCAAGGGTTTTGAACCGTCTTCAGTAAACAAGCCATAACTTACTCAAATTTGCATGAAATTGAGTGAGAAAAAAAGGAGAATACTATATACTCATAGATTAATCATTCCAAATGACTTTCCCACAAAAATATGGCTATAAAAGGCCATACAATGCTTCACAATATTGTTTTACCTACAAAAACACATAAAATTTAATATAAAATAGGGTCTCTTTATTGTTTTCTCCATTATTTACATCCCCTCTACATCTTGCTCGAGGTTATCCATCAATTTAAATGTTTTATTGACCTTATAAAATGAACCAAACCAACCTTTCACCTACTTGACTCCTAAACTTCCAAATTTTGCCATTTGTCAATTTTTGCATTTTTACCTTGACAACAATTTTGCAAGATTTGCTTTTTTCCCACATTTGAATCCCTCAATACCTAAGAACCAATAAATTAAGTAATTACATGCTAAAAAGGTCCACCAAGACCTTGTTCTAAGAACAAAACACCTAGAACCTATTTTGGACCTCTTTTTACAACATTTTACAATTTTTGCAAATTGGATAAAACAACCTATCTAACGTTCATCTAATGGCCCAAACACCATGAACTAATATTCATCTCATTACCATGCTACAGGTAAAATTATCCACCATTTTGAAGAAATGAACAAGGAAGAAACTAACAGACGAAGAGCTCCAAACCTTCAAAGAAAACGAGAGAGAATGGTTGAGGGCATATCATGAAAATAAGTAATTGGAAAGGATTGATGAAAACAAGCCAATTGAAGAGGAAACTCAATCATCAAAAAGAGAAAAAAATTGGTAGAACAAAGGGCATGAATGCGAAAGCATCAATGTAGGACAAATTTAGATACCGTAGTTGGAGATACACCCTTTACCGAAAGTGAATACGAAGGGGTCACACCATTAAGCACAAGAGAATATGGAGGAACACCATATACCACAAGTGAATATGGTAGGACACCATCCACCTCATCTCAAGTTGAGAGTACATCATCACTTAGATTTGATGAAGAAGGTATGCCATCATCCCCACGTGAACCTCAAGGTATGTCTTCTACTCCACCCTCAATCGAAGGTACACAATCTATCCCACCTCAATTAAATATTGATGAAATTGCTAATGTTGAGATGTATGTGCCTAGGAAAAAACCACCTAGAATTTTACGTATAAAGCCAAAGTGTTTGATTAGTATTGATGAGGATATTTTGCAACACATGGAATGTAAGATTCCAACATGCACTTGTAGAAGATATGCTAATAAGATTTGGAAAATATTCTTTGAAAGGTTAAATGAGACCACAATATGTCAACTATTTATTGAAATGATGCAGGGTTTAAAGTATAGAAACATCATGAAGACTCTTGGGTTGAGAACATAGAATGCATCAAGTGAAAACACTATTGTGAAGAATCTAATGGATGATTATGAGAGTGTGGGTAAGACCTCATGCTCAAAAGATAGTAATGTCACTCGACATGTCATTACATCTACTTTGGTAAGTTATCAAACAAAGAGGGCTTGTCTCATTAAAAAGATGAGTGAACAAATCAAAATTAGTAGAAAAAATTTATCAAAAGCCATTCAAATGTGGAAAAGAATTGAGGGAACCAATTCAAATGAATTATGGGAATTCTCTGGGAGACTTCCATAAAAAGATTAAAAAAAATTTGAAGCATTGAGAACACTAATTGAAGAGTATTGGAAGAATAACACAAGGCCATCTCTAAATCAAAGGGATGTGATAAGAAGGAGAATTGTTAGTCGGAACCATGAGCCTCATCCAAAGAATTTTTGGATATGACTCAAACCAAATTTTTTCATAAATTTCAAAATGATTATCCTCAAATTAGTATTTCTCAAAGATTTTTTTGAAATGCTTAAACCTTTTTATGTCAAGATAAATCACACATGCACTACTTGTTGTTGTAAACTACATATTGAATTCTCTAACCATTATGATGTTTATCATTCTATACGTTTAGATTTTCATACTAATGATGTTTTGCAGGATTGTGGCATAGAAGCCCCACAAAAATATTCAAGAGATTTCTTATCAAAAAAATTATGTGAAATAGAGGATGGCCAAATATTCTACAAGACAACATGCTTGGATGGCTCATGCAAGCATTGTGTTGGCTTGCAACGAATGCCAATATGCCAACACATGGAAAGCACAAATGAGGTGGGATAGAAACTAGTAGAGTTTGGGAAGTATAAAATAGTGGCATATGTTACAAAAGATGGGTCTCAAGAAAAAATGTATGATTTGGTTATTTAGAAGATTCAAGTGTATCAGTTTATGTCAATGTTTCATTAAAAAATAGTTTATGAGTATGCAAGGCATACCCATAGAGCCAGATGGTTGGACATGCAATTCAAGCTATGCCAGGACACCTTTCTAGTTGGAAGCATAGTATTAGTGGTTGAATTTGCAGAAAAATACACTCTACAACCATAGTGTGAGGTGTAGTCATAGTATTACAACTCCACACAGGTTTCAATATTTGTGCACATAGCATTCATTCATGTAGTTGATTGTAGAGAGGACCAAAGGAAGGTATTGAGGGAGTATCACTTTTATATTAGTGATGATCACACACATTCTCTAGAGTTTGTGAAAGGTTGCTTCCAGATGTTCTATAGTGATTTGGCTTAGAGGGGCATAGCATACAGTCGGGTAATTGTGCAACATAGTTCAAGAACGTGCACATGTTATACTGGTTATGCAGGATGCATCTCACTATAGGTGTTCAACATATGTGGAAATTTTGTGAGGTTGGGCATGGAATGGGGGAGCATGATGGTGTAGGATCATGTGTGAAAAGAGCATTAGCACGAGAAGAGTTAAAGTATAAAGACAGTGCAAAGTTGATAGATGCAATATCAATCATCGAGTGGTGTAATGCTTTGATGGGTCCAAGTAATGAAGGTACATTTTTAGTTTGTAGATTTTTTTGGTTGATGGATGATACTAACATTGCACCATATGAGGATTTTTGTACACTAACAAGATTGAGTGAGTTACACTCTTTCCTTAGCTCAAATGCAGGTTCATGGAGTATCAATACATGGAAGATGACATGCTTTTGTTCTTCATGTACAATGCAAGCCTAGAATGATTGTGACTTAGGGGAGTGGGTTGACAAATGGTTGACAAGTTATCTTATCCCACATCACACGTATCACCCTCCAATGACATTGGAACTAACACAGATGGAATCATCGGTCGACTTTGACCACGTATCAAATCTAGTTCAACCAAGTAATATATCTACTTACTTATTATTTGAAATTCCATATTGTTATCTTACTTTGTAATGTATTCATAGTGTTGACTAATTTCAAGAGATTTGTTGCACATATTAATGTAGGGCATGTTTATTCAGTTATTGTAGATGAAGACAATGAAGAGGGAATAAAATATTACTTGTGTCATTGTATTGAGGCCAAAAATAAATTGGAGGCCCCATTTATAGATGGAGAAAACATCAAATACCCTACAGGCTTAGTTGTTGTTACTGGAACATGGCTTAGAAGGTACCCACATAAGAGTGTTAAACATTCGTTGTTTCAGGACTTTGACACACATCGTAATATTTTTCATTACTCAAACCTTGTCATCACATCCAATGTTCGTTTGACCAAATATGGGGGTAGACCTTTGAACAAGACCTTGTGGAAGGTTGGTGAGTCTAACTATGAGGCAATACTTGACACAATAAAGAGTAGAGTAGACCCGGATGGTTCGTTGGATTAATTTGTAAGTATATGCACATTGATTCTTATTAATTTTATACTTGTATGCACATTAATTTTTTTGATCATGCCAATTATATCATCTTCTTTTACTTTTCCTATTTGTAACCTGCTAAACATTGATTGGTGTCCCCTTGCAGAAAATGTACATTTATGAGCCATCCAAGAGAATCTCAACTAGAAAAGAAATGCAACATCCTTATTTTGATGATCTTGACAAATCTCAATTATGATTTTAAGCCATTACAAAAGTTCATGTGAAGCTTGGTGAGGGAATTTCAAGTTATTCATTTGAAGTTAACTTTATCATGAGAACCTATGATGTATACATTATAAGAGCATCTCGAATTTCAAGTTATTCTATTCATGAGAGGTGTTGTGTGCAATAGGTATCTTGGAACTCCCAGTGAAGACGTATGACTAGGAGCAACTAAGTTGAGAGACTAGCATGCCTATCTATAAGTGTCTTCCATCTATTTTCATTTCATTTCCATTTTGGATGCTCTTTCTTTCTCTTCTTTTACTTTGTGTATATGTAAGTAAACTACTAAAAATTGATTGGTCTCTCATTGCATAAAATGTTGATTTATGAGCCATCAAAGAGAATATCAGCCAAAAAATCAATGCAACATCCTTATTTTGATGATCTTGACAAATCTCAATTGTGATTTGAGCCCATTATAAAAGAGCATGTGAAGCTTTGCGAGAGAATCTCAAGTTACTCATTTGAAGTTAATCTCATAATGAGCTCCTATGATGTAGACATTATAATAGAATCTTGAATGTATGAGTGACATTGTAAAATATCTATGAAAACAGATTGCCTAAGGCATTATAATGAGATTTACTTGTAATGAGATTTACTGGAATAATGAAATTTGGTGTAGGGGTACCAAGGTTATTGAGCAAATTTGGTTCATGGAAGTCTTAATTTAGTTTTGGGTTTTGAGTTTTTTTCAATTGAATAAGGTCATATTGGACCAATTTATAATGTAATAAGTCATGTTAGTTGATTTTGAGGTCATTTTGGGTTTCATGTTGCATGTTTGTCAAAATGATGTAAAATTGTAAAAATTGAAAAGTTGTCAATGTGAAAAAAGTGCAAAAAAATGTAAACTTGAAGTGATTCTAATAGGAAGTATTTCTGATAGAAATACAGGGAGGAAATCAACTCACTTACATAATAGAAAAGGATTCCAACCTCCTTCCTTCCCTCAAAAATCAATCTTGGCTTATTTTTAACTTTGCACCTAGTCATTCTTGTAGGTCTGCAAACCTATTTTTCCCACCTTAACTCTCAAAATTCCTTAACAACCTCTACAACAAACCACCATTTTAATTTTAGGAACCCATTTAATCCTTCTTCAACATACATTAAACCCTCATAAGACTCTTTTGGATCAACTTTCATAAAACAAGAAATCCCCCTTTATTCTTCCTATCACATGCAAACCAACATTGGTGAGCATTAACTAGTCTGCCAAACCACCAATTCCTCCACTTTTAGGGTGTGATAAGCCCTCTAACATAACAAACACCAAAACCCTCTCTTTCAAAAGTTAGGTAAGGGTTTATTGGAAACCCATACTCCAAACCTTACCATAGCTAACCAAAGCTTGAAACACCTTCAAAAAGGTTTTCACAAGCTTAAAAGTTTAAGAGATATCACTGCCCCCAAAGATTTCTTCAAACCCTAGCACTAAACCACCATTTTCCACTAAAAAATGCACCATTTGACATCTTGGGAATCACCTAAAAACCCTATATTCACCTCCCTTGAATAAAAAACTTTGCACATATGTTTTATAACTAACTAATCCTTTTGATCAAGTTACAGAAGCATACAATGGGTGGAAGGCTTAATATGACATTTTAATACACTCAAAACCCTTAAAACAACGTATACAGACCAACCCTTAGTAATTGGCTTTTAAAATACACAAAATAACTTTAAATCCAACCAAACCAAAACTAAAATGGAGTTAAGTCTACTTCCCACCCAATTCCATTGAAAAAAGAGCACAATCACTTTGAGCTACGTTCAACCGGCTAGATCCCGTAAGGGTCCAAAGAGCAAAAGGGCAGCAATCTTTGACGAGGTACAACTCAGAAATCGTGGTGCTTACGAAATATCCATCTAAACTTAGGAGATCACATTAGGCCCCTATATAATAACCTCTCTCGGTTTTTGTTATCTCAAGGTAGTTTTCCCATAGTGTCCAGTTTTCACTTGATGGAAAAAGTGTCAAATGCAAGTAGTGCAAAGTTGCAAAGTGTTACAAATTTCATTCTGCAACTCATGTGACCAAATGGACTATTCAAATACATATGAATAGGTATGTTTACACTAGGCATGATCCTCTTTTTCACCCAAACACGTGGAATCACTATGAGCTACATTCAACTGGGTTGATCCCTTAAGGGTCCAAAGTGCAAAATGGCTACAAACTTCAACATGGTGTTACTAAGATATTGTGATACTTAGAAAATTCTTATCTAATTCTATGAGATCATGTTGGGCCCCTCTACAATAAACTCTCTATTTTTGTTATCTCAGAGTGGTTTTTCTGTGGTTTTCAGTTTTCACTTGATGGAAAAAGTGTCAAATGCAAGCAGTGCAAAGTTGCAAAGTGGTGCAACTTTCGTTCTGCAACTCGTGTGACCAAATGGACTGTTCCAACGCATATAAATAGGTATGTTTACACTATGAATGGTCCTATTTCACACCCAAACATTCGGAATTGCTCTGAGCTACATTCAACCAAATCGATCCCTTAAGGGTCCAAAGTGCAAAATGGCTACAAACTTCAGCATGTTATTACGCAGATACCGTGATGCTTAGAAACTTCTCATTTAAGCCTATGGGATCGCGTTAGGCCCCTCTACAACAACCTCTATCAGTTTTCACTATCTCTGAGACATTTTCCCATGGTGGTAAATTTTCACTTGGGGAAAAAGTTGTCAAATGCAAGTAGTTGAAAGTTGCAAAGTGGTGCAACTTTCGTTTTGCAGCTCGTGTGACCAAAAATAATGTTAGAATACATCCAAATAGGTATGTTTACACTAGGCATGTTTCTCTTTCACACCCAAACACACATAATCACTCTAAGCTATGTTCAACCAAATTGATCCCTTAAGGGTCCAAAGTGCAAAATAGTTGCAAACTTCAACATGCTATTACTTGGATACCATGATACTTAGAAAATTTTCATCTAATATTATGGGATCATGTTGGGAATCTCTACAATAACCTCTCTTAGTTTTTTCTATCTCAGAGGCATTTTCTTGTGGTGGAAAATTTTCACTTGGGGAAAAAGTTGTCAAATACAAGTAGTTGAAAGTTGCAAAATGGTGCAACATTCTTTTTGCAACTCGTGTGACCAAATGGACTATTTCAACATGTTTGAATAGGAATTTTTATACTAGGAATATTCTTTTTTCACACCCAAACATGCAAAATTGCTCTTAGCTACGTTCAAATGGATTGATCCCTTAAGGGTCCAAAGTGCAAAATGGCTGAAAAATTCAGCATGTTGTTACTCGGATACCGTGACACTTAGAAACTTCTCGTCTAATCTTGTGGGATTGCATTGAGACCCTCTAAAAAATCCTCTCTCGGTTTTTTCTATAACAGAGGCATTGTCTCGTGGTGGTGAATTTTCACTTAGGAAAAAAATTGTCAAATGCAAGTAGTTGAAAGTTGCAAAGTGGTGCAACTTTCATTTTGTAGCTCATATGACCAAACAGACTGTTCCACCATGTCTGAATAGGTATGTTTACACTAGGCATGGTCCTCTTTCACAACCAAACGCACTGAATCACTCCAAGCTACATTCAACCGGATCGATCCCTTAAGGGTCTAAAGTGCAAAATGGTTGCAAACTTCAGTATGTTGTTACTCGGATACCATGATGCTTAGAAAATTCTTGTATGATCCTATGGGATTGTGTTGGGCCCCTCTACAATAAACTCTTTTCTTCTTCTTTTTTATCTCAGAGGAATTTTTCTGTGGTGGTGAATTTTCACTTGGGGAAAAAGTTGTCAAATGCAAGTAGTTGAAAGTTGCAAAGTGGTGCAACTTTCATTTTGCAACTCGTGTGAATAAACAAACTATTCCAATGTGTCTGAATAGGTTTTTTTATGGTAGACATGGTCCTCTTTCGCACCCAAACACGTGGAATCACTCTGAGCTACATTCAACTAGATTGATCCCTTAAGGGTCCAAAGTGCAAAATGGCTGTAAACTTCAGTATGTTGTTACTCAGATACTGTGATTGCATTGGGCTCCTCTACAATAACCTATCTTGGTTTTTTCTATCTCAGAGGCATTTTTCCATGGTGGAAACTTTTCACTTGCAGAAAAAGTTATCAAATGCAAGTAGTTGAAAGTTGCAAAGTGGTGCAACTTTCATTCTACAACTTATGTTACCAAATGGATGTTCCAATGTATCCTAAAGGGTAAATTTATGCTATACATGGTCCTCTTCTGCACCCAAACATGTGGAATCACTCTGAGCTATGTTCAACCGGATCGATCCCTCAAGGGTCCAAAGTGCAAAAGGGAAGCAATCTTTGATAGGCTATTACTTAGAAATCATGACACTTACGAACTCTCCATCCAAACTTACAAGATTACATTGGGCCCCTCTATAATAACCTCTCTCATTTTTTTTTATCTCAGAGTCATTTTCTTGTGGTGTCCAGTTTTCAATTGATGGAAAAAGTGTCAAATGCAAGCAGCGTAAAGTTGCAAAGTGGTACAACTTTTGTTTTGCAATTTTTGTGACCAAAAAACTTTCTCCAACACATCCCGATAGTTACGTTTACACTAGGCATGGTCCTCTTTTGCACCCAAACACATGGAATTTCTCTGAGCTATGTTCAACCGACTTGATCCCTTATAATGGCATGCAAAACAATCGAAAAGAAAAACATACACGATATTTGAGAAGTATGAGTTTTCCACACAAAAAGTGTATGATCATTGGAAATTCAAAGTTAGTGGTTGTTGAAGAGTGTGAAGGAGAATATTAATCAAATATCTCTTTTTCTTTGTTAATTTTTGTGCATTTTCTTCATTTATAACTTGTGTATGGTTCTGTACAGTAGGATTTTTCTCTAAGATGATCTAAATCTATTGTGGAATGGTTTTAGCTTTGATTAGAATCCATTCTTATGGAATTCTATTGAGTTCCAAGCAACTTAGAAGTAGATTTTTGAAATAGGTCTAAACTTGCTCATACAAGGGTTTGAGTGTAATATGTTGAAATAGGCCATTCCACCTATTATTCAATTTGTGTCTTAGTGGAATGGGCTTGATGTAAGTAGGATAGGGATTAGGAATAAGAAAATATCATTGGTAAAGGCATTGGAAGATATTACTAACACTACCTAGGTATCAAAAATTTAGAATTTAGGCCTTAAAAGCAAGGCTAGAAGAGGTGAAAAGAAGAAATTTCTTCAGAATAAGTTAGAATAGGTTGGAAATATAGTGAGGTTGTGGAGTTTTATGTGTTCAAAAGGTCTTCAAGCACAAGGGAGGTCAAAATTATGTTATGGCATGATGACCTAGTTGGGAAAAGAGGGGTTTTCAATGAAAAAGAGAGCTTTGAGGGAGTAAAAGTTGGTAAAGTCAAGGGGCGGAATAATTTGGTGGTCAATTAAGTTTGTACAAGAAGAATGAAGAGTTTTTTAAGAGGTTTTGAGGTTGTATTAGGTTTGGGTTTGCTAGTTCAGCCAAAAAAATTTGGAGGGGGGTTCAAGTTGTTTTAGGTTTGTTAGTACAAAAAACATGTAAAATATATATATGCAACCTAGAAGCATGAATTAAGATTAGAATATCACATAAAATCATATAAAAAACAAAACCTCTATAAACTTGAATGTCATTTAAAACATGCATGATAAATATTCATTGTTGAAACTTGAATTGTGGTAGCTTGATATACATAGTCTATTGATGCTAGGGCTCAATTTGTATGATTTTGAAAAAAGAAGCCAACTGAGTAGAGTTATTAGAATTCTTCATAAATCATAACAATTTGTTTAGTACACTAGCCATTTTGATGTCTTCTTGCAGTCTCAAACATTATTTTGTATCATTGTTACATTGGTCTTGAGAGTGGTAGCTTAATATAGATCCACAATACAAAATTTGGTTTTTCTGTGTAGTGTAATAGTGGCATAGGAATATTTTTATTTGAAAGAACCAAAGGGTGACTATACAATTGAAGTGTATAAACACATATCTTTTTGTAATATCAAGGATAATTTTTGAAATCTTTTTATGAATCATTTCATAGAATACCAATTGAAAATGTGTTTTTTTTTATAGATAAATTTGTTTAGAATCAATCAATTAATATTCAAGGAAAACCACGAAGGACAACAATGATCAATGCTAGGGCTAACCAATTAATAAGTATATGTGAATAATTCAAGCATGTACATGTGAATAAGGGAAGCAAAAGTACTCAAAAACATGTAAGTGTTGAAGTATACACACAAATACATAGTATACACAAATTAATATAAAGTATATGCACGAATACAAGGTATACACAAGGAAATGCATAAGGCACAAAGTATACATTTGAACACGTAAGTCACAAAGTATACATGTAAATTGTAAAGTATACACTTGAATACATGTAACTAATATATATTGAACCATGAATTTAGAATGCAATATTGGACACCCTCGATAAAAAAAAATTGTATTAACGAAATAGCCATGTAGGCATACATCAATATATGTCAATATAAGTATGAAATATAGGTACAAAATAGCCATATAGGCATACAATGTCAAATATATCCACGACAAAATATGTACAAAACTACCATGTAGGCATACAAAAAAGGGCTTTGGAATCAAAATTCATTGCTCTCCATGCTCACAAAATAAACTCTTTCCCTTTGCTTTTCAATCAGATGGTGATACATCTATCACTCTTTTTTTTTGTGCTCAAGGAGTGCTCCTGCTCCTCCTCCTAGTGTTTAGTTCTTGGTGAAGTTTTATCTATTACAATAAGAAGTAAAGACATTAATATATAGAAATTACATTATAAAAAATGATATATTTAACAAAATAATCACTTACCGCCATCTAATGATCACTCTCAACAAGGGAAATATTTGCACACCCAGGCTAAGGCATGTTGAAGCCCTATATAAACCATCCAAATAGAAATTAAACTACAAATCAATAATGGTTTTCTTTTTCACTAACTAACATCTATAACAACAAATGTAAATTGAAATATAGTAGTTTGCCTCATAACTCCCCTGTTAGAGCCATCGAGGATTCTATAGCAGATGAAACACCAATCTCCATTTCCCTTGTCACATTCAGAGGTGTTTCCACTTGCAACATCTAAAATAAAACAACAAATTATTCAATCACAAAAACTACAATAGCGATCCATGTCATGACTTATAATGTATGAGATAATGAACAAAATTTTGAGTACTTATTAAACTATATATTTTTTACTATCATTCTTACTATTTTCCCTATCCATATCTTGTTCAAAAGGACATTTTTTTAGGCTTTTACCCATAACAGTAAGCCAGTGAACCATTTGATCAAATGCTTTCGTAGACATGTACGATAACTATGGTGGCATAGAGAAGGTAGTGAACTGCTTGAAAAAATGCCTCAAAGAAATGGGGTCTCATGGTGATGGAATGCCATTACAAACAAATGCAAGTCATGGCATTCCATCACCATAAGACCACATTTCTTTCAGGCATTTTTTTAGACAATTCATTGCCTTCTCTATGGTATTATTGCTTGCTATTATGATTTGATAGATATTTTTCCAAGCATCCATAGTTTGTTGGAAAGCACCTATTTTATGCTTTTATCCATAGCAGCAAGGAAGTGAGTAGTTTGATAAAATACTTTGGTACACATGTATGGAAAATGTGGTATCATAGAAATGGTGGTGAGCTGTTTGAAGAAATGCCTCAAAGAAATGTGGTAGATCATGGTGATGGAATGGCATTCCATCACCATGAGACTGCATTTCTTCGAGGCATTTTTTCAACCTACTAATTGCCTCATTTATGCTATTGCTTACTATTATGCTTTGATATATTTTTTTCCAAGCATCCATAGTTTTCATTCCATCACCATGAGAGCGCATTTCTTTGAGGCATTTTTTCAACCTACTCATTGCCTTGTCTATGCTATTTCTTACTATTATGCTTTGATAGATTTTTTTCCAAGCATCCATAGTTTGTTGGAAAGCACCTTTTAGCCATAGCAATGAGGAAATGAATTGTTTCATAA
The DNA here is from genome assembly GCA_007258455.2 of Sequoia sempervirens. Lineage (NCBI taxonomy): Eukaryota > Viridiplantae > Streptophyta > Pinopsida > Cupressales > Cupressaceae > Sequoia > Sequoia sempervirens. Next base: position 322,646,128 of record VDFB02270651.1, on the reverse strand, counting down.
AATGCGTTGGTAGACATGTATGGAAAATGTGGTAGCATAGAAAAGATAGTGAGTTGTTTGAAAAAGTGGTGCAGGTGCACCTTTACAAGAGCATGCCTCGATGAGGAAAATTTAGGATTTTGAGGTTGTATAGGTATTTTCATGATGTAATAAGGCTTAAATAGCCTTTTTTGAGTTTGTAATGGTCTTTGGTAGTCATTTTAGGCATAAATTGTAAATTTGTAGAATCTTAACAAAACTTGTCAATCAATGTTGTAAAATTGCAAAAAGGTGCCAAGTGGAGGAATATGAAGAGTCAAGGCAGTTGTAGAGGAAATATTAGGCACTTAGGAAGTTGAAATGATTGCGAAAGTGTTTATAAGATGTGATTCATCATCGTTAGCTATTGTTGAATCATTTTGAAGGAGAAAACTAATAAAATATCATTGTTATATTGATATTTTTTGTGTTTTCCTCCATCATTTGCCAGTGTACGGTTCCATGTAGGTGGTAGTGAATCTATAATGTGTGGTAATTGAAGGATTTAGGTGTCACAATCAATTTAAAACTAATTTGAGCATTTGATATTGAGTTTCAAGCTTTTGGTGGCCTGATTTCTCTAGGTGGTCAGAAAATAAGGGCTAAGGGTTTGATTGCCCAAATCAACTAAAAAGTCCATTCCACCTTTATGTAGAAATCGTTTCTTGGTGGAATGGACTGGTATGAAGTAGGAGTATGTTTATAAGGTAAGGATTTGGTTTGGTGATTTTTTTATGTGAGTTCTCCTTGCCGCCCTAGTGAAAAACCAGTTTTGGTGCCTTTTAAACAAGGCTAGAGTGAGTGAAAAGAGGATAGGGGTTTAGAAGTGAATAGAATCCCATGAAAACTATGAGAGAAGGTGAATTGGAGGGTGTTTACGAGATATGATAGGTTGTAAGTGGTCAGAGAAGTGAATAAGTGAGAAACCCTAGGTGAAAGAGGGTGAAAACTAGTCAAAAGAGTGATTTTGTGAAGTGTATGTACAACTTTAGGGCAGCACTATTTGAGGATGGAATGAGTATTTATAGGCATAAATAAGCCTGATAGAAGTGATTATAAGCTTGTGAGAGGTCAAGTCATAATAGTTTCAATAATCCCTAATTGATTGCAACAAAAGTGAGGGTTTTATGAAAAGGGGTCTAAATGAGTGAAAGGAGACCTAAAAGTTGAATAATCTAAGGTTTTCTTGGCTATCTTTTGACTGTTTGGAGGTTTCAAGTGTTGATTATGTGTTTGGAGAGGCGTCTCTTTGAAAATGAGGCCTAATTGTGGCCTAATTCAACATTAAAAGCCATATTTGGGACAGTTTCTTCAAAAGAGTTGCAAGTGAATTTAAGATATGTGAGAGTAGGCCATAATGGGTGCCTAGTTTGGAGCATAGACAAGGCAGTGAATTGTTTGAAAATATGCCTCAATAAAATGTGGTCTCATGGAATGCCATGACAAGCAAATGCAATTGGAAGCTGCTCCTAGACTTATTACTTATGCTATGTGAAGTAATTGCATCACTACTTATGTTGACTTTCTAAACAACTATATTGTAGTTGAAATTTTGTCATCTATCAACATCTAGTTATTAGTTATGGAATGTGAAGTAATTCTTTTAGTTTGAATGATGCGCAATGCAACACAATCAACGATATGAATATAAAATACACAAATCTATTAAGTACGATTCATTAGTTAAACTCTTTATTATATTACCTGCATGAAGGTTTGACTAAATCCATTGGCAATGGGAGGTTTTCCCTCGAAACCTCCAATATTAACCTATTCAACATCCAAAATCACATATTAAAATACCATTCATAAAATAATGCTATTAACATGTAATAAATTTATAATTGTTTACTAGTTACATACCCCACCGATAGGTGTACTGCAAAAATAAGTAGTTGTAGGGCCAGTGTATCCAGTATCAACAGTGTGACCCTACAAGTTTATTAAAATCATAAAACTAAATTATTCAATCTTGCATTTCATAATCAAAATTTAATAAATTAAATTCAATGAACATGTTGACTTTTACTTGAGTATCAATGCCATACGCATCATGCAAAATGTTTGCTACCCTCTCCATCTCCATAGCTACAGATGGATCCTGTGCAATAGCCTCTTGAGTGTCGGTGGGGTCATATGAACAAGTCGCGGGGCACACATTGGATAGAAGCCCACTTGTCGAAGACTCCCATGTATGGCGTTGTACAAGAGGGCTAGCATGCTAGATGACACTCTGCATCAAAGAGTTGATGGCCTACAAAGTCTCTATGTTGGCACTCTCCTTCATGATGGAAGGGATGATGATGTGCTCATGAGGTAGACTAGCAAGAGGTCATCTCACTTGTTACGTAGGATCCATCTACACATCAGGTCTATCTTGTGCTGGCCTCCCATCTGTCCCGTGGAAGTCCCTCGTATCAAAATAATTTAGGATTTTGTTCAAGATGAACTCAGTGTATAGTTTCTTGAGGAAATACTATGGGACTTCACAATTGTTGCACGGTGGGTCATCAAAAACCATGTACCACCTATCCCAAAAATATTTCCTAGTCTCTTGGTGGTGGCACCAGTGAATAGGAAACCTCTTCACATTGAGGGAGAGATTTCCATTTGATCATGGGTTAGTGAATAATGCACACAAATCATCTTTTTTATTTTTAAAATTTTTTACTTCTTTATATGATAATTTATCTTGGTAAAAATCCCTAGCCGCCTACCTCCTATCCTGCCAACCAGTTAATTGTTTGCTGATTGAATCTACATTTTTTAACATGTCTTGCAGTGAATTTGTCAGGGTAATTCTTTCTGTATTTGAACCATTTGGATTTTTCAACCTCCCAATTAAATCCTCAATTTTTTTTTATTGTTCTCAATTTCACCCATTAAATTTTGTTTAGTGATAGGAGGTATTGAGGGATTGGTGGAGGAGGTTTTTGTTGTGGTTGAGGATTTTTTTCTTACTGTGGATTTTGAGAATGATTTCTAGGTTGATTAACATCTCCTACAAATTCAAAAAATAAATATCAAATACAACCTAAAACTAACAAGTTCAAAAAATTAAAACATACAATCCTTACCTCTTTGACCTCCTCATTGACATGGCAGCATCCTGGCGATGAATCAGAAATTGTTGATGAATATTTTTTGTAAAAAAGATCCTCCTAGAACACAAGCACATAATTGTGGGGCTTTTAGCCACGAGCAACAAGAAAAAAATAGTCAAAAATGAAAATGAATTCGACCTCTCTTTTTTTGTTTTAACATGTCATAACAGGGGCATGTTATAATGTGCTCGTGTTATAGGCTTGTGCTGGTTGAGCCTCGGGCTCAACACACCAAGCCATAACGCAAGAGCATTATGAGTTTTCATTTTTTTTTTTTTAAGTGGCCACAAAATTGCTACCCATCTTCATGCACCTGTGCTTATTAAGAATTTCAATAGTATTTGTGCACCTCTAACTAAAGTGATGAGAGGGATAGAAAAGAGTTTAAGTGGACCATAGGAGTAGCCAAAATTTTTGATATGTTGAAGAAGAAAGTTATAAAGCAACCTATTTTGGCACTTCCAGATTTCAATAAGGTCTTTCAAGTAGATTGTGATGCTAGTGGCACTACCATAGGAGTTGTTTCGAGTAAAGAAGGTAAGCATGTTGCCTAATTTAGTGAGAAGATAAATGATGCTAAGAAGAAATATTACGTTTATGATCAAGATTTTTATGCTATAGTTCAAGATTTGAAGAAATGCAGACACTATTTGTTTCCAAAAGAATTTGTTTTATATACTGATTACTAGGCTTTGCATTATCTCAATAGCCAAGGAAAGTTAAATCAAAGGCACTTAAAATCGGTTGAGTTTTGCAGAGTTATACTTTTGTATCGAAGCATAGGAGTGGAAGGTCAAATAGAGTTGCAGATGCCTTAAGTAGAAGGAAAAATTTGTTGATAGAGATGAATATAGGTTGTTAGGTTCAATGAACTCAAGAGTTTGTATCCTAGAAGATCCAAACTGCGGGGAATCTTAGAAGAAGGATTGTTTTGGAACCTATTACATTGTACGGATAGAGATGGTTAGATTTCTTAATCCAAAGATGGGATGTTGTTTAGAAACCAAATTTGCATTCGAGGAGTTCTATGAGGAAGGGAATATAATCGAGGAAGAAGCATAGTGGAGAGATTAGGTACCGGTTGAGACAAGAACCATTACTCTTACTCAGTAAAAGAGTATTAGCCAGCCGCATTACAACAAAATGCCAAAAGTTGCCTAGAAATTGCCAAAGTATGCTCAAGCTAGTAATGAAACAAATCGAAAGCTTCATTACCTCATCCATACCTATACACGAAAGCCGCCGGAAGGAATATGTGCCTTAAAATTTTTATTCTTGTTTCAGAGACGAAAGTAATTCCATATTGTAGTAAATTTCCAAAATGCTTTACTGGTTATTTTGAAAGTGGCGAACTTCGCCTTATAGTCTACAAAGAAATATAATTTAAAATGGAAATATACAATTTTGGAATTTGGCTAAAGTATAAGAAAAATTGAAGACAACTTTGAATTTCAGTTCTACACACCATCCATAGACTGATGAAAAAATAGAGGTGGTGAATAGGAGTTTGGGTAACCTGCTAAGATGCTTAGTAGGAGATAAGCCTAAGGGATGGGATTTGATTATACCATAAGCATAATTTTATTATAATAATTATGTCAATAAGAGCATTGGTAAATCACCATTCCAGATTGTGTATGGGAGTAGTCCAAGAACTACTTTTGAACTGAGAAAGATGGATAAGGGGGAGAAGAGTAGTGTTGAGGCTAAAGATTTTGTTGAGCACCTGAAGAATTTGCACGAAGAAGTGAAGAAACACATCAACAAGATGAACTCACAATATAAGGCTTAGGAAGATTAGAAAAGGAGGTATAAGGAGTTCTAGGTAGGAGATGAAGTCATGGTTGATTTGCGAAAGGAAAGGTTTCCAATTGGTACATAACACAAGTTAAAGATGAAGAAGTTAGGACCATGCAAGATCCTGAAGAAGTATGATTGAGGAAATGCTTATGAGGTAGAGTTGCCTAGTGGTATAAATATTTCTCCTTTGTTCAACATTTTTTATTTGATAGAGTATCATGAAGGTGATATAGAGGAGGGGCCGATAAATGAATAGATGAAAATTCTAGCACCTACTTCAGAGAAGTAAGCAATAGAAGAAATCTTGGATAGTTGTGTGGGTAGAAGCATGAGAAACAAGCAATATGCAGAGTACTTGGTGAAATGGAGAGGAAGGCCTATTGAAGATTCATCATGGTTTTCTGAAGCTGAGGTTAACCATCTTCGTTTCCCTCTAACTCCCAAGAAGTGATGGGGTCACTTTTCAAATTACCCTGGGTATCTGATGCAGGAGCATCCAGCGGTTTAAGGAAATCTTGCATAACCCAAAAAAAAAAATCTTTATTTTATTTAGTTGTTTTGAGTCCCATTATGGAACTTAAGGGGTATAAGACTGCCAAGTGTCAAAAATAGCAAAAAATGGGTACTTACTATTTTTAGTAAGTCAGCCAAAATGGGCTCATATGGATGTGAAAACTTACCACAAGGATCAGATTTGAAAAAAATTTCCAGTCATGAAAGAATCACCTCAATATCCTCCACAGTTTAGGAGAAATTAAAGTTTTCATCCTGAGAAATTTCTCCAATGTAGCTTCAAATTCAGATATAAAAATTTAGAGGCCCTAAAACAACCCAAAAGGTGGCCAAACCAACCAACTATAGGATTGTACATTGTAGAGCTTGTCAAGAGCTTTCCAACAATATGCAATAATAGCTAATCAGACACCCAGATCAAAATTTATGGCCTCGCGAAGTTGATCCTCTAAAAGTGAATTTCATAAAAAATAATCCCTAGGTCAGAAATCAAACGGCAAGACTTTTGGAACCCAAACAAAAGGGGAAATTTGAAATTTCTAGAACATTCTAGGGTGATTATTGGGAAAAATAAAAAGGGTTAAGTGGGGGTTGTAGAGAGTTAGCCCGCATTAGATGCGAGATTAGCTCGAGATAGTAGATTTTTTTAGAGTTGATTTTGTTTGTGTCAGCCCATGAGGCTAAAATGTAGAAACTTTGAATTTGTAATTTTTATTTTCTAAAATAATTGAAAGTAGATTATTTTTCATCCTGCATCTTGTGTTGAGTATTTATTTATAGCGATTTATGTGTTTTAGGTGAGTGGCAGGCCTCATCAGTGAGTATTAGAGTAAAGGTTCACAGCCTACTTGAGGCAAACATAAAGTGATTCTGGCTGCAGACTTGTGAGAGTGTGGGTTGAGTTCAAGATGCCTCCTCAGACTTGCCGATTATGATAGAGTAGAAATTTTGAGGAGTTCACAGAGAGAGATCCACCTAGGATGAAATAAAATCCCTTAGAAGGAGAATTAAAACCTTGGAACAAAGAGGTTCAAAGAAGAGATGTGCACAATGGGACATGAATGAGAATGAAGAGAGATGGGGAAATGGGAAGAGGAAGTGGAGAGGAAGGAGTAGGATCTAATGGATCCACAGAGAAATAAGATTGTTACCGGTGATCTCTGAAGCGTGGGAAGAGACCTAAAATGGAACTTTAAACTTTTAGTAAAATATATGAATCTATAAAAAGGAATTGGTCAGTTGGATAATGACATGGAGGAATTTTTTGAGTTTAGAGATTGAAAAACCTCACGGAGTGATGTTTTTCAAAGAAAAAATTGAAAGGTCATGCTAGTATATGGTGGAAATAGCTCCAGTTAGAAAGAGGAAGGAAAGGGAAAGATAAACTTTCTAGATGGGACATAATGGTGTCAAAATTGAACAAAAAATTATTCCAGTTGGTTACGAATTGGAGTTGCTTAAGAAGATGCAGAGATTGAGGTAAGGGACAAGGATGGTGAAAGAATACACAAAGTAATTTCACAAGGTCCTGATTTGGACAAGACATTCTGAGGTGAGTAAAGAGAAAGTTTCTTATTATACATTAATGGGTTGAAGCCAAGCATACAGGAAGAATTGGCACTAGTAAGAATGACAACCATTAAGGATTCTTATCAGTTTTCTCTAAAGGTTGAAGAATGACTGAACAAGAGGTTTGAGAACAAACAATGAGTTAGAGGCCATGGGGGAAAGACTGGTGGATGGTCATATGGAGGTTGAAATGAAGATAAAAAGAAGGGTGAAGGCTCCAGTAGTGGCCAAAACTAGAAAGGATATAACACCTACCATCCTCATGATCAAAATAATGGAGACCAAAGAGGAAGATAAAGATATAGATGAGGACTGGGAAGAGGAGGCTTCTGTGGAACCTATTTCCAGTGTGGAGAAGGACATAGAGCCTATGATTGTCCTCAACATCAAGGAAGGACAAATAGAAGACCTGAGGGTAATGCACAAGTTGCACATGTAGATAAGAATGTTGAGTCTTCACATTCTGAGGATGCAAAAAGAGGAGAGGTTCTTGTTACCAGAAGAGCAATGGTGAATGAGGAGAAAGAACCAACTCAAAGGAAGAATTTTTTTGGCACCAAATGTAAGTGTGAAGGTAAAGTTTTCAATTTTATTATTGATGGAGGTAGTAATGATAACCTTATTTCAGAAGAAATAGTTAGTAAGTTGTGGTTGGAGAGAAGAAGGAATCTAAATCCATACCGAATTGCTTGGTTGCAGAAGGACCATAAAGCCTTGGTAAATGAACAATTTTTGGTAAAGTTCAAGATTTGAAATTACCATGATGAGGTATTATGTGATATCATGCCTATGGATGTTTGTCATATGTTGTTAGGTATACTATGGTAGTTTTATCGGTGAGTAATACATGATGGAAATGTCAACACCTATTCTTTGACAAAGGATGGAGTTTGTGATAATTTAAAGCCCTTGAAAGAGGTAGAGGAAAAGGTATGCAGTAATGCAATAATTTATTTGGTTGATGGAAGAAATTTCCTAGAAGGTATGAAGCATGAGCATATGTGTTTTGCATTGGTCCCTAGAGTTGATAAAGAAGATACCACTGAGGTACCTATAGAGGTTTTAGATTTGTTGAATGAGTTTCAAGCTATTATTTCTAATAATGTACCTAAAGGTTTGCCTCCCATAAGAAAGATTAGTCATCAAATGGACCTAATTCCTGGAGATAGTTTTCTGAATAAGGCAGCTCATCATATGACTCTAGCAGAGAGTGAAGAGTTGAGAAAACAAGTGCAAGAGTTGTTGTGGAAGGGATTGATCAGAGAGAGTTTGATTCCATGTGGAGTACCTATAGTACTATCACCAAAGAAGGATGGGGAATGGTAGATGTGTATAGATTCTATCTAGAGCCATCAACAAGATCACCATCAAGTATAAATTCCCCTTGCCAACGATGGATGACATTATGGATTGTTTGAGTGGAGCCGAGTACTTCACGAAGATAGATTTGAAGAGCGGATATCACCAGATCCATATTAGAGAAGGAGATGAATGGAAGACAACCTTTAAAACCAAGGAGGGATTGTACGAGTGGTTAGTCATGCCTTTTGGGCTAACCAATGCATCAAGCACATTTATGTGGCTTATGAATGAGGTATCGAAGGAATTTTTAGGAAAAATTGTTATTGTTTACTTGGATGATATTTTTATTTTTATTAACACATTGGAGGAGCATTTGATGCATATTCAAATAATTTTTGAGAAGCTAAGGGAGGAGAAGCTATTGATTAATCTGAAGAAATGTAGTTTTTGGAAGAGAGAGTTGATGTATTTGGGATTTTTTTTCTTAGTAGATGGTATCAAAAGGGATCCAAAGAAGATAAGATCTATCATTGAATGGCCTAATCCAAAAAGTGTTACAAAGGTAAGATCATTTCATGGTCTAGCAAGCTTTTATAGAAAGTTTATTAAGAATTTTAGTAGTATTTGTGCACCTCTAACTGAAGTGATGAGAGGGGATATAAAAGAGTTTAAGTGGACCATAGGAGTGTTGGATTTTTTGGATGTGTTTATGATATGTGGCTGTCATTGATGTCTACACTATTAGCATTTGATGTATCAAATACTGTATATGTCGAGGATATTGAGAAAATTGTAAAAGAAAGTGTTCCAGGTTCCCAGTGAAACTGTGCAGGTCATGAAGGCATCTTTTTCTATAAGTTGAAGTTAAGCTACTATGGACTAAATGGTTTACTTTTGAGAGTATCTAGATCATCTACAAAAAAATTTAGAGGTTCGTGTATAGATTTGATCATGTTGTGGTTTGACAGTATTTTTGTGGTCTTTGTTAGTGTTCCTGAGTGAAGTTTGTGTGATTTTGGTAATCTCAGTTGTTGTGGATGTTTATCTATTGTTTCTTGGTGCTCTTGGATGTATCTAGACCGTGCTCTATCTTTGTGGTATTTCAACATTGATCGGTGTGCTCATGGCTGGAAATTCTTCTTGTGCACGTTCAAGTTTTCATGTTCTTGGCCGACATGTTGATGGGTGTAACGCGTGGTGGATCTTCGAGGTGAAATTAATTGAAGGATTTTTGTGTTAGAGTTGTTAATTTGGGTCTCCACTATGTTGTGGCCGACCTTGGTGGATTTGCATTGAAAATTTAATTGTAAATTTGGGCCAACATTGCAAATATGTTTTATTTTCCTAGCCAACTAAGTTGTTGATGAAATATCATGTAGCGGATATATACTAGACATATATGGAAAATGTGGTAGCATAGTCAAGGTAGTGATTTGTTTGAAAAAATGCCTCAAATAAATGTCTAGTATCACCATGATACCACTTTTCTTTGAGGCATTTTTCCAAACAGCTCATTTCCTTGTCTATGATGTTTGATAAAATGCTTTGGTAGACATGTACAAATAAGGCACATGAACTGTTTGACAAAATTCCTCAACGAAAATGTCCTTGTGGACTACATTGATTGCAGGATATGCACAAAATGGATTTGTTGAAATGTCTTTAGAAAATTTCAAGAAAATGCAATTTCTAGGTGTAAAACCAAATTCCAAAGCATTTTCCAACATCCCTCATGCCTATACCAAAATGGAAGCTTTGGAAAGGGGTATGCAAATCCATAAAAGGGATTGAAAAATTAAGTATTATATTACATAGTTATAACTACTCTTGTAAATATGTATACAAAATGTGGAAGCATACACAAGGTAGGTCAATTGTTTAACAAAATGCATCAAAGAGATGTGGTCTCTTGGACCACAATGATTACAAGATTTGCACAAAGTGGATTTTTTGAAAAATCTTTTGAAACTTCCAAGCAAATGTAAATGGAAAGTGTAAAGAATTGTGTAGTTTAAAATGTGCCAAAAGGGGATAAGGTTATAATTAGAAGCAAACAACATTTGATGAACATGAAATATGCATAATAACAAAATCAAAGCATTGTATTAAGCATGTATGATAAGGGTGATAAAGAAACATAATAGAATCAAGGAAAATGTAAAGAAAATGTGTAAAGATTTGACATAACTAAAAATTGAAGATTCTGATGGAGGAACTACCCAATTATGTAGTATTTTTTTCTTCTTGCATCAAACTCCAACAATTTGAGTTTTTCACAAGATTGGTAGCTTTTCAATGTTCAATTGTATATCACTCTTGAATAGAATTAATAACAACAATAAAAATAACCAATGTATAATGTTAAATTCCTACAATTCAATCACAATTAACATTGCAACACTACAAAAAATGAGACTTGAATTAATATATATCAATTTTTTTATGTGAAAACTTTGTTATTTCCTCCTTCCTAAGTTGGTGAACCATAAAAAGGTGGTGCAAAGTTCATGAAAAGGTGGTAGAATGTGAAAAATTTGCATGTGCACTTCCCAATAGCATCAACAATATTTTTTTAGCTGAACATGTGCATAACCAGTAGAATAACAAAGCATGTGGGATTGGATCATGGGTATGCTGACCTTTTTACCATTTTTAGAGAAAGGAAAAATGTGCTTGCATTATAATG
>VDFB02270651.1:322389318-322635036 GCA_007258455.2 Sequoia sempervirens | reverse complement strand
AATATTCATGAAATTGATAATGTTGAGATGTATGTGCCTAGGAAAAAACAACCTAGAATTTTATGTATAAAGCCAAAGTATTTGATTAGTATTGATGAGGATATTTTACAGCACATGGAAGGTAAGATTCCAACATGCACTTGTAGAAGATATGCGAATAAGATTTGGAAAATATTCTTTGAAAGGTTAAATGAGACCACAATATGTCAACTATTTATTGAAATGGTGCAGGGTTTAAAGTATAGAAACATCATGAAGACTCTTGGGTTGAGAACATCGAATGCATCAAGTGAAAACACTATTGTGAAGAATCTAATGGATGATTATGAGAGTGTGGGTAAGACCTCATGCTCAAAAGATAGTAATGTCACTCGACATGCCATTACATCTACTTTGGTAAGCTATCAAACAAAGAGGTTCGTCTCATTAAAAAGATGAGTGAACAAATCAAAATTAGTAGAAAAACTTTATCAAAAGCCATTCAAAGGTGGAAAAGAATTTAGGGAACCAATTCAAATGAATTATGGGAATTCTCTAGGAGACTTCCATAAAAAGATGAAAAAAAAATTGAAGCATTGAGAACACTAATTGAAGAGTATTGGAAGAATAACACAAGGCCATCTCTAAATCAAAGGGATGTGATAAGAAGGAGAATCGATAGTCAGAACCATGAGCCTCATCCAAAGAATTTTTGGATATGACTCAAACCAAAAATTTTCATAAATTTCAAAATGATTATCCTCAAATTAGTATTTCTCAAAGATTTTTTTGAAATGCTTAAACCTTTTTATGTCAAGATAAATCACACATGCACTACTTATTGTTGTAAACTACATATTGAATTCTCTAACCATTATGATGTTTATCATTCTATATGTTTAGATTTTCATACTAATGATGTTTTGCAGGATTGTGGCATAGAAGCCCCACAAAAATATTCAAGAGATTTCTTATCAAAAAATTTATGTGAAATAGAGGATGGCCAAATATTCTACAAGACAACATGCTTGGATGGTTCATGCAAGCATTGGGTTGGCTTGCAACGAATGCCAATATGTCAACATATGGAAAGCACAAATGAGGTGGGATAGAAAATAGTAGAGTTTGGGAAGTATAAAATAGTGGCATATGTTACAAAATATGGGTCTCAAGAAAAAATGTGTGATTTGGTTATTTAGAAGATTCGGGTGTATCAGTTTATGTCAATGTTTCGTGAAAAAATAGTTTATGAGTATGCAAGGCATACCCATAGAGCCAGATGGTTGGACATGCAATTCAAGCTATGCAAGGACACCTTTCCAGTTGGAAGCATAGTATTAGTGGTTGAATTTGTATAAAAATGAACTCTACAACCATAGTGTGAGGTGTAGTCATAGTATTACAACTCCACATAGGTTTCAATATTTGTGCACATAACATTCATTCATGCAGTTGATTGTAGAGAGGACCAAAGGAAGGTATTGAGGGAGTATCACTTTTATATTAGTGATGATTACACACATTCTCTAGAGTTTGTGCAAGGTTGCTTCCAGATGTTCTATAGTGATTTGGCTTAGAGGGGCATAGCATACAGTCGGGTAATTGTGCAACATAGTTCAAGAACGTGCACATGTTATACTGGTTATGCAGGATGCATCTCACTACAGGTGTTCAACATATGTGGAAATTTTGTGAGGTTTGGCATGGAAAGGGGGAGCATGATGGTGTAGGATAATGTGTGAAAAGAGCATTAGCATGAGAAGAGTTAAAGTATAAAGACAGTGCAAAGTTGATAGATGCAATATCAATCATCGAGTGGTGTAATGCTTTGATGGGTCCAAGTAATGAAGGTACATTTTTAGTTTGTAGATTTTTTTGGTTGATGGATGATACTAACATTGCACCATATGAGGATTGTTGTACACTAACAAGATTGAGTGAGTTACACTCTTTCCTTAGCTCAAATGCAGGTTCATGGAGTATCAATACATGGAAGATGACATGCTTTTGTTCTTCATGTACAATGCAAGCCTGGAATGATTGTGACTTAGGGGAGTGGGTTGACAAATGGTTGACAAGTTATCTTATCCCACATCACACGTATCACCCTCCGATGACATTGGAACTAACACAGATGGAATCATCGGTCGACATTGACCACGTATCAAATCTAGTTCAACCAAGTAATATATCTACTTGCTTATTATTTGAAATTCCATATTGTTATCTTACTTTGTATTGTATTCATAGTGTTGACTAATTTCAAGAGATTTGTTGCACATATTAATGTAGGGCATGTTTATTCAATTATTGCAGATGAAGACAATGAAGAGGGAATAAAATATTACTTGTGTCATTGTATTGAGGCCAAAAATAAATTGGAGGCCCCATTTATAGATGGAGAAAACATCAAATACCCTACAGGCTCAGTTGTTGTTATTGGAACGTGGCTTAGAAGGTACCCACATAAGAGTGTTAAACATTGGTTGTTTCAGGACTTTGACACACATCGTAATATTTTTCATTACTCAAACCTTGTCGTGGCATCTAATGTTCATTTGACCAAATATGGGGGTAAATCTTTGAAAAGACCTTGTGGAAGGTCGGTGAGTCTAACCATGAGGCAATACTTGACACAATAAATAGTAGAGTAGACCCAGATGGTTCGTTGGATTAATTTGTAAGTATATGCACATTGGTTCTTATTAATTTTATACTTGTATGCACATTAATTTTTTTGATCATGCCAATTATATCATCTTCTTTTACTTTTCCTATTTGTAACCTGCTAAACATTGATTGGTGTCCCCTTGCAGAAAATGTACATTTATGAGCCATCCAAGAGAATCTCAACTAGAAAAGAAATACAACATCCTTATTTTGATGATCTTGACAAATCTCAATTATGATTTTAAGCCATTACAAAAGTTCATGTGAAGCTTGGTGAGGGAATTTCAAGTTATTCATTTGAAGTTAACTTTATCATGAGAACCTATGATGTATACATTATAAGAGCATCTCGAATTTCAAGTTATTCTATTCATGAGAGGTGTTGTGTGCAATAGGTATCTTGGAACTCCCAGTGAAGACGTATGAATAGGAGCAACTAAGTTGAGAGACTAGCATGCCTATCTGTAAGTGTCTTCCATCTATTTTCATTTTATTTCCATTTTGGATGCTCTTTCTTTCTCTTTTTTTACTTTGTGTATCTGTAAGTAAGGGTGTTGTCATAATAGTGGTTTACAATTCCTAAGAGGAACGAATTTTAGTTGAAATCACATATTTTTATAAAATATAATGATTTAAGCCTTAAAAATATCCATTTTAAGGATTCCAATTGAAGAGGGTTTGATCAAATCACCTTAGATCAAACCCCCTTGGATAGAACCTCGCTAGTTTTAAACCATACCTATAAATGCATCTCCTTTACACCTATCAAAATGCTGATAAAAAATCACTTTTGATTTAGATTTTGGGGGATCAAATGAATTCATTTAAAATTTATTTCAAATGATTATGGTATTCCTTAGAACAAGCTATCCAATGAATATAATTTTAATATTTTTGGTTTTGTTATGTATTTGTTTTTTAAGTTTTATTAAACATAGGTTTTTCATCGAAAATGAATTTCTTTGTTCTTCACATGTGGAAAAATAGAAGATTATCAAAAAAATTGAAAAATATGGAGTGCACCAGATATTGAAGTCCTTGATCCAACAAAAAAATTAAATTAAATTTTGACATATACAAAAAAGTTCACGTCATACGGTGTGTGTGTCTAGTTGTAATTCATTTGACTTTGAAACTTGAGGGAAAAAAATATTCAATAAAAACTATCTAACCAAGTGGGCACTAGATATTAGAGTTACAAATCTAAATTTGAAATAATTAGAATTTTATCCTTCATGGAAAAAAGTTATGCATTATATGGTGTGTGTCACTTTTTAAAAATGTTGTTTTTTGAAAAAAATCAGTTTTTGTGGGAGATGGAAAAATAAGTGCAATTTGATTCCAAAAATTTGGAAAAAAATATTTTTAGAATCTATAGACAAAATTTGATGAGACTCTAGTTTGCACCATCTTTAAATTCCTCATAGTTTAGCCACTATAGGTGCCCGAATGTGAAGATTTGGTTAAAAATAATAATTTCAGTGTCTAGTTTTGCCAAAAATTGTAAACCACTATTATGGGATCACCCGTAAACTACTAAAAATTTATTGGTCTCTCATTGCATAAAATGTTGATTTATGAGCCATCAAAGAGAATATCAACCAAAAAATCAATGCAACATCCTTATTTTGATGATCTTGACAAATCTCAATTGTGATTTGAGCCCATTATAAAAGAGCATGTGAAGCTTTGCGAGAGAATCTCAAGTTACTCATTTGAAGTCAACCTCATAATGAGCTCCTATGATGTATAAATTATAAGATAATCTTGAATGTATGAGTGACATTGTAAAATATCTATGAAAATAGAGTGCCTAAGGCATTATAATGAGATTTACTTGTAATGAGATTTACTGGAATAATGAAATTTGGTGTAGGGGTACCAAGGTTATTGAGCAAATTTGGTTCATGGAAGTCTTAAGTTAGTTTTGGGTTTTGAGTTTTTTCAATTGAATAAGGTCATATTAGACCAATTTATAATGTAATAAGTCATGTTAGTTTATTTTGAGGTCATTTTGGGTTTCATGTTGCATGTTTGTCAAAATGATGTAAAATTGCAAAAATTGAAAAGTTGTCAATGTGAAAAAAGTGCAAAAAAATGTAAACTTGAAGTGATTCTAATAGGAAGTGATTCTGATAGAAATACAAGGAGGAAATCAACTCACTTCCACAATAGAAAATGATTCCAACCTCCTTCCTTCCCTCAAAAATCAATCTTGGCTTATTTTCAACTTTGCACCTAGTCATTCTTGTAGGTCTGCAGACCTATTTTTCCCACCTTAACTCTCAAAATTCCTTAACAACCTCTACAACAAACCACCATTTTAATTTTAGGAACCCATTTAATCCTTCTTCAACATACATCAAACCCTCATAAGACTCTTTTGGATCAACTTTCATAAAATAAGAAATCCCCCTTTATTCTTCCTATCACGTGCAAACCAACATTGGTGAGCATTAACTAGTCTGCCAAACCACCAATTCCTCCACTTTTAGGGTGTGATAAGCCCTCTAACATAAAAAACACCAAAACCATCTCTTTCAAAAGTTAGGCAAGGGTTTATTGGAAACCCATACTCCAAACCTTACCACAGCTAACCAAAGCTTGAAACACCTTCAAAAAGGTTTTCACAAGCTTAAAAGTTCAAGAGATATCACTGCCCCCAAAGATTTCTTCAAACCCTAGCACTAAACCACCATTTTCCACTAAAAAATGCACCATTTGACATCTAGGGAATCACCTAAAAACCCTATATTCACCTCCCTTGAATAAAAAACTTTGCACATATTTTTTATAACTAACTAATCCTTTCGATCAAGTTACAAAAGCATACAGTGGGTGGAAGGCTTAATATGACATTTTAATACACTCAAAACCCTTAAAACAACATATACAAACCAACCCTCAATAATTGGCTTTTAAAATACACAAAATAACTTTAAATCCAACCAAACCAAAACTAAAATGGAGTTAAGTCTACTTCCCACCCAATTCCATTGAAAAGAGAGGACAATCACTTTGAGCTACGTTCAACCGGCTAGATCCCGTAAGGGTCCAAAGTGCAAAAGGGCAGCAATCTTTGACAAGGTACAACTCAGAAATCATGGTGCTTACGAAATATCCATCTAAACTTAGGAGATCATGTTAGGCCCCTATATAATAACATCTCTTAGTTTTTGTTATCTTAGGGTAGTTTTCCCATGGTGTCCAGTTTTCACTTGATGGAAAAAGTGTCAAATGCAAGCAGTGCAAAGTTGCAAAGTGTTACAAATTTTGTTCTGCAACTCATGTGACCAAACGGACTATTCAAATACATCTGAATAGGTATGTTTACACTAGGCATGGTCCTCTTTTTCACCCAAACATGTGGAATCACTCTGAGCTACGTTCAACCGGGTTGATCCCTTAAGGGTCCAAAGTGCAAAATGGCTGCAAACTTCAACATGGTGTTACTAAGATATTGTGATACTTAGAAACTTCTTATCTAATCCTATGAGATCATGTTGGGCTCCTCTACAATAAACTCTCTGTTTTTGTTATCTCAGAGTGGTTTTTCTGTGGTTTTCAGTTTTCACTTGATGGAAAAAGTGTCAAATATAAGCAGTGCAAAGTTGCAAAGTAGTGCAACTTTCGTTCTGCATCTTGTGTGACCAAATGGACTATTCCAACGCATCTAAATAGGTATGTTTACACTATTAATGGTCCTATTTCACACCCAAACATTCAGAATTGCTCTGAGCTACATTCAACCAAATAGATCCCTTAAGGGTCCAAAGTGCAAAATGGCTACAAACTTCAGCATGTTATTACTTAGATACCGTGATGCTTAGAAACTTCTCATTTAAACCTATGGGATCGCGTTAGGCCCCTCTACAACAACCTCTCTTAGTTTTCACTATCTTTGAGGCATTTTCCCATGGTGGTAAATTTTCACTTGGAGAAAAAGTTGTCAAATGCAAGTAGTTGAAAGTTGCAAAGTGGTGCAACTTTCATTTTGCAGCTCGTGTGATCAAAAATAATGTTAGAATACATCCAAATAGGTATGTTTACACTAGGCATGGTTCTCTTTCACACCCAAATGCACATAATCACTCTAAGTTATGTTCAACCAGATTGATCCGTTAAGGGTCCAAAGTGCAAAATAGTTGCAAACTTCAACATGCTATTACTTGGATACCGTGATACTTAAAAAAATTTCATCTAATCTTATAGGATCATGTTGGGAATCTCTACAATAACCTCTCTTATTTTTTTCTATCTCAGAGGCATTTTCTTGTGGTGGAAAATTTTCACTTGGGGAAAAAGTTGTCAAATACAAGTAGTTGAAAGTTGCAAAGTGGTGCAACATTCTTTTTGCAACTCGTGTGACCAAATGGACTATTTCAACATGTTTGAATAGGTATTTGTATGCTAGGAATATTCTTTTTTCACACCCAAACATGCAAAATTGTTCTGAGCTACGTTCAAATGGATTGATCCCTTAAGGGTCCAAAGTGCAAAATGGCTGAAAAATTCAGCATGTTGTTACTCGGATACCATGACACTTAGAAACTTCTCGTCTAATCTTGTGGGATCACATTCAGACCCTCTACAAAAATCTCTCTCGGTTTTTTCTATAATGAAGGCATTGTCTCGTGGTGGTGAATTTTCACTTAGGGAAAAAATTGTCAAATGCAAGTAGTTGAAAGTTGTAAAGTGGTGCAACTTTCATTTTGTAGCTCATGTGACCAAACAGACTGTTCCAACATGTCTGAATAGGTATGTTTACACTAGGCATGGTCCTCTTTCACAACCAAACGTACTGAATCGCTCCAAGCTACATTCAACCGGATCAATCCCTTAAGGGTCTAAAGTGCAAAATGGCAACAAACTTTAGTATGTTGTTACTCGCATACCATGATGCTTAGAAAATTCTTGTATGATCCTATGGGATTGTGTTGGGCCCCTCTACAATAAACTCTTTTCTTCTTCTATTTTATCTCTGAGAAATTTTTCTATGGTGGTGAATTTTCACTTGGAGAAAAAGTTGTCAAATGCAAGTAGTTGAAAGTTGCAAAGTGGTGCAACTTTCATTTTGCAACTCATGTGAATAAACAGACTATTCCAATGCATCTGAATAGGTTTTTTTTATGGTAGACATGGTCCTCTTTTGCACCCAAACACGTGGAATCACTCTGAGCTACATTCAACTGGATTGATCCCTTAAGGGTCCAAAGTGCAAAATGGCTGCAAACTTCAGCATGTTGTTACTCAGATACTGTGATTGCATTGGGCCCCTCTACAATAACCTATCTTGGTTTTTTCTATCTCAGAAACATTTTTCCATGGTGGCAACTTTTCACTTGTGGAAAAAGTTGTCAAATGCAAGTAGTTGAAAGTTGCAAAGTGGTGCAACTTTCATTCTACAACTTATGTTACCAAATGGATGTTCCAATGTATCCTAAAGGGTAAATTTATGCTATACATGGTCCTCTTGCGTACCCAAACATGTGGAATCACTCTGAACTACATTCAACCAGATCGATCCCTCAAAGGTCCAAAGTGCAAAAGGGAAGCAATCTTTAACAGGCTATTACTTAGAAATCATGACACTTACAAACTCTCCATCCAAGCTTACAAGATTACATTGGGCCCCTCTATAATAACATCTCTCATTTTTTTTTATCTCAGAGTCATTTTTTTGTGGTGTCTAGTTTTCAATTGATGGAAAAAGTGTCAAATGCAAGCAGCGTAAAGTTGCAAAGTGGTGCAACTTTTGTTTTGCAATTTTTGTGACCAAAAAAATTTCTCCAACACATCCCAATAGTTATGTTTACACTGGGCATGGTCCTCTTTTGCACCCAAACACATGGAATTTCTCTGAGCTATGTTCAACCAACTTGATCCCTTATAATGGCATGCAAAACAATCGAAAAGAAAAACATACACACGATATTTGAGAAGTATGAGTTTTCCACACAAAAAGTGTATGATCATTGGAAAGTCAAAGTTAGTGGTTGTTGAAGAGTGTGAAGGAGAATATCAATCAAATATCTATTTTTCTTTATTAATTTTTGTGCATTTTCTTCATTTATAGCTTGTGTACGGTTCTATACAGTAGGAGTTTTCTCTAAGATGATCTAAATCTATTGTGGAGTGGTTTTAGCTTTGATTAGAATCCATTCTTATGGAATTCTATTGAGTTCCAAGCAAATTAGAAGTAGATTTTTGAAATAGATCTAAACTTGCTCATACAAGGGTTTGAGTGTAATATGTTGAAATAGGCCATTCCACCTATTATTCAAGTTGTGTCTTAGTGGAATGGGCTTGATGTAAGTAGGATAGGGAGTAGGAATAAGAAAATAGCATTGGTAAAGGCATTGGAAGAGATTACTAACACTACCTAGGTATCAAAAAATTATAATTTAGACCATAAAAGCAAGGCTAGAAGAGGTGAAAAGAAGAAATTTCTTCAGAATAAGTTAGAATAGGTTCGAAATATAGTGAGGTTGTGGAGTTTGATGTGTTCAAAAGGTCTTCAAGCACAAGTTAGGTCAAAATTATGCTATGGCATGATGACCTAGTTGGGAAAAAGGGGGTTTTCAATGAAAAAGAGAGCTTTGAGGGAGTAAAAGTTGGTAAAGTCAAGGGGCGGCATAATTTGGTGGTCAATTAAGTTTGTACAAGAAGAATGAAGATTTTTTGAAGAGGTTTTGAGGTTGTATTAGGTTTGGGTTCGCTAGTTCAGCCAAAAAAATTTGGAGGGGGGTTCAAGTTGTTTTAGGTTTGTTAGTACAAAAAACATGCAAAAAAATATATATATGCAACCTAGAAGCATGAATTAAGATTAGAATATCACATAACATCATATAAACAATAAAAGTACCATAAAATTGAATGTCATTTAAAACATGCATGATAAATATTCATTGTTGAAACTTGAATTGTGGTAGCTTGATATACATAGTCTATTGATGCTAGGGCTCAATTTGTATGATTTTGAAAAAGGAAGCCAACTGAGTAGAGTTATTAGAATTCTTCATAAATAATAACAATTTGTTTAGTACACTAGCCATTTTGATGTCTTCTTGCAGTCTCAAACATTATTTTGTATCATTGTTACATTGGTCTTGAGAGTGGTAGCTTAATATAGCTCCACAATACAAAATTTGGTTTTCCTGTGTAGTGTAATAGTGGCATAGGCATATTTTTATTTGAAGGAACCAAAGGGTGACTATACAATTGAAGTGTATAAACACATATCTTTTTGTAATATCAAAAATAATTTTTGAAATCTTTTTATGAATCATTTCATAGAATACCAATTGAAAATGTGTTTTTTGCTTTTAGATAAATTTTTTTAGCATCAATCAATTAATATTCAAGGCAAACCATTGAGGACAACAATGATCAATGCTAGGGCTAACCAATTAATAAGTATATGTGAATAATTCAAGCATGTACATGTGAATAAGGGAAGCACAAGTACTCAAAAACATGTAAGTGTTGAAGTATACACACAAATATATAGTATACACAAATTAATATAAAGTATATGGATGAATACAAGGTATACACAAGGAAATGCATAAGGCACAAAGTATACATTTGAACACGTAAGTCACAAAGTATACATGTAAATTGTAAAGTATACACTTGAATACATGTAACTAATATCTATTAAACCATGAATTTAGAATGCAAATATGGACACCCTCGATAAAAAAAAATTGTATTAACCAAATAGCCATGTAGGCATACATCAATATATGTCAATATAAGTATGAAATATAGGTACAAAATAGCCATATAGGCTTACAACAATGCCATATAGGCATACAATGTCAAATATATCCACTACAAAATATGTACAAAACTACCATGTAGGCATACAACAAAGGGCTTTGGAATCAAAATTCATTGCTCTCCATGCTCACAAAATAAACTCTTTCCCTTTGCTTTTCAATCAGATGGTGATACATCTATCACTCTTTTTTTTTGTGCTCGAGGAGTGCTCCTGCTCCTCCTCCTAGTGTTTAGTTCTTGGTGAAGTTTTATCTGTTACAATAAGAAGTAAAGACATTAATATATAGAAATTACATTATAAAAAATGATATATTTAACAAAATAATCACTTACCGCCATCTGATGATCACTCTCAACAAGGGAAATATTTGCACACCCAGGCTAAGGCATGTTGAAGCCCTATATAAACCATCCATATAGAAATTAAACTACAAATCAATAATGGTTTGCTTTTTCACTAACTAACATCTATAACAACAAATGTAAATTAAAATTTAGTAGTTTGCTTCATACCTCCCCTGTCAGAGCCATCGAGGATTCTATAGCAGATGAAACACCAATCTCCATTGCCCTCATCACATTCAGAGGTGTTTCCACTTGCAACATCTAAAAATAAAACAACAAATTGTTCAATCACAAAAACTACAATAGCGATCCATGTCATGACTTATAATGTATGAGATAATGAACAAAATTTTGAGTACTTATTAAACTATATATTTTTTACTATCATTCTTACTATTTTCCCTATCCATATCTTGTTCAAAAGGACATTTTTTTATGATTTTACCCATAACAGCAAGCTAGTGAACCATTTGATCAAATGCTTTCGTAGACATGTACGATAACTGTGATGGCATAGAGAAGGTAGTGAACTGCTTGAAAAAATGCCTCAAAGAAATGGGGTCTCATGGTGATGGAATGCCATTACAAACAAATGCAAGTTATGGCATTCCATCACCATAAGACCACATTTCTTTCAGAGATTTTTTTATACAATTCATTGCCTTCTCTATGGTATTATTGCTTGCTATTATGATTTGATAGATATTTTTCCAAGCATCCATAGTTTGTTGGAAAGCACCTATTTTATGCTTTTATCCATAGCAGCAAGGAAGTGAGTAGTTTGATAAAATACTTTGGTACACATATATGGAAAATGTGGTATCATAGAAATGATGGTGAGCTGTTTGAAGAAATGCCTCAAAGAAATGTGGTAGATCATGGTGATGGAATGGCATTCCATCACTATGAGACTGCATTTCTTCGAGGCATTTTTTCAACCTACTAATTGCCTTGTCTATGCTATTGCTTACTATTATGCTTTGATATATTTTTTTCCAAGCATCCATAGTTTGCATTCCATCACCATGAGACCGCATTTCTTTGAGGCATTTTTTCAACCTACTCATTGCCTTGTCTATGCTATTTCTTACTATTATGCTTTGATAGATTTTTTTCCAAGCATCCATAGTTTGTTGGAAAGCACCTTTTTTAAGCTTTTAGCCATAGCAATGAGGAAATGAATTTTTTGATAAAATGCGTTGGTAGACATGTATGGAAAATGTGGTAGCATAGAAAAGGCGGTGAGTTGTTTGAAAAAGTGGTGCAGGTGCACCTTTACAAGAGCATGCCTCCATGGGGAAAATTTAGGATTTTGAGGTTTTATAGGTATTTTCATGATGTAATAAGGCTTAAATAGCCTTTTTTGAGTTTGTAATGGTCTTTGGTAGTCATTTTAGGCATAAATTGTAAAGTTGTAGAATCTTAACAAAACTTGTCAATCAATGTTGTAAAATTGCAAAAAGGTGCCAAGTGGAGGAATATGAAGAGTCAAGGCAGTTGTAGAGGAAATATTAGGCACTTAGGAAGTTGAAATGATTGGGAAAGTGTTTAAAAGATGTGATTCATCATCGTTAGCTATTGTTGAATCATTTTGAAGGAGAAAACTAATAAAATATCATTGTTATACTAATATTTTTTGTGTTTTCCTCCATCATTTGCTAGTGTACGGTTCCATGTAGGTGGTAGAGAATCTATAATGTGTGGGAATTGAAGGATTTAGGTGTTACAATCAATTTAAAACTAATTTGAGCATTTGATATTGAGTTTCAAGCTTTTGGTGGCCTGATTTCTATAGGTGGTCAGAAAATAGGGGCTAAGGGTTTGATTGCCCAAATCAACTAAAAATTCCATTCCACCTTTATGTAGAAATCGTTTCTTGGTGGAATGGACTGGTATGAAGTAGGAGTATGTTTATAAGGTAAGGATTTGGTTTGGTGATTTTTTTGTGTGAGTTCTCCATGCCGCCCTAGTGAAAAACCAGTTTTGGTGCCTTTTAAACAAGGCTAGAGTGAGTGAAAAGAGGATAGGGGTTTAGAAGTGGATAGAATCCCATGAAAACTATGAGAGAAGGTGAATTGGAGGGTGTTTATAAGATATGAGAGGTTGTAAGTGGTCAGAGAAGTGAATAAGTGAGAAACCCTAGGTAAAAGAGGGTGAAAACTAGTAAAAAGAGTGATTTTGTGAAGTGTATGTACAACTTTAGGGAAGCACTATTTGAGGATGGAATGAGTATTTACGGGCATAAATAAGCCTGATAGAAGTGATTATAAGCTTGTGAGAGGTAAAGTCATAATAGTTTCAATAATCCCTAATTGATTGCAACAAAAGTGAGGGTTTTATGAAAAGGGGTCTAAATGAGTGAAAGGAGACCTAAAAGTTGAATAATCTAAGGTTTTCTTGGCTATCTTTTGACTGTTTGGAGATTTCAAGTGTTGATTATGTGTTTGGAGAGGTGTCTCTTTGAAAATGAGGCCTAATTGTGGCCTAATTCAACATTAAAAGCCATATTTGGGACAATTTCTTCAAAAGAGTTGCAAGTGAATTTAAGATATGTGAGAGTAAGCCATAATGGGTGCCTAGTTTGGAGCATAGGCAAGGCAGTGAATTGTTTGAAAATATGCCTCAGTAAAATGTGGTCTCATGGAATGCCATGACAAGCAAATGCAATTGGAAGCTGCTCCTAGACTTATTACTTATGCTATGTGAAGTAATTGCATCACTACTTATGTTGACTTTCTAAACAACTATATTGTAGTTGAAATTTTGTCATCTATCAACATCTAGTTATTAGTTATGGAATGTGAAGTAATTCTTTTAGTTTGAATGATGCGCAATGCAACACAATCAACGATATGAATATAAAATACACAAATCTATTAAGTACAATTCATTAGTTAAACTCTTTATTATATTACTTGCATGAAGGTTTGACTAAATCCATTGGCAATGGGAGGTTTTCCCTCGAAACCTCCAATATTAACCTATTCAACATCCAAAATCACATATTAAAATACCATTCATAAAATAATGCTATTAACATGTAATAAATTTATAACTGTTTACTAGTTACATACCCCACCAATAGGTGTACTACAAAAATAAGTAGTTGTAGGGCCAGTGTATCTAGTATCAACACTGTGACCCTACAAGTTTATTAAAATCATAAAACTAAATTATTCAATCTTGCATTTCAAAATCAAAATTTAATAAATTAAATTCAATGAACATGTTGACTTTTACTTGAGTATCAATGCCATACGCATCATGCAAAATGTTTGCTACCCTCTCCATCTCCATAGCTACAGATGGATCCTGTGCAATAGCCTCTTGAGTGTCGGTGGGGTCATATGAACAAGTCGCCCCACAAGATTGGCACACATTGGATCGAAGCCCACTTGTCGAAGACTCCCCTATATGGCATTGTACAAGAGGGCTAGCATGCTAGATGACACTCTGCATCAAAGAGTTGATGGCCTACATAGTCTCTATGTTGGCACTCTCCTTCATGATGGAAGGGATGATGATGTGCTCATGAGGTAGACTAGCAAGAGGTCATCTCGCTTGTTGTGTAGGATTCGTCTACACATCGGGTCTATCTTATGCTGACCTCCCATCTCTCTCGTGGAAGTCCCTCATATCAAAATAATTTGGGATTTTGTTCAAGATGAACTTAGTGTATAGTTTCCTGAGGAAATACTATGGGACTTCACAATTGTTGCATGGTGGGTCATCAAAAACCATGTACCACCTATCCCAAAAATAATTCCTAGTCTCTTGGTGGTGGCACCAGTGAATAGGAAACCTCTTCACATTGAGGGAGAAATTTCCATTTGATCATGGGTTAGTGAATAATGCACACAAATCAACTTTTGTATTTTTTAAATTTTTTACTTCTTTATATGATAATTTATCTTGGTAAAAATCCCTAGCCGCATGCCTCCTATCCTGCCAACCAGTTAATTGTTTGCTAATCTACATTTTTTAACATGTCTTGCAGTGAATTTGTCAGGGTAATTCTTTTTGTATTTGAACCATTTGGATTGTTCAACCTCCCAATTAAATCCTCAAATTTTTTTTATTGTTCTCAATTTCACCCATTAAATTTTGTTTAGTGATAGGAGGTATTGAGGGATTGGTGGAGGAGGTTGTTGTTGTGGTTGAGGATTTTTTTCTTGCTGTGGATTTTGAGAATGATTTCCAGGTTGATTAACATCTCCTACAAATTCAAAAAATAAAAATCAAATACAACCTAAAACTAACAAGTTCAAAAAATTAAAACATACAATCCTTACCTCTTTGACCTGCTCATTGATGTGGCAGCATCCTGGCGATGAATTGACAATTGTTGATGAATAGTTTTTGTAAAAAAGATCCTCGTAGAACACAAGCACATAATTGTGGGGCTTTTAGCCACGAGCAACAAGAAAAAAAAGTCAAAAATGAAAATGAATACGACCTCTTTTTTTTTCTTTTAACATGTCATAACAGGAGCATGTTATAATGTGCTCGTGTTATAGGCTTGTGCTAGCCAAGCCTTAAGCTCAACACACCAAGCCATAATGCAAGAGCATTATGAGTTTTCATTTTTTTTTTAAAAAGTGGCCACAAAATTGCTACCCATCTTCATGCACCTGTGCTTATTAAGAATTTCAGTAGTATTTGTGCACCTCTAACTAAAGCGATGAGAGGGGATAGAAAAGAGTTTAAGTGGACCATAGGAGTAGCCAAAATTTTTGATATGTTGAAGAATAATGTTATAAAGCAACCTGTTTTGGCACTTCCAGATTTCAATAAGGTCTTTCAGGTATATTGTGATGCTAGTGGCACTACCATAGGAGTTGTTTTGAGTAAAGAAGGTAAGCATGTTGCCTAATTTAGTGAGAATATAAATGATGCTAAGAAGAAATATTATGTTTATGATCAAGAGTTTTATGCTATAGTTCAAGATTTGAAGAAATGGAGAAACTATTTGTTTCCAAAAGAATTTGTTTTATATACTGATTACTAGGCATTGCATTATCTCAATAGCCAAGGAAAGTTAAATCAAAGGCACTTAAAATAGGTTGAGTTTTTGCAGAGTTATACTTTTGTATTGAAGCATAGGAGTGGAAGGTCAAATAGAGTTGCAGATGCCTTAAGTTGAAGGAAAAATTTGTTGATAGAGATGAATATAGAGGTTGTTGGGTTCAATGAACTCAAGAGTTTGTATCTAGAAGATCCAAACTTTGCAGAATCTTAGAAGGATTTTTTGGAACCTATTACATTGTATAGGATGAGATGGTTAGATTTCTTAATCCAAGATGGGATGTTGTTTAGAGGAAACCAATTGTGCATTCGAGGGAGTTCTATGAGAGAGAATATAATCAGAGAGAAGCATAGTGGAGGATTGGCTGGAAATTCTGGTTGAGATAAGACCATTGCTCTTATCAGTGAGAATTATTATTGGCCATAGTTACAACAAGATGTGAAAAGGTTTGTACAAATTTGTAGAGTATGTCAAATGGTGATAGGAACAAGTCAGAATACTAGATTGTATCATCCATTACCTATACCTAAGAGGCCATGGGAGGATATTAGGATGGATTTTATTCTTGGTTTGCCAAGGACACAGAGGGAATGATTCCATATTTGTGGTGTAGATTTTCAAAGATGGCACACTTTATTCCATGTCATAGGACCAGTGATGTTGTTCATGTTGCAAACTTGTTTTTTAGAGAGGTGGCGAGACTACATGGTCTACCAAAGAGTATAGTTTTAGATAGATATACCAAATTTTTTGGTTATTTCTTGAGGAAATTATGGAAGAAGTTGAAGACAAATTTGAATTTCAGTTCTACACACCATCCATAGACTAATGAAAAAATAGAGGTGGTGAATAGGAGTTTGGGTAAACTGCTAAGATGCTTAGTAGGAGATAAGCCTAAGGGATGGGATTTGATTATACCATAAGCATAATTTTATTATAATAATTATGTCAATAGGAGCATTGGTAAATCACCATTCTAGATTGTGTATGGGAGTAGTCCAATAACTACTTTTGAACTGAGAAAGATGGAAAAGGGGGAGAAGAGTAGTGTTGAGGCTAAATATTTTGTTGAGCACCTGAAGAATTTGCACGAAGAAGTGAAGAAACACATCAACAAGATGAACTCACAATATAAGGCTTAGGAAGATTAGAAAAGGAGGTATAAGGAGTTCTAGGTAGGAGATGAAGTTATGGTTGATTTGTGAAAGGAAAGGATTCCAATTGGTACATAACACAAGTTAAAGATGAAGAAGTTAGGACCATGCAAGATCTTGAAGAAGTATGATTGAGGAAATGCTTATGGGGTAGAGTTTCCTAGTGGTATAAATATTTCTCCTTTGTTCAAAATTTTTGATTTGATAGAGTATCATGAAGGTGATATAAAGGAGGGGCCAATAAATGAATAGATGAAAATTCTAGCACCTACTTCAGAGAAGTAAGCGATAGAAGAAATCTTGGATAGTTGTGTGGGTAGAAGCATGAGAAACAAGCAATATGCAGAGTACTTGGTGAAATGGAGAGGAAGGCCTATTGAAGATTCATCATGGTTGTCTGAAGCTGAGGTTAACCATCTTCATTTCCCTCTAACTCCCAAGAAGTGATGGGATCACTTTTCAAATTACCCTGGGTGTCTGATGCAGGAGCATCCAGCGGTTTAAAGAAATCTTGCATAACCCAAAAAAAAAAATTCTTTATTTTATTTAGTTGTTTTGAGTCCCATTATGGAACTTAAGGGGTATAAGACTACCAGGTGTCAAAAATAGCAAAAAATGGGTACTTACTATTTTTAGTAAGTCAGCCAAAATGGGCTCGTATGGATGTGAAAACTTACCCCAAGGATCAGATTTGAAAAACATTTCTAGTCATGAAAGAATCACCTCAATATCCTCCACAGTTTGGGAGAAATTAAAGTTTTCATCCTGAGAAATTTCTCCAATGTAGCTTCAAATTCAGATATAAAAATTTAGAGGCCCTAAAACAACCCAAAAGATGGCTAAACCAACCAACTATAGGATTGTACATTGTAGAGCTTGTCAAGAGCTTTCCAACAATATGCAATAATAGCAAATCAGACACCTAGATCAAAATTTATGGCCTCGCGAAGTTGATCCTCTAAAAAGTGAATTTCATAAAAAATTATCCCTAGGTCAAAAATCAAATGGCAAGACTTTTGGAACCCAAACAAAAGGGGAAATTTGAAATTTCTAGGCCATTCTAGGGCGATTATTGGGAAAAATAAAAAGGGTTAAGTGGGGGTTGTAGAAGGTGGCCCTGATAGTGCAGATTGTGGCTCCAAATAGTAGAATTTTTTTTAGAGTTGATTTTGTTGTAATAAATCAAGCCCATGAGGCTACAAAATGTAAGCTTTGAATTTGTAATTTTATTTTCTAAAAATAATTGAAAGTGAATTATTTTTCTTTCTCGCATCTTTTGTGTTGGTATTTGTTGTTGTGATTTCTGTGTTTTGGGTGGTGTGGCCCTCATCAAGTGGTATCAGAGTAGGAGTTCCTGAGCCTATAACAGAGTGCCAAACATAAGGCAGTTGCAACAAGACTTGTGAGTGTGGGTTGAGTTCAAGATGCCTCTAAGACTTGCCCAGTATGATAGAGGTAGAGGTTGAGGTTCTAGAGGAAGAGATCCACCTAGAGATGAAATAAAATCCCTTAGAAGGAAATTAGAAACCTTGGAACAAGAGGTTCAAAGAAGAGATGTGCAATGAGACATAGATGGAAATGAAGATGAAATGGAAGAGGAAATGGAAGAGGAAGAGTAGGATCCAATGGATCCTAGAGAAATAAGATTGTTGCAAGTGATCTCAGGCATTAGGAAGAGACCTAAAATGGAGGTTTCAACTTTTAATGGAAATATGAATCCTAAAGAATTGATTGATTGGATAAATGACATGGAGGAATTTTTTGAGTTTGAGGAGATTGAAAATCCTCACAGAGTGATGTTTTCAAAGAAAAAATTGAAAGGTCATGCTAGTATATGGTGAAAATAGCTCCAGTTAGAAAGAGGAAGGCAAGGGAAAGATAAACTTTCTAGATGGGACATAATGGTGTCAAAATTGAACAAACAATTTATTCCAGTTGGTTATGAATTGGAGTTGCTTAAGAAGATGCAGAGATTGAGGCAAGGGACAAGGATGGTGAGAGAATACACAAAGTAATTTCACAAGGTCCTGATTTGGACAAGACATTCTGAGGTGAATAAAGAAAAAGTTTCTTATTATATATTAATGGGTTGAAGCCAAGCATACAGGAAGAATTGGCACTAGTAAGAATGACAACCATTAAGGATTCTTATCAGTTTTCTCTAAAGGTTGAAGAATGACTGAACAAGAGGCTTGAGAACAAACAATGAGCTGGAGGCCATGGGGGAAAGACTAGTGGATGGTCATATGGAGGTTGAAATGAAGATAAAAAGAAGGGTGAAGGCTCCAGTAGTGGCCAAAACTAGAAAGGATATAACACCTACCATCCTCATGATCAAAATAATGGAGACCAAAGAGGAAGATGAAGATATAGATGAGGACTGGGAAGAGGAGGCTTCCGTGGAACTTGTTTCCAGTGTGGAGAAGGACATAGAGCCTATGATTGTCCTCAACATCAAGGAAGGACAAATAGAAGACCTGAGGGTAATGCACGAGTTGCACATGTAGATAAGAATGTTGAGTCTTCACATTCTGAGGATGCAAAAAGAGGAGAGGTTCTTGTTACCAGAAGAGCAATGGTGAATGAGGAGAAAGAACCAACTCAAAGGAAGAATTTTTTTGGCACCAAATGTAAGTGTGAAGGTAAAGTTTTCAATTTTATTATTGATGGAGGTAGTAATGATAACCTTATTTCAGAAGAAATAGTTAGTAAGTTGTGGTTGGAGAGAAGAAGGAATCTAAATCCATACCGAATTGCTTGGTTGCAGAAGGACCATAAAGCCTTGGTAAATGAACAATTTTTGGTAAAGTTCAAGATTTGAAATTACCATGATGAGGTATTATGTGATATCATGCCTATGGATGTTTGTCATATGTTGTTAGGTATACTATGGTAGTTTGATCGGCGAGTAATACATGATGGAAATGTCAACGCCTATTCTTTGACAAAGGATAGAGTTTGTGATAAGTTAAAGCCCTTGAAAGAGGTAGAGGAAAAGGTATGTAGTAATGCAATAATTTATTTGGTTGATGGAAGAAAGTTCCTAGAAGGTATGAAGCATGAGCATATGTGTTTTGCATTGGTCCCTAGAGTTGATAAAGAAGATACCACTGAGGTACCTATAGAGGTTTTAGATTTTTTGAATGAGTTTCAAGCTATTATTTCTAATAATGTACCTAAAGGTTTGCCTCCCATAAGAAATATTAGTCATCAAATGGACCCGATTCTTGGAGATAGTTTTCTGAATAAGGCAGCTCATCATATGACTCTAGTAGAGAGTGAAGAGTTGAGCAAACAAGTGCAAGAGTTGTTGTGGAAGGGATTGATCAGAGAGAGTTTGAGTCCATGTGGAGTACCTACAGTACTATCACCAAAGAAGGATGGGGAATGGTAGATATGTATAGATTCTATCTAGAGCCATCAACAAGATCACCATCCAGTATAAATTCCCCTTGCCAAGGATGGATGACATTATGGATTGTTTGAGTGGAGCCAAGTACTTCACGAAGATAGATTTGAAGAGCGGATATCACCAGATCCATATTAGAGAAGGAGATGAATGGAAGACAACCTTTAAAACCAAGGAGGGATTGTACGAGTGGTTAGTCATGCCTTTTGGGCTAACCAATGCATCAAGCACATTTATGTGGCTTATGAATGAGGTATCGAAGGAATTTTTAGGAAAATTTGTTATTCTTTACTTGGATGATATTTTTATTTTTATTAAGACATTGGAGGAGCATTTGATGCATATTCAAAGATTTTTTGAGAAGCTAAGGGAGGAGAAGCTATTGATTAATCTGAAGAAATGTAGTTTTTGGAAGAGAGAGTTGATGTATTTCAGATTTTTTTTCTTAGCAGATGGTATCAAAAGGGATCCAAAGAAGATAAGATCTATCATTGAATGGCCTACTCCAAAATGTGGTACAGAGGTAAGATCATTTCATGGTCTAGCAAGCTTTTATAGAAAATTTATTAAGAATTTTAGTAGTATTTGTGCACCTCTAACTGAAGTGAT
Organism: Sequoia sempervirens; assembly: GCA_007258455.2. Lineage (NCBI taxonomy): Eukaryota > Viridiplantae > Streptophyta > Pinopsida > Cupressales > Cupressaceae > Sequoia > Sequoia sempervirens. The sequence continues at coordinate 322,614,059 of VDFB02270651.1, read as the reverse complement.
GAGAGGGGATAGAAAAGAGTTTAAGTGGACCATAGGAGTGTTGGATTTTTTGGACGTGTTTCTGATATGTGGTTGTCATTGATGTCAACACTATTAGCATTTGGTGTATCAAATACTGTATATGTCAAGGATATTGAGAAAATTGTAAAAGAAAGTGTTCCAGGTTCCCAGTGAAACTATGCAGGTCGTGAAGGCATCTTTTTCTGTAAGTTGAAGTTAAGCTACTATGGACTAAAGGGTTTACTTTTGAGAGTATCTAGATCATCTACAAAAAAATTTAGAGGTTCGTGTATAGATTTGATCATGTTGTGGTTTGACAGTATTTTGTGGTCTTTGTTAGTGTTCCTGAGTGAAGTTTGTGTGATTTTGGTAATCTTAGTTGTTGTGGATGTTTCTCTATTGTTTCTTGGTGCTCTTGGATGTATCTAGACCGTGCTCTATCTTTGTGGTATTTCAACATTGATCGGTGTGCTCATGGCTGGAAATTCTTCTTGTGCACGTTCGAGTTTTCATGTTCTTGGTCGACATGTTGATGGGTGTAACGCGTGGTGGATCTTTGAGGTGAAATTAATTGAAGGATTTTTGTGTTAGAGTTGTTAATTTGGGTCTCCACTATGTTGTGGCCGACCTTGGTGGATTTGCATTGAAAATTTAATTGTAAATTTGGGCCGACATTGCAAATATGTTTTATTTTCCTAGTCGACTAAGTTGTTGATGAAATATCATGTAGCGGATATATACTAGACATATATGGAAAATGCGGTAGCATAGTCAAGGTAGTGATTTGTTTGAAAAAATTTCTCAAATAAATGTCTAGTATCACCATGATACCACTTTTCTTTGAGGCATTTTTCCAAACAGCTCATTTCCTTGTCTATGATGTTTGATAAAATGCTTTGGTAGACATGTACAAATAAGGCACATGAACTGTTTGACAAAATTCCTCAACGAAAATGTCCTTGTGGACTACATTGATTGCAGGATATGCACAAAATGGATTTGTTGAAATGTCTTTAGAAAATTTCAAGAAAATGCAATTTCTAGGTGTAAAACCAAATTCCAAAGCATTTTCCAACATCCCTCATGCCTATACCAAAATGGAAGCTTTGGAAAGGGGTATGCAAATCCATAAAAGGGATTGAAAAATTAAGTATTATATTACATAGTTATAACTACTCTTGTAAATATGTATACAAAATGTGGAAGCATACACAAGGTAGGTCAATTGTTTAACAAAATGCATCAAAGAGATGTGGTCTCTTGGACCACAATGATTACAAGATTTGCACAAAGTGGATTTTTTGAAAAATCTTTTGAAACTTCCAAGCAAATGTAAATGGAAAGTGTAAAGAATTGTGTAGTTTAAAATGTGCCAAAAGGGGATAAGGTTATAATTAGAAGCAAACAACATTTGATGAACATGAAATATGCATAATAACAAAATCAAAGCATTGTATTAAGCATGTATGATAAGGGTGATAAAGAAACATAATAGAATCAAGGAAAATGTAAAGAAAATGTGTAAAGATTTGACATAACTAAAAATTGAAGATTCTGATGGAGGAACTACCCAATTATGTAGTATTTTTTTCTTCTTGCATCAAACTCCAACAATTTGAGTTTTTCACAAGATTGGTAGCTTTTCAATGTTCAATTGTATATCACTCTTGAATAGAATTAATAACAACAATAAAAATAACCAATGTATAATGTTAAATTCCTACAATTCAATCACAATTAACATTGCAACACTACAAAAAATGAGACTTGAATTAATATATATCAATTTTTTTATGTGAAAACTTTGTTATTTCCTCCTTCCTAAGTTGGTGAACCATAAAAAGGTGGTGCAAAGTTCATGAAAAGGTGGTAGAATGTGAAAAATTTGCATGTGCACTTCCCAATAGCATCAACAATATTTTTTTAGCTGAACATGTGCATAACCAGTAGAATAACAAAGCATGTGGGATTGGATCACGGGTATGCTGACCTTTTTACCATTTTTAGAGAAAGGAAAAATGTGCTTACATTATAATTTGGGTGTATTTTGGCTTGCTATACAAAATGGCTATATCTCAACTTCTTCAAAATGCACTCACATTATGAAAATTTTTATTTTCTAAAGGTTTCCTAACTCACTGTCTCATTACCCACCCCTATCCCCCCTATATCTCTCTCACACCTATCTTTCTGCCAATGATTCTCACCCCTATCTCCATAGGATTTAAGTCTCTCACCTCTATATCTCTCAAATGGATCTCTAGTTATTTATAAAACCTCTCCACCTCTCTCCCTCCTCCTTATCCATGTTTCCCTCAAGTTGTCAACTTGACTCTCTCATTTTCTTTTATCTCTTTCCTCACCTCTCTATCTCTCACCTTTGTCTCCCCCTCACATCTCTACCTCTCCCCTCTCTAGGTATCTTAGCCACTCCTTGTCTTCCTTTCTATCCCTCCTTAGCCATTTAGTTATCTCACTTAACCCTAAATCCTATCCCTAAAGCATCAACCCTCAACCCTTAAACCTTAAATCATAAACCCTATCCATAAACAATCAACCTTGGACACTATACCTTAAACTCTAATCCATAAAACCTCAACCTATACCCTATACCCTTAAACCCTTAATACCTCAACCCTTAAACCCTCAACCCTTAAACCCTAAACCCTTGACCCTTAAACCATAAAGCCTTAAAACCTCAGCCCTTATGCACCCCTCTCCTCTCGTATCTCTCTCACCCCCATCTCTCTCGTATCTCTCTCACCCCTCTCTCCCTAGGCTATAGGTCTCTAACTTGTATATCTATTAGGGCTCTCTAGATATTTCCCTCCCTCTCCACCTCTCTCCCTAGGTTGTAGGTCTCTCACCTCTATATCTCTTAGAGCTCTCTATCTATTTCCCTTCTTCTCTACCTCTCCCCTCTCTAGGTCTCTCTATCTCTCTCACCCCTATCTCCCCTATGTCTCTCACTCATCTCTCCCTAGGTTGTAGGTCTCTCACCTCTATATCCCTCAAGGATCTCTAGTTATTTTTCTCCCTCTCCATGTCTCTCCATCCTCCTTACCCCTCTTTCCATCAACCATATACCCTCAAATCTTATCCCTTAAACCCTTAATACCTAAACCCTCAACCTTAATCCCTCAACCCTCAACCCTAATCCCTCAACCCTTAAACCCTTAATCCCTCAAACCTTAATCCCTCAACCCTTAAACCCTCAACCCTTAAACTCTTAACCCTTAAACCCTTAATCCATCAACTCTTAAACCCTTAACCCTTAAACCCTTAATCCCTCAACCCTCTAACCTATACATTAAACCATCCCAACCCTCAATTATCAAACCTCTACTCTATACATTTGACCATCAACCCTATACCTTCAACTGTAATCCCTCAACCCTCTAACCTATACATTAAACTAGATCAACCCTCAATTATCAAACCTCTACCCTATACATTGGACCATCAACCCTATACCCTCAAATGTAATCCCTCAACACTTAAACCCTTAATCCATCAACCCTAATCCATCAACCCTTAAACCCTTAATCCCTTAACCCTTAAACCATCAAACCTAATCCCTCAACCCTAAACCCTAACACCTCAACCCTGAACCCTTAAACCCTTAATACCTCAACCCTTAAACCCTCAATCCCTCAAACCTTAAACCCTTAATCCCTAGACCCTTAAACCCTACACTATTAAACCCTTAATCCCTCAACCCTCTAACATATGCATCAAACCAAGTCAACCCTCAATTATCAAACATCTACCCTATATATTGGACCCTCAATCCTAATCCCTCAACCCTATAGCTTATGTCCTAATCCTTTAAGTCCTCAACCCTTAAACCCTAAATCCTAATCTCTCTCTCGCTCTCTCTCTCTCCATCCTTCCCACCCTACCTCGATAAGTCCCTCTCACTCCAACCCCCTCTCTCCCACTCCCTCTCTCTCTCAGGTCTCTCCCTTACACCCCTATCCATCTCTCAAGCCTCTCTCTTTCTCACACCCATCCCTCTATCTCTCACTCCCCCTCTCTCCCACTCCTCTCTCTCCTCTCTCTCCCTCTCTCTTAGGTCTCTCTCTCTCTCTCTCTCTCTCTCTCTCTCTCTCTCTCTCTCTCTCTCTCTCTCTCTCTCTCTCTCTCTCTCTCTCTCCCTTCTACCTAGATAAGTCCCTCTAGTCCAACCCTCCCACCCATCTCTCTTACGCTCTCCCTCCCACCCCCATCTCTCCGGCTCACTCACTCACTCACCCTCTCTATATTTCTCACTCTCACTCCCCTCTCTCTCCCACTCCCTCTCTCTCATGTAGATCTCCCTCCCCCATCTCTATCTCCTCTCCCTCTAGAACCCTATCTAGATAACTCTCTCTCAAGTCTCTCTCTCCCACCTTTCTCTCTCTAACCATCCCACCCTACATAGATAATTCCCTCTCACTCCAACCCCTTCTATCCCACTCCTCTCTCTCTCCATCTCTCTCAAGTCTCTCCCTCCCACCCCCTCTCTCAGATCTCTCTCTCTCTCTCTTAAAATTCTCCCTCCCTCTAAATACAAACATACATACATACATATAACCATAAATATATAGATGTCATGCATGCATACATACTTACATACATACAAGCATACATACATACACACATAAAATCTTACATGTAAATAAATAACTGGGTGTACATACATACATACATACATTTAATAGACATGTTTAATAAAAATCAAGACATAACACAAGCACATTATAGCTTAGGTAGCTCAAGCACAAACACAAAAAATATGTCAAAACTATGAAATAACATGAGCGTGTTATAACATTCTTGCATTATAATGCGCTCACATTATTTCTTGCTTTGGGAATCCCAATCCTTAGGCTTAGTATTTTCTTGGATTACCAATCCAAGGGCTTAGAGTTCCTTCCCAATGTCTAAAGATGTGTTTTACATATTCTACAAGATTTCACATAATCATGTTTGTGCTAACTGTCAGGTTTGCACGTGTTTCACGGTCGAATAAATCAAACACTTGGGTAATGCTAGGCTCTGTCTTAGCTATTTAACGGTGTAATTTTTTTCATATTTTGACAATTTTAATCCTTTCATCTTTAATTTATTTTGTTTGTGTCCATTTTTAGCAAAAACTAGTGTTTGGTATTTTTTTCTTTATGAATTAACATTCATTGAAATTTCAAATAAATTACATTTTTGGAAACTAGACTCCATTCTACACATTAAAAAAAATATTTTCAATTAGTTTTCAAAATTTATAGGGGTAGCATGGCCAAAATTCTATTTTTCACGATGTGTCCAATTTGAAAATTAGTAAAAAATTAAATATTCATTAAAAAGTTATTAGAAAAATTGGGCATAAACTACATGTTGTTAGCTAATTTCTCACTAAAGTGATTTTAAAAATATAAAAAAAGTTAACCTTTTGAGGGAGCCACAAAAGACACTATGTTATATTTTTTTGACAAAAACAACACCAATTTCTATGGCTCCCTCTTTTGAACCCCTTAATCTATAGCATTTAAAAAAAAAAATAGTAGTTTAGAAAGAAGACTTAGAGCACTTGCTACATTATTTTTGTTGCATATTAAAAAAATTTAGTGTAACTATCCTCAATTTCTTACCCAATGTCAGTATTTCATTATTTCAGAAAAATAAAAAATGGCCACTTAAGACCCCTTTTGGTCCCCCATCTTTTTGCACTTACCTAATGACAATACCATTAGGTTGTAACTAAATCAACTAGGTGATGCAATATGGGGAGGCCTGAAACACACAAAAACACAATTCCAACCTTCAAACACAACTGTCAGATCATAAACTCTTCAAAGTCTCTCCATCTCTTCAAATTCACTATTTTCCCTTGTAGCATTCCAAGCCCACTAAATCGGGTAAAAGTTCTCAACCACGTTCTTTCAGTTCACAACCTAACTCAATTCAAGGACCCATTATTGATCTTGACAACATATCAACACAACTCATCAAGTTTTTTTTATCACAATTCCTCCAAAACTTGAAATTTCACTCATTTTAGGCCTCAAATAGGCCACTTTTACAAAGGGGCCACACTCTAAACTTATCCAATATCCACCAAATCTTGGGGAATCAATCCTAAGTTGTTTAAAACCTCAAAATTCACAATAATATCTTAGGCACATCACCGTACAAAGGGTAAACCACAAAACCCTACTTTTTAGCCTAAACCCTAGGGGTTTAATGAAAAACACTTTTCCCACTCTCCTGTAAACTTATCAATAGTCCCAACAGGGCCTATTTTACCTAAAAAATGATCAAAATATCCTAACATAATGCTTCCCATTCATAAAACTCAAGTTGTCATGCCAAAACCTTCAATAATCCATGGAAAACTCAAATTTCACCATTAGGGCTTCACACCCAATGCACTAACAGACCTCCCCACACATTTATTTTACCCTCTCCACACCATTACCTACCTTAAACTATCCATCCCACCGATTTACAAGTTTTACAGTAGGTGGGATGGAGTTATTTCATGATTGTAGCTTACAAACTTGCAAATACCCTGTTTCAGACCGATCAGAGAGATTTGATGATTAAATGAGAAAAACTCAATATGAAGAGCTCAAATAAGATTCAAAAGAAATTAGAAACACTAAATTACAATTTAAACAACAAATTTTAACTCAAAATATCCTATACAGACTATATAATATGCTACTAAACTGGGAAAAATATAGAAATTCACTACAAAATCAGGGGTATTCTTTATTCAATTTGCTTCCAATTCTGAAAATCAGTCTCCATTCAAGCTTTTACAATATATTTATAATTTTTCTACTTCAAAAAAACTTTCTAACTTCCTCCAACTACCTTTTGAAAGGCTTGATCATTGAACTTCCTAGAATTGTGCAATTTTTGCATATTTAGCAACTTTGCAATTTTTTAAAGTAACTTTCCCATATTTTTGCATTATTTTCATTCTATACCCACTTGACCCCTAAATTCCAACATAAATGGCTTATTAAAAACAAAAATGGTTTTTAAGACCTTATTTTAGTCAAAAATCACCTAGAATCTACAACCTAGACCTTATACCCATGAATGAGCTAAACACTTTAAATGGTGCCCCAGCACCATACACCCCACTTTTGAAAGCTTCCAAGTCCCTTGGAAAGATGAAAGTAACATTTCCTCCCCTATATTCTTCATTTATTTGTCCTCCTTGCTTTTCTTCAACTAGTCCATTGCATTCTTGTCTTTCTTTGTCTTTATCTTTCTTGGTCTTGCCTTTATTATGACTTGCATGTTGCTCCAACTGGTTATTTAATGTTGTGGGGTGCTTGTCTTCACTTCCAACTTCAAGTACTACCTTACCACCTTTCCTCACATCTGTATTTTTCCTTTCTTCAACTATCATCACTTTTCCTTGCTCCATTCTTTGTCCAAGGTTCCTTTCACTTGCATCTCCACCACTGTCCCATGTACCTTTGTATTTACTAGTCCTAGCCAAATTTGACCCTATCTTTTCCAATGTACTACTGCCTTCAATAGTCTCTGTTTGACTTGTACTTTCCTTATCTACTATCCTTTTAACTATTGCTTCATTAGTACTTACCCTTATCTTCCTATCCTCTGTCCTCTCAACCTCTTGACTCACTATCCCATTGCCTTCCACTATCCTTTCTTTACCATAGTTCACTGCCATATCTTGATCTATTGCACTGTTACCTTCACAAACCATTGAATTCACTTTTGTTGTTTTACTAATACCACTTACCATTGTTCTTCTTCTTACTCTCCTATTACTTACATCATCACTTGACTGTCTTTTTGTTTTGCTCACTATTATAGGGCACTTAACTATCCCCATCACTACATTTCCATTTTGTTCTTGCCTTGTCAAAGTCTCTTCATTCTTTTATTGTTCTTTCTCAGTCTGGGACACTTCATCATTCACTTTTTCCTTCCACATATAGCCATTCTGCCTTATCACTGGCTGCAAATCCCTATCATCTTTCATACTCACTGTCTGCACCTTGTCTTGGTTCACATTAACTTCTAAACCCACACTCTTGCCTCTACCTTCACCATCAATAATGAACTCCTTTTTCCCAACCATGATTATCTCACCATATTCTTCTAGACCCTCAACCAATGGGGTTAACATGAACTCTTTACCATCCTTTTCTATGGTGTAGGTGTTTTTTCTACCATTATGCAAGGCCAACCTATCAAACTGCCAAGGCCTTCCCAACAATAGATGATAACAACTCATAGGTAAAATATTACAAAGCACTTCATCTTTATATGGACCTATTTGAAACTGCACTCTTGCTTGTTCACTCACCACCAAAGATTGATTTTCACTCACCCATGACACCTTATATGGCCTCTTCATAGGTATTCTTTGCAAATACAACTTTTCTACCATCTCATGTGACACAATGTTATTCGTACAACCTCAATCAACAATGACGCTACATACCTTGTTCCTACATTTGCAAGTTGTCTTGAATAAAACCTTTCTTTGGAGTAGCTCTTCCTCTCTAATGGTCTTCAAAATATATTTCTTCATCATCAGCATCTCACCAACTTCAGGTGTAGTGACCAATTTGCTTGAATTTGAACTACTTTTAGCTTCTTCTTCATTGAAAATTTGTGCTCTTCTCTCACGCTTTCTTTCTCCTCCACTAGTCTTCTCAAGGCATCTCCAAGTAGGATGTCCAAATTTTTGAAAATGATAGCATCTTCCTACAAAAGTGTTAGAGCTTCTTCCACCTCTAAATTTTGTAGCTGGTTCATCTCTCTTGCTTGATTCTTTTCCTTGATTTTCAGTTGCTTTCCTTGGAGTAGAAAAAGTTCCCCTTCCTCTCATAATGCTGCCTCTACCTCTTGTTACCTTATCTTGTTTCCTCTTAAGTTTCTCTTCTACCCTTAGAACCATTTGAAAGCATTGATCTACTATTTTTGGAGCCAACAAGCTGATCTCATTTTGAATATTATATCTTAGGCCATTTAAATACCTAGCTACTCTTTCTTCTTCATCCTCTTCATGTTTTGTTCTAATACCAAGCCGATAGAATTCTTTAGTATAAGTTTTCACATCTTGTTCCTTTTGCCTAAGATTTTGCAACTTCTTAAGTAATTGAACATTATAATCACATGGTAGAAACTTACCCTTCATCTTTGTCTTCATCCTTTCCCAAGAATTGATCTGATGTTTGCCTTATTTTTGTATTTATTCTTGCACAAAATTCCACCATAACAAGGTGTGTCCTCTTAGCTTTGTTTTTGCTTTCTTCACCTTTTGATCTTCCTCTATCCCTTCACTATCATAATAGGTTTCCATAGCCCCTATCCAGTCCAGGAGCTCTTCTCCATCTAGCTTTCCTCCATATACAAGTGCATCCATTTTACTAGGTCCATCTTTCCTTGTAGCCTTCAAAAGTTTCAGCATCCTCACATCATCAAGGTCTATCTCTTCTTCTTCTTCATTATTAGTCTCTTCCCCAACATCAATGTCTTCTACATTGGTTCCACCTTTGGAATTCAATGCTGCAATCTCTTTTGAATTCTTATCCACCCTTTTGGCAACTGTAGTCTTCTTATGAGGCATCTTCTCACTCTTGTCTCTTCAACTTCCAAACTTGCTTTCACAATCTTCAACTTTCCCTCATAGGAATATGGTACCTTTGCTCTGATACCACTTTGATGAAATATGGGAAGGCCCGCAACACACAAAAACACAATTCCAACCTTCAAACACAACTATTAGATCATAAACTCTTCAAAGTCTCTCCATCTCTTCAAATTCACTCTTTTCCCTTGTCGCATTCCAAACCCACTAAATCGGGTAAAGTACTCAACCACCTTCTTTCAGTTCACAACCTAACTCAATTCAGGGACCCATTATTGAGCTTGACAACATATCAACATAGCTCATCAGGTTGTTTTATCACAATTCCTCCAAAACTTGAAATTTCACTCATTTTAGGCCTCAAATAGGCCACTTTTACAAAGGGACCACACTCTAAACTTATCCAATATCCACCAAATCTTGAGGAAGAAATCCTAAGTTGTTAAAAACCTCAAAATTCACAATCAGATCTCAAGAACATCACCGTACAAAGGGTAAACCACAAAACCCTACTTTTTAGCCTAAACCTTAGGGGTTTAATGAAAAACGCCTTTCCCACTCTCCTTTAAACTTATCAACAGTCCAAAAAAGGATTAATTCACCTGAACATGCTCAAAATATCCTAACATAATTCTTCCCATTTATAAAACTCAAGTTGTCATGCCAAAACCTTCAATTTTCTAAGGAAAACTCAAATTTCACCATTAGGGCTTCACACCCAATGCACTAACATACCTCCCCACACAATTTTTTGACCATCTCCACACCATTCCATACCTTACCCTATCCATCCCACCGAGTTACAAGTTTTATAGTAGGTGGGATGGAGTTATTTCATGATTGTAGCTTACAAAATTCCAAATACCCTGTTTCAGACCAGTCAGAGAGATTTGACGATTAAATGAGAAAAAATCAATATGAATACTTCAAATAAGATTCAAAATAAATTAGAAACACTAAATTACAATGTCCACAACAAATTTGAACTCAAAATATCATGTACAGACTATATAATCTACTATTAAACTGGAAAAAATACAAAAAATCATTGAAAATCAGGGGTATTCTTTATTGAATTTGCTTCCAATTCTGAAAATAAATCTCCTTTCAATATTTTGAAATATATATATATATTTTTTTTTACTTCAAACAAACTTTCTAACCTCCTCGAACTTCCTTTTGAAAGGCTTGACCATTGAACTTCCTAGAATTGTGCATTTTTTGCATATTTAGCAACTTTGCAACTTTTTAAAGCAACTTTCCCATATTTTTTCATTATTTTAATTCTATACCCACTTGACACCTAAATTCCAACAAAAATGGTCTTTAAGACCTTATTTTAGTCAAAAATCACCTATAATCTACAACCTAGACCTTAAACCCATGAATGAACTAAACACTTTAAATGGTGCCCCTGCACCACTAGGTGAAAAAATGCAACATGCCAACTAAAAAAAATGATAGTAGGGTTTCACACATAAAAGGGTTCTAGGAGGCCCTAGTTTGATACAATTGAGGAATTTCAAAAAAATTCAGACACTAGAACAATGTTATAACCATGCAGTTGTACAAGCTTCGCCACGTTATCAAAATACAAGGTAGTTAGGAACATTTCATTTAAACCTACAAGGTCACATAGGGTCCTTCCATAGAAACCCCTCTCATTTTTTAAATCTCTAATCCATTTTACTATGGAAATATTTTTTCTAAAGTGGCAAAAAACATCAATTATGTTTAAACTACAAAATTTTAAAAGTCACAATTTGTATTTCATTTATTGTGGAAAAAAACAAATGTTCCAACACATCCAAGTGGGTAGATGAATTTTAGTGAAGGAATTTTTTCATTCCCTAAGACACCTAATTTTTTCGAGCTACACTACTCTAATGTGTCTTAAGAGCCCTAAGTGTAAAATTCTACCAATCTATGATGAATTGGTTCTCAAAATCCATAGAACCTAGGAATTTTTTTTCTAAACCTAGATTAAAATAGTGTCCCTCCATAATGACATCTCTTGGTTTTCTAAATCTCAAACCCATTTGACCCTAGAAACAATTTTTCAAATGCTAGAAAAAAAAGTCACTTGCATTCAACAAAAAGTTGCAAGAAAGAATTGTTGAACATTTAGAATACTGAGAGGGGGGGTGAATCAGTATTCAATAACTTTTTGAACACAACAAATTCAATTACCAAACCACATTAAGTAAAATAAGAAATGAAAACATGAATGATCCACAAATTCACAAAACACATGAACACTAGGACTTTTACATAGAAACCCCAAAAAGGGAAAAACCACGGTGAGGATTAGTTAACAATATATTATATTCAGATATAGTATATTACAGGGGCTCACTGCCAGGACACATGTCCTTATAAGGCTCATAGTCTGAGTTAAGTACAATACAAAAATGTGGCTCACTGCTAAAGTATGAACTGATGCAAAGATTGAGACCTTTAAACATTTTTTTTGGTTCTGCTCTCATGTTTCCAAGTTGTGGGTTGCACTCTTTGCTTCATTACTAGCCCTGTTTCATTTCCTTTGGTCATGAAAATTTTCTCTTCTTGGATACTCTACAGCTCACAATGCGATATCTAATTCATGCTGACATATTATAATAAAAAAAAATATGGAGCTTTTGATGCCAAGTTGCTTTCTCTCACACCTCCTCCCCCCTTGAGATTGAACTTCATGTCATTTATTCCAATCTTCACACCCTTGTGTTGAGCCTTGAGTCTTACCTGGAAAGGAAGGTCACTAATTGTGACATTCTTTATCTTCAAGTGACGTCCCTTTTGTCCCGACTTAAGGCCAAAATTCTCTTTGTGAATACACAGTTAAATTCAAGAAGTTTTGAGTTATGAACTACTTATTCCATGGGTTGTTTGTACTCTGATTATTTTTATGGTAGTGATTGCGAATGAAGATTCACAGGGTTTCTCAATCATTGAACAAAAGCATACAGTTGGTTTATGGAACCACACTAGTAAATGAATTGCAGGCTCTTCCATACATCAACAATCACTATCCTTATGTTGCTCATTCGTTTTAGTTAGGTAGAATTTGTTATGATTTTTCTAGACAGATTAACACACAAGTTCTCCAAGTTGTACAATTACTATACAATTGTAGACACAAATGGATAATCCTTCTTGCTGCTCTTTGTCAGTCTTACTCAAGCATTGATGTTTGTAGGCCTTTGGCCTTAATTGTAGACACAATCATATGCTTATAGTTGCTATTTTTTAAAGCATATTAGGGGAAATTTACATAAAAAATGGGCCTCCTAAGGATAACATCGTCATCTTTTTGAGTTATCAAAAATCAATTAAAAGATGACATCAACCGTTACGGTAACATCATCCAAAATAAAAATAAAATTATTTATTTTATAAAATAAAACTTTCTAAAATTCTATAAATTAACTCATGATGGTTAATTTAACTCTACATATCCTATTCTATCTCATTCATCTTTCTAAATATCAAATATTCTTTTTGTTTTCTAGATTTATATTCTTAAGTTCTATTATAGAAATTATTATGTTTTTTAAGAAATATTTTAATTCTTAAAACAAAAATATATATAAAAAGTATTTCAAAAATATTTTAACAAAATTTTTCTTTAAAATATTTTAAAAACCAAAAAAGAAATTAAAACCGTTGAAGGAGAGAAAATCACATGAACAAAAAAATGGAAAAATAAAAATAAAAATCAATTAGAAAATAAAAATTAAAACCAAAAGAAATTGGAAAAATTAGAAACAATTGAAAGAAGAAAAAGTTAGAGAAAATCACCAAACATATCAAACCAAAAAAAATAGAAAAATTAAAAAATAAAAATGTTGGAAGAAAAAAAAAGGTGAGAAAATCAAATAAACTATAGAAAATAGATATCCCTTGACTACTTTAGATATATAATTTTAAATATAAATATACTAGTATATAAATTTTATAATTTTATATCAAAACAAATATATAATCCTCAATAATATTATATTCTATCGATATTTCTACATATATTGATGAAATAATGACCTAAAAAAAATATCTTTTAAGAACACTTACAAACAATAATTAAAAATATTTCTATATATTTTTGTGAGACTTGACTTAATACAAAAAGTCCCTGCAGCTAAGAGGATGCACATTTGATAGTGAATTTTCTATCGGTGAATTTTCCGTGGTGATGAATTGTTGACGATGAATTTTCCATCAGTGAATTGCTGGCGATGAATTTGCGGTATGCCATATTTATTAAATAATTAAAAAAAAACCAACTTTTTATTTTCAAATTAATTAATAAATACAGTCAGTACGTAACACTGACATCACTCTATGAGACTTTGACTTAATGCAACAGTGCTTATCCAAGTGTATTAACAACATTGATTCTTCAAGTGGGTCTGCTCGAAATTTATTTAAAATTGGCTTTACATTTGAAGTATGCACAGTACCACGACTTCACAGTTCAGTAATAATCACAGTCAAATGAATGTGGTAACCGACTTAAGCTCTTCCAACATGCATCAAATTTGAAATCATGGGGAAGACTTTATGCTCTGCCTTTCAAGTCTTCTTGGGAATACTTAGCCATTACTTCTTCCATCTACCTATACAGAGAGCTTTCAAATTACTTTGCTGGTGGGAATTAAATATGAATTAAATATATCATAATCTAGAAACTTATTTTTTTTACATTAACCCCACAACCATCAAGTCCAGTTCTGGAGATAGACGTGTAAACAGGTGCCTGAGACAAGATATTTCATATAACGCAGATTTGATTTGATTTGATTTTTTTATAGCTGTGAGATGTGATGTGAAGCAGTAAATGGAAAAACTGTTCAACTAAAAATATTTTAGTGGTGATTGAAATTGATTTAGCCACAGTTTAGAGGTGATTTAACAGATTTGTCAACATTTTGTGGACTGAATTTTTTTTAATCATTAATCTAAAGTATTATTTTTAAGATCAATAATCTAAATCATTATTTTGAATAAATATAAATCCTGACACATTAATCTTGAAATTTCAATTTCATATTGAATAAAAAATATTTAAATAATACAAATCATTAATTGTCATTAATAAAAAATATATTATACAATCACATACAATTTATAACTTATATCATAACATGTCAATTCATAATTCATGAGCTTCTTTGTCCAAATACAATCATAACAAAACAAGAAATTGTTGGGTATTTTTTTTTTTCATACATTTGTGTAGTACGGCTCTAGGAAAATTCACCTCAAGAAATTCACTAACGGAAAATTCACTGATGAATTGTTGGCAGTGAATTTGCCATATGTTGTGTAGTACATGTGGTAATTTAAAAAATGATATTGTTTATATATTATTATTGTTATTATTATAAGTATTAGTATTGTTATTATTATATTATTAATTTTTCTTTTTTTTTTATTATATAATAATATTTATATTTTTATTTTTATTTTTTTTTATGTATTAAGTATTATATTCACCACATACTCTAACAAATTAACATACATATAGTTTTATTTTTCCTAATCCATTCATAGATCAATTAAACTATGAGATCTTTTATAAATTAATTTAATTTGATCTATATAGAAATATATTAATTATTAATTATAATAATTTCATATTTATATTTAATATTTTGTATTATAGAATATAATATATAATAATAATAATATAACCTATATATACTATTATATATAACAATAAATATAATTATATTATATATAATTGAATCTCTATTATATAAAATATATTAATTAGTAATTATAAAAATTACGGCCAAGATCTTAATAATGAGTACAACTAGATTTTAATGTTGTGACATCCTTTACCCTACATAGTTAAGTATATATTAGCATAATTAATATATAATGTAAATTTTGTATTATATTCTTTTAAAAAAACTATTAAATAGTTTTGTTAAAAGAATATATATATATATATATATATATATATATATATATATATATATATATATATATATATATATATATATATATATATATATATAATAGTTTTGTTAAAACAATATAATATAAAATTTACATTATATAATTATGCTAATATATACTTAACTACGTAGGGTAAAAGATGCCATAACATTAAAGTTACCTAACTATGCTCATTATTAAGATCTTGATAGTAATTTAAATTTTAATAAACATACTCTAAAACCCTTGCCGAAACCTTATTTTCAGGCTGCAACTCACCAAATTGGAGGATCAAAAGGTCAATGCCAATGAGGAAGAGTTTGGCGGAGTGGAAATCAATAATGGCGGGGAAAAGAAATGAAAAGTGGCTAAAAATCGCTGAATAATTGACAAAAAATGATGAATGACTGAGATTTATTTAACCACCTTGCAGAACCTCTTAGGGATTTTCAGTCATTTGTAGACAAATTGAGTTTGTAGAACTCAAATAGGGACACGCCTTCAACGTAAATATACAATTTTTCTTTTACATCATCACTAGTCACGACGCTTAGTTTTAAAATGTTCCAAGTCCACTAAATCACAATTTAAACTCTAAAAAAAAAAAAGCGAATACAAAAGCAAATACCAATTCACCAAAAATTCACAATTCAATTCTTTTAAACATATTTTTTTAATTTAAAACTTGATTTCTTGCTACTAAAATATCTTTATGCATTATAAATACTTAAATAAAACTCCCTTTAATAAAACACAATTGCATGATGAAAAGAAGCATAAGGAAAAGCATCATGTTAATGATTGTTGTAGGTTCCATTAATCACCTTCGCTAATGGTTCATCATAAGATGGTTTTGTATATTAGAATCATAGCATGATGCTTTAGACATGCTATTTTGTGTCGACCGAGAATAGTCATAACCACAACCACAATTTCATAGTCCATATTTAATTAGTATAGAAATAAAAGTCAAATATTTTACCACAATGTAAATAAAGCTCAATTTTGAAGGTTACATAATCAATAAATGAAGCTAAGAAACATACATGACAATGTAAATCAAGAAATGCACCTAAAGCTTCGGGATGAATAAGAATCCACATTTTCATTCAATTGTTTAGGAAAAATAGATACTCATATAGTCTAGAATACATGATTATCATTTTGGGATGTTTTTTAGTGTTAGCAATACGTGACTTCATAAATAATACACTAATATTCTTCTATGCGATAAGATGATAATTTCTATCATTTTTTATTGAAGATGAATAATTTTTTTATCAATTTAAGAGTTTACATGAATGAGAAAATTGTAAAAGTTACAAGATGTAAGATATTGTATATAAACTCATATTAGCTCCTTGTAGAATCATGATTTTCCTCGTACAAAAATGTATCTATAGTTTTAATCATGCTACTTATTACCAAAGTATTTCTATTTGATATAATTTGAATAACACTAAACTAGAAATAATTATTGGATAACATTTATAATTTGTAGAATAAAAATATAAATGAAATTAAAACAATAGATTTACTATTATATTGATAGTGTTGCATCCACATTTAATTGGTTATTTTTTCTAGTTTACAATGCAAATTCAATTTAAGCTCCTAAGGACAATATCTAAATTACAAGGGGAAAAAATTGTAGAGGAAATTTGCTACTCTCAAGATGATGAGGAATCAAGGAATAAATAGTCCTAAACTACATCAAAAGACATAACTTGGGTGACCAGATAAAATTATGATGAGTTTCTATTTATGTTTTACATTGAATTAAAAGGTGAGAGTTCCAAAAATTGAAAAAGTAGGTCACAGAGGTCTTTTGGAAAAAATAACAAGCTCCTGATCAAGGATGGAAATGTAGTCACGAACGTCCCTATGACACAAAAGCATCTTGCATAGACCTAAAAGTGAGAATGTATCAAAAACCAACAAAGTGACCAATAATAGTTCTAATAAATGATCCATTAAAGTGTGAGAAAGTGATAGAAAGTAATAGAAATTAAAATAATTAAAATTAAATGAGAAATGGATGATAAAGTGAGAGGAAAGGAAAAAAAATACTCATAAAGGAATAAGATATGAAGTCTTTAGCAAAGAAATATCTTCAGTACCTACGAACATAAGACTAGGGAAAAGTGATGGGGTTGTTTAGAGATTTTCCTTTGCCAAATCCCCACTTTGTTGTTTACACCTCCACAAACAACTAGACAGGATATAGAGAAATAAAATAAACATGATAGAAGAAGAAATGTATATACTAGAACCATATGTTAACCAGATTAAAAGACAATGTAATGAAGAAATCACAGTTAACTTCCTTTAGTAAAATGAGAATGACAAAAGGGAGAAGCTGCAATCTCCAAGCTTGAGAGAAGTATGTTGATAATGTTGGATGTTCTAGCTGTGTTGCTGATATGTGGTTTTCATTGATGTCAACACTATTAGCATTGATCGTATTGGAAGGTGAATATGTCAAGGATATTGAGAAAATTGTTAAAAGAAATGTTGCAGGTTGCTAGTGGAACTGTGGAGGTCATGAAGGTGAATTTTTCAGTACGTTGATCATCAAGTGCTATGGTCTAAAGGGTTTCATGATGAGTGTATCTAGTCTATCCACCAAAATTTTTAGAGGTCCACGTGAAGATTTGATTGTGTTGTGAATAGAAGTGTTCTGACTGTTTTTCTGTGACTTCATTTGGTGCCCCTGATTGAAGTTGAAGTGATTTCAATAAGCTCAGTTGTTACAGATGTTTCGCTTATGGTTGTTAATGCTTGTGGATGCTTCTAGATTGTGCTATATCCTTGTTGCATGTCCGCCTTGATCAAGGTGTTTGTGGTTGATGACTTTTCCTTTGCTTGTTTGGGTTTTCATGTTCTTGTCTGACATGATGGTTGTTGTGTGTTGTGGGTCTTCAAGGAGAAATCAATTGAGGTGTTTTGTGTTGAAGATGTTGATTTAGGCCATAACTCAATATTGGCTGACTGAGTTTGATTCACATTGTAAATTGATTTGTAAATCAGGCCGACATCATGTATATGTTTTATATTTTCATATTTTATTTATGGCCGATAATTTTGTTATTGTAAATCCATGTAGCGGATATATAAGAGAAAATTTTGGAGTGAAGTGGTGTATGGAAGAGTGACAAACAAAGTGCTAGTATGCACATAGTGTTTTATCATTCAAGTGCAGAGCAGAGTGTGGAGAAGTTTGTGCGAAGTGTGAAGAAATTTTTTGTGCTTAACTGGAACTATAATCAAGCTTTGTGGAGAAGCTATTCTTTCAGTTCACCACCCTATGGATCTAATCTCTTTGTCTATAAGGCAGTGAGCCTTCTTTTGTAATTGAGCAGTGAGCTTTAGGAAGTGTGCTTGAATGCAAGTGCATTCCCCATATTATTCTTATCATACCTTTAACAAGGTATAATACTGTGGACTAACATCCACCATGGTTTTTCCCCTAATACGGTTTCCATGCAAACAATATTGGTGTTCTCTTTTGTCTTTGATGTGCTAATTGCTTGTGATTAATTTCTAATTCATCAAATCTAAGAATAAGTTATGTTAAGGTTGAAAAGTTTGATAAATTTGTGACAACTGATTCACCCCCCTCTCAGTTGTTTGTCCTTGTTTTTCCAACAAATAATACCAAAGATTCAATGTAGTATAGTTGGGAGAGTAATAAGATAAAATTGAGGCGAAGAAGTTATTGTGATAAAGATTGTATTATTAACTTTAATTTATATAAAGGGGAGGCTCATGGGATCTAAAATTGTATAGGATGTAATTCATGGCATTACATTTTCCCCCACTTTAGTGAGCATACAAATTCTAACAAATGTGAGATAAAGTAGAGAGGGAAAGAGGTTGAAGAGAATATACCTAATATGAAGAGGACATAGGTCTTTGATCTTGTACATGTAATTGCAAAGTTGAGCTAGGAAATGGATCTTCTATCTTGCAAACCTAACTACAAATTCACCACAAACATGTTAGCTATAGAAAAACACATTAGGCAAAAACACAAAAAATAGACATGATAAATTTGATCAAATACAAAGGTGGTGTTGATAATCATGGCTAGAAAGTTGTATTATGCTAGAGACCATATGACAAGCTGATAGGCATGTGGATGTTGCAAACTATGTTGAAAGACAATAATAGGACAGATAAGTCTAGTCAGGTTACCCCCAAGATAAATAACAACTCATAAGACATCAACATTTTTAAGAAATATTAAGACATATTTCTAAAAAATAAGAATAACTTTATATGGTAGCCCCCCTTAGAATGATATGTGCTACAAAAAGGAGCCCAAGTCATTCTAAGGAAAATAAAGATAAATAGAGATGTTGTGTCATGACATACATAGTGAGATGTATCCAAGTAACGTTATCGTGTGAGAGATAACACATAGAATCCATAACATCAAGAAAAAGCTAAGATAAAGAGATTGAAAGTATAGGGGGATCCAAGTATTCAAGGTTAGAACTAATCATAAATGCATATATAGTGTAAATTATATGAAATTTCATCACCCCCAAAATAGATTGGAATGAGAAGATGAGCACATGAAGACAAAAAAAAAATTAGGTCAACGTGGAAGAGGCCTTAATGCCCCGATGCTTTGATCGTCCCCAATGTGAAAATCAAATTAATTTATGAAAAATAAAAGAATGATGACATTTATAAAAGAAGTTATGAAATATTTTCTCATGTATCCAACTACCTAAAAGGGTATCAAGGGTCCTCTAGGGGAATAGAGAAACATAAAAAAATAATTACATTGGAACACAAACAAACACACAAATATAATCTAAATATGAAAAGGTATTACTCTAGTCAAGCACCTCTAACAAATCATCCTACTCCCAATTGAGAGGATCATAAGGGGAGGGATGATGAGCTTGCAAAAGGAGGACAACAAGAACAATGTTAGGTGACTCACTTGCAACAAGATCCAAGGAGGAGGCTACCTAAAAATACTTATCTAGGATTTACTGTGAGTTTAACATCATCGATCTAGAAAAGATGGATGATAGAGTTGAAACATCATCCTATGGATCCCACATGCACTTCTCTGAAGTGGAGTGTAGTGACTAAACATAAGGAGGCTAAGAAGCGTAGAATTCATTGACCACCTTCAAGAGAGGGATAGTGGTAAAATATAGGCAAGAAGGATACTTCTCTACCACAAGAATGGAACAACCCAAAGTAGAACGAGATGGAGAAGGAAAATAATTCTTTTTACAAATATCCTTCAAAATGAGGTCATGCTTTAATTTACACTTAAGAGTAGGATGCAAAACCCTGATTTCCAAAGCAAAAGAAAGAGAAGAATTAGAAGGAGCTATAGTAGATATGAACTTCATGTGAAGCATATTCACGGGCTCAAAATAGGAGGAAGATTAGATAAATAAATGATTAAAGGAGGATCTAAAGAGGGAGTGATGAACACTTGAACCCACTTAGGGTAATGTTTATTAGGATCCTTTAAGGAAGTTAAAAGAAAAATTGAAGCAATAGAAACAAAAATAGGAACAAAAATAGAAGCAATATAATTAGAGATAGAAGTAGACATAGAGACAGAAGGCTCACCCTAAATATTTTGCAAGGTAGCACACTTCCAAGAAAATGCTTGTCGATGATACTTACATTCATTCCTAAGTTGGTTTTGAGAGTTATGATACTGGGAATAGAAGACTAATAAGACTCTACAAGCTCACTCTCTATTGATTGAGTAATCTTCAAAGTCATTACCAAAGAAAGAATAGGCTCCTTAGGGGGAACGAGAGATGCCAAAAAAATTGATATCATAATCTTGACTATGAGCTCCTTTCCTTTATCTTCTTTAGAGGTAGGTAGAGGAATAGGAGGAAGCCTCAAGGGTTAAGATGAAAGAGAAAACATGAGAAGAACTAACTCTGGTTGCATGCTTCTTGTTACCATACAAGGTAGGACAAGGGATTATAGGAAAAACCAGGTTTTGGAGAACCTAACACTTAGATTTCACCAAAATGGGAACCTTTCCTTTTCTATGCTAGGCATAGTAGAACGAATAGCTGACACCACTAAAATTTGCAAAATTGTTGTAGAAGAAGGTCTATCCATGAAAGTGTGCTTGTTTGTAACCCTCAAGGAGGAAGGCACAAAATACAAAGCATGTTGCTACACACACATAGATGCTTTCATATAAATAGCATGAGATGGAGGAAAGACAATGTTGGCGGTCAAAACTCTAGTCTTGTACACAAAATAAGCCCTGCAAAATAAATATTCACAAGGTGGTAAAGGTCCAACCAAAGTAGGCCAAAAATGATCCAACAAAAATACCCTAGACAACATAAGTGGTTTGTACCTAGTTTCTTGAATAGTGTGCATTGTTTCATTCTAAGGGAACTTCAAACATGTGTGGATTATTGATGTGACTAAATTCATGGAAACTAGCCATGGAATTCCTAGTCTCACTCTAAATAGGTCAGATTTAGGAATCACAACAAATGGAACATCAATAGAATTAGGTGAAACCAAGACCATCAAAAAAGTATAACTGGTAGGTGGTACAGAAAGGTCATCATAAGTGTGGATTGTAGCCTTTGACTCCTAATATTTCTACTTATGTAAATTTTTAGTAAAGAGTGTCTCATCTGGGATAATACTAACTCTACTCATAAGGTCAACGATAACACCAGTTACGATGTTACCATTGACTTGAGTAGGTATGTAAAGAGGAGAGTTCTCCCTATTAAGGGGGAATTCATGTGGTTTAAAATTTATGTCAAGAACCTTATCCATACAACTCACAAGAGGAATAGGAGTAAATGATACCATGTTCACATACTCATAATGACCAGATTTAGAAGATGTAGAAGTAACTATAATTAAATTAGTGGAATGGAATATAAATGGATCTATGTAAATGTATAGCTGGCTATTATGCTTAGCCATATTTTTTTTCAATTTTTTCTTCCTACCACCAAGACAAACAACAACACTATCTATGTGGTCATGGATTATATGTCAAAGATGCACACAACATTCAGTGTCATGACTTGGAACTTAGTGATATTGACAAAAAAATTGTGCATCATACTAACTTGGGTATGGCTTATCATCAAGATGGGGTCTAATTTCTAAGAGGGTAACTAAACTATCTTTTAATAATTTTTGAAGATCACTAGCATAATATTTAGATAATTTTGTAAAATTTTATTACATCTCATAGTGTTCTTTTTAGTAAGAATGAAAACAACATTCACTACTACTTTATTCCTTTTAGACTCTCAAAGAGAAAACACACTTGTTTGATTATCAAGACTAGAGGACAAGGAGGAACCCTCGTACTACATTATTGTTTGTTGATAATCTCTTAGTGCATTACATAAATGAGAAAAGAATGAATATTTCATTTGAAGAGAATTTTCCCTTAATATTGGCTACAAATTCCCATCAATACATGTTGAATATCAAAATTAGGTAGTGCATAGGGGTCTAACAAAATAAAGATTGATAACAAGAGATAAAATCAATCACTTGCTCGTGAGCTCTCTGCTTTTAGTGGATGAGGTCAATGAATGTGACCTTCAGATCAATATTAGCTTGGAACTACTATAAGAAATAGTTGATTAATTGCTCAAAAGTAAAAAATAGAGTTGCCAAAAAATGAGAAGAGTCATTCTAATGCAGTATCCTTAAGGGACCACAAAAATAATTTATCTAGAAACTCATCATAACAAAGGAAATTTTTGCACACAACAATGAATAATGAGACATTTTCTTCCTAGTTCTTTCCTATCGGTATGCTCTTTTGAACTAGGTTTTGTAATATTTTATTTAAATATATTATAATATAATATAGTGGCTTGCCAATTTTGCTAAAAAAAAATGAATGATGAGACATGAGTTTATGGATCATCTCTACCATTGTGTTTATAAAATTTTGGAATCTCCAACCCTTGGGGGATAGGGACATTCATAATATCCAGGGGCAAAGGACTATGATGGTCATAGGATTGCAAAGTAGAATGAGAAGCGATGGCTAAACTGGCTAACTACGATTGCATCTTACCCATTTTTTTCAATAGGGTATTCAAAATAGGATTAAAATGGTGGGGGAGGTGAATTAGCCATCGTGGTATAAGTATGAGCTATAAAAAAATGAATAGCAGAAGTTTAAAGAAGAGAGGTTGGATGTTAGGAAAAGAAGTGTTTTCCACCGTGCATATTGTTAATAATGTAATATTTATTTATTATGTGGTGCACCTAGGGAATATAGGGATGCATGCATCACATGGGTCTAGCATTTTTGGGGCTACTTTACGTGCTATATGTAACATTGGATTAAATATTTATGTGGGATTGCACATGGGAAAATAGTTGCTGCCAATAATATTTAAATGAGGGGTTAATAGTTTTGTAAGCTCATGGTGTTATTTACATGGTTTTATGTAATATCACTTGGTGGTTTTGTGTGAGCTTGTTTTTATAAAGTTAAACACATGGGTATTTGTCTATTGGATAGTTGGCTAGTTGGTAGGTGATATCTTGTTAGAATTTATGATGGTTGAAGCATGACATGGGATGTGTGGTTACATGCTTGTTCACATAGAGTGCTTGTAGAGATCTTGATATTTCAAAGGTGTTCATGGAAGACTTTGAAGATGTGTTATAATGTTTATTTCCGAATAATACATGAGTGATGGATGATTTTAGAGACTAGGTTTTTCCCTCTTGAGGTTTTTCTCAGGGTATATCTTGTGTCATCTTTGATGGTATGCTTTCTATTATTTTACATGTATGGATTTTGAAAACTTTCTTGCATAGATTTCTCTATTTGGGATATATGAAAATTATCTTTGATGGATGCATATTTCCTTTCATTTGGTATCAAATCCTTGGTTGTGGTTTATATAATAGTTGAATCCAATGCTTGCATGGAAAGAATGAAGAAATTGCAAGATATGAGGGTTTTGTGCAATTATTTTTTGTAGATATGGGTCTATGAATCTTAGATGGAAAAGAGGTTTTTAATGGATGTTCATGTAATGTCATAAATTTTCACCTAGGAAAATTTCCCATTAATTTACCCTCATTCTGGCCTTACAAATCTGATGATGCAAAAACCCACCACTTTCACCTTAATTTTCCCATGTGTCCCTATCATTTTTTATCAGTGAGGGATTTTTTGCTAGGGACGCACATGATGCTCAAGAACTATGTTGTTTTCCTAACAAGATTCTTGCATTTGGAATTTGTAGAGATGTTACAATTCCTAATTACCTATGAATGTAATGTCCCCTATCAAATCTTGACCAATGGGAATGAAATTTTACCTCCATTTTGTCCATTTGAACTTTATTTTTTCTCATTCATTCAATCTATCAATCTCTCCATTCATTCTCATAGTCTCTCTAGCTCAATTCGATCTCATTCTCATTCTCTTTTACTTCCAATAGCTCTATCTTTTCTTCTACAAGTTTCTTCTTGCTTTAAGTACCATTTTCATTACAAGTTTACAAAGCTCTACCTCATTGGCATAGTGGTACCATCCTTTTCCTTCCTCTATTGACCTTGAGCACTTATAGTGCAAAGAAGGTGATATTGTGTATTTTCATTTACTTGCATTATCATTCTTATAGATTAACATACAGGTTGTCATTTATCTCTACTTCATTGTGTCATTTCAATCCTCTTCTTTACTTATTTTCTCTATATTGTTGCATATTGGTTATTTTTGGAGGTGGGAACTCTAAAACGGGGGTCTAACCGAGGTATGCCTCAAAACACAACCCAAAATTTTTCTTATTATTGTGTGTAGGTACAGGTTCATCTGCTCAAAGATAGATAGAAAACTAGACCATACAAAAGTTGGCATTCATCTCCTTTTTATGTTATTTTTCCATTAGAGTAGCTTCATAGTATTCTTCTTATTATACTTTGCATCTCCACATTTTCTATCAAACTCCTAAACTCCAACATTTGGGTCATAAGTGGACCTTGTACATTTCTGAGTATTATCTGACCCTTTGTTTGTATAGGATGCCAACATGTCCTTGAGTCTCTAGCATGACGTGCTAAAGTCTAGATCCCATACTGCAATCTACATGCAGAAAGATGTCTAGTTTGTAGTTTGAGACCATTGTAGTCTTCTCACCTTTTTCCAAAAAACACTTGTCATAAGTAGAAGGGAAATGGTGCTCCATTTTCCCTTCCTTTTTAGTTTTTCCTTTCCTTTCCAAACTTATCAAACAATCTAAGGCAACTTCAGGTAATTCATTCCCTTAGACTCTCCCATGACCTAGAGCTTTGGGACTAACAAATCCCCCTACTCTACATTTTTGTTGAACCCGACATGAACATGTTTCTTTTCATTTTTTGATATTGGGAATCTTTTGTTAGAAAAATGAAGAAGAACATCTCATTGTGTAATGTCAATGGAAGATACAAGTATGATGATTAGGGTAAAATTTGAAGAATATAGTCATGAAAATTTAAATGATATTTGGCGAGATGAGCTTATTGGTGAAGATTTCGAGGTAAAACCCGAGTATTCGAATGTGGCTAATAAGAGGTTGAATTTCTATAACAATTTCCCTAATTTAAACTATGATGACAAGTTCGTAAAGTTAGTTATGAGTAGAATTCATGACAATTTTTTGTGGACAGACCAGCCCCATCTAATTACGAAGGAGGCGATTAGGGTTGTCATTGGGTTATGGGATAAAGGTATAATGCTCGTGCTAAAATTTGTGAAGAATGAAGTTGTAGAAGAAATTACAGGAGCCAAGTATGATAAAAGGGCTTTAGCAACAAAAACAATCACTAATCTGGCAGTGAATTATGTGTCTCTCATGATAGGTCACAAGATATATTTTACAAATAGAGAGAACTTAGTTTTTTCTATTACTATATTCAGTAGTTATGATATGGTTGTCAATGGAGCTGATTATGATTTGTGTGAGTTGCTTCAGTTACAACTTCTTGAGAATTTGAAGCAATCAAAGGAAAGGAAGCATCGATTTAAATTTGGTTGTTTGGTTGTTTTTCTATTATTTTATTTCATGAAAAGACTCCCTGGGAAGAGTGAAGAAGTTTTCTGGAGCCCAACCAAACAAGTAGGTCATAAAATTTTTGAATACATGCATAATATTGGAATTTTGAATGCTCAAGAGGATGCCCTAACAACATTCTTTTTTTTTTCAAAAGAAATATGAATGAAAGGGATAGGATTCCAAGGAAAATTGTGGAGAGGTATAAAAATTATATCATATTGCATGTCTCCACTGATGAATGCATGATTGAGGCTGTGGAACCTTGAACTATCTCAATTGAGCCCCTTAGATATGAGATAACTTAAGAAGAAGCTAAAGGGTACGTGCAAATGCTGTTGAAGAATCCTAAGGATCCTAATGAGCCTAGGATTGGAACATATGGAGAGAAATCTATGAAGGTTCATTTGAAACAATAGAAGCCTAAGACTAGGAAGAATGTAGAAGAAAATCTTAGAAAATTTGGATTCATGGATGAAGAAATTGCTCTTGGAAAGGTGGAAGGAAAAGAATTGAAGGAAAAATCATCCACTCTAAGTTGATCTGGTAGAACTACACCTGTAAAATCCTCTGCAATCCCTACAGAAAGGAGTGAAACGAGAACAATTGATAAGGGAAAAGGTCTTGTTTCCTCTGAACCCACCACTCACTCTGGGAAAAGGAAAGAGACTCCTCTAGTTATCCCATCAAAGAGAGGAAAGAAAGAGAAAGAAACAAGAGAAAAGAATCTTAGTGTTAGTGATGAATAGGACAAATAAGAAGAATATCCTGAAGCAAAATTGATAAGAAAAATAAGAGGAGATTTATCCTCTAGTGAAGGTGCTTCAATAGAAGTTGTTGGATCAAAAAGAGTGCATGACATATCATCTTCTAATGATGAAGATACATAATAATTTGGTGTTCATGTGCACACCAAGTCAGAACAGAAGAAGCCTAGGATGTCTAATGAAATCTCTGTGGACTAGAAATAAGCACATGGCAATCCAATAAGTTCTAGTCCTCACTATAAGTTAGAGGAAACTATTACTTCTTTGATAAATTTTGAAAATGTGTTGCAACCCACAACAAAATACTATGATGAAGTCAAAGAAGAAGATAAGAAAAAAATGTTGTTAGCTTTCATTGAGTATGTTGTTATTTTAGATGTTAAATATAGTGATGTAAAGAAAGATGTACCTAAGAGTATGTGGGAAGAGCTAATGGAAAGAAGAGCAGAAGCAATTGGCTCTGAAGAGAAAATTAGAAATGTTGCATATGAGAAGATTGGGTCTTCTCTAACCCCTGATGATTTAGAATCCTTGAAAAAGATTTGTTTAGATATGTTTAAGATGAAGAATAGGGTAAATCTGTTAATGACTAAAAATAAAAATCTGACAAAGAAAGTGAGAAAGGAAACATTGAAGGTAATTTAGAATACTACAAAGAAATATAGCATGTTGAAGTCTATTGAAGAGGTTCCTAAGGAAAATATTCCTCTCGATACAGGTTCTGAAGGTGCTTTTGAAATTGTTGATACTAGTGATAACACCAATCCTTCGAAAGGAGAAGAGAAGAATGAAGGAGAGGTAGAATCCAAAAGGAAAAATGATGCTCCTTCGGAGCATACTTAACAAGGAAAAGGTCAGGCCGATGAAGAAAAAGGTAGCAAAGAAGAAGGAAAAGAGAATGTTGAGGAAGAAAAAGAAAAATATGCAGATGAAGGAAACAATGACAAAAATAACAACAATGAAGATAAAGGTGAAGGTGAAGATGAAAATATGTAAAGGAGGAAGAAGAAGAAGAGGTAACAGAGGAAGATAAAGAAAAAGAAAAGGGAGAAGAAGAAGAGATAGTTGTGGAATCCTCTAGGAAAAATGAAGAAGAGAAACATATTGTAAAATCTCATAAGCTTCTCGGTGAATCTTCATCTGGTGTTGATGTGTTGAAAGGCTTATTATCTAAGCAAATTAGATTTCAACCAATTATTCCTCAAGAACTCTTAAAAATTCCTTTGGTTGAAGGATATGTTGATGTAGAGAAGATGTCTCCTTTGCATAAAGTTGTGTTGGGTGATGCAATCCAAGCTACTGGAGGAAAAGAAATCCTTGAAACACATTAAAAGGGATCAAAACTGATAGAATATGCTCTAAAAGCCTTGCAAGAAGTTGTGCCTAGTGCATCTATTGATACATCCCTCACCCCTGTTGAAAATATGAGACTTTTGATAGACTCCTTCAAGGAGCATTCCTTTGGTTTTAATGAAAATAAAATACAAGAGATAGAAGAAAATTTGGTAGAGAAAAGATTGTTGTCTTTACATGAAAAATGTGCTCTTGCACATTCTTGTGTCGAAAAGTGTCTGGAAGCAGTGAAAGTTTGTGAGTTTGAGGTAGATGTTGTTCTTTCTTATTGCTTAAGGTGGCTAGATGCCCCCCAAAATATCAAGGTTTTCTTGGACTCAATTGAGTCTCAGTTGTCTATTCTCTCCAACACTTATGGCATATCCAAAGACAAAGATAGGTCAACCTAGAAGGTCCTCACTACACACAGAGAAAATTTATTTTCCTTACAAAAACAAAAGGAAGAAATAATCAGGAAGTTCAGTGAGTTGAGTAAAATTGAAAGAGTGGAATACACTCCAGTTGAAGAAGCATTGACATGCTTTGAGAGACTTAAGAAGATCAATCTAACTCCTAATACTCTAGATGGTACTGCAGAAACACTGATATAGCTAGAATCTTTAAACAAGATACTGACTATAGCAAAGGTTGGCTAGGAAAAAGGAAAAATAGTTTGGGAAGGAATTATGAAGGAGCGTCAAGGCTCATCATCTAGTTGATACATATTCTCTCTACTTTCTTGGTTTTAATTTTTTTTTGCTATTTTTGAGCACACCCTTTGACCTTGATGTCAAAGGGGGAGTGAAGTATAATAAAATGTTGGTGTAAATAAGGAGAAGTGCATGTTAGGGGGAGCAATATTGTATATAATAAATTTTTGTACATATTCTTTTTGGCACATGTTTCCATCAATGAAAAAGGGGGAGATTGTTAGAAAAATGAAGAACATCTCATTTTGTGTTGTGTTGATGTTATCATGATATTTGATGTACTCTTGCAAGAAGAAGTGTGAAGTTGATCTAGTATTTTGGTTACATCCTTTGGTATTCTGGTCTGGATTCCTTTGAAATGAAAATCATCGATTGCAGTTTTGAGAAGTTGTTTATGGTTGTCAGAGGCATGCATGTTCAAAATTTTAAGTGCTCTGGTGTTTGTATGTTGAGGTGGTATTACTTTGCTAGATACTATTTTGTTGAGGTCTATTTATGGCCAACCTCTTGGGTTGATTGTGATACCATGGATTAATTTTGGAAAGAGATTATTTGGGAAAACTATTTTTGGTTTGAGCTGACATGTTGTTGTGTGTGAAATTTTTGAGAAGATTTTGTGAAATCTTGGAGCTGACAGTTGGATTTTTTGTGAATAAGGCATGCATCCAATTAGGTCGACCTAATTGATGCTTGTGAAGTGTTTAGGTATATATAATAGATAGATTTGAAGAAGTGTGTGTCTATAGATACGGTGATGTGAAATAGTGTGAACATGATGTAGTGTGTTAAGTCTATTTACTGAGATTTATTAGGAACTGAATCTGCACTCATTAGGTGTACTCTATTAGTTCATTTTCTGGCTGAAAGCCATTCAATCATTATAATTCTATAGACAGTGAGCCTTTTTTTGTATAGTGAGTCCTAGCAGTGAACCACCCATTTTCTATAATATCTTATAATTGGTTATATTATATTGTGAGCTAACACTCACTGTGGTTTTTCCCATTTTGGTTTTTCCACGTAAAAAATCTCAATGTTATGTGTATTGTGATTTCATGCTCTATTAATGCTCTTAATTATCTTTGTTATTGTTTGTTGTGGAATAGTTGGATTATATCTGATTAGGAAATTTAAGAAGATATTGATTCACCCCCCCTCTCAGTATCTTGGGCTTTCAACAATTGGTATCAAAACTTGGTTCCTTTGGTTAAGCCTAAAAACTTGAGGGAGATCCTGAAGATGGAAGAAATGAATGATAAAGGAGAGCTCCAAACTGTTCTTGAGGATCTTGATAAAGTTGAAAGAGAAAACAAAGATCTGAAAGAGAATCTTGATGAAGCAAATGAATGTGTCCAAAAAATCAAGGAGCAATTGAAAAAATTCAAAGATAGGCATAAGGAAGTAACTGATCAGTTGTAAAGGGAAAATGAAGAGATTACTAGTCTGAAAGTACAAGTGGAAGAGAAGAAAAGAATAGAAAAATGTCTGAACAAACTGGTACAAAGCAAGTCTCAAGATTGCACTAAGCTCAAAAAAGAAATTGTGAATCTAAAAGTAGATCTAGAGAAGGAAAAGCTTTGTGAAAAAAAAAAAAAAGCTTGGATAAGCTTGAAGAATTAATTGTTGGACAAAAGTTGAGTAAAGATAAAAGTGATCTGGGGAATGACACTAGTGAAAGCTCTAAGACTGTGAACAACCAGAAGACTAAGAATGAAGGAAAGCAAAAAGGAAATTCAAAGAACTCTGCTAAGAGACCATTAGTGAGACAACCTAATGCACAAATGTACCCTTCTTTTAATTACACTTTTTTTCATGTAGTAAATTTGGTCACAAGGCAACTAAATGTAGAAGTAGGATGAATTGGTTCCCTGGTTTTTTCTCATCAATGTTTTCAATGTAAAAGATTTGGACATAGGGAAAATGAATGTAGAACTTCAATGATGAATCAATTTAATGGAAGAGTAAACCAATCCTTTAATGACTATTGTTATGTTTGTAATAAGTGTATACACCTAAAAAAGGTCATCATATTCAATTAATTAAATACAACCTATTTGATTAATACTTCAACTGCATATAAATAAGGTCAAGTACTTTATTTATATTGTTCACTTTCCTTTTAATTCTCCTAATTCACATTCTTCTAAATTAAATAAACTAAAAGCCCTAAATGTGTTTATTTAATTAATCTTCCCTAATCCTGATTAAGAATTAGAGCAAATTTCTACAACTTTTTGTGTGCCACCTCATAAAGGTCACATGAAAATAAATAAGCCTAATTATTAATTAGAATTATCCTCACACACTTGCAAACAATTTGGAGCACATGGGTCTTTGTTTCACACACTTGGGATCCCATACATTTTGCATGCTTCCAATTGGTCAAAGGATTCTTTTCACACACATGGCATGTTTTCCTTGGTGAAGGGGACATCTTGATTCCTTTCATCTCCACCGTCTATCTTTTCCCCTTCAAATCTAGACCGTTGATGGGTGCCACCTCACAAAATGCTTGAGAAACCATATAAATACACCCTCTTGCCTTAGGATTTATGATCCACCATTTGAGTAATGTTATAATGCTATTTTGAGATACAAATTAGAATAGTGTTATAATGCCATTTTTCATCCACATGTTGAGTATTGTTAGCATGCAGGTTTTTCGTAGGAGCTTGGAGCTTTCAGGGAGTCTTATACTTAGTTTTCATATCATGTGTTACTTTTTATTCTCATCTTAGATTAATTAATTGCTTCATAGTTACAATTTATCATCCCCATTGCATCATAGTTACAATTTTAGGTTAGTTTGTTTTATGTTTGCATTTGAGTATATGCATAATCATGGATAGTTAACTATAGTTGCATATCATCTCACTCATCTCCACTTGTTCATCTATCATCAACATCATCCTTTGTTTATCGTTGCATCCATTATCCTTTCCATCATTTTATTTCATTTAGGAGCATACCACTAATCATTCTAGCACACATTTGCATACCACTAATCCTTCCACCACACATTTGCACATAGAAATCATCTTAGCTTGCATATTAAGCATCGAATATTGTTTTCTAGGTAGTCATTTTAACAACCTTTGTACCCATAGAAATATGAGGGCCAAACGATTTAATAAATCCCCAGAAATAGAGATCAATGATATTTATTTGAAAGGTTTGATTGTATTATGAATAGATTAGTTTTACTTGCATCAAACTTTGAATGTAAACCATCTCATTAAGGTTTGTGTTGACATTAGAATCCACTCTACATATTCAACACACGCACAAAATGGTGCCCATCATGGGGCCTTTGCCTCACTTATTACTAACTTTTTTGATGATTTCATGATTGTAGCTTCAAGGTTTATGACTTGGGAACATTTTGCACTGGTTTGGAGGCAATTGTGAGCTATTTCGAGGCATTTTTGGGCTATTTTTAGAGTTTTGGCACCTCTTGTATCTGTTTTGGTGCCTCTTGCAAGCAGTGCAGAGACCATTTTTAGTTGTTTTGAGACTATTCTGGCTTGTTTTGAGAGTTTTGACGCCTCTTCTCAGAGTTTTCGTGCCTCTTGCAAGTTGTTCTAAGACTATTTTCACCTATTCTGGGACCATTTTGGGCCACTTTTAGAGTTTTGGCACCTCTTGCATCTTGTTCTAGGACCCTTTTCACCTGTTTTGAGACCATTCTGCACTGTTTTTAGAGTTTTGGCACCTCTTGTCTTTGTTTTGGTGCCTCTTGCAGTTTGTCACCAAAATCAGAAACTCACATTCTGTGTTGTGCATTTGTAGGTTTTCCCAGATTCACTATCAAAGACTCAAAACATAAACTACTAACATTTTTCAGGGGTTGGACATTATTTACTTGTTTTCTTTGGTTAAGATAGGAACATAGCTTAAGTAAAGGGATAATGAACATCATGTTTCCTTTTGGTTAAGTTAGGAACATAGCTTAATTAAAGGAAAATGAACACCATGTATTTTGTATGTGATGAATGGTAGGCATATGCTCTCCCCTTAACTAGGTGATCAAAAAAGCTAGACCCATTCTTGTTTATGTGCGAGTGTAAGTGGAGTATATGACATGAGTTTTCTCTTTATTGATGCGAAATGAAGATCGATCGAACTATGGGTATACTTGCTTGCTTTTGTTTATCCTAGAGTGCCTACCTTGTGGGAAAAATTAATCACCCAAGGGAACGACCCAACCGGTAATGCGCTAAAGCCAAGCGACTTCTAACTAGGATATAAATGTGGATACTCGAGGAAAGTTCAAGTATCACGAAGATAATTTCTATGAGATGGATTGAAAGGGACTCTCGCTGCATGGATTATCCCCCATGCACAAAATTTCTACATTAAAACCCTTGTAGATTTTCCAAAATCCTTTATCTATTCTTTGGTGCAGCAATGGTCGTTGCCAAGGCATCCAAATTCTCACATTTTTTAGTAAAGGTGATCAGTTCGCCATGGGATTTTCATGGGGAATGGAAGCTTGGTTGGCCTGAGAAGAGAGTGCACTGTAAGGGGGAGCCCGTGCAACCAAGCTTCTAAATTTACCTGCTAAAGATAGTGCAGTTGGGGTAAAACTCATGTGGAATCTAAAAGAATACAATCTTACATAGCCTTATGAGCATATATTCTGCTTGATGTGTCTTAAAAAATGAAACTCAAACAAACACCATAAAAATTGTTACATTTTGAAAGTGAAAACCTTGATTCAAAACTACATCCATTGAGGTAGACAAGTCAATAACTTAGGTCCATCCATTTTTAGAAAATTAGTCCTTCTAACAGTGTTCAACCATTCCTTAGGAAAAATAGATTCAAAATATGTGGTTTACATGATGATTCCATGAAAGGTCAAGATTAGAAAACCAAAGATCAAACCTCTTAGTCCAAAAAAACATAAAAAACGTTTGTTTATGCTCTACGACTTTAGAGAGAGGTTAACCTTCAATTTTTACAAGAA
Organism: Sequoia sempervirens; assembly: GCA_007258455.2. Taxonomy (NCBI): domain Eukaryota; kingdom Viridiplantae; phylum Streptophyta; class Pinopsida; order Cupressales; family Cupressaceae; genus Sequoia; species Sequoia sempervirens. Next base: position 322,579,656 of record VDFB02270651.1, on the reverse strand, counting down.
AGCTTGCAAAAAAAATCTAGAGTTATACACAATGTACTATTGTCAAAATCCAATACTTTTCCAATGTTTCGAGTACCTTAATTATGTCTCTTGAGTCAAAACTTTGAGTCCAAGATTATTCCTTAGATACCTAGGAAGTCTAAATATTGTGGAAACAAACCTATACAAGTGGAAATTTTCAAACTAAACCTAGATCTAAACATTTCATGGTGCCTAAATCATCAATATCCATCACATCTTTGCTTGTACAACTTAGTTTCATCTTCGGGATTTTTCATCCTTTAATCACGAAACTACGTCATGCAATCAAATCAAACTTGGTCTAATCAATAGAATTTGTCATTCTATTTGACTTAGTTGTAATCCTTGGCACTATTTCAAACTTAAATAAAAGCTTATTCTAAATCATAACACTTGTATGCCCATCCAAACAAGATCACAAAAGAGAAGACTCAAGGACAAGGAACTTGGAACACCCAACTTTGAAATGGAAAACATAGGAAGTCTGAGTAGTGAAGCTTTTGATATCGAAACTCCCAACATTGAACCTAAAAATAGTGAGATCCCTAGCAGCATGGTTGATGCAGAAGAAATCCCTATTCCTGGACTCAACAACACGTAAGGGGAAGAAATAAACGATGAGGATATCCGACAAGTAGAACAAGACCCCAATTTCCAAAAAAATTTGGAAAATATTTTTGAAAGAGATGGGGAAAAATACCTATTAATGTTAGACAATCAAGGAGTTAAACTTCCCCCTAATTTTGATATCAACATCTTAAAAGGACCTCTCCAAAAGGCTGAAAAAGGAAACAAAACAAATGGTTACTTTAACTGACCAAATGAAAAACCTTCAACAACAAGTTCTAGATATGAAAAGGGGAACTTCAAAACAATACTTGATCAAGGAAATTTGTCCTTATCCCTTTGATCCATCCATCAACATGATTCCTTTCCCTAAACATAGTGAATTTCCAAAGTATGATAAATACAATGGTACAAATGATCCATTAGATCACATAAGGGAATTCCTAACTATGAGTCTAGAATTTGTGCATGAGGAAACTTATTTGATGAGGCTATTTCCATGAAGTCTAGGAGGGAATTTCCTTGAATGGTTTTCAAAGACTACACCCACCATCAACACATTTGAAAAGTTGGTTAATAGATTTCTCACCCAATACTCTTACAATATCCAACATGATATCACCATGAAAGACCTTTACAACTTGAAACAGAAAAAGGGCGAGTCCTCATTTTCTTGCAAAAATGGAGGAGATTGTTTGCAAGGTATTCTCGTGCTATGCCTGAAAAGGAAAAGATAGAGATTTTCATTGATAACCTAAATGATGAGATGAGTTATAGGTTGGAATTACAATGTCCCCCTACCTTCAAAAAATTGATTGAAAACAGAATTAAAATCAAAGAAGCCTTAGTAAAAAGAGGGGTCATTAAGGTATACAATGAAAACAACTCATCCACTTCCTCTAACAACTACAACAGTGGGGACAAACCTAAATTTTGGCAATGAAACAATAACGTGGGTAACAATGGGTCATAGCTGAAAATCAAAATACCAAACCCGTATTCAATCTAACAATAGCTACCACCAAGACCAATCAGACCAAAAATCCTCCCAACACTCCAAATGTTAGCCAAAACAACAATCAAACTAATCCAGGGACTAAAGCAACACTATTTCCAAAGCCTTCCAATCGACAAAAAATCACACCCTTGGGACAATCCTTAGATTCCACCTTAAAGGAACTTATTGAGGCTAAGCTTATCACAGTGCTAGAAGCACAAAACTGGGATCCATAAGTCAAGTCCTTTTGGTGGAATGATGCTCATTACTATGATTATCATCAAAAAAAGGGTCATATGAGGAAAGATTGTTGGCAATTAAAACACACAATCCAAGATCTCATTGATAACAAAAAGGTACACATTGAAGGACCCCAAACAAACAGTGATCAGGGAGTGTTCAAGAACCCTTTACCCAATTATGAAAAGGGAGAGTCCTCTACATCGAATACCAAAGGCAAGAATATAAACTATGTTTATGATTCTACCATTCATTGTATTGAGATGGTTGGGAATTCCATCCAAGACATTGAAATTGGAAGCCAAGGGAAGGATTCCACTACTGAAATCCAGCATAATGATGACACCATCTCACATCAAATCAATGACCTTGTACCTAGAAATTTGAGCACTAACATTGACAAGAATGAAAATCGAATTAACATCATCAACATCATGAATGATCAAGACAATACACCTATCAATGCAATTACAAGAGGACAAGCCAAGGTAACATTGAAAGGAGCTACCCCTTCCATGTTCAAAATGAATGTTTTTCCTGTAACTCAATATAACATCATTGATCAGTTATAGAAGATACTTGCTCAAATATCCATATTGGAACTTCTCAAGATTTCACCAGCACACAAAGAAATCCTGGAACAAGCTTTAGTTGCCACCACAATACCAAAAAATCTAGAAGAATGTACATTTCAAGCTATGGTGGGACATTTGATTGCACCTCATTGCTTATCATTCTCTAAACATGATGATGCATCCACCACCCATCCACATAACGTTGATCTCCACATCAAAGTCCTAATCCATAAACATTGTGTTAAACATGTCCTTATAGATGGAGGAGCAGGCCTAAATATCTACACTCTCAAGCTTGTTCATGCATTAGGATATTCTAAAAATGTTATTGATCCTAGAAGGAAAATCACCATAAAAGCATATGATGATGAAGAAAGATCCTCCCAAGGATTGATCATCAAAGACATAGTGTGTTAGGTGTTAGACAAGGAATTGACATATAACATACTCTTGGGATGACCATGGATTCATGAAATGCAAATGGTACCATCATCCTATCATCAGTGCCTGAAATTTCCTTTCAATGGGCAGGAGATCACCATTGCTTCTGATTCTAACAATCCCCAATATTGAAATGCACTTAGAACAAGTCAAGATACCTTTGTACCACATAATAGAGAAGTCATCAACTCTGATCCATCAAACAAAGAAAGTCCAGTGGGTTCTTTGTCAAGACAGTATGAGGAAAAGGCTCAATCAAAAGACAAAGGGGTCCTTGACTCTATTTCATGCAACGATGGAAGTCAGCTTAATGCCTTATCCAAACAGTTAAAAAGGATCCAAATAAAAGACAAGGGCATGGGGGAATACTCATTTGAGCACTATTCATACTTATCACAACTTCCATCTTCTCCTAAGTCACATGGACAACCATCTACCTCAAGACAACAAAATTTACAAACAATCACACTCTTTGATGGGAAGTTTATAAAAGCAAGCACTCAAGTGGAGGAATCAAAAGATAGGGATGTCTTAAATTGGTTATAAAAAGATGAAGGACCTTCATAGGTATCAATGTCCAATATATGCACAGATAAGTATGGAAAATGTCAAACAATCTTGACAAAGATGGGATATGAAAGAAATGGTCCTTTGGGTAAAAGAAAAGAAGGCATCAATGAACCATACAACTTGTCACAATGAATCCCAAAGACAAAACAGTTTTAGGCTACAGGGAAGACTTAAAAGAGGAAGCTCATCAAAGAGCTGTCGAAAGAATATTACAACTATAGGCTAGTGAGGATCATGAAACAAATTCCAATGAATATGAATGGGACTTCCTCTCTGAAGAATCTTACCATGACAAAGAGATCAATGTAATCCAAAAGTATACACCAATATGTATGAAAGGACAAAGTTCTGGTTCTAGACCACTTGAATATGGATCGCAATATGTCATTGACTCAAGTGAAGATGATCATTCTTCGAGCGAGATAGACATGTTGGAAGAGAGTAACATCTTAAACCTCATTGGAAAATTTGATAACATGGCTATCCTGATGCTTACACCTTATGACCTTGACCAATCTAATAACTCCTTGTCCTTAATGCATCCTGAACTAATTGATTGGGATCAAAATGAGCCGCTTGACATACCCACCTTTTCAAAAGATGATGCTCTTGTGAACTTCCTATGTTCTAATAACCATGAAACATGTTCCACCATTGAATCTCAGAATGAAGCTCCCGATGAAGGGAGTGTTAAACCTTTCAGCTACAAAATGAAAAATATAGGAAATAGGTCTAATAGTGAAAACCACCTGGTGGCACTATTAAATTAGGAAAAAGTAAAAACAAAGAGTGTATCTCAAGGTGAAAACCTCTTTGAGGCACCAAGATATGGAAGGTTTGACACTCTCCTAGAACACTATCAAGAGAGATCTCCAGTGCTAATAGAACCTACACAATCCATCAATGTTAGTACAACTGAGATAGTGAAGACCTTGTGTTTAGCGGAATCCCTGACAGAAGAGGAGAAATCTTGTTTCACAAAATTCTTTGAGAGGAAAATAAACTTTGCTTGGTCATACCTTGACATGCTAGGCATAGATTCAAAACTCATTATGCATCATATGTCATTACCACCTAGCACAAAACTAGTAAAGCAAAAACTGAGAAAGATGCATCCCCATATCACCCTTCTAGTGAAAGCTGAGTTGAAAAAGCTCTTAAATGCATGGTTTATAAGATCTATTGACTATGCCGAATGGATATCAAACATTGTCCTGGTATCCAAACCAAGTAAGAGCATCAAGATATGCATGGACTTCAGAGATCTTAACAAAGCTTGTCCAAAAGATGATTTTCCTCTACCAAACATTGATTTATTTGTAGACTTGACTACTGGGCATGAAATGTTATCAGTTATGGATGGATTTTTAGGATACAACCAAATAAAGATAGCACCTAGAGATCAAGATAAAATGGCCTTCACATGTCCTTGCGGCACTTTTTTCTGGAATGTGATTCCTTTTGGGTTAAAAAATGTTGGAGCTACATATCAGAGAGCTATGATTACCATCTTCCATGACATGATGCATACTTTTATGGAAGACTATGTGGATGATCTGTTGGAAAAATCCTACACTAGATAAGGACACTTGAGATTCTAGAAAAAATCTTCACAAGATTGGAGAAATTCAAGGTGAGGTTAAATCCCAAGAAATGTGTGTTCGGTGTAACATCACCTAAAATTTTGGGATACATTGTCTCAGCTAAAGACATTGAGGTGGATCCTGTAAAGTTCAAAGCCATCATGAAAATGCCTCCTAAAAACATCAGCCAACTGAGATCATTACAAGGAAGGTTCTAGTCCATTAGGAGATTTATTGCTCAACTAGCTGATAAAACTCATCCTTTTAATCACTTATTACACAAGAATCTCTCTTTCAAGTGGGATGACAAATGAAAAGTTTCCTTTAGTCAACTAAAATAGTACCTGATGACACTACCTATGTTGATACCACCAGTCAAGGGAAAACCACTATTACTATAAATTGCAACCACTGAGATATCTTTGGGAGCCTTATTAGCACAAGAAGATTCTATAGGAAAAGAAAGAGCCATCTATTATATCAACATGACCCTAAATGGTTATGAGATCAATTACACCTTTATTGAGAAAGCATGCTTACTGGTAGTATTTTCTACACAACAATTAAGGAGCGACATGCTGACTCACACCATCAAAATCATTGCCAAAATTGATCCATTAAAGTACTTACTCAACAAAGTTGCTTTAACAGGGAGGTTAGCCAAGTGGGTCATGACATTGAGTGAGTTCGACATCTAGTATGTGGACAGGAAAGCAATTAAACGTCAAGCCATAGCAGATCAACTAGTTGAAGCACCATTGTCAAATAACAATCCAATGAACATTGAATTCCCTAATAATGATGTCCTAACCATATCTACACAATAATGGCAGCTATATACTTTGATGGTTCTTATACACAACATGGATCAGGCATAAGAATCTTGTTTGTTTTGTCGTAAGGATACACAATTGCAAAATCCTACAGATTAATGTTCCCCTGCACCAACAACATAGCTGAATATGAAGCATTAATCATTGGAATCAAGATAGCGGTTGAATGGAAAATCATGGAATTGCTAGTCTATGGTGACTCACAATTGGTCATCAACCAAGTCAATGATGATTATCAAAAAAAGGATTACAAGTTGCTGCCTTACAAGAGGATGTTGGATGATTTCAAAAAGTACTTTGTTGAGATCAAGTTTGCACAGGTTCCCAGAATAGAAAACAAAGCTGCAAATGCAATGGCCACCATTGCTTCTCTCTTGCAGATACCTGAACAATGAAGACATTATGAATTCATGGTAGAACAAGTGTCCAATCCAGCCTATGAAGATCCAAAATCCCAAGTGATATGCCATATTGTTGAACCTCAAATTTCCTTCTATGGAGAAATCCATACCAACCTACAAGACAATACCCTTCCAATTAACTTATCTTGAAACCAAAAATAAAACTTTATTCGACAAGCAGCTCGCCACACCCTAATAGCTGATGTGCTTTATAGACGAGGTTTGGATGGTACTCTTCTTTGGTGTCTAGAATGTAATGAAGCTGAAATATCTTTACAAGAGGTTCACAAAGGTATCTATGGTACACATTCAAGTGGCTTAACCTTAGCTAAGAAATTATTACGATTGGGGTATTACTAGCCAAATATGCAGAAAGAGTCATTTCAATATGTCAAAAGGTGTTCCAAATGCCAAATTCATGGAAACTTGATACATGCACCTGCACAAGAGTTACATCTTTTCACAACTATATTGCCTTTTTTCTAGTGGGGATTGGACCTTGTAGGAAAGATTCATCCCTCTTCCTCTAATGGACATAAGTTTATAATCACAGCCACATAATACTTCACCAAGTGGATTGAAGTTGTTCCTCTAATCACCATCACCGGGAAACAAATCTCATCATTTATCCTGAATTATCTCATATGTTGGTATGGTGTTCATCAATCTATCATTGAGAATAATGGCTGACCCTTTAAGAATCAAGATGTTCAAGATCTTTATGAAAGATTCCATATCCAACATCGGTTTTCTACAGCTTACTATCCCCAAGGGAACAGCCAAGCAGAGGCCTCAAACAAGACTATCCTGAATATTTTGAAGAAAACTGTCAATGAAGTTGGACGTGATTGGCATGTTCAACTAAACCTGACATTATGGGCTTACAGAACCAGTATCTATACCTCAACAAGAGAAACACCCTATTCTCTTGTCTATGGATTAGAAGCTATTCTACCTATTGAGGTTGAGATACCATCCCTGCGTGTGTCACTTAAAGGGATGATTTCAGATGATGATTACAAAGTATCTAGGTTACAAGAATTAGAACTGTTGGATGAACACTAAAAGCATGTAGTTGATCACCTAAAAGCTTATCAACAAAAGATATCTAGGAGCTACAGTCACATAGTAATACTTAGAGAATTTCAAGTGGGTGACTTAGTCTTAAAAGAAAATCCCCGTAATCAACAAGATTGAGAGAAAAAGGGGAAATTTGAACCTAACTAGCTAGGTCCCTTTTTTATTGTATCAGTCTTTGGATCAGGAGCATATCAATTATCCACACTAGAAGGGAATCTATTTGATGAACCCATCAATAACTTGGATCTCAAAAGTTTTTACACCTAGCTCATCTAGTGCATTGGTAAAGGTCCTGGAAAAATACCAAAAAAATCCAAAAATGCAAAAATCCAAAAAAATCAGAAAAAGGATTGAAAAATAGTAAAGAAAAAGAATCTTCCTCTAGAGAAAACCACCTAGGTGGCTCTTTGGGAAAGTACCTTGGTGAAAACCTGGCAAACAGGCACCTTGCATAAAACAAGCACTCTCCATCTATCTTGGGCTACGTGACTTGCTCTGCAATGTTCATCCATCATGCTTCCATCTCTGTGTCCATCACGCTTCCATGTCCACATCATAGCTTGATCCAGTGTTTGTATCATAGTATCTCCTTGCATTACTTGACCCATTCTAAAAATCATTTTGTCATATTGTATCACACTGGGGGCATGTCTTGCATTGGATTGGATTCTTGTACATTCTCAAGGTCAGAAAATTGAAAATCCCAAAAACATTCAAAACATTCAAAACATATCAAAATCCCAAAAAAAATTTAAACATATCAAAATCCCAAAAACATTCAAAACATTCAAAATCCAAAAACAGGTCAAAAAGTCAAAAATTCCAAAACATAGTCTTTATTCGAACTACATCATCTCTGAGCTTTGAACATAGGCAAGGGTGATCTTTGATTATCCCCTGAGACATTTTAGGTTAGTCTTCTAGGCTTTCGTTATGTTCATATTTTTGTCTTGTAAATCTTGGTCATGTTGTCAGTTGAACTACGTGGCCTCTATGTGTATAACGTAGGCAAGGCTAATCTGTTGATGAGCCCCATGAGGCCCCTAGGATAGGTCTTTAGATTAGGTCTTGGTCATCATGGTCGTGTCTCACCTTGGACTAGGGGAAAAATCCTGCACTCACTAAGGGAAAATAAACTTTGAGCTTGAACCAACAGGCAAACATTCGTCGGACCAAAGTTACAAACACAAACTTCAAATGAATGTTGATCTTTCTAAATCAAGGGTCTATCACATTAAACATGAAAGTTCAAATTGTTCTATTTTTATTTTTGATATCATATATCTCAAGTCCTCGATGATGTATCGAACTAGAGGAGAAAGGAAGGAGTATGATTTTTATTTGTCTGTTGTCTGTGAGTTTATCATTATTACTATGCAAGTTGTCGCGATATGTGCACTACAAAGTATCACTGATGACATTCCAAATTTTCATAGGAAAAAGATTAACTCTTGTCTATTTATGCAAGCGTTGCTCAGGTCATCTTGGCTTAATTATACTTAGATGCTTGTGTTGACTTACAATTTTAAAACATCATGGAAGTAGTACTCAGGTCATCTTGGTCTAAAATATGCCATCGATGCTTGTACTCACTTTCAAAATTTTAAAGGCCCAATGATGATAAAAACCACGACAAATTGGTTAATATAAATGACAACTTTTGAAAATGATATTTGCATAGTTAAGTTAGACTGTATTCATGTTAGTATTGCATGTGTATTTATGGGGTATTTCAATGCTAAAACAATTTCACAATGGTTTCATCTCTATTATTAATGGATTGAGTATACTGGACATTAACCAAAAACACATCATTCTCATTTAGTTACACATTAGTTGCATCATCATTTACATTCATACATTCCATCATGATATTTGCATCAGAAAATACAAAAGAAAATAAAAAAGAACATACGTTGCATATCATTTCCAACATCAAAATCAGGTCATCCACTACACCTGAATAAGTGAGTCTCTTCAGATTTCCAAGAAAGTGGGGAAATATGTCAGAGTTATGAAGCTTAAAAGATCAATCTATTGTAGTCTTCCCACAACTTTTGGAAGTTGGACAGACTCACTTATTTAAGCTTAAGGCCCTAAACATTTGAAGTCGTGCACATTCAATCATCTGCATAATCATTTGCATCACATCATTCATCATTACAAACATCATCATTGCATCCATAGCATATCGTAACATCAGAATCATCATCATAACATGGAAATCAAATGCATCCTATAATCATAATAAATCACATCATTTGCATTACATAATCGTAATCATCACATCACATTACATAATCGTAATCATCACATCACATTACATAATCATAATCATCACTTCACATTACATAATCATAATCATCACATTGCATTGCATATGTATAATCATCACATCACATTGCATAATCATAAATCACATGGAAATTAAATAAATTCACAACATTGCATATCATAAATAAGGAACTTAAAATATTATACTGAAGGCACCATCCTTCAGTGGGACTTCCTCCATTCGGCCAGACATTATGGCAAACTCAAACCTTTCATTGAGACCCTTCACTTGTCAACAAGACCTCTCTTCGAGCGCAAACCTTCTCCTCGAGCTCAAACATTTCAGAAAGACTTCATTGGGTTGGCAAGACCTTACACCAAGGCCACAAACCTTCTTTCAGTAAGACTTTGCTTGGTCAGCAAGACATTATGCCAAACTCCTCCTTCTCCCCGATGTCGGCCATTTCTGCGAGACCACCAGTCATCAGCAAGATATTATGTCGAAGCCATTCTATTTCCCTGAGCTCGAACCCTTTCGGCGAGACCTCCTTCGGTCAGTGAGACATTACACCAACCTCAAAACATTATACTGAAGGGATAATCCTTCGGTGAGACTCTAGCGAGTCGGCCAAACCTCCTGGGGAATGCAAATCCTTCTCCCCAACATCAGCCTTGTGAAGAACTGTTGGTGAGACTTTCGTCTATCGGTAGGACCTTTCGTCGAAGCCACCTCATTTCAGTGAGAGCTCATTCTGGGACCACCATTCCATTTTGGCAAGACCTTATCCCAAAGGCATCCCTTTTTCCAAGACTTCCATCTTTTGGCAAGACCTCTCCTCGAGCTCAAACATTTCGGCAAGACTTCATTGGGTCAGACCGTATGCCGAAGGTGATCTCCTTCGGCAAGACTTCAAGCAGTCAAAGAGACATCATCTCGAAGCAAATCATTCCCCCTGACGCCACCCTGGTGAACAACTATCAGCGAGACATCCCAAGCGGAGAGAGATATAAAACTTCACAGCGACCGAGATGTCTTGGCGACCATGAGGATTTCAAATGGGTATAACACACTGCTAGTCGGCAAGACATTCGGCTGGTCTCAATGACTTTCTTCTTTGAGAATTTTATGCTAGATCCGAATGAGGCATGCTTTCTAATAGACTTCCTTGAGAAATATCATTGGGTGTATGATTTAATCCTGCACAACAATGTCCCCATTTGGCCTTCATGAACACTTGAAACATAGATTTCCCTACTTGATTGAGCCCATAGGTGAAAATCAGGTAACATTTCTGGTGACCTCAGCTGGATGTTTTCCTACTAAACATGCAAAACAGTAGCCTAGTCTTGTCCATTGGGCATGGAGTTAGTTGATAACTCAGAGGTTGACTTAAAACATCAGCTTTGTACATGGATCAAACACATTTGTAACTCAAGAACCAGATCACTTAGACATTTATGAAAATAGGAAACTACAGAAGTGAAACTATTTATTGTGCTGGAATAACATGTAGGGAATGAAACAACAACTAAACTAAAGTGCATAAGCACTTAATGAAAGCATAAAATCTAACCTAATATGTGTAATGATAAATCATACCTCAAAACAACGTTTGAGGTGAATCCCATTAACTAGGATTGGTAACTTTTCTCCATCCATGTTTGATAACTGGAATGCATTATGCTCCTTGCATTCAGTAACAACAAAAGGGCCTACCCAGAAATGGTCAAATTTTGTATGTTTTCCTGGACCACTCTTTATCACATCCCACTTGAGAACAATATCACTTTCCTTGAAAACCCTGGCTATAGCTTTCTTATCAAATGTTTTCTTCATTTGGAGCTGATGATATTCCAAAGTTTTCATTGCTTTGTCTCTTGATTCTTCGAGCTCCATGAGCTCTGCATATCTCATGGACATTGGGTCATGTTCTTCATACATCTCCAACTAGTGAACAATGTCTAGAGCTAGAAGCTCTATAGATAGAGGTAATCTAGCCTCTTTACCATAAACGAGTATATATGGAGAATTACCAATTGATCTCTTAGGGGTTATTCTATATGCCCAAAGTGCAGATTTCAATGTGGTGTGCCAAATTCTTTGATTCTCTTCCATAGTCCTCTTAATGATTCTAATCAGATTTTTATTTGTACTTTCAGCTAATCCATTACCCTATGGGTAATAATTGGAGGAAGTATTCAAATGAATTTCATGTTTAATATCCCAATCTGTGACTCTTAATCCAACAAATGCAAGAGCATTATCTAAAATGATGGAGTCAGGAACTCCAAATTTGGTGATTATATCTTCATAAAAACTCAAAATTGAAGATTCATTTGCTTCTTTCAAAGCTGCTACCTCTGTCCATCATGTGAAATAGTCTGTAGCAGTAAGCATCCACTTGTGACCAGCATTGGATGGTGGATTAATTGGACCAATAAATTCAATGCCCCATCTCATGAAGGGTTGCTCTACCTAAATTGGATGTAAAGGCATAGCCGACAGCTTTTCCTTTCCTACAAATGAAGCACATTTAATACACTTCCTTGACCATGCATATGCATCTTTAAACAAGCTGGGCTAGTAGTAACTAGCTCTCATAATTTTCCAAGCATTTGTCCTTGGAGCAAAGTGACCTCCTGAAACTCCATCATGAAACTCATGAAGTGCCTTTTCTGTTTGATTAGCATCAATGCACCTTAATAAAACTCCATTCAGATCTTTCCTGTGAAGAATATTATCAATGAGGACATAAGGAATTGATTGCAATCTAAAGTATCTTCGTTTTGCTCTGTCTAGACCTGGTGGACATTCACCAGTATGAAGAAAGTGGGTCATTTCTTGAACCCAACTTGCAACTGATGCAGGTGCAATAGCTTGAAAATTTTGAGGCTGATCAGTATTAGCTAAAATAACACCAGTTTTTGATCTATGTACATCTTCAGGGGTTGAGGAAAGTTGCTCACAAAGTCCTCTACCCCTGACAAGTTTTGTGATGTTGATGTCAACATCAAATTCCATTACTTTTGTGATCCGCCCTGCTCTTTTCTCACTCAGATCTTTTTTCAACAGAAATTCCTTTACACATGGGTGTGTAACCTGAATATGAATTTTTCTATTTGAAACCAGAGGTTAAACTTCTTTAGGCTTCTGATCACAGCGAGAACATGTTTCTCAACAAATGTACATTTCTCTTCATAATCAACAACTCCTTGACTAAAGAATGCTATCGGCTGCTCTAAATTATCATTGTTTTTAACATAGCAAAGATTGAACTAACACTGCCAAAAGCATATAAGAAGAAGTATTTAGAGAAATCTAGATTTACCAGTGTTGGAGCTAAAGCTTCCTTGATTTATTCAAAACTACAATTTTCTTCTCTAGTCCAATTGAAAACTGCATTCTTTTAAAGTATGGCAGTCAAGCGTTGTAGTAAATTTGCAACATCAAGAATGAATCTTCTTAAAAAGTTAATTCCCCCTAAAAATCTCTACAATCCTTCCTTGTGATTGGGTAATGGCAGTTCAAGTATAGCTTTAACTCTTTCAGGATCAATGGTAACTCTGTCTTTTGATACTATGTGACCTAACAGTTTACCTTCATGAATTGTAAAAATACTCTTTTTCGGATTGAGAGATATTCCATCTTCTCTACAATTTTCAAAAACTTGCTTGAGATGTGACAAGTGTTCATCTGCATTCTTTGAATATACAATTATGTCATCTAAGTAAACCAGCATAAATTTCTAAATTAAATTTTGAAACGCCATATCCATGGCACGTTGAAACGTGGCACCAGCATTAGATAAACCAAAAGGCATTCTCTTGTAAGCCATAGTGCCCCATTTTGTTGTAAATGTTGTTTTATATTGATCCTCCTCTTTGACTAGAATCTAGTTAGAACTAGAATACCCATCCAGAAGAGAAAATCTCTCTGAACCAGCAACAACTTGGAGAATTTCTTCCATAGATTGTAAGAGATAATGATCTTTTAGAGACACTCTGTTAAGGTCTCTAAAATCTACACATAATCTTACCTCGCTGTTCTTTTTTCTAACCGGAACAAGGTTAGAAACCCAGGATGTGTGTTTAATTGGAAATACGATACCCCCCTCCACTAACTTGGTCAACTCTTTGATCATTAAAGGTTCTAGCTTGGGGTTCAATGGTCTCTGTTTTTTTCTAATAGGCTTGGCACCAGGTTCTAACTCAATTGTATTTTGTGCACTATGAAGATCAAACCCTCTTAAATAAAAATATTGCCAAGCAAAAACATCATGATACTCTTGGCATAAAACAATGAAAGTTATTTTATCTTCAACTGAATAGATTTTGCCTAATTTGAGAAGCTTACCTTTAAAGATTTCCATTTCTTCATAATGATCTTCTTTCACTTGAATTCTAACTTTGTTCTTCTTAAGCTGATTATCAGAATTGAATATGGATTCCAAGGTAACCAACCCTTTGGGAAGTTTATTCGTCTTCAGCTATATCACTTGATCATCATACTGCTGTTTAATCTTTTCCTAGTTCACTATAGAAAATTGATCTTCTTGAAGCAGAAAAGTTAAAATCTGTTCATCACTTTCAAATACCTTCTAATTAATGTTGTTATCAAGAATTGATGGCCTGATAACCACCTTAACATACTATTGTATTTTGTCTTTTTTAATATCACCTGGGATATCAAATTGTGCTCCAATTGCCACAAGTCTATCAGCATGCTTATTCTGATTTCGTGGAATAGAAATTAGATTGAAGGCATTAAATTCTTCAATTATGTTCCATAATCTGTTTCTGTAAGACTTTCAAGCATCATTCTTGGCAACATTCAGCCCCCTAACCTGATTAACTATCAATTCACTGTCTCCATAGAATTTTAAACAATGAATTCCTCTTTTCCTTGCCCACTCAAGGCCTTGAATGAGTCCTTCATACTCAGCACTGTTGTTAGAACATGTAAAAGCAAAACGAAAGGCTGAAAAATACTTATCACCCTGTGGTGAAACTAGCATTGCACCTCCACTTGCTCCATTCTTGCTTCTGGAACCATCAAAAAACATTTCCTAGAGTTCACTTTGTTGTTGCAACAACTGATCTATACCCTTTTCAAGGTTTGGAACCTCTAAATCAGGTTCAAGCATCACATAATTACCCATGCCGGCATCTTGAATAAGGTCTTCAGGACTGTCAAACACATTTTCAGCTGCCCATTTGTGTAGCAACACATCAGGAAAAACTTCTACTGGAAGTTCTTGAGTGGCAGCCAGTTCACTATCAGTAAAAACGATACAATTTGTGTCTGCAGCAGTAGGAATAGCATTGATAGGACATGGGTTATACGGCTCAATATGATCTTTAGATAACTTTTCAGATTTAATGGTAACTTTAGTTCCGTATCTTGTTCTAAATAGCATATGTGACCAATCAACTGACACATAACCACATATCTTAGTTGTAAAGTCTCTTAAGAGACACAAAGCAAAGAAAGGTGGGAGATCTACAATGCATATGTCCTGAGGAACTTAAAATTTTAGACAAGAATGAAGGGTAAGACTCAAGCCTTTAATAACACCCAATGTATTAACAGAGGTACCATCCAATTGAATCACTCATTTCTCTAAAGGCTGATATTTTAGTCCAAGTTTATTAGCAATTTGCTTTGGCATTACAGAGCTACTAGCTCCACTATCTACTAGTATAGTTATGAACTAAATTATCATCTATGATTACATACATGTAAAATGGAGGTGGTTTGACTTCTTTTCCTGCCTCTTTGCTAGGTTGTTTATCATTTTCTTGAAGATTATTTGTCAACACAGTTCTAACTTGACCTATTGGAGACTCAAATTCATCAAACACTTTAAAAATTGACAAAGTTGAGTGTAACATATCTTTTTTACCTGGGATAGCTAATGAATCTCACATAGACATCATAACGTTCATCTTTTTCATACTATCAATAATGTTATAGGGTACAACTGGGTTCACTTTATGATGTACCTTTATGCCAACATGATCGGCTTGTAATTGTGGCTGCTCCTTAACTGGGAGTTGTTGATTTATTTACAAACCTCGAGTCACTTGAGATGTAGATGGTTCTGTAGCTGTTGTTTTTCCTTTATCAGCTACTTGATCAAGCTCAAAAGCTCTTTTCTTTGCCCTTGTGTTAGTTGCAACTAGAGAATTATCTACATTCAATCCATAAAATTCCTCACCTTGCCAGTTAAGTAGGGTAGTATCATTGGTAAGCTGATCTTGGTGTTGTGGAGATGCATCATTGAGTGCATTCTACTGTGAACTTGAGGCATTTTGTACCATAAGTGCTTGATTAATAAGTCTGTTTGAGCAAGTGACCTGATTGTGAGGTTGGTTACAAGGGTAGCACCACTCATAATCTGTTGCTAAGTTGTTTTGAATAGGAACAAAATCCTTAACTGCACTAATAGGTGTTGGAGCATAAGCCTAAAAAGGTCTAGTATTTACACTTTGTCTTGGGCCCTGGTAGTTGCCTTGATAAACCTGTCTATTACATTGATATTGTTGTTGCTAACCTAAATTCTGCTATTGATAGGGCCTGTTATATGATTGCTGCTTTTCCAAGCTCACAAGCTTATTTCCAAAAGTCTATAATAAAATTTTGATCTCCTGTAACTCACTTGAAGATCTTGGAACAATAGTTTCTTGTGTTACAGCAACTGGAATAATAGTTGATACTACTAGAACAGTTGGCAAAGGTGCAAAAGGTGGTATCTGCAAAGGGATATTCAAATGAATATCTAGAAATATAGGCATTGGTGGCCTAGGAGCAAGTTTACTAGCTTGTATTAGGCTTTTTTCAGCTCTGATTGCTATTTCAAATGCATCTGGTAAAGAAACACCCCCCATTGATTTTATCATAACAACTATATTGTTGTTAAGAGCCTTCAAAAAGTACAAAAATGCATATTCTAGAGGTGGTCTCACTATTGCAGGAATTCTATCCCAGGTTCTTTGAAAACTGAAATTGAAATCATTCATTTGCTCCTGAGGAGCTCTCTTAATCGTAGTTAAAATCTCCAACAAAGACAAATTATCAAACCTGTCCTGAAACTGCCTGTGTAATTTGTCACCCAACTCATCCCAGGTGGAAATTGAACCTACTCCAAGACTCCTGAACCACTGTAATGCTCTTCCTTTGAATGATGTTACAAGTATTCTTACAGCTACGTCTTCTTGTGTGATATAGTACACACTTCATAAGGAAGCAACATCTCGTATATGTTCAATTGGGGTAGTCTGATCTTCCCTATTGAAAATTGGAAAACTTTTCAAATATGCCATTGGAATGTCATTGTGCTGTAACAAATTTAATGGACTACCTCCATTAAATGGTGCAAAAGGCTGATTTCTAGGAGCAACCATTAGAGGTGGCCGAGGTGGGTTTACATGCACTCTAGGTGAAACAAAAAATGGGACAGCAATATGAGATCTCACAGATGGAGGAGTAGATTTAGTTCTTCTAGAATAGATAGATGTTGTCCCTAGTCTTCATATTACCCGACCTTTTCTCCTTGGTGGGGAAATTTGTAAATATTCAAAACGAACTAAGCTGCTCCTTGTCTGAACTCTTCTCATAAGCTCTAAAAACACTAATTTTGAATTTCTTTCTCCCCAGTGAAGTTGCCAAGTATGCAAAAATCACTTTGGTAAAGTCTGAAACTTGTTGGTTGCATACCAAACCAACAATATAATGTGGAACTTGTCCCACCGGGTGTGCCAAAAACTATTAACACTTGGATTTGCACCCTGTTGAACCTGATGTTCAACACCTCAGTGTAATATGGGAAGACCTCTAAAGTTGTGGGTTACCTGTAAGCAAAGTTCAACCTATGGAGAAGGCCAAATTCCTATGGTGTCACTATTCTACTGATTATTTTTTAAGGGAAAGGGAGAAATAATCCTAAAATGAATAAAACAGTAAAAGTGAAAAGAAGTGATACACCAAAATTAAAGGGAGACAATGAAATCTAGCAGAAATTCAATTTACACAACTTGTTACTGTAATGTTCATGCAATTTTCTCTGCAAGATCAAATACTTTAACTTGTAGAAGGAAGAAAAAAATTCACACTGAGAAAGTAAGTATATTTAACTAACACAATCAACAACCTGAATGCACATGCTAATTATAGAAAAGGGTATAAGGCATGAGACAAAACTAAAATGAAACTAAAGCGCTTACAAGATAGTTTGATCAATCATAAAATATACGCCAACTGTAGAACAAGATGGTAAGGAATCAAAACCAAAGAATGCTCAAGGTAAACTATATTCCATATCTCCATGAGTTACAAAAGGATGCAAGAACTATGCCAAAGGACTGTAAAAGTCACTATATCCAAAACTGCATCATCTGGAACTTTTTTTTTTAAAGAGTCAAAAATGCCATATATACAAAAAGTGTCGGCCCCTGCCCTAGGGTTTACAAAAAATATCATCCTCCAAAAAGATCCGCCCTTAGATCTTTTGAATCGAGTTACTTTTGCATTAAATGTGTATCCCCACTGTGCATGTCAATGAAGGATAACTCCAGGAATGGCCTCAAGATCTTTTGGAATAATCGCATTAACCTCTGGCCTTCGTGTCCACCCTTGAACTTCCATCAGAGCCACCTTGAATTTGGTTGTTCTAATAATCATAAATGTCAATCTACCACTCGCTAGCAAACACCACAACTATCTTCGTGACTTGAGGTTTTTCCTTTCTGCCTTTTTCCTGCTCAAGATCTTTCTGCAAGTTGACCGTCTTCGAGAAGCAGCATCCGACCTCCCTTGTTGGATCTCCACACCATTGCTTCACTGAGCCGCTCCATCGCTTTTGATTTTAGAGTAATTCCATGTTGTTTACGTTATGTTGATCTTCTTGGCATCGGTCAAGTTGCCAATGGTTCACTTGTAGCTTCCTCTGATTGGTTGAACAAATGCCACGTGGGATCACCAGATGGTCAAAGGTTATTCCTACAGACTCGCATGTTGGTGAGACACTAGTTGTGTCTCCTCGATGCCACAATGCTCCACAATAGTTATCGGCATAACTTACCACCATCAACAAGACCTCATAGTGAGCTGCAAGAGTTATACCGATATCCCCTTTGTCTCCACCCAGATTATCGACAAGATATATCACTTTCAGCAAGAGGTCTTGCTGAAAGCACCTGACAGTAGATAGTAGTTCAACCAGACCATTGGAAAGACTTCATCGGGTTAGCAAGACGTTACAACGATTCTTTAGAAGTCCTACCACCGTGCTCCTCCATTGAGAAAACATCTACATTTGGGAAGACACCGTTCAGTCGCAAGGAGGTCACAGCGAGTTCCCATTAGTCACACAAATATCCCTTCATGAAAAAATGTCGATGTGACATTATCAGGTCAGCGAGACATCTCCCTGAAGAAAACCATTAGGCCAGGAGTCCTACCGCTACCACATATCTATCGGTGAGAGTTTATTCTCTCGGCAGGATGTTATAGCGAAGCCCCCACTTTTCGGCGAGATTCTGACGAGTTGGGAAGACTTCTCTCTGAGCAACCATTCCTTTTCCGAGACCATCACTCTTCGGCACAACATCACACTGAACTCAAAATATTATACTAAAGGCACCATCCTTCGATGGGACTTCCTCCATTTGGCTAGACATTATGGAAAACTCAAACTTTTTGCTGAGACCCTTCACTTGTCGGCAAGACCTCTCTTCGAGCGCAAAACTTCTCTCCAAGCTCAAACATTTTGGAAAGACTTCATCGGGTTGGCAAGACATTACACCGAGGCCACAAACCTTCTTTCGGTGAGACCTTGCTTGGTCGGTGAGACATTATACTGAACTCCTCCTTCTCCCCAACGCCGGTTATTTTGGTGAGACCACCGATCATTGGCAAGACATTACGGTGAATCCATTCTATTTCCCTGAGCTTGAACCCTTTCGGTGAGACCTCCTTTGGTCAGTCAGACATTACACTTACCTCAAAACATTACACTGAAGGGAGTATCCTTCGGTGAGACTCTAGCAAGTTAGTTGGACCTCATGGTGAATGCAAATCCTTCTCCCCAACGCCAGCCTTGTGAACAACTATCGATGAGACTTTCATCTATCGGCATGACCCTTCATTGAAGCCACCTCATTTTAGAGAGAGCTCATTCTGGGACCACCATTCCATTTCGGTGAGACCTTACCCCGAAGGCATCCCTTTCGCCGAGACTTCCATCTTTCGGCAAGACCTCTCCCCAAGCTCAAACATTTCGGTAAGACTTCATCAGGTCAGACCTTATGCCGAAGGTGATCCCCTTTAGCGAGACTTCACACAGTTGGAGAGACATCATCCCGAAGCAAATCATTCCCTCTGACACCACCCTAGTGAACAACTGTTGGCAAGACATCCCAAGCAGAGAGAGATATAAAACTTCACAATGACCGAGATGTCTTGGTGACCATGAGGATTTCAAATGGGTATAACACACTGCTAGTTGGCAAGAAATTCAGCTGGTCTCAGCGACTTTCTTCTTTGAGGAGTTTTATGCCAGATCCGAATGAGGCATGCTTTCTAACAGACTTCCTTGAGAAATATCATCGGGTGTATGATTTAATCCTGCACAACAATGTCCCCATTTAGCCTTCATGAACACTTGAAACATAGATTGCCCTGCCTGATTGAGCCCGTAGGTGAAAATTAGGTAATAGTATGATTTATTGTGATCCCAAAATCTAACCTATTTAGAGTCAGTCCAAGAATTTTTTTTCTAGCCTCCATGAATGGTATTGCTTTTGTAATCTATAAATGCTTAAATTTTCACCATGAAGGTGTTATGCATGTAGTGCATGAGACTAGCTATAAACCACTAGTTTCATGTGGGGGCTTCTCTTTGGATAACTTTTGGTCTACTTTCGTTAGACATTTCCCTCCGAGGGGAGATTTTTTATATCAAGCTTATGTTAGATATAAGACTATAGTTAGAACACTAAAATTAAGCTATCCACTATGTCCTTATGCCATTTCTGTAAAATCCTTTATGCTAGCACAATAGTAAGCTACCTTTTCCACCCTATCAAAGGGAAATGGGAAGCTTGCTCACATTCTAGATATTTATCCTTTTGTGTCTTCTACACAATCTACTTCTACTTCTCATCCCATGGCGACATATTTGACTCTCACTCCTATGCCTCACATGGGAAGTGTGATAATGATCGCATGGTTGAAAGTGAAGCATCAATTTTTTGAGCTATTTGTCCTACCCATAGTTCTTTGACCCATTTTCTATGGAAATGGGAAGTCTTCTAATGGAACTATTCCTATGTCTTTCCCTCCATGACCTCCTACCACTCTTCCACCTACTCCCGAGTAGCGAATGGGAAGAGGACCACTGTTGAGGAACCTATGTCTACTTCTCCTTTTGTTTTTTCTACTCTTGTGCTTCCTCCTCCTATTCTTTCTCAAGACACCACCCTTCCATTGGTGACAATTGAGAAAGATGCTCCTATGGTAGAACAAGAGCCTTCTACATCTTCTCAGGCTGCATCTTCCAATAGTCATAGTAGATTCAACCAGCTTGCGTGAGAGGGAAAGCATAGGTGAAAGGTTCTAGTTGTAGAGAACACTACCTTATAGAAGATGGAGGGGGAGCCAGTTGCATATTTTTTTGTCTCTCCTATTGTTGAACACTTTCATCTTTTATTCCTATCACCATTGTTCTACTTTTGGCTCCTGTACTGGGTCTTGATGATGTTCAACCCAAAAGGGTGCAAGTCTTCATTGCCCATTTTGTGGAGCCCCTTCTCTCGATGTCCCTCATAGACATCCCTCCCTTCTTGTATCCCATTGTCATGTTGAATAGAAAAATTGTGTCTATTACAGCTTTGTCTTCTTCCTCCTCTAACTTTGTTTCTTTTGTGGGGGTTGAACATCCTATGATGATGTACAAGTTGGAGGATGACCTCACCATGATTTGAGGTCAAAATAATGGTTTTCCTTCTTCAAATGATAGTTCTATTTTGGATAGTGTCATCCTCACGATGAAGGAAACCCCCTCTTCTCTGGAACTAGTCACCACTCTTCTCCTTGAAATCAACAATAACTCTCAGATGCCTCACCCTTCCCCTAAAAAGTGCATGTTTGATTTAGTGGAGGATATGCCAACTTTGTCATCAATTTTTGTGAAATAAATGATATTTGCTTCACAAGAGCTCAATGAAGAAGACCCGAGGTTCCTTCTTTCTTGGCCCTTGTTGTAGGTGAGTCAAAGGGTACTTCCCTTGCTATCTCACCCTTGCAGACCCATTTTTCCTCCACTTACAATGATCTATATTGGGAGTGGGACAACTTACTAGTCGATGAGGTCTAGGGTGGTACCTCTTCTTCATCTACATCGGTTATATTTTTTTGTGTGTTTGTGGTACCCTCCATGTTTTTTTTGTTTGTTTTTGATCTTGCTTGGAGGACCATTTCTACCCTTTTAGATGTTTGGATACAAGTATGGAAAAATATTTCATACACCTCTTCTATGTGTGTCATCATTCTTCTATATGTTGTGATATTTTCTTTTATATATTAGGGATGATACAAAGTTTTGGGGGAATTAAGTCCTTCCATGTTGACCCAATTTTTATTCATTTTGTCTTCATGTTCTCTTCTTCACATTCTATGGGGATTGATGATAGTTCATACACATATTTTATTATATCTATCTATTTATATCTATGGACAGTTTTGACCTTGAATTATTAGATCCCCCTATCTCTTAATTTCTTTGTCTACTTTGTGATGTTGTGGTTCTCATGTGTTTTCCCTCACGTGTGTGATAATATACCATGATTACATCTCACTATGTGTTGCATGCCACAACATCTCTGTCTCCCTTTTTTCTCATTAGGATGTCATGTGCTCCCTTGCATAGAAAACACCATCCTAAGGGGGCTATCATGCTCCTCTAATTTTTAATTAAGGAAACTTCTTTCAAAAGGATTCCTTGCTATCAAATTTCTCTACAATGAACTCCTTAACAAAATAATCCCTTACTAAAAATCTCTCATTTTCCAAAATGATGTATTCTCTCAAAAGAGACTCTTTAATTAAATTTTTCTTTTGAAAAATAATTCATAGTGAAAGAATTTATAAATTTTCCTTTAAAAAAAGGAGCACTTTTTCTAGAATGAAAGAGTCTGAAAACTTTCCTTTGAAAAAGGAATACTCTTTCCACTAGATCCCTTTAAGAAAGATCTCTCAAAAGGGTTCCTTGATGACATAATCACTTGCGGAAAATTCTATGCCTTTCAATTAGAGCATTCCTTTGAAAGGGCCCCTTAGTATCTTGAAGGGTTACCTACCAAAGTAACCCCCTTTGAAAACCTTCTCTCAAAACAATTCTTCAGTGTCTTGCAATATCTAATATTTGATGTTGTTGTGTTTTGGTGTCAGACATCTAATATCATCATGTCTAGCTTGGGGGCAGCCTGATTAGACCTATCTTATATTTGATAATTGATGTTGTAGACACAAAAAATTGTCCTCACAATCACTTTTACCCATTGCATATTTCAATTGGTCACACTTATAATCATATCTCCATATTATAACCATTTATTCATATTATAAGCATTTATAGGCATCTATAAGCATTATTCATAAAATCATTTATCATTTATCATTTATACATTAATCATTAAAATATCATTTGCATATTCATTTAACCATTAAAATATCACACATATTCATTAAATTATTCATTTACCACCTAAATGCATTTATACATTTCAATCTTTTATTCCACATTCCTTCAACAACTTGCATTCACCCTAAAAATGCCTATTTAAACATGACTCTCTTCTCATTTTAGGAGGACAGAGGAATTGTGCATCTCCATGCTTTGCATCTTCTTCCATGATCTTTTATACATTTTAGTGATATTCACATTTCAAGCTTAGCTTTAGCTCTATCTTACATTGCATTTTGCTCATTGCATAGTAGTATTGATCATAATATTTGAATCTCTTGCATTTTGGGTTTCATTTGAATATCTCTTATTTCGTTTCACATAGCCCCTTGTGCGTGCTCTAAGAGAATGGTTATGAACACAAGATCTTGTGAATAGGAGAACAATGGAGTAGTTTAGTTTTACATGCATGTGTGTTTCACTTGGTTATTTCATTTTGCATGTGTGTGCTTTGATCAAAAACGCCATTGACATGATGTTGGAATGAGTTTGAATCCTTTGATTCGAACACCCATTTCCCTCATCATACATTTGGCACACTCGGTGGGAACGATCTGTAGTCCGTCTATTGTTTCATTTTGCTAGATTGAAGTTTTTGTTAATAGGTTTACTACGTTGAATATATATATATCGAATAATCTTGTAGAAGAAGTTTTGGTTGTCTAAAATGATTTAAAGTTTAATTTCAGGCAATATCTCATGGTCTGCTTCACCTTTTAATGGTGGTGTCAGATTCTTTTGTGATGCCTTATATTTTTTTGGGATGGTTGTAAATCTTTAGCATGATCCGATTTATTGAGTTTAAAATCAAAAACGTCTTTTTTCCTTTGGTCGTGTCATGATTTTGAGGAGTATTTTGCTGCATGCTTTGTTGTTTACATTCTGTTTTCCAATTTGTTCATCTCATCATATCATTGGCAATGTCATTTGTGTTTGTCATAGGACAAACATCCATGAACTACCATACCAAATTCGACTACGACAAGAGATTGGTTTAACATGGGCAACTTTAAATACCATTTTCAATGGTCTGTTGTAAATGGTAGTTTATCTGTGTAGTTTTTTTATGCTTCTGGCAGCGTTTTATGAATATAATAATATGTGCTTTAATCTTCTGATTTGACCAAAGGCCAAATGATCTTAATCTTTATGTCTTGGTCTTGAGTAAGTCTATTGCTATTTTTTTGCATCGTACTTTTGATCTATAAGCTTTTACAAACTTTTTTCTTTCCTCCATACAAAATTTCGATAGTTTCTTCATCTGATATTTCTCATAATAATCCTTCTAAGTTTCTAAGATTTCATTTAAAAAAGAAGGGATCTTTTCTTTTTACGTGCCCCCTTAGTAATTAATCTTTTTTATAGGAAAGTTAGTTTTCATAGATAGAATGAAATCTAACTAGTTTCTAATTTTTTAAAAAATTATATTTTCAGCTTTTAAAGTTTTTAAATTAGATTTTAATTTCTAGTTTCTAATTTGTAAAATTAGATTTTTAGTGTTAGTTTTTAAATTAGATTTTCAATTTTTAACTTTTGAATTAGATTTTTTTTATTTCTAATTTGTAAAATTAGTTTTTTGTTAGTTTTTAAATTAGATTTTTTTTTATTTCTAATTTGTAAAATTAGTTTTTTAGTGTTAGTTTTTTAAATTAGATTTTCAATTTCTAATTTTTAAATTAGGATTTTTTTATTTCTAATTTGTAAAATTATATTTTTAGTATTAGTTTTTCAATTAGATTTTCAATTTCTAACTTTTAAATTAGATTTTTTATTTCTAATTTGTAAAATTAGATTTTTAGTTTTAGTTTTTAAATTAAATTTAACTTTTAATTTTAATTTTTTTAGATTTTAGCTTTTAATTTAAATTTAATTTGATTTTTTAATTTAATTTAGGATTAATTTAGTTAGAATTTATTCTAATTTAGATTATATTCTAGAGTGAATGATAATTCTCTTTTATTTTAGTTTTGTTTTGGAACTAATTTTATTAATTTGGTTTCTTTTGCAGGTTCGTTTGGCAAAGGTTTGAAATGAAAACATACGCTTGTCAAAGAAAGGAGGCATGAAACTACTAATGAGATTTTGATGCAGGACGTTCGTTGAAGACATGATTTTGAAACCAATTGTCTTTTAGATTAGAAAACACTTCAATTGGTGCATTAAAAATGAACAATTTTCTTCTTCCACATAGGCTTAACTAGGGGGTCAATGAACACTATTTTTTGTGCTTGAGATGGTAGGGAGTATGCTCTCACCTTGTGCAAAACTTGGTGATTAGAAACCAGACCCATCTATTTTATGTGTCACCCCGATTTAATAATCGAAGTATCCTCTCCCCTTGCACACTTGTGCGATCCTAGGTGCAAGAGAAACGGTTATTGACTCTAGAACTTGGGCCTGTTCTGGTGGGAAAAATTACTCACCCTAGGATGACTCAGACGGTAGCACCCTGAACCCGAGGGACTTCCAGCCGGTATATAAAAGTGGATTCTTGGGGAAAGCCCAAGAATCACGCGTATGGTTCTGACGAGATGGATCCGAAAGGGGACTCTCACCACATGGATCATGCCCTATGAACGGAATGCCCTTACTAAACACCTTTTGTTTTAGAGGCCAACCATTCTTCAGTCCGTTACTTGGTATAGTGTAGGGTACAGTATCATGCCCAAAGACACTCACTACTGATCCCCTTGAGTAGAGATAGCCATTCTTGCGAAGTCACTACCCAGGAATTGAAGTTGGTGTGCTCGAATGACGTTAATGAGCTATGGAGGGGAGCCAATGCCACCAAAATTCATAAGCTATCTGCTCTCGAGAAGGAAAGGTGTTTAGCACCAATCCGGGGTATATCAGTGGGCTATATCAAGTATACAAACCCTTGGCCTATTGGCCTATTAGGATTATGCTTGTCTCATGTGCGTTTGCATACACCAAAACATCGTGCTTGTCAAGTGTTTTCTGGATTTTCAAACAGTATTCACCACATTCACAAATCTGAACACAAACAATTGACCTCAAACAAACATCACACTGAGAAACTTGCAACATCTCAAACTTTGCAAACCTCAAAAGGTCCAACAATATAAACATCCCACGTGAACCTATCACTTAGATTTCTTGGGGTCATCATCCTTCAGTTTTGATCTTTCAATCCTTGTATTCCACCTAGTCCTTGCATATTCATGATCGTTACATATTCATATCCCTTTCATCCTAGTTCTTGCATGTTCCTAGTCTTGCATACATAGGTCACATTACATAGTCCTTGCATACATATATCATTCCACCTAGTTCTTTCATGTTCAACCCCTTTTTGCATATCAAGACCATCTCACCTAACCTTTGCATGTTCTAAAAATTTAGCCCTTTTCATATTCATCATTGATCAAATCAAACCTTTAGCTTGCACTTAGGCTACTCTTCCTAGGTCTTGAAATCAAACTATTGGCTATCTATCACCCACATCACTTGAGGTTCACCATCCTTGAGTTAGGGAAACATACCATTATCCTTGAGTAGGGAAATCCTTTTGGAGTCCATCATTTCCTACATACCCTCTCTTGATTATTGGTCCTTGTGTCTATCCATCATAACACAAGTGAAGCCTTTACATCATAACCAACTTTGGACCTAGAGTTTCCTTTTAGCTTTGCATTCTTAGCTTGTCATCATACCATACCATTTTCATATCCCATCTTAGAATCATATCCTTTTCATTTGCATCCTAGTCTTAGGTCTCATACATTACCTTGGATTGAAAATCATAACAAATCACCTATGACCCCTAGAACAAGAGCAAAAATGTTTCAAGAAGAAGGGAACCCTTGGGGAAGATCACATTAGTGTTGCAACTAGTGAAACAAGTGAAAATGATAGTGAAGAAATAACACAATCCACCATAAATGAAGCTCTCAATGATAATAGATTCACTAAACTTCTTACGGAGGTAGTCAAACGTAACCTACAACAATACTTCAAGGCCCTTGTTGATGAAGGAATCAAAATGCCTCCTGATTTTGACATATCATTACTCACAATGAATGACCAACCTAAATCTAGTGAATCTAAGAATCCCAAAACAAACAATGATGGTAGGATCAAAGATCATAGACCCTTTTATCTACAACCTGGTTACAAGCGATCTTCAAAGACATCAAAACCTGTACCTACAAACGATCCTATTTTGGATGAGCTTAGAACATTAAGACAAGAATTGGATACTCTCAAGAATAGTAAAACATGAACTCACAAGTTCTCCATTGAAGACATATGTCCTTATCCCTTCAATCCAAGAATACCAATTTCACCTTTTCCTAACCATTGGGACATACCAAAACTTGACAAATATAATGGAAAAGGAGATCCTAAGAACCACTTAAGACAATTTTGTGCCACTACCATGGAATTTGCAGTTGATGAAATGTACCTTATGAGATTATTTCCTTGCAGTCTAGGAGGAGAGGCTATGGAATGGTTTTCACGATTACCCTCGACCATCAAATCTTTTCAAGAATTGGTTGATAGATTTGTCTCCAATTATAGTTTCAATTGTGACCTTAAAGTGACCATGACAAACCTTTCAACTCTAAACAAAAACAAGGTGAATCTTTTGTGTCATTTTTACAAAGATGGAGTCATTTAACAAAATGATTGCATTATTCCATTCCTGATCAAGAATTGGTTGACCTCTTTTGTCAAAATTTGAACAAAGAAATCAGAAGGGAACTTCGACCCAAATGCTTGGATTCCTTTGATGAAGCCATAGATATGGGATTTCGAATTGAACAAACCCTCATCGATGATGGAACTATTAAACTTAATAATGACAAAGATCAAAATTTGAATTCAAACAACAAGACCCCTTTTTGGGTTAAGAACAAGAATGTAGTCAATGAAAAAGTTGTTGATGCAAAAGCAACTAAAACATCATCGCCTATTTACAATCTCAAAGGTCCATCTTTAGATAAAGGAAAAGAAAAACAGAGAAGTTTCCCTAAACAAAATTTTACACCATTGGGACAATCACTTGAATCTGGATTAAAAGAACTTCTTGAAACCAATATTATAACATTACTCGAAATCAAGGAATATAATCCACAAGTCAAATGCCCATGGTGGAATGAAGATCACTTTTGCGACTATCATAGACACAAAGGACATAAGACAAATAGTTGCAATAAACTTCGACATTTAATATAGGACCTTATTGATAACTATAAGATAGCAGTTGACGGACACACTCCTTCTGGTAACTCTGATCGCAAGGTGTTTAAAAACCCTTTCCCTAAGCATGACAAGGATAAAGGAAAGGCTCTTGAATCTGGTGATGGTGTAAACTATACTACTACTAAGTATGATTATACAATACATAACATCAGTGAGGTCGATAATCATGTCAACACTTTCATTATAACAAGAAAAGAACCTAATTACAAGGTTACTACTCGCAAAGGCACTGTTACCCTTAAAGGTCCTAATGCAAAACCTGCTACACTCACTTCACAATACAGCCTCATAGAGAACTTAGGAAAAAAACCCGCACAAATTTCTATACTCGAGCTGCTATGCCTATCTCTTGAGCATAAAGCTATCTTAGATGAAGCACTTGCTACTGCTATAGTGCCTACAAACCTACATGTAGATCAATTCCAAGCTCTGGTGGGACACATCACTTCTCCTCATACTCTCACTTTTACTGAAAATGATGATTCATCCCTTCGACAACCACATAATGCAACTTT
Source organism: Sequoia sempervirens (assembly GCA_007258455.2). Taxonomy (NCBI): domain Eukaryota; kingdom Viridiplantae; phylum Streptophyta; class Pinopsida; order Cupressales; family Cupressaceae; genus Sequoia; species Sequoia sempervirens. Next base: position 322,550,591 of record VDFB02270651.1, on the reverse strand, counting down.
ACACATTGACGTCCTCATCCATAATGTTAAGATCAAGCGAGTTTTGATAGACGGAGGAGCAGGCCTTAATATTTGCACTCAAGAATTGATCACAAAATTAGGGTTCTCTAAAAATGTAGTTGATCCAAGTAAAAAGATTACCATAAAGGCATATGATGAAGAGGAATGCTCATCTAAAGGATCAGTTACTCTACCAATTAGAATTGGCCCTGTGGTAAAGGATGTGGTTTTTCAAGTCCTTGATCTCCCACTGACCTATAATGTCCTCCTTGGAAAACCTTGGATTCATGCAATGCAAGCAATACCTTCAACATACCACCAGTGCATTAAATTCCCCCATAATGGTGTTGAAATCACAATACGAGGAGATCCAAACCCTTTCATGTATTGCCATAATCTAAGCCCTAAAACTGAAATCGCAATCCCCAAAAATCGTGAAGCATTTCCTTCCCAAGCATATGTTGATCCCGAGTCCTTAAAAGTATCTTCCTCAACATCCAATGCAACCGAGATCCAAATACGGGTAAAAGAACAAGGAGTGGGAGAATATACCTTGAATTGTGCCCTTTGCATTGGAAAGCTACCTTTATCTCCCCACACCTATGAAAAACCGCAAATGACTAAGACCACATCAGATGCAAATACTACAATGATTTGTAAATCAACTAATTTCAAAAAATGGGGAGCCCTTTATAATGAAACAGAAGAAGTTGATCTCCTAAACTGGTTATACAAAGATGAAGATATAGAAAAAGAATAAATTGAAATAAAGATACCTATTGAACAATATGGTAAAGGATTTGATATTATGAAACAAATTGGATATGATGGTAAAAGTCCTCTTGGCTTACAGAAATAGGGTATCTTGGAACCAATACAACCTACTCGTATGCAAAAAGTTCCTGGTTTAGGATATGATGCGCAGAAAAATAAGAACTTGAGTACCGCGTGTGCTTCAAGTAAGGAAGTAGAGTCCTCTAATGCTACACAAACAAATGAGGAAAGTTCCATCGATGAATTCATTGATATTTATGATTATGATAGTGTCCCTACCCCTGAACCCGATCATAATCTTTGTACCCTTGAATCCATTCAAAATCTTGGCTTGAATCATGATTCTTTACTGTTGGTTCACACTGAACTCATTGATTTCGATCAAAAGGGACCACCACAATTGGATGTATTTGAAAATGATGAGGCAATCATAAATTTTCTAGGAGCACGAGAAGACACACCCCTTAAGGATCATAAAGTAGGATTCATCATAGAACTCAACAGTGTGGCTTATTTTGTGGGGAGTGCCAAGCCTTTCAATCATAAAATTATTGAAAATATAAATAGGTTTTCTAGTGAAAACTGCTCTGCGACACTATTAGACCCCAAAAAAGTAAAAATAAAGGACGTATCCAAGGGTGAAAACCTCTCTTAGGCACCCGAGGATGGAAGGATTGACACACTTCCCTTAGCAGTATATCATGAAAAATCATCTATGTTGGTGGAGAAGACAGTACCAACAAATCTGGCCATAGAAGAAAAACCAAAGATAATTCATTTAGTAGAATCATTAACACCTAAAGAGAGAATAGAGAATATGCAATTTTACAATGAAAGACAAGTTAACTTTACATGTTCCTATGCAGATATGCCAGGACTTGATCTAGATCTAGTAATGCATCACTTTTCTTTACCACCAGGGGAAAAACCTGTTAAACAAAAGTTGAGAAAAATGCACCCACATATTGCTCTATTGGTAAAAGCTGAATTAAAAAAGTTGCTAGATGTGGGATTTATCAGACCTGTTGACTATGCTGATTGGATTTCAAATTTACTACCAATTTCAAAGCTTGATGGGGGCATCCGAGTTTACACATATTTTAGAGATTTAAACAAAGCTTGTCCTAAGGATGACTTCCCACTTCCAAACATTGACATGATAGTGGATTTGATAGCAGGGCACGAAATGTTATCCCTCATGGATGGTTTCTCAGGCTACAATCAGATTAAAATTGCTCTTAAAGATCAAATTAAGACAACATTCACTTGTCCTTTGGGAACCTTCTATTGGAATGTCATGCCCTTTGGGTTGAAGAACGCCATCTTTCATGACATGATGCATAACTATTTGAAAGACTATGTCGATGATTTGTTGGGAAAATCCTACACCAGAGCGGGACATCTAGAGATCATGGATAAAATTTTCACAAGATTAGAACAATACAAGGTCCGATTGAATCCAAAGAAATGTTCCTTTGGGGTAACCTCTGGTAAACTCCTTGGATACATTGTATCATCTGAAGGAATTGAAGCTGATCATGCAAAAATAAAGGCTATACTTGAAATTCCTCCACCTAAGAATATCAGACAGTTGAGATCATTACAAGGAAAACTTTAGTCTATCCATCATTTTATAGCACAACTTGTAGATAAATGTCAACCCTTTCAGCATCTGTTACACAAGAATGATTCATTTAGATGTGACGACAATTGCGAACAAGATTTTCAAAAAATCAAAGAACATCTGATGACACCACCAGTATTAGTACCTAATATAGATGACAAGACTTTACTTCTATATATATCCACAACCACCACAGCACTGGGGGTACTTTTGGCACAACATGACTCTGAAGGAAAGGAATGTGCAATCTATTACATCAGTCGTACTCTAGTGGGATATGAGCTCAATTACAGTCGTATTGAAAGAGCATGCCTTGTTGTACTTTTTGCATCACAGAAGCTTAGACATTACATGCTTACACACTAGACAAAGCTCATTGCAAAAATTGATTTCTTAAGTACCTCTTGAACAAAGCAACTCTCATAGGACGATTAGCTAAATGGGTGATGATTCTTAGCGAGTTTGATATTGAGTATATAGAAAGAAAAGCAATCAAAGGACAAGCTATCGCAGATCAACTCGCTGATGCTCCTATGATAGATGATCATCCTCTTATTACATAGTTTCCTGATGAATCAATCTTTAACATGGAATTTACACATCTATGGACTTTATATTTTGATGGCTCCTTCACACAAGGTGGTTCTGACACTAGAATTCTCTTTGTCACTTTGCAAGGTGATTGTATACCGAAAGCTTATAAGATATATTTTCCATGTGTAGACATCTAAAATTGGACACTTAATTTATCCAAATTCATCCCCTTTCATCTTATTTTCGTTAGTTAAGTAATACTGCTATTATTTAATTAATAACTTTAATTCTGCCAAATCGCTAAGGTATTTAATCAATAATACCTTATCTCTTTAATCCTCCTTTCATCAAATGAATTGATAAAATATGACATTTATTTAATTCCTCACATGTCACATCCTCCATCTCTTATTATCTAATCTTAATCATTCTTCTAATCTCATCATTAGGATGTGCACATGCCTAATCCTTGATTAGGAGGTGTCACATCCTCCAACTTTTGCAAGTTGGCCTCTAATCTTTTTTAGCCACCTAATCTTCCTCTAACCCCTCATCAACTTGTCTAATCACCCCCTTTAGTCAACTCTTCCCATCCCCCAAGGAATTTTTAATTCATTTTGTCTTCCCAATGTCCTTTGAGGAATTTTTAATTCCACTCTCATCTTTCAAGGAATATTAAATTCCTTTTCTCTTCCCCATATCCTTTATGACATGTTGCCTTGGTCAACCCTATTAAAGGCCTTCCCCTTTTGGACAAGGCACTCCACTTCCCCATGTGAATTTTTAATTCACTTTTAATTCCCCAATGCACTCAAAGGAATTCTTTATTCTTTCCCTTCTCCCCATGAGGATATTTGAGGAATTTTAAATTCCTCACATGTCCTCTCACCCACATGGGACAAGGACATCCTTTATGAGGATATCTTGACCAAATCCCTATGGTCATTTGAAGTACACCCATGTCATGCACTTCTCTTACTCCTCATGTCCATCTCATCTTTCTTAAGCCTCTCCCCTTGCCACATGTCAAGATGTGAGGGCTTGTGAGTTCTCAACTCACCATAGCCCTACATTTTGGCCATGTTGGGATCAATCTCAACTGTCCATTTCTTCTTGGAATTCTCAAAATTCCTATAAATACCCCCTCTTTTCTCTCATTTGGGGGGAGATCATTTTGCTAGCCAAATTCTTGCAATTTTTTTTCTCAATCTACACTTAGCCATTTGCATCCATTTTGTCCAACTATCTTGCATCTCACACTTCACATCTTGCATCTACTTGCCATCAAGGAGCATATATCTCATCTACAATCAAAGGGCCAACCAAAGAACAACTCTATAAGGTAAAAGGTTCCATTTTTATGTTGTTAAGTTCATCATTTTCCCAATCTTGAAGTGTAGGGTGTTTTTAGTTGTTATTTGCACTCTCTTTAGTTTGTTGCTCATCTTTTAACGATTATATTCCCCTATCACATTTCTGGCACGCCCGGTGGGACCCACAAACAGGTCTTTTTCTTCATGTTTGTTGTTTTTAGCATTTTTGTAGGTTTAGGTTACAGATTGGCGGACCTGACCTCCGGTGGCGAACCTGACCTCTCCCGTGGTGGACCTGGCCCTAATGGTGGACCTGACCTCTTTAGTGGTGGACCTGACCCCAGTGGCAGACTTGACCTCATTGGCAAACCTGACCTCTCTGGTGGCAGACCTGACCCCAGTGGCGGACTTGACCTCCTGAAGGTGAAATTTCATGTTTTTGCCAATTGTTCTTTGATAAATTAGGCACATAGTTTAATTAGAGGGGTCAACAAACCGTGTTTGGCATGCTTGTGGAAGGCTATTTGACGTATCCAATCCCCTTGCGCCATTTGGTGATCCTGGGTGACGAGAAATCATAGCTTTCCAAGTCCTTTGAGTCACCCTATTTCTATTTTCTTAGTGGGACCTACTTGGGGATTTCATCACCCCAAGGGATGATTTCATCCACGCGTACCGATGGGGTATATAAAGGGGGGAGAGCGAAAGTTGTACCTCAATCCAACCACATTGTAATTGGCGAAGCGTCGAGATGACATGAATAGTTGGTCCGAGCCTTTAGTATCTCGCTAAGGTTCCTGATTCACGCTTGTAATGGGTTGGTGTTCATGGTTTGGGCCTCACGTACCAGGCGTATATCAAGGACTCCTTAGCAACCATGTTCATCCTAGAGTAGAAGACTTTGTTGGCCATACCCATTTCTACTAATCTTAGGGTTGTGCTATCTGAATTGTCTTTCTCATGCAAAACCAGTCATTTTCAGTTTAGCCAAATCTTTTTATCAATGTTTGCTATGTTTTGGGTCCTTTGCCTTACTCATCCATCAAAAAATCAAGCTTGAACTTATCCTTTGGCGGACTTGACCTTATCCTTTGGTAAACCTAACCCCATCCTTTGGCGGACCTAACCACATGCTATGGCGGACGTGACATCATGTTGTGGTAGACCTGACCTCATGCTATGGTGGACCTAACCTCATGCTGTGGCAGACCTGACCTTTTGCTCTTTCTTCCCGGGGCCCCCATTTCCACACTATTTATCTAATTGACTCCGTTCAAAAACAATTCTTCTCATTTTTTCGTGCTCTTTCCAACGACATATACCACTTCATACTTTTGAGAAGCTGGTTGGGGCACCTTTTTCTTCCCCATCCTTTGGCGGACCTGACCTCATGCTATGGCGGACCTGACCTTACGCTTTGGTGGACCTAACCTTACGCTTTGGTGGACCTGACCACATGCTTTGGTGGACCTGACCTCATGCTTTGGTGGACCTGACCTCATGCTTTGGCTGACCTAACCTCATGCTTTGGCAGACCTGACCTTATGCTTTGGCAGACCTAACCTCATGCTTTGGCGGACCTGACCTACTTTTTCTTCCCAAGGCCACCATTTCCACACCATTTATCCGATTGACTCCATTAAAAAATAGTTCTCATTTTTTCGTGCTCTTTCCGATGACATATACCACTCCCTACTTTTGAGAAGTTGGTTGAGGCACCTTTTTCTTCCCCATCTGCCTCCTCGAGGGGGGGCATACCCTACCATTCTCTTCATTTACTCATTCTGAGTAAACATTCATCCATTCAACACATCCTTTCATCATTCTGAACTCTTGTTCTGTCATTCAGATCATCTGTTTACTCGTTCCAAGTAAACGTTCATCCATTTGACACATCCTTTTATCATTCTAAACTCTCATTCGATCATTCCGATCATCTGTTTACTCGTTTCGAGTAAACGTTCATTCATTTGAAATGTCCTTTCATCATTTTGAACTCTCATTCAATAATCTTGATCAATCATTTTACTCATTCTGAGTAATCTTTCGACCATTCTGAACCTTCATCTTCTCGTTTCAAGAATCATTCATCTATTGTGAGTAGATGTTTACTCGTTCCAAGTAGTCAATCATCCATTTCTCCAATCAAATCATCGTTTTCCCCATCCAAATCCCCTAAACTTTATCTCAGGTTATTATCCAAATTGACCAAGTATCTGATTTGATCGTCATCATCAACACCCTCTTAGGATTTTCATCCATCCTAAGTCAAACATCCTTATTGGCCCAATCAATGCATTTTCAATCTCAAAGTGGATTCAGTTCCATAATCATCTCTTTATCATTTAATCCAATCAATCAACATCCTAAGTCACCTAGGATAATCTCTGAACGGGGTTTACAATCCCTTCCATCATCCTATCCAATCCATCACTTGATCATCGATTGGGCTTATCCAATCCAATCACATCCTTATCCAATCACCTTCGAGCCAATCAATCTACTTCCATATCGAAGCAGATTCGATGTCGTAATCATCCTTTGATAATCAAATCCAATTGTCAAAATCAATCCCATCACATCATCCAATCATCCTAATCTAATCTTTAATCCAATCCCGATCTAAGCTTGTCCTAAATCTTGATTTGAGCTTTAGTCCATTTCCATCCATTATCTTTGATCCATCCTCTTTATCCTTTCATCATCATGAATCCATATCCTCTATCAATAGTGGTCAAGGGAAACCCTAATTACGTCAATGATGATAACGAAAGTCTTGTCAATCAAGAAGAATGTGACATAGATCCCCTTGACACTATCATTGCTAGTAAGTTTTCTCCGTCCGCTTTCCAAAATCCAATCACCCCTTTGAGTTATCATGTTATGTCTTCATTCATGCCTAATCATGCCCCTATGCCACCTGTGACAAGGGATATCCATCATATCCACCATATCCTTCATCTACATCATCCCCTTATCCTAGTTTTCCATCACAATACCCCTATCTTGATCCCTCATCCACATCCTCTTATCTCAATCCTTCATCCACATGTACCCACTACCCTAATCTTCCATACCAATCCACTCAGCCTAATCCTACATTCACACCTTCCTATCCTAGTCAAACACACCCATCAACTTACCTTATATTAATCCAACACCTACATCTTCCCATCCTAATCCACCATCCCAATACCTTTATTACAACACGCTGCCCATATCTTCTACCAATGATCCACCGTCCATGTCATCCTATCCTAATTCCCCATGCCCATATCCATACCTTAATCCTCCATCCAGTCTTAATTTTCCATCTAATCCTAGTCCACTAATCCATAAACCTTCATCCACTCCCACCTCGCCATCTCAACCTAGCGTATTCAAGTTTCTCCAAGGACTTATAACAAAGGAAACATCCCCCACTCCACACATTGCAGTTGTGGAACCATGCCATCCCAACCCATCATCCATGGTCATTCGTGACGAGACCCTTTTCCATCCAACACCTATCATTGATGATACCATCACATCCTCTAAATCCACTGAGTCCCCATCTCCTACCATCACATTCTCTGAATCCACTGAGTCCCCATTTCCTACCATCACATCCTCTGAATCCACTGAGTCCCCATCTCCTACCATCACATCTACCAAATCCATTGAACACCCACCCCCTACTCCAAGAGCCGTCGAACCTATTGATGACACCCAAATCCAATCCACTTCTTCCACTCCTAGTATCCATTCCCAAGAATATTTTGAATCCTCCATCCTTCCATCTTCCCCACTTGAAGAGTCCCCCCATGACTCCATTATCATGCCTCCTGCACATGATGAGTCATGCCAAGAGCCTCCCATCTAAAGCATGCCAACATATCCTCCTCCAGATCAAGATCCTACCATCCCATCTAGTCTACCGCAAGATCACAGTCCCCCATCCATTCCATCCCATGATCCTCTTGACATTCAAGATTCTACCACTCCATCTCCATCTCCATTGCATGAGCCTACTACCACAAAATCAGATCCTATCATATCCCCTACTCCCTCTCCAGAGACCACCCATCCAAATGCTGCTATCCCATCATCTCCTTCTCAAGATCCCCCATCATCGCCTAAAAATGCTATATCCCCACACCGCTTGCATATCCTTTGGTACTTCCACATTCTTCCATGGTGGCCTCCTTGCAGAAGAAAACATAGTATATACCAACCATCATCCCCTCTACCCACAATGGACTCCGTGATCATGTTTTCAGAATAAAAAAAATCCTACAATGGATCGCATGCTCAAGAACAAGAACTATCAAGGAAAAGGTTTAGGCCTTCATGAGCAAGGTATTTTAGAGCCCATCCAAGTCAAAGAACAAATCTGCATGCAAGGTCTTGGATCTATTCCCCAAGACTCACAATCTAAACACATTGGTACAACCTCTAGACATCCTCAACGAGCCTTTTCCAAAAGAAATGTCGGCTCTTCCCATCACTCCACCAAATCATATGCTGCAATCCCTCCTCCTCTATCGTATTGCCTCAAAACAACCATCCATATTCCTCCTTCATCTGCTCCATCCATCTTGGGTCCTTACATCCCTCCATCTACCATATCCCATCCTTCATCTACTCCATCATCTTGGGTTCTTATGTCCCTCCACCCACTCCATTTACTTTGGGTCCGTATATCCCAAAATCACCTCCTTCATCTCATCCTTTTATCCATCCAAGGCCTATCCATGTCATCCATCATAAACATCATAATTAGGATCAACAAAGGCACATACCTACATATTCTCCATCTACACGTAATCCTCATAATCCTACCTCCATCACTCCACATCATCCATCTTCTCACACCCATCCCATTGCTAGTACAAGCACTTTGGATGCCAGAGGAAAAATGCATCAATCTAAACACCCACATGAATCTAAAGCTTCCCATGTCCCCTCTAAAAGACATGGTAAAGAAAAGAAAAACAAATCCAAAATCAAAATCAAATCTATAGCTCGCAAAGAGCCACCAAAGAAAAGATCAAAACCGTGTGGATCCCAAAGAAAAAAGACGCAATGCCATTAAATGAAAAATCTATAAGAACATCCAAAGTTGCTCATCCAAAAGATAATCCTTTTCATCCACCCTCTCCTACACCTATTTTGGGTCCCTATGTCCCAAAATACACTATTTTGTCTCCTCCATTATCCCCACATTCTCCATCCATTAATCCTTTTATCTTTTCACATCCACCACCACATGTGCCAATGTTGGTCCTAAACACATCTCCCCATCACATATCGACCCCATTGTTCCATCCACACACTTTCCAACATCCCACCCATTATCTCATGTATCTCCCCCATCAAATCCCTCTAATTCATCCTCTTGCATAATCCATTTATCCTCATAAGATTGTACCAACAACCAATAGTCGGTTCGAACATGGGCTCTTAATACCTGATATAGAACTTTATGCTTGATTCCTTCACCCATATCCTTATCACATGTCTTCTAAAACCACTTATTCGCCTCCCTATCTTTATCCATCTCCTTCCGTGTGTTATCCAAAAATCCAGAACAGTCAAAAAATCCAGAAAAGTCAAAAACTCCAAAAAAATCAACAAATAAAATAGTAAAGAGAAATAATTCGTCCAATGGTGACAACTTGGCAAACAAGCGCCTTGGATAAGTACCATGATGAAAACCTAGAAAACAGGCATCATGTGTAAATCCCCATCTGCACTTGGGGGCAACTTCCTAATTTGCGTTCCCTCGATCCGCTTTGCTTCCAACTATGCACCCGTCTCCATCCGATACATCCTTTTCATTCATCCCCTCCATCCTCCCTATCTTACACATTTTTCTTGGCATATCTCACTTATCCCCATTCTTCCATCCTCCTTGTGATCTTGGTAACAATCAAGGAAAACATATAAACATGCTTTGGACACCTCTTAGCACACATTCCCCTCAACCTACCTTCCTAATCCACCCATCACGCTACCCTCAACCTACCTTCCTTATCCACCTATCATGCTACCCTCAACCTACCTTCCTAATCCACCCATCACACTACCCTCCATCTCCCTTTCTTATCCATCCATCCTATCTTCATCCATTTCGCTCCTTTATTTTCCTATCCTTTTGTTTTGCATCCTTCATGCCTCCTCGCACATGACCTATCTAGCGTGGGGGCATCTATCTTCCTTTGTGCTATAGTCCTTGGAGACATCATTCATCCTGTCAAATCACTCCCTTCCATTCCCCTATCCTCATTTCCTTATCATTATATCCCCATCCCCATCCTCATCCTCCTATCCATCCATCAAAACACTCCCTTTCATATCCCCATCTTTGTCTTCCTACCAATCCCTTGTGTCTTCCCGTCCTCGTCTTCTTATACATCCAAACCTTCCTTTTAACCTCCTTATCATTCTCCATCCATCCTAGCATCTATCCATCTACCTAGCCAATCCCCTCTATTCATCCAATCTCTTCTACCCCCCCATCCCTATCTTCATATCCATCCACCATCACATCCCTGTCTCACTATTCCATCCCTACCTATCTCCCCCATCCTTTTCATCTTCCCATCCTCATCTCCTTCTCCTCATCCCATCTTATAATCCCTTGTCATTGGTATCTAGCTATAGCCTACTATCTCATCATTCATCTATCCATCCTATCATCCTCCCAATTCCTCTTTTGATGACTTGGATAACTATCCCATCCCTGAGCTTCGTGATCACCATCATCCTCCGATCCAATCTAACAGGTCTATCTTGTCTCATCCTATCGGTCCCATCATTTTCTCTATTGGTCATCCTTTTTCCATCATTTGTCTTTGGCCTTTGGTTGAACTACATTGCCCCTGCGCTTTCACATAGGTAAGGTTGATCATTTGATCCGCCCCTAGGGCTTTATCCGTCTGTTCCTCTATCATCTGTCATCGACCTTTCTGCTTTTGTCTATCCAGTCTTTTTCATCCACCATCGGTCTTCATCATCCTCTTTCCACTTTTATCCATGGTTAGTCATCAGCCTTTTGTCGAACTACGAGGGCTCTGTGCTTTCACGTAGGTAGGGATAATCTTTGAATCGGCCCCTAAGCCCCTAGGTTGCTAGGATGTGTCAGTCTCCTATCGTGTGTCATGTCTCTTGTGTCGTGCCATCAAGCTATGCCCTCATCTAGCTGGTTCTTAACAAACAAGATCCACTTGTATCATCATATCTAATCAGTTCTGAATATCCTATGTCATATTGGTCTTTTAGCTTAGTATCCATCATCGGTCTCAACAGGATGCATCCTTCCTAATAGACCTCATCAATCCCATCCATCCCCTGGATCCTATGGCAAAGGACATTTGCAATTGATTGTGATCTTTTCATGCTTTTGGCTTTTGTTTATCATTTGAGCTCCCTATCATCACTTTTCATGGTCACCTTGATCCATCATATCATGGTGTACTTTGACTAGTCAACATAGGGGCGTATATTGATCTTTTCTTTGTTGTTGTCTTCTTGGTTGTCCCACGTAGTACCCACCAAGATCCCTGAGGTCTTGTGTTATGCTGGGGCATCCTTCTGTGCTTGTGGTTATCCCAACACCTGGCCCGACCAAGGTCATTGTGACTTTGGGGTGTTGGGATAGCCTTCTTGTTTGATCTGTTTGTTTCATGCATTAGACACTAATCTGCCTTGGTCCTTTATACCTTGGTGTATTGTGTCTTTTGCTATAGCAAAAATCAGTGCTCCTAACGATGGAAAATTGCATCTCATCTTTTCATTACATCATCTTGCATGTTTTCCCCCATCCTCTCATCTATCCAAATCCCCCCATCCCTTCATCCTTCATCATTCTCCATCCTCTCTCACATCTCAATCCTATCCTCATCAACTCATATCTCACACAAATACTCTAATCAAATCCTTGGTCTTATCCCCAGTCTTGTTACCAACCTTGAACCATCATCATCATCCTCATCATCCATCATTATCCTTCCCTATCCCTTTGGTGTTGTTTTGGGATGTATCCTTCCCTCATCAACAACACTTTCATCATCATCAGAAGGTATCCTTCCCAATCCTTTAGTGGTGTTTTGGGGATGTATCCTTCCCTCATCAATACCACTCAATGGGATGTATCCTTCCCTATCCTCGTGTTGTTTCGAGATCCCTCATTGACAACACTCCATCCCTCATCAACCCCCTTTTGGCTTGTACCTTGACTAGGGCAACATCACCTTTTGTCATCCATTTGTGCTTCATCATCTTCATTTTGCATCATCTTCCTCATCTCCTTCATCACTCTCCCCTTGCATCATCATCCTTATTCCCCTTGCATCATCTCCTCCATTTCGAGAGCCCACCTGTGTTCTCTTGAACCCACATGTCCTCTCGAGGGGGCATCCTTCATCCCTAATTTTCATCATCTTTTTCCCTTCCTAATCATTCAAAGGAATGACTGGGGCATCTTTCCCAATCTAACCATCTTCTTCTAGGTTCTATGTTTTAATGATCTTTGAAATGATGCTACTTCGTAACACCATCTCAAAGAGGGGCAAAATGTAGACATCTAAATTTGGACACTTAATTTATCCAAATTCATCCCCTTTCATCTTATTTTCGTTAATTAAGTAATACTGCTATTATTTAATTAATATCTTTAATTCTACCAAATCCCTAAGGTATTTAATCAATAATACTTTATTTCTTTAATCCTCCTTTCATCAAATGAATTAATAAAATATGACATTTATTTAATTCCTCACATGTCACATCCTCCATCTCTATTATCTAATCTTAATCCTTCTTCTATCTAATCATTAGATAAAAGTACTGGCTTCAATCCTTGGATTAGGAGGTGTGTCACATCCTCCAACTTTTGTAAGTTGGCCTATAATCTCTCTTAGCTACCTAACCTTCCTCTAATCCCTCATCAACTTTTCTAATCACCCCTTTTAGTCAACTCTTCCCATCCCCCAAGGAAATTTTAATTCATTTTGTCTTCCCAAAGTCCTTGAGAAATTTTAATCTCCCACTCTCATCTTTCAAACTTAACATACCCATTTTTCTTCCCCTATGTCCTTTTTTATGACATGTGTCCTTTTTGGTCAACCTTTTATTGGGCCTTTGGACAAGACACTCCACTCCCCATGTGAATTTTAATTCACTCTTTGCACTACCCAATGCACTCAAACACCTTTATTCTTCCCCTTCTCCCCATGAGGATATTTGAGGAATTTTAATTCCTCACATGTCCTCTCACCCACATGGAACAAGGACATCCTTTATGAGGATATCTTGACTAAATCCCTATGGTCCTTTGAAGTACATCCATGTCATGTACTTCTCTTACACCTCATGTCCACCTCATCCTTGCCACATGTCAAGATGTGAGGGCTTGTGAGTTCTCAACTCACCATAGCCCTACATCTTGGCCATGTTGGGATCAATCTCAACCATCCATTTCTTCTTGGAATTCTCAAAATTCCTATAAATACCCCCTCTTTTCTCTCATTTGGGGGGAGATCATTTTGCTAGCCAAACTCTTGCAATTTTGTTTCTCAATCTACACTTAGCCATTTGCATCCATTTTGTCCAACTATCTTGCATCTCACACTTCACATCTTGCATCTACTTGCCATCAAGGAGCATATATCTCATCTACAATCGAAGGGCCAACCAAAGAACAAATCTACAAGGTAAAAGGTTCTATTTTTATGTTGTTAAGTTCATCATTTGCCCAATCTTGAAGTGTAGGGTGTTTTTAGTTGTTATTTGCACTCTCTTTAGTTTGTTGCTCATATTTTAACGATTATATTCCCCTATCACAACATGTACCAACAATATTGCAGAATATGAGGCATTACTTTCTGGGCTCCATATAGCTATACAATGGAATATCCTTGAGTTGCATGTTCTTGGTGACTCTCAGCTAGTGATTAGACAAGTTAATGATGACTATAAAACAAAAGATGAAAAATTGATGCCTTACAAAAGAATGGTTGATGACTTCAAGGCCTATTTCACATCAATCTCTTTTGAGAAGATTCCCCGAGATAATAACAGAGCTGCAAATGCAATGGCAACAATTGGTTCACTTGTAGAAATGCCAAGTAATGCCGCTTACTGTGAGTTCCTGGTAGAACCTCTTTTCGAATCTGCTTACAATATACCACAATCTGAAATGCTTTGTCTCATTGTTGGTCCTAATTCCCAATGGTATGGGGATATTTATACCTATCTTCGAGACAACACCTTGCCATCAAACCTATCCAATAAATCTTGTAAAACCTTTATCCGTCAAGCTTCCCGCTATGTGATCTTGAGCACGATGAGGTCAAAAATGCTTTACAAGAAGTACATGAAGGTATATGTGGGGCACATTCTAGCAGTCCTACCTTAGCCAAGAAACTCTTGCGTATGGGTTATTATTGGCCTACAGTGGAAAAGGATGCCTATCATTTTGTTAAAAAATGCTAGTGTCAAAAACATGCAGACTTGAGACATGCTCCTGCACAAGAATTGTAGTCTCTTTCGACACTATGTCCCTTTTATTAGTGGGGACTTGATCTCATGGGAAAGATCCATCCACCTTCATCCAATGGTCATAAGTTCATTCTCATTGCCACTGACTATTTCACGAAATGGATTGAAGCTATTCCTCTCACTCATATCACTGGAAAACAAATAGCCACCTTCATACTGAACTACGTCATATGTCGCTATGGCATTCCTTTATCCATCATCATAGATAATGGTCATTCATTATAAAATCAAGATGTTCACGAACTCTGTGAGAAATTCCATATACAACATCATTTTTCCACACCTTACTATCCTCAAGGTAATAGCCAGGATGAGGCTTCTAACAAAACCATTCTCAAAATTCTTAAAAAGACGGTCAATGAATCTGGTCAAGATTGGCATATTCAATTGAATCCTGCATTGTGGGCTTATCGCACAAGTGTCCGCACTCCCACAAGTGCTACCCCATTTGCCCTTGTCTATGGCTCTGAATCCATCTTTCCCATTGAGGTCGAGTTTCCCTCTTTGCGTGTCTCTTTGCGCAATAAAATCAGTGATGAAGAATACCAAGTTTCCTGTTTCCAGGAGTTGGAACTATTGGATGAATGAAGACAAACTACTTTCAATCATCTTAGAGAATACCAGCAATAGATGTGTCAAAGTTATAATTAGAAATTGAAACCACATACATTTGAGGTTGGGGATCTTGTTCTCCGTGAAAATCCTCTCACTCAACAAGATAGAGAAAAGAAGGGTAAATTTGAGCCTAACTGGTTGGGTCCATACGTTATCATTGTTGTGTATGGATATGGGGCATACTAGTTATCTAATCTAGAAGGTGAATTGCTTAGTGATCCCATCAACAGTATGCACATTCACAAGTTTTATACCTAAATGCTTCAAAGGGAAATCTTTTCAAAGTCTTGAAAAAAATACAAAAAAAAAGAAAAAGAAAAAAGTCCTGAAAAAAAATACAAAAAAAAAGGAAAAAAAAAGTACTAAAAATACAAAAAGGAAAAAAATCTTGAAAAAAGAAAAAGAAAAAAAGAAGAGAAATCCATTGTTCAATGGTGAAAACCACTTTGGTGGCACCTTGAGCAAGTACCATGGTGAAAATTGAGAAATGGGTGCCATGTAGAGGCTTTGTTCATCTTTCCTTTGGAGCTCTACTTGATCTTTTCATTCCCTTTTCATTCATCCTCCACTTCATAATGACCTTTTCACACTCCACCATGGCTTGTGAATTGTTTGACATGCCCCTTGCTTGCTCGCTTTTCCACACATACTAGGTTGGTCTTATCCCTATGGGGCATCTCTTAACCTTAGCTATGGGTTAAGATCTAAGCATCTCGTGGTTAGAGAAACTACCCTCTTTGTCTATCTTCTTTTCTTTCCGATCATAAAATGTCCTAAAAAATTCAAAAAATCATAAAATATCCTAAAACAATAAAAAAAAATCATAAAATGTCCTAAAAATCCAAAAATAAAATTAAAAATATCATGAAATATCCTGAAAAACTCCAAAAATCATAAAATGTCCTAAACAAAAAAACTCCAAAAAAATCATAAAATATCCTAAAAAATCTAAAAACCATTAAATGTCCTAAAAAATCCAAAAAAATCATAAAATGCCCTGAAATAATCCAAAAAAATCATAAAATGTCCTAAAGAAAATCCAAAAAAATTGAATATTCCAAAACTCCCAAAAAAATCAAAATTCCAAAAAACGGTGACACTTTCAAATCACACACACGACTTTGAACTTCAACAAAATCAAAACATGCAAGTGTTGACAATCAAGCAAACATTATAACATAACTGCCAACCCATCTTACAAGTCCAACCGAATGCATAAATTGTAACAAGAATCAGTTCTACATCGAAGCAGAACCCCTATTTTTTTGTTGATCTTTGCTTATTTTATGATTTTCTCTTTGGTGACACGTCTTTTAGCTTATTTAAGATGTCTTTGACTAGAGAGGCAAGGATGGGGCATGTTCATTTGTTTGTTGTTTGTGGATTGTTTCTTATTCACGGGATGAATTGTCTTAGGACATGGTTGTCTAAAACCATCGAGCACCTATGAGTCTAATGTGGATGAGAGCATTCCTTGTCTGATAGTGTCTTCCATGCAATAAGTATTCGGGTCATCTAAGGTTCCTATACCTAGATGCTTATACTTTATTACTAAATAAAAATGCAAATAGTATTCAGGTCATCTAGATGTTCATGTTATCTAGACGCTTATACTATTTTGCAACATAATAAGCTCAATGATGATAAAAGAACTTAAAAGGCACAAGAGGTTTCATCACCTTCATTCTCTTCCATCTTGCATTTCATTTTCTTCAACTTTCTTGTCGCAGAGAAATCAATCAATTGCTTAACTCACTGATATATGTCTCTTGAATCAAAATCTCAAATCAATCAACCTACTTCTCAAAATTTTATGTTCCCTTAATCCATCAGTCAATCCATCATTGCAACACCTTGTCTTGCATAAGCATAATTCTCAATCAACTTCATCAACTCATCAACCTGGCTATACTAATCATTTCCATCAATTGTTCAATTATGCCCATCAACTGTGCATTTTTCATCAAAATGTGCATCACTGCTTTATCACCTGCACAATATCTGGTATCTAATCACTTTCTAGACATCTATCGAGAGATTAATCTTCTTACAATCTATTTGATCAATCTTTCGAGGGGGCATATCATTCTTATCATAATCCTTACCAAGACATCTTTGGGGCATATCAGTTGATCAATCTTTTTCTTTGAAACAATGCGACAAGTTTCATTGTCTCAAAGAGGGGAAAAATGTAGACACAAAATTTTCCTTGCAATCACTTTTACCCATTGCATATTTCAATTGGTCATACTGATAATCATATCTCCATATTATAACCATTTATTCATATTATAAGCATTTATAGGCATCTATAAGCATTATTCATAAAATCATTTATCATTTATCATTTATACATTAATCATTAAAATATCATTTGCATATTCATTTAACCATTAAAATATCACACATTCATTAAATTATTCATTTACCACCGAAATGCATTTATACATTTCAATCTTTTATCCCACATTCCTTCCACAACTTGCATTCACCCTAAAAATGCCTATTTAAATAAGGCTCTCTTCTCATTTTAGGAGGATAGAGGAATTTTGCATCTCCATGCTTTGCATCTTCTTCCATGATCTTTTATACATTTTAGTGATATTCACATTTCAAGTTTAGCTTTAGCTCTATCTTACATTGCATTTTGCTCATTGTATAGTAGTATTGATCATAATATTTGGATCTCTTGCATTTTGGGTTTCATTTGAATATCTCTTATTTCGTTTCACATAGCCTCTTGTGCATGCTCTGAGAGAAAATGAATATGAACACATTATCTTGTGAATAGGAGAACAATGGAGTAGTTTAGTTTTACATGCATGTGTGTTTCACTTGGTTATTTCATTTTGCATGTGTGTGTTTTGATCAAAAAATCCATTGATATGATGTTGGAATCAGTTTGAATCCTTCGATTCAAACACCCATTTCCCTCATCATACATATGTCATTGTTTCTTAGTCTCAGACATCTTGTATCTTAGCGTCTAGCTTGGGGTCAGCCCGACTAGGCCTATATTTTCTATGACCTTTCCTATAATGCAGTTTGTAGTAGCTGTAGGCTTATCTATCTAATCAGATTATGTCTTGTATCTTATCTGATTAGGATATGTCTTCTCATGCTTTCCCATGTCTTCTTATGTCTTATGGATGTGTGTCTATTATGATTAGCTTGTTTCCCTAACATGTTTGTTTGCATCCTAACATGTTTGTATTGAGATCATAACTAGCTTTGCATGATCAAAGATCGATGTCATCTTCGTATCTTGGTGGAGCTACTTCTTACACGTTAAGGTACAGTGGATCAAATATCTGATTCCTTGAATATTAATGTATATTCTCTTTAGCCTCTTTCTAATTTAGCTCACATACATACTAACACATATGCTCGCTAAAGTGGGGGAAAAATATAATGGTATATAAATTTGCATTGAGGAAAATTTTCCTTTAATTTACCCTCATTTTTTCCTTACAAGTTTGATGATGGAAAAACCCAATGATTTCACCTTAATTTTCCCATGTTTCCCTATGGTTTTGTGTCAATGGGAATTTTTATCAGAGACGTATGTGTGTTGCATGCATGTCTGCACACTACACTGCTATCTTGACAAGATTCTTTAATATGGAATTTGTAGAGAAATTACAATTCCTAATTTCTTAAAAATGTAACTGCTACCCATTTTTCACCTACGGGTTCAATCAGGCAGGGTATCCTATGCTTTCAGGTGCTCTCAAAGGCCAACTGAAGGAACATTTGCATCAAGGTTACATACCTTCTAACTTGTTTGCTTCTTGTGCAACTCCAGGGGAAAATTATGTTTTAAAATTTGGCACATGGATTAAATGTGGCTCCCACAAGGGTTGAGCCCAGCGTTCTGATGTTCAAGATGACTCTAATGAAATCCCAAGGGTGGACACGGAGGCTGCGAGTTAATGTGGTCATTGTAAAAATTTGAAGGCCATGCCTAGGGACAAGCTTTCATCGACATGAGCAAGCGCATTGAATGCCTCATTAACTTCATTCCAAGCACTTCTAGGGCCGACGTGTCTAAGCGCCGACTCATTTTTGAAAACCCTAAGGTAGGGGCCGACACTCTTTGGTTGTATATATGGCATTTTGTGCCTTTTTGTAAAGCAGTTCTTAGTTAGGAGATTGCTGAAAGAGCATTATTCAGACTTTGTAACTCATTTTTCATAATACTACAGATCTGTAATACAGAGACTCCTTATTTTCTCAATAGAAAGTCATTTCCTTCAC
Source organism: Sequoia sempervirens (assembly GCA_007258455.2). Lineage (NCBI taxonomy): Eukaryota > Viridiplantae > Streptophyta > Pinopsida > Cupressales > Cupressaceae > Sequoia > Sequoia sempervirens. Next base: position 322,530,932 of record VDFB02270651.1, on the reverse strand, counting down.
AAACTTTGTTGTTTTAGTGACTGGTTGTGAGTTACATGATTAAATTTTGTATGATCCTTTATTTTATCGGATTCCTTCAGTGTTGGATGCAAAGGATATTATGTCATAAAGCTGATTTATGTTAGTGTTCTCTTTCTATTGCGCATATATCTATGAAGACATCTTTGTTTTCCTTGTGTTAAGCCTTAGAATAGTTGGAACCTTACATAGACTCATTTTTATAAACATAAATCTCTGTATTGTGAGTTTGTTTAGCTCTATTGAGATTTTACGTGATTTTTCTGCAGTATTGTCATATTTTGATCTTTGGCGTATCACCTGTTAGTGATAGGTTTTGGATTCAAGTACATCTTTCCTACTCTTTCCCTTATCATTCTTCAGTTTTTCTTAAAATATCTTAAGGGGAACCAACCCATAATCTAGAGGTCCACTTCATTTCCAGGTCACCCACAACCTTGAAGTGTTCCCATGTGTCAATAGGTTGCTATAGTTGATAGCTTAGTAAGGGTGCAAACTTTATTTGACAATAGTAACTTCCCTTGTTGAATCTTGACTGACGAGAACAACCTTGTACCTCCATTTTGTCCATTTGAACTTGATTTTTCTTATTCATTCAATCTATAAATCTCTCCATTCACTCTCACACTCTCTAGCTCAATTTCATCTCATTCTCATTCTCTTTTTTCTTCCAACAGATCTTCCTTTTCTTCTACAAGCATATTCTTGCTCCAAGTACCATTTTCATTGTAGGTTTATGAAGCTCTACCTCCTTGGCATGGTGATATCATCCTTTTCCTTCCTTTATTGATCTTGAGCGCTTATAGCAAGGAAGGTGATATTGTGTCTTTTCATTTACTTGTATTATCATTCTTGTAGAGTAGAATCCAGGTTATCATTTCTCTCTACTTTATTATGTCATTCACTCCTCTTCTTTATCACTTTTCTCCATATCATTGCATATTGACTATCCATGGAGGTGGGAACAATGAAGCAGGGTCTAAATGAGGTAGACCATAAAATATAGCCCAACATTTTTCTTATCACTTTGTGTAGGTACAAGTTCATCCACTTGGAGCTAGCTAGAGAACTAGACTGTATGTAAGTTGGCATTCTTCTCCTTTTTTTGTCATTTCACCATTAGAGTAGCTTCATAGTTTTCATCTTATTGTACTTTGAATCTCTATATTTTCTATCAAAATACTAAACTCCAACTTGTGGGTTGTAAGTAGACCTTGTTTATTTTTATTTATTATCTAACCCTCTATTTGTACAAACAACACTCAAAAAAATCCCCCTTTGCCATTGATGACAAAATTCATCACTACATTTGCTCTCTCCCCCTTTTACATCAAATGACAAAGGAGCATCACTCCCCCCTACAAAAGAGCTCCATTGAAATAAAACAAAGTATTGACAAGATTAAAAAATACACTAAAGAGAAAGATAACATATAGTATAATTCTGTAGGAAATTGATTACAAGAATTTAAGATTGTTCTAACTTGTTTGGGTTGAGTAGAGAATCTCTTTTGTTATCTCATCATATAAGGGATATTTTAGATATTGTACAAAAATTAAAAATACATTGAAGAGAAAGATAACATATAATATATTTTAGATATTGTACAAGAATAAAAAATTCACCGAAGAGAAAGATAACATATAGTATATATTTCTAGGAAATTGATTACAAGAATTCAAGATTGTTCTAACTTGTTTGGGTTGAGTAGATAATCTAAACCTGGTATGTTTTTTACTATCATGCATACATCTTTGTATTGATTCTCACTCTTATAATTTAAGAAAATAACTCTTGTTTGATTCCGTATATCTTCATATACTCCATATTCCATATTGTCATTTTCTACTTTACTTATCATGTAACCATATCCTTATGTGGTGATCACTTGATCTTTATGTTATTCAATGACCATTCACTAAAAATTTAGCAACATGATATCTAACCAATGAATAAGGGCTTTAATAAGACACTCATGCAATATTATTAGTTTTCTTAATAATTTGACAACCACTACTACAAGAAACATTATCATACATCTATGATATTCCAACGAATGACCTTCTTAAGAACTTTCTATTTTTAATTATTATCTAACCCTCTATATGTACAAGATGACAACACCCCCTAAGACTCCAACATGATGTGTTGAAGTCTAGATCCCATGCTATCATCCATAGACAAAAAGCTATATGGTGTACAATCTACGACCCTCATAGTCTACTCACCTGATTTTAGAAAATACTTGTCACAAGTAGAAGGGAAAAAAAACTTTGTTTGCCCTTCCTTTTCATCCTATCCTTTCCTTTCAAAACTTATCAAACAATCTAAGGTAGTTTAGGGTAGTTTGGTCCCTGTGTACAAAGCACATCACTCTTTTTTAACACTCCTCACCATTCAGTGAACTGCAAGTTAGTTTCTAAGAAATATCCACTAACACCAAAAGAAGATGCAACAATAACTGATAATCCAAACACAAAAAGACCCAAACCCAAATACAGATCCATTTTACCAGTGACATGTATGATAAAATTGATAGTAAACAACAATCTTCTTTCTTTCATTCACATCCTCCCCCCCACCCCCTTACAAATGAAACATAGTCTCCTCTTTATTCACCCCCAACCCCAAAAATAATCCAAAAACCTGTGCTTCTAGAAAGAAGGCTTAGCAAGCCAAAAATAGAGTCAAACTAGAGCTGACTATTCCAAACTAAAAAGCACAAACAAAAAATAAAAGAAAAGAGAAAATAGGTAATGGAAGACCACAATTAATCAATCGTTACATTATCTTCCCCGCCTTTGAAAGGTTCTAAACCTCTTGGTTTAGAAGTGTCTAATTTTGTAAACTTCATGAGATCTCCTTCAGTGATCCAAGTGTTGTTGGAATTTGATAAACCCACCCATTTTACCAAATACATCTTATAATTATTGGCTCTTGTGGTAGAAATCTTGGTGTCCACTATCCTTTCAATTTTATCTCTCCTCTTTCATGGCAATTTACTCAACAAGTCTCTCAGCACATCTTTATCAAAAAAATGTTCAGGACCAGAGTAGTATGGGTAAAGATCAGCAACATTGAAAACTTAACTAATATCAAAATCTTCAAGAAAATTTAATAAATAGGCATTCTCACTAATTTTCTTTAGTATTTTTCATGGTCCCACTTTCCTGGGTTTTAATTTGTTATAAGTGTCTTGAGGAAACCTTTAATTACGTAGATACTCCATGACTTGCTCACCTTCCTCATATACTTTCTCCCTCTGATTCTCATTAGTATTCCTTTTATATTGCTTATTTGTTAGTTGGAACTTATGCTTCACTTGTTGTATTTCTTGTATGTGTCTTGCAAAGTCCTTTATATCTTGGCTAACCCATTTCTCATTGAGAAGATCAATAAGATCAATAGCTCCCTTAGGATTGTTTCCCAAGACAACTTGGAAAGGAGACTTACCAATGGACCTGTTGATGCTTGAATTAAAAGAAAACTCAACTTGTGCTAAAGTCCAATACCACTACTTTGGATTCTCCCCAACTAGACATCGAAGCAAATTGCCCAAACTCCTATTTACCACCTCAGTTTTCCCATCTATTTAAGGATGATAGGCTAAACTATATTGCAATTTACTATCAAGCTTCCTCCACAAAGTCCTCCAAAAGTGGCTCAAAAACTTTGTATCTCGATCACTAGTAATAGTTTTGGGTAGTCCATGCAAGCGGACAATTTATTTGAAAAATAATTCGACAACCTTACTTGCATTAGTAGTCTTTTTGTAGGGAATGAAGTGGGCCATCTTTGAGAACTGATCCACAATAATGAAAATAGAATCATTTCCACGTTGAGTATGAGGTAGTCCCAACATGAAATCCATGGAGATGTCAATCCATGACCCCTCAAGAACAGGTAAGGGTTTGTATAACCCTGTGTTTTGTTGTCCTCTAGAAACTTGACAAATTCTACATGTAGAAACAAATTTATTCACATCCTTCCTTAACCGAGGAAAAAAAAATTCTCACTCACTAGGCTATAAGTCTTGTCCCTTCTAAAGTGTCCCCCCAAGCCATTTGAGTGCATTTCACAAATCAATTTTTCCCTCTTGGATCCTATGGGGATGCAAAGTTGGATTCCTCTAAATAAAAATCCACCTACCAATAAGTAACCTTCAGAAAATGTATCCCTCATAATAGTAGGACTATTGAGGGCAGCTATGACTTTGCTAAAATAAGGATCATTTGCATATTCTCCCTTCATTTCCTCAAACCCAACAATATCATTGGTCATTGAGACAAGTAAGAGAGGTCTCCTACTTAAAGCATCGGCTACTACATTAGTTTTTCCACTCAAATGTTGAACCATAAATTTATAATTTTGCAAAAAAGAGACCCACTTGGCATGTTTATGTGACAATTTAGCTTGGGAGTTGATATATTTCAATGCTTGATTGTCTGTCAACAAGATGAATTCTCTATGTAATAAGTAGTGCCTCCATTGTTTCAATGTTTGGACAATAACATAAAATTATTTATCATAAGTACCATACCTCTTTTTAGAATCATTTAGCTTCTTGCTAAAGTAGGCAATTAGTTTTCCCTCTTGACTCAACACACCCCCAATGGCTACTGTTGAAGCATCACACTCAATGGTAAAGATATTTTGAAATCCTAGTAAGGAAAGGATAGGGGCTTTAAACACCTTATTTTTAAGCTAATCAAAACTTCTCTTAGCTACTTGAGTCTAAGAAAAATACTTTTCGTTAGTACAATTAGTCAATGGAGCACTTTTTCCGCTAAAATTTCTAATAAACCTCTTATAAAATTTTAACAATCCATGAAAACTCCTTATTTCTGTAATACTTTGAGGGATAGGCCATTCAAGTATAGCCTTAATCATTTTAGGATCCATGCTTACTCCTTTTGCTAAAATCACATTTCCAAGGAAAACCAACTTATCTTTACAAAACTCACTCTTCTCAAGATTGATAAACAACTTCCCTCTTCTAAGCGTGTCAAATTTTTTTTGAAGATGTTCCAAATGTTCTTCCAAGCTCTTGTTGAAAATCAAAATATCATCAAAATAGATTAGGATAAATTTTCCAATATAGGATCTAAATACCTAGTTCATGGTGCGCATGAAGGTGCCAAGGGCATTAGAAATCCCAAAAGGCATCACCAACCATTCATATAAATCATCCTTGACCTTGAATGTTTTCTTCCATTCATCCCCTTCTTGAATTTGAATTTGATGGTAACCACTCCTCAAATCAACCTTGGAGAAGATTTTAGCACCTTCCAAATAGTCTAACATGTCATCCATTCTAGGACGGGGGTGCCTATACTTTACCATGATCTTGTTGATGGCTCTAGATTCCACACACAATCTCCATCTACCTCCCTTTTTAGGTGATAGTAAAGTTGGTGTGGCACAAGGACTTGTGCTCTCTCTTATGAACCCTTTTTCTAACAGTTCACAAATATTCCTTCTTATTTCCTCATTTTCTTTTGGAGACAGTTGATATGCATCTTGGTTAGGTTTCTTAGATCTTGGTACTAAGTCAATATGGTGAGTAATACCTTGTGAAGGAGGTAAACCAAAAGGCAGCTCTGTTGGAGTTATATCTAAATTTTCTTTCAACAAATTTTGCATCTCTAGTGGAGGTTGGACTCTAATAGGCTCCCTTGCTTCTTTTGGGCATAAAAAATAACAAGTTAATCCTTTTCTCTCATTGAAAAATTTCTTATAGCTTGTTGAAACAAGAGACAATTTTGATATTTAAAATGCATCATCTTCTTTGCATGGTTTTAAGAGTATTTTCTTTCCTTCATGTTGAACCTCATAAATATTCTCTCTACCCTGATGGATTACATTTCAATCATACTACCAAGGTCTTCCCAACAATAAATGTTAGGCATCTATTGGTACAACATCACAAAGAACTTCATCCACATAAGGGCAAAATTTGAATGCCACAAGACAAGATTTATCCACTAACACACTATGATCCTTCTTTAATCAAGAAATTTTGTAGGGATTAGATTTTGAAACGCAAGTAAGTTGCAATTTGCATCTCCTTACTCACCAAATTGTTAGTAGATCTCCCATATATGATCACCTTTCATATGTTTTCCTTGAATTTTCATTTGGTTCTGAAGACACTTTTCCTCCAATCAGCTTTATGAGTTTCTTTGTCCCCAGATATCAAAGTTCTCCTAAACATTAGGTTCTCTCTTGACTCTACTTTTGCTTCTTCAACCCAACATTTTTCTTCTTCTTGGAATACCATCACCCTTTTGAGGTTTTGAGGGAAATCTATAGCTTGGGCTTCATCACAAATAAAGCACTTTAAAGGATTCCACTCACCAGAAGATCCACGTCCTCTACCCCTAAAGCTTCCCCTTCCTTGAAAACTTGGATTCACACTCTCATCTAGTTCTTCTTCTTTATTAGACTTGGAGGAACTCCCTCTTCCTTTGTTTTTGTAGTTATCATTTCTCTTACTCATAAATTTACCCTTTCGGCTTAGCTTCTCCTCTGCCCTTAATGCATATACATAAGCTTCATCCAATGTAGGAACTTTCAATAATGCGAGCTCATATTGAAGTTGAAATTTGAGTCCATTCACATACTGAGCTGCTACTTGATCTTCACTCTCATGTATATCTATTTGAATTTGAAGTCTCATGAACTCTTCAGTATAAGCATGTGTTGAATAATCCTTTTGTTTTAAATTTTGGAATTCTTTAAGCAATTTTTGCTAGTAATCAGAGGGCAAGAATCAAGCTCTCAAATGTTTAAGCATCTTAGGCCAAAGCCTAATTTTATCTTTTCCTTGTCTTCTCCTTGAAATCTGCACATTCTCCCATCACAATGCTACATGCGACTTCAACTTTGATGCAAAAAATTTCTCTTTTTAGATCATCTTCATCAATGTCCTCCATGTCAAAATACTTCTCCAACTCTTGAACCCATTCTAGAAATACCTTTAAATTGATCTCTCCTTTAAAATAAAAAATATCAACTTTTACCTTGGAAATTTGGGTTTTTAAGGCTTCAATAAGCCTCTCTATAGGGTCTACTAAATTGGAAACATTTCTATGATGGCTCGCACTCCTTCTACCTCTTCCTCCCCAATTCACACGTAATGACATTTGGGCCACTATTGATTGCTCTAATACCAAGATGATGTAGAGATCACTTCACTCTCAACACTCTTCACTATTAAGTGACCTGCAAGTTAGTTTCTAAGAAATATCCACTAACACCAAAAGAAGATGCAACAACAACTAGTAATCCAAACACAAAAAGACTCAAACCCACAACAAATATCCATTTTATTAGTAACATGCATGATAACATTGATAGTAAATTACAATCTTCTTTCTTTCATTCTCATCCTTCCCCCCCCCCCTTACAAATGAAATGTAGTCTCCTCTTTATTCACCCACAACCCCAAAAATAACCCAAAAACCTACGCTTCCAAAAAGAAGGAAGAACAAGCCAAAAATAGAGTCAGACTGGAGCTGATTGTTACAAACCAAAAAGCACAAACAATAAATAAAATTAAAGAGTAGATAGGTAGTGGAAAACCACAATTAATTAGTCGTTACATTATCCCCTTAGGCTCTCCCATGACCTAGAGCCTTAGGGGGTGATGAATCCCCCTACTCCATAGTTCATAATGAGATTTTTGTAAGTGAAATGTTGGATATGACCCCTTGGTACAAAGCAAGCCTCACCATTGGATCTAGGAGGCCCAAGAGATGAAGATTTACATAAAATTCAACCTATTTTGGTCACTATGAAAAAAAATGCATTTTTTTCCCCTTTCCTTGTCATACAATTGTACAATTGTCAATTCATCTGGCAAAGAAAAATATTTTTAAAAATATTTTTTTACTATAGATAAAATTATTAAAAACCTAATTTAAAATAAAAATAAAAAAATATAAAGGTGGGGGGGTGGGGGGGTTGTGGACCCCTCGCACTCTTTATACCCTAAAGTACTACAGGTATTGACACCCCTGTAGTACTACAAGGGTTTTTAGCCCCTGGTCAGTTGATGGTTATTTTTCGGTGGGCTTTAGCCCCAATCTAATGATTGGTCATTATGAACAATAGAACCTACCCTAAGGGACATTAAATATTTAGCCACCCAATTTAAAAATTAATTTCTCTACTCAAAATATTCACCCAAAACTTTAAAGTTTAAAAATTAAAATCTATTTTATTTCCTTGGTGGGTCAATAGACCCTGGTTGGTTGTGCCACCCACTGGCACCTTATTAAACTCTATTTTATTTCCTTGGTAGTTCAACCTACTCTTATATAGCCAAATTGGGAAACTTTTTTCTAAGGGGCATAACTTATGTGAGGTGTGCATTTTGCAACTTCTTATACTCATTGGAAAGGTTGTTCCATGTACTTCTCTTTGGTATCAGTGATTTTTTAAGATTTTGTTGTTTAGACAATGATTTTCTTATTGCAAGTAGGATGTTCCTTTCAAGCTTGGAGATCTCATAACTTGTGAATATGGAATCAAAATTTGGACTTCTTATAGTCAAAGAAAATCTTGTTTAGAGATGTATAAAATGCATCAAGTTTGGAGATGTTTTGGTATAGTTTATTTTCTATTATTTGGATTTGATATGTTTATGGGTTCTTTTGACTATGGTGATTTTGTGAGCTTATGGATAATCGGATCTTGGCAATTTGATGTTGTATTCATTGTATACTCACATGTACATCTCTGATTGCACTCATTTGACATGGTTATCAATATATTGTTGGATTTTTATGTTACATTGTTGTATCTACAACTTGTGTAGTGTTGTAGGAAGTTTATACTTACATGGCATCAATTTCTTGGTTTTTACCATGGTACTTGCTCAAGGTGCTATTGAAGTGGTTTTCACCATTGAATGAATTGATTTATCTTTAATTTTTTTCATCATCATTTTGTTTGTATTTTTTCAAGACTTTTTTTCCATTTATTTTTTGCATTTTTTCAGGACTATAAAAGAGTGTACTCTCTGAAGTACTCTTGTAAAAAACTTATGAATGTGCATACTGTTGATGGGATCACTGAGAAATTGAACTTTTGGAGTAGATAATCGGTATTCCCTAGATCCATACACAACAGTGATAACATATGGATCTAAGCAATTAGGCTCAAATTTACCCTTCTTTTCTTTATCTTATTGATTGCGAGGATTTTCATGAAGGACAAGATCCCCAATTTTGAATGCACATGGTTTCACTTTATGGTTATAACTTCAGCACATCCACTACTGGTATGCTCTAAGATGATTGAAAGCAGTTTGTCTTCGTTCATCCAACAGTTCCAATTCCTGCAAATGGGAAACTCGATAGTCTTCATCACTAATTTGATTGCACAAGGAGACACACAAAGAAGGAAACTCAACCTTGATGGGACATATGGCTTCAGATCTATTGGGACTTAGAATTTCATGTAAATTTTAGGTCCCCATATTGAAAAAGAGGATTTTAACACTCAAAAATTACTGTGTAAAAGCAATCTGAGGAGCACATTTTGAAAAAATTATAATTTTGGATATGTTCAATTTCAAGTGAAATCACTTTGCAAACATATTCATTTATCATATGTGAGTGTCTCTGAAATTTTTTAGCCTCATACGATCTAATTTGATAAAGTTTCGAAGCAACAAGTTGATGGGTTTTCTAGAAAATCTACTATCAGCATAGTTAAATTTGTTAAAATGGTCAACTTTGAGGGTGAATATTAAGAAAATGGATGATGATAATCACAAATATATTGGTTCCTTCAATTCTCTACACCAAAGTCTACCTCCATGCCAATTTTTAGGGTGTTTGGACATCATTTGGTATTTTTTCAAAATCAAAATCAAATGAGTTTTACACAGTTTGACAGGTGCAATTTTTCGAAAATGTTGAATGGGTAACTTTGAGCATTAACAGTTTTCAATCTGGATCATTTTGTACCAAATCATCTGTTAAACATGTTCCCCTATCATGGCTCAACATACTGGTGTATTTTCATGGCTTTTCGACATCATTTGATCAGTTTTCAAAAGCCATTTTGGAGGCTACCTGGCTCATTTTCATCACTGTGTAGGAAAGAAAAATTTCATTGGCAAGACAGGTTTGAGGTCTTGCCAAATCTGCAAGACATATTTGAGGTCTTTCTGAATCGGCAAGACATGAATGAGTTTTCAAATGTCTTGGTGACTTCATATGTCTCGACGAAATCTGCAAGAGTGGTTTGATGTCTTGGTGATATCTACAAGACATGAATGAGTTTTCAAATGTCTTGGTGACTTCATATGTCTCATTGATAACTGCAAGACTCTTGGCGATATCTGCAAGACATGAATAAGTTTTTCAAATGTCTTGGTGACTTCATGTGTCTCATTGATATCTACAAGACATGAATGAGTTTTTCAAATGTCTTGGCAATATTTGCAAGAGTGGTTTGATGTCTTGGCGATATCTGCAAGACATGAATGATGTCTTGGCGATACAATCTTCCTACAACAATTTGAATTGACAAGACTTTTTGATATCGATGTACGATATAATAATGCTTCCTGATGCTTTATGTCACCCAGATGTGAGTGTGTATGGTCATAATGCAAACGAAAAATTGAATGAAATATGCTTATGGTGGAAATCAATAATACTTTGAGCAAAAATAATTTTTATTCATTTTATCGAGGGGATTTAAAAGTGGAGAATTATTTTATTCACAAGAAGCATAAAGGGTAAAAGATTATGAAATATTTGCACTAGAAGGAAAGATATTTTTTACCAAAGGTGTAAGAGTGTTTTGGGAGGTAAAATAGTTTTATGGAAGAATTAACCAATTAGGTAATTATTTTACCTAAAAAATATTTCCATGTGAAAGCGTAGATAAATCAATTTGCATCAAGAGGAAAAAATGGGATAATTATTTTTACTTGAAGGACATATTGGAGATACATACTGGTAGAAAAGTAAAGTGAATATTTCCACTAAAGGAAGATTATTGAATTAATTTTCACAAGGGACAAAGATAACGAAGATTAAAATATTTTAATTTGCCAAAAGGACAATTAATTAAATATTTTATTTGCTGATGATAACTGAAGAGTTGCACCAGATGGATGTTGTGAAGAGTCACAACCCTAAAGAAATAATGTATATATGTACAATAAAATCATGTCATTAAAAAATAGAGATTTTGAGGAGAAATAAGTAGGTTAGGTAGTTGGATAGGGTGAACTATTGCTGAAATGAATATTATGTTGTACATTGCAAAATATTTTAAAATTATGTAATGGAGAAGAATGCATAAATTTGGTGATCCAATTATGGTGTCAGTTGTTTGTTGAATTTCTTTGAAAATATTATTTGGTTGTCTCCAAGGTTGTCACTTCCTGATTATTTAAATTGAAATATCAAGGATATTCTTCAATTTATCAAAGCATACTTGCGGCTCTTGTGTGGTTCAGTTAATTGGTTCCTACAAGACAAGATTAAATCCTTCTAATTAATCACATTAATTTGGGAAAGGACATTTGGATTATTAAGAAGAATCTGATAATTACACTCTTTCCTGTTTATACAAGTTATAAACATAAAAGTGCCAAACAATTTGAATTGTATCCAGAAATAGGATAGAAATATTATTTACCTCTTGACTCCATTAGCCCAACAAAAGTAGGCACTAGTCACACCATCCACATCTTAGAATTCTATAAAATCATTGTTAAAAAACATTCACATTTCAAGTTTAATATTAGGAGTAGGAGTAGTCTACAAGGTTTTATCTATTACATTTGTGCCATTGTAATAGATCCATCAATTCAGTCAAGTCATATAACCTTAAGTCTGCATTATTCACATAGGTACACCTGCCTAGGTTTGGCAGCACCTGAAGAGTAGAAGGTCTAAACCATTTGGCCTTGTCTATTACCCTAAAATGTACCAAGAGTTTGGAAACCTCTTGACGTATTTTACTTGCATTTTTGAGAGCTAAAAAATTGGCCACTCTACTGGGGATAACATCAAAAAATTTGGTTCCAGCCTTTCCATATAAAGATTCAAGATAAATTTCACATTTGAAGTGAGGAGATTCTGCTAGGGAGAATAAAAAATAATTTTAAAAGAATCATTTTCCTACTTTTGGAAAAGTAGGTGGCGACTCTAGAAAAAATTTGATGAAAAATGTATGACAACCTTCTGGAAAAACCTTTGAATGAGCTACTTGATGAATTAAACAAAGTGAAAGATGAACTAGCTGAGAGAAAGAGAGCATTACTTCAAAAGCTGAGTTTAGATACACCACAATATATGCCATTACTTCAAAAGTGAAGTGAATGGGGTATCTTTCCTGCTTTAGACACACCACAATATATACCATTCTCTGATGAGGAAGGATATTCAAATGCAAGTGGTCCTTGGATTCCACAAGTGCTTCATAATACAATTGGGAATTTTCACAATGAAGGTAATGCACTTTGTTCACAATAAGATATTTATTCACCACAACCATTAAAGCAAGTAAATGCTTATCCAGTCCCTACTGGACAAAGATTGGTAAGTTATCAAGATTGTCAATATGATCAATGTCAAGTGCAACACAATTCTAGCCCACTTGGAAATATCAGTCAGAATTTGCAGCAAGGTACATATCCAAACCAACAATCTAAAAATGATGAATGTGTCAAAAATATTTTGGAGGCCCTTCTTGACATAAGAAGAAATAGAGGAGAATCTAGGCATTCTTTGATTTGTAGAATGTTAGAAATTTATATGCAAATTCCTATGAATTACAGGCTCAATAGACCCATTTTTATTGAGTAGTTCATGAAAGTATATTGGCCCAATTCAATTCATTGGCCTAAGTCACTAAAACTGGTCACTTTTGACCAAGTGAATGTGTTGATTGATATCATAGATAAGAAAAGGGACGAGGATAATTGTGACATCATTGATGAAGATAGAGACATTGATCAGATGATGCAGCCAATAGAAGGTGAGACAAGTGCAAGTCAGAATGATTCCTATGACAACCTGCATGAGGAAGACGAAGATGTAGAAATTCTCTCTTGCATAACAGATTGTGACAGTGTATGCTATGAAATATCTACTGAATATTCAGATGTTGATCTACAACAAGATGATTCTTGTAGTTCTGGTGATGATCGAGAAGAAGAAGCAATGGAAAATGTGGATCCATTTGACAATGAGCAAACAATACCTCCAGTTGCAAATATGAACCATGAAGAGGAAGAAATTGGCATACTTGAAAATGGTTCCCAATTTTTTTCAAATCCACTATATGATGAGAAGATAAAAGAAGATCAGATGAAATTTTGCCGAGGTATGCCAGAAAACTAATTTTATGTGTTTTCAAATCCACTTTATGTTGAAGATGAAGTGTTTTTTGGTAATCAAAGTGATGCACCAATTTGTAAAATAAATGAATGTGAGATCAACACATATGAATTACCATTTTTTGATGATGAGAAGAATAAAGAACACAACAACAGTATTGTGGATGATGAAGCATATTCACTCAGCAGTGAGTAAATCTCAGATCTATTGGAAATGGAGTACAAGAGATATACTCATAAGAAAGACTCAGAAAATTCATCCCTAGCATTAATTGGTACGAATGTACATAGTGATGGCTGTGTGGATCAAAATTTTGTGTCACTACCAATTAGTGACATACAAGAAGTAAAAGATATCTCATATTTGATTATTTCAAAAAATATTGATATGATAGAATTCTTAGATTTACATAAGAAGCATTCTGATAATGAATTCTCAGTGCAGCTAGGAGATAATTTTTTAATATGTGATAATGAGCAAAACAATGAGGAATGTTGCATTAAATATGTATACACATTGAACACTGAAGATAAGAAATATTTATCATATGATAATGAAACATATAAACTGTAGAATGGTGAAAAGAATTCAGGTCAAGCTAAGCACAATAATTTTCTGAAATTTTTTAATGATAGTAGCAGGGTTGATTGCATGAGTGTTCTCAAGAAGAATTTGATGAAAAAAAAATAGAGAAAGGTATTTGATAGGGTAAAATAAAGAAAATTATTTTGGTGGCCTTGTGCCATCAGCTGTGGTGAAGATTTTTCATAAAACCATAACAGTTCATCACAAAAAAGGGAGTTTGAATCCATTGCTTGATGGATAAATTATTTGGTTTTCTCTTCCAGTGATCCGGATTCTTGTAATGATCTAAAAATAATTCATCCCCAGAAGGAGCCACTGTTGGGACATAAAATTTCATGTAAATTTTAGGTCCCCATATTGAAAAAGAGGATTTTAACACTCAGAAATTCAAGTGCAAAAGCAATCTCAGGAGCACATTTTGAAAAATTATAATTTTGGATCTGTTCAATTTCAAATGAAATCACTTTTAAGACATGTTCATTTATCATATGTGAGTGTCTCTGCAAATTTTTAGCCTCATACGATATGATTTGATAAAGTTTCGAAGCAACAAGTTGATGGGTTTTCTAGAAAATTTGCTATCAACATAGTGAAATATATTAAAATGGTCAACTTTGAGGGTGAATATTAAGAAAATGGATGATGATAATCACAAATAGATTGGTGCCTTAAATTATCTACACCAAAGTCTACCTCCATGCCAATTTTTAGGGTGTTTGGACATCATTTGTTATTTTTTCAAAATAAAAATCAAATGAGTTTTACACAGTTTGATAGGTGCAATTTTTCAAAAAATGTTGAATGGGAAAATTTGAGCGTTAATAGTTTTCAATCTGGATCATTTTGTGCCAAATCATCTGGTAAACATGATCCCCTATCATGGCTCAACACACTGGTGCATTTTCATGGCTTTTCGACATCATTTGATCGGTTTTCAAAAACCATTTTGGAGGCTACCTGGCTCATTTTCGTCACTGTGCAGCAAAGAAAAAGTTCATCGGCAAGATAGGTTTGAGGTCTTTCCGAATCTACAATACATATTTGAGGTCTCGCCGAATCGGCAAGACATGAATGAGTTTTCAAATGTCTTGGCGACTTCATATGTCTCGGCGATATCTGCAAGAGTGGTTTGATGTCTTAGTGATATCTACAAGACATGAATGAGTTTTCAAATTTCTTGGTGACTTCATATGTCTCACTAATATCTACAAGACTCTTGGCAATATCTGCAAGACATGAATAAGTTTTTCAAATGTCTTGGTGACTTCATGTGTCTCGGCGATATTTGCAAGACATGAATGAGTTTTTCAAATGTCTTGGCAACTTCATATGTATCGGCGATATCTGGAAGAGTGGTTTGATGTCTTGGCGATATCTGTAAGACATGAATTATTTTTTCAAATGTCTTGGCGACTTCATATATCTTGCAGTTATCCGCAAGAGTGGTTTGATGTCTTGGCGATATTTGCAAGACATGAATGATGTCTTGGTGATATAATCTTCCTACAACAATTTGAATCAACAAGACCTTTTGATATCGATGTAAGATACAATAATGCTTCCCGATGCTTTATGTCACCCAATGTGAGTGTGTATGGTCATAATGCAAACGAAAATTTGAATGAAATATGCTTATGGTGGAAATCGATAATACTTTGAGGAAAAATAGATTTTATTCATTTTATCTAGGGGATTTAAAAGTGGAGAATTATTTTATTCACGAGAAGCATGAAGGGTAAAAGATTATGAAATATTTGCACTAGAAGGAAAGATATTTTTTACCAAAGGTGTAAGAGTGTTTTGGGAGGTAAAATATTTTTATGGAAGAATTAACCAATTAGGTAATTATTTTACCTCAAAAATATTTCCATGTGAAAGCATAAATAAATCAATTTGCATCAAGAGGACAAAATGGGATAATTATTTTTACTTGAAGGACATATTAGAGATACATACCGGTAAAAAAGTAAAGTGAAGATTTCCAGCAAAGGAAGATTATTGAATTAATTTTCACGAGGGACAAAGATAATGGAGATTAAAATATTTTAATTTTCCAAAAGGGAAATTAATTAAATATTTTATTTGTCAATGATAACTGAAGAGTTGCACCAAACGGATGTTGTGAAAAGTCACATCCCTAAAGAAACAATGTATACATGTACAATAAAATCATGTCATTAAAAAATGGAGATTTTGAGGAGAAATAAGTAGGTTAGGTAGTTGGATAGGGTGAACTGTTGCCAAAATGAATATTATGTTTTACATTGTAAAATATTTTAAAATTTTGTAATGGAGAAGAATGCATAAATTTGGTGATCCAATTATGGTGTCAGTTGTTTGTTGAATTTCTTTGAAAATATTATTTGGTTGTCTCCAATGTTGTCACTTCCTGATTATTTAAATTGAAATATCAAGGATATTCTTCAGTTTATCAAAGCACACTTGATGCTCTTATGTGGTTCAGTTAATTGGTTCCTACAAGACATGATTAAATCCTTCTAATTAATCACATTAATTTGGAAAAGGACATTTAGATTATTAAGAAGAATCTGATAATTACACTCTTGCCTGTTTATACAAGTTATAAACATAAAAGTGCCAAAAAATTTGAATTGTATCTAGAAATAGGACACAAATATTATTTCCCTCTTGACTCCATTAGCCCGACAGAAGTAGGCACTAGTCACACCATCCACATCTTAGAATTCTATAAAAATTTTGTTAAAAAACATTCACATTTCAAGTTTAATATTAGGAGTAGGAGTAGTCTACAAGGTTTTATCTATTACATTTGTGCCATTGTAATAGATCCATCAATCCAGTCAAGTCATACAACCTTAAGTCTGCATTATTCACATAGGTACACCCACCTAGGTTTGGCAGCACCTGAAGAGTAGAAGGTCTAAACTATTTTTCCTTGTTTGTTACCCTAAAACGTTACAAGAGTTTGGCAACCTCTTGAGGTATTTTACCTACATTTTTGAGAGCTAATAACATCCATAGATGATGGAATATGGGGTAGCACTTGTGGGAGTGCAAAAACTTGTACGATAGGCCCATGAGGTAGGATTCAATTGAACATGCTAATCTTGACCAACTTCATTGACCATCTTTTTAATAATTTAGAGAATGATCTTGTTAGAGGCCCCAACCTAGCCATTACCTTGAGGATAGTAAGGTGTAGGAAAATGATGTTGTAAATGGAATTTATCACAAAGTTCATGAGAATCCTGATTTTTGAATGGATGACTGTTATCTATGATAATGGATAAAGGAACACCATAACGATATATGATGTAGTTCAATGTGAAAGTTACTAGATTTGTTTTCCAATGATGTGAGTGAGGGGAACAATTTAAATCTCTTTCATGAAATAGTATGTGGCAACGAGAATGAACTTATGACCTTTGGATAAACGTGGATGGATCTTGTCCATAAGATCAAGTCCCCACTGATAAAGGGTCATGGTGTAGCGATGTATTGTAATTCTTGTGCAGGAGCATGTATCAAATCTACATGATTTTGACACTGCTTGCATTGTTTAAAAAACTGATAAGCATCCTTTTTCATTGTAGGCCAATAATAACCTATATGCAAGAGTTTCCTAGCTAAGGTAGGACTGCTAGAATATGCCCCATATATACCTGTTGAAGTGTGTTTTGGCACAATAACATGCAAACAAAATATTGCTACTCTGCTTCTCCTGAAAGTGAAAGACAACACATGGATATCTTAGCTCCCAAGGTCTTTGTAGTTGGTTCTCAACTGTGCTGATGTCCCTCAGTGGTCAATGTAACAGTAATGTTCAAGGGGCCTATTGGTGTTGAGCTTCTGGATTGTTATGAGATAAAACACAAACTTAAAACCTATTCTAACCAGGGTTTTTAAAGAAACGTAAAAAGATAGATCAGGGCTTTGAGACAGAAAAGAATGGCACTTCATCCAAATTAACCAGACCTGTCACCTTCCAAGGAATTCCTAACTCAAACTACAAAACAAAATTAACTTGTGACTAACACACAGTTTCATTCATTCACAGTGCTAATTTCAACAACAAATTGCAAGTTACCATTTAAACAAAACATAAAAATCCAACTTCATTCCTTGAAAGCTTCTTAAATCAGATGATTAATTCAAGACAAACACCATTCTGGAACACAACATGAAGTAGATTAAGATCTAGTTGCTTCTACTGTCAATGAGACAGATAAGCAACATTTACAAATCTGGCACAATCACCAGTGTATAGAAAATCTGTGGCTCCAAATTGTTTCCATTTACACTAAGAAAACTGAAAGATACACTAGTCTATTCTACATAATCTAACTTCTAACTACCAGTCCTACTCTACAAGTTCTGCTTCTATTTCTACTTTTGTTTCTAACCTAGAAATTCTAACCTTTACAAAGAGGCAAGAATTTCTTATATACAAAATGCATCAAGAAGAATGCATTGTCCCCCTGTATTAGGGCTTACAAAATATCTTCTTGGTTGTAGGAAGGTTGGCTCTAAGATCTTTCCCAAGAGAGTCATTGTTGCATTCAATGTGAAGCCCTGCTGTCCATGCTGATGAAAGATTTATGTCCTCAGGAGAAACCTTTAGCTCTTTTGATACTGCGGCATTAACTCTTTTGTCTTTGTGTCCATCTTTAAACTCCACCGGGGTTGCCTTGAATGCTCCAGAATATCACCAATAATACTAATCTGCCTCTTCCAATGGTCGCCATAGCTGTCCTTATGAGTCATGGCTACTTCTTTTCTTCGGCCTTCTTCATGTTACATACTTCTCATGTATGTTGACCATCTCTTGGAAGCACCATCGGGCCTCTTTATACCTTCGCATTATCACCCGAGCTGAACCATCGCCCCTTTAGTCTCAGAATGAATCCATCTCACTTAAATTCTATTGGTCTTCTTTCACAAGAATAGTCAATCGGCCAAAGGGGCAATGAGTCACTCCTTTAGTTTCCTCTGATTGATTGGGCATACACCACGTGAGCTTCATCAAGTGGTCAAAAGTGGTCCACCCTGAATCGCATGTCGGTGAGACACTCATTGTGTCTCCTCGATGTGAATTCATCTCATAACAGTTATCGGCATAGCGTGGACCGGTCGATGAGACCCTTCATCGAGCTTCAGAAGTCACATCGATCTCATTTTATGTCAGGAAGACAATCCTGCTTTGGGGAGACCTTACCCCGAACTCCCCTTCTCTTACTGAGCCTACCTTGTTGTTGTAAAGACTCCTTACTATTAGCCAGAGGCTACGACGAGTTATCTTTGGCTATACCGATGCCTCCTTCATTGGGAAATCCATCGCTATTAGTGTGACCCTTCCATGTCATTGAAACCTCATAGCGAACCCCCTTCATTCTCCCTGAGCTCTTTCTTCCTCTTCGGGCTCGAGCTCTTTTCCTTTTCAGAAAAACTTTGGTGTAGTCGTCTAGACTTCTTGGCGACTTCCTCTTTTCTCCCTGCTCACTCAATTTTATCAGCTAGACCAGCTCCCTTCATTGAGACCTGTCACCGAAGGCTATACCTCTTGGCGAGATCCTATCGAGCTAAACTTTCTTTTGGCAAGAGCCAGCTTGATCGGCGAGAAATTATAGGGAAGGGGGAACCCTTCGGCAAAACCTTTAACAATCAGGGAGATATCTCCTCGAAACAAATCCATCTCGCTGAACTCAAATTTCATATCGGTGAGACCCTCGAGTTTCAGCCAGACCTCTTGCCGAAGGTAAAATTATCGCCAGGCTCAGACCTTCGGTGGGACCCTCTTCCGTCGGGGAGACCTGTGGCGATATCACTTTCTCCTTCATGTCACCTTCATTGCTTTTTCGGGGAGACCTTACCCCAAATATTGACGTGTGTTTTGGCACAGCAACATGAAAACAGAATATTGCTACTCTGTTTCTCCTGAAAGAGAAAGACAACACATGGATATCTTAGCACCCAAGGTCTTTGTATTTGGTTCTCAACTATGCTGGTGTTCCTTAGTCGTCAATGTAACAGTAATGTTCAAGGGGCCTACTGGTGTTGAGCTTCTGGATTGTTAGGAGATCAAACATAAACTTAAAACCTATTCTAACCAGGGTTTTTAAAGAAACATAAAAAGATAGATCAAGGCTTTGAGACAGAAAAGAATGACACTTCATCTTAATTAACCAGACCTGTCACCTTCCAAGGAATTCCTAACTAAAACTACATAAAAAAATTAACTTGTGACTAACACACAGTTTCATTCATTCACAGTGCTGATTTCAATAGCAGATTGCAAGTTACCATTTAAACAAAAAATTAAAATCCAACTTCATTCCTTTAAATCTTCTTAAATTAGATGATTAATTCAAGACAAACACCATTCTAGAACACAACATGAAGTAGATTAAGATCTGGTTGCTTCTACTGTCAATGAGATAGATAAGCAACATTTACAAATCTATCACAATCACTAGTGTACAGAAAATCTGTGGCTCCAAATTATTTCCATCTACACTAAGAAAACTGAAAGATACACTAGTCTATTCTATTGAATCTAACTCCTAACTACCAGTCCTACTCTACAAGTTATGCTCCTATTTCTACTTTTGTTTCTAACCTAGAAATTCTAACCTTTACAAAGAGGAAAGAATTCCTTATATACATAATGCATCAAGAAGAATGTGTTGTCCCCCTGTATTAGGGCCTACAAAATATCTTCTCTGTTGTAGGAAGGTCGGCTCTTAGATCTTTCCCAAGAGAGTCAATGTTGCATTCAATGTGAAGCCCTGTTGTCCATGCTGATGAAAGATTTATGTCCTCAGGAGAAGCCTTTAGATCTTTTGATACTACAACATTAACTCTTTTGTCTTTGTGTCCATCTTTGAACTCCACCGGGGTCACTTTAAACTCTACCGGGGTTGCCATGAATTCTCCAGAATATCACCATTAATACTAATCTACCTCTGCCAATGGTCGTAACAGTTGTCTCTATGAGTCACGGCTACTTCTTCTTTTCTTCGGCCTCCTTCATGTTACATACTTCTCCTGTACGTTGACCGTCTCCTAGAAGCACCATCAGGCCTCTTTAGACCTTCACATTATCACCTGAGCCGATCCATCACCCCTTTAGTCTTAGAATGAATTCATCTCACTTGCATTTTGTTGGTCTTCTTTCACAGGAATAGTCAATCAGTCAAAGGGGCAATGAGTAACTCTTTTAGTTCCCTCTGGTTGATCAAGCATATGCCATGCGAGCTTCATTAGGCAGTCAAAAGTGGTCCACCTTAAATCGCATGTCGGTGAGAAACTCATCGTGTCTCCTTGATGTGAATTCATCTCAATACAGTTATCAACATAGCGCAGACCGGTCAATGAGACCCTTCGTCGAGCTTCAGAAGTCACATCGAGCTCATTTTATGTTGGGAAGACAATCCTGCTTCGGGGAGACCTTACCCCGAACTCCCCTTCTCTTACAGAGCCTACCTTGTTGTCAACAACACTCCTTACTATCGGCTAGAGGCTACGACAAGTTATCCTTGGCTATACCAATGCCTCCTTCACTGGGAAATCCATCACTGTCGGTGTGACCCTTCCATGTCGGTGAAACCTCACAGTGAACCCCCTTCATTCTCCCTGAGCTCTTTCTTCCTCTCTGGGCCAGAGCTCTTTTCCTTTTCAACAAAACTTTTGTGTAGTCACCTAGACTTCCTGGTGACTTCTTTTCTACCTACTCACTCACTTTTATCGGCCAGACAAGCTCCCTTCACCAAGACCTTTCGCCAAAGGCTATACCTCTTGGCGAGATCCTATCAAGATAAACTTTCTTTCGGCAAGATCCCGTTTGATCAGCGAGACATTATAGCGAAGGGGGAACCCTTCGGCGAAACCTTTAACAGTCAAGGAGATAGCTCCCTGAAACAAATCCGTCTCACCGAACTCAAATTTCATATTGGTGAGACCCTCAAGTTTTGGCCAGACCTCTTGCCAAAGGAAAAATTATCGCCTAGCTCAGACCTTCGGTGGGACCCTCTTCCATTGGGGAGACCTATGGTGATATCACTTTCTCCTTCGTGTCGACTTCTTTGCTTTTTGGGGAGACTTTATTGTTTCAAGGAGACCTTACCCCGAATTCCTCGTTTCTTATTGGGCTCACCCTGTTTCAGCCAGACTCTGTTGGGTCGGGGAGACCCTTTGTCGATGCAAGAACTATAGCAACATCCTCTCTATTGGTGAGACTTCACTTAGTCACCGAGACTTCATAGTGATGAAACCATTTGTGCTTTGTTGGCGAGACCAAGTGCACTCACCAAGACATCTCCTCGCCACGAAACATTTCTCACCGAAAGGTATATCTTTATCGATGGTCGATGAGACATGAGGCCTTCGGCAAGATCACACACCGAAGATACAACTCTTGCCGAAGTGTTAGCTTGGTTCCTACTATTCGGTGAGACATAAAGCCTTTTCTAAGACTTTTCTCCACAGGAGACTTTTCACGCTAATGGGGAGACTCCTAGTCGCCGAGACAATGGTTGATGTGTTGCTGATAGGCAACTGCATGTGAATTCCGATCACTGTGACATCCCTGAGGTCTTGCCGATAGGAAACACAGACGCCTATCAACCAAATGCACTGGTAGTCGGTGAGACATGAAGAAATTCTTGCTGACTCCTACCTTAAAGGATTATTATGACCAACTGGATTGAGGAATGCACTCCAACTGAGCTCCCTTGGAAAATATCATCATGTGTACGATTTAATCCTACAAAAGAAAGGTCTGCATTAACACTCAAGGGAAAATAAAACACAAAATATGTCATAATGAAATCCATTATTGCTTGTGATTATTTCATTGAATCCTCAGTAAGAAGAAAACCAACTTAGGCCAAGATAGGACTAGAATTACATTAGAATTAGCAGACAAAACTCGGGCAAAAAATAGAACTCCCAAGAGGAAAGAAAATAACCAAAGGGGAAGAAACCAAAAAGACAAGGGGGGACCCATTTTGTTTCAGAACAAAATGGGGTGGTTATGCTAGGCATAACAAATGGCGACTCGACTGGGAAAATGGTTTAACCATTTTCAAGAAGCTGAAGGATTCTGCTACCCAGAACTCTTGTCTCATGAACATCACAACTCCAGTTGGGTCAGTTTTAACAAGCAAGGTTGAGTTAGAATATCAAATGTAAGTCAATCAATGGCTACCCTTGAATCTATGTGTGCGCTTGATAGTGCATCATTCTTTTGTAAAGTTTTCTTCACCTTTCGAACAACAGTGTGCAAGATTTGAACTACATGAGTTGATTTCCCTTTGTGCAATGATATCCTAGGCATTGCTCTGCTGCCAGTCAGGTGTCCATAGCCTTGACAGAGATACCTCTAGCTTCCTCACAACATTGCTCTATTGCCAGTCAAGCATCCATAGCCCCGGTAGAGATACTGGAATCACCATTCATATTCAATCCCTTTTCTCTTTAGATAATTCTTTTCTTTTCTCTTTCCTTTTTTTTTCTAGAGTTTCAAATTTTTAATTTAATTCTTTTTCAATATGTCAGATGTTTAACATCTGATCTGGGTTGAAAACTACCATGGACCTCATAACAACACTTGGAAATCAGATTTTTCACTCAAATCTTATAACACTGTTGTTCTAGGACAAATATACCATTACAAGAGGAGATGATCTTATGGATTTGTGATAGATTCAGGGGAGATAATGAAGGTTACTTACTTGGGACCTTGTTTTCAAAACTTTCCACAACCTTTATTGACAACGGGCATGAAACAATGAATTCAAGACAAAATCACCCAATCAGCAGATCTGAAAATATCTAAACCACTTCTCTCCTAATGACTAAAATATGCCTTAGATAACAACCACCATTCTAAGATGGGAAAGAACAGATAAACCCCAAAGAACAAAACAAAGCAAAAACTGAAAGAGCAAAGGAAACAATAAGACTTAAAGAAAAGGACCAACAAACAAACAACAAAGTATTTACAAATAGATAGAATATTTACAAACAGAAAAACAAACTATTTACAAACAAAAACAAAAGGAACAGGAAAAGGAAAACTAACTAAACCAAAAAAAAACTAACACTAACCAATCCTACTCCTAAACTAACTCCAAAGCTGAGCTTTATAAACAAAAAACTATAAAAAATTGTACATTGAATTGACTGATTTTTCTTTATGTGCAACAATCTTAACCTACTAGGCACAGTTCTAAACCTAGCAAATTTATCTTTATACTTAGAAATATGAAGTTTATGGGCAATAAGTTCATTCTAAGGGCATAAATCTTGAAATATTATCAATTGTGGGTTCTCAATTTTTTCATGATTTACCCACAAACAAGTTTTACTATCCTCTACGCCATAATCAAATTGAAAATTATTAAAACATAGAGGATAATAAAAGGACACCACCTGATTCTGAAGATTTCTAGTTGCTAATGCAGACTTGTGGTGTATGATCTCCTCTTCACGAGGTCTCAGCTCATGGAACACCACTGAATCAAGGTTTGTCTTGCAGTTAGGATATTCACTCACCAGTATCTTTATATTCATCTCGGGCACAGAGTCAAAAAAATTCTGAATTTCTTGAGATGAAGTCTCACTTTCAACATTATCTTGAAACATATCATCCCCAAGGGTTTGGGAATCTACCTCCAGCTTATCATCATTGATGTCAGGGATACTGGCACATGGTGAACAAGGATTTCCTCTGAACTCATTTGAATGCATGGGGTCAAAGTCAAGAAGGCACTTTCCCAATTCATATTCCTCAACCAACACACTTGAGTGAACAGAACCAAAATTAGGAAAATACTCCCTGGTCTCATTCTCTTCGTCATATTGAAGAGATTCAACTTTTGAGATAGCCTCTTGGTCACTCTCCTGGCATTCCTCTGCTTCATCCAAATGTACTCCGTCATGAATTTCTTCAGGGAACAATTGACTGATCAGCACATCTATTTGAATTTATTCCCTTAAAATTTCATGTTGGCATTTAAGTCCTTGACTTTGACCACAAGATTAATTGACAATCTCATCTTGAAGCATGTTATCTATTTCAATCTATCCACCACTTAAATTAGCAAAGTGATCTTCTTGTGTTAACCCACCAAAGTGTGTTTCTTCCTCATTAACCATCATGAAAGAATTTATGAATGCATCGATGAATCCATCGTCCACTTCTATCAAGTTTGCAATAGGTAGAGGAGTTTCATCAGTTGTTGAATCCATCTCACTGCAAAAATCAAGGTCATCAAAAGATAGGGAAGAATTAAATCTCCTCACACGGTCACTCTCATCATTTTGGATGAACTGATTATCATTTTCATGCGTGCTAGTTATTTCATCCTCTTCATTGGGGGAATACATACTCTAGGGATCTTCCATAAGTATTCCTTTGATAGAGATCAGTTTCTTGAAATACAACTCCATCCTTCCTAGGAAGACATGGAAATTCATCTGTGAGTGTTGATCAATTCGATGTATCCTACATCCACTTGGCCTAACGAGTTCTGATAGTTTCAGACCTCCCAGCTCTTCTAATTTCTCCCTTATTCAATTTTGCATACGAGGGATATCAATCCAACCTAAACCATGCTCCTTTATGCACTCCTCATCGCCCTGATTCTCTTCTTGATCAGAAGAGTTGGTCAAATCGTTGGAAGGCATTGTTGATTTCCCATGACAACAATCCCGCGCTAATACCTCATCTCCTTTAAAGCCATCATTAGTACTAACATGTTCAAAAAAGCTAGATTCTATCTTGAGATTTCCATTATGCTCTAAATTTACATCCATTTCATGCTTTTCACCAAAAAAGTCATCAAAATTATATTCTAGTGAATCAAATGTTTCATCTAAAACTTCATTGTGATGTAATGGACTACGCTTTGGAAGATGACTGAAAAGAGATGACATGGTCACAACTTCATTGACAAGTGGAGTACTTAACTCTGTGATTGGATTTTGTACGGATGAGTTCTCCCAGTGGTCTTGTGTATGAGGACCAAACTGATCTAAGAATAAGATTTCTAACTCCGCCCATGAACAAATATAATTTGGTGGAAGATTAGCATACCATTGCCTTACTAAACCTTGAAGTGTTTTGATGAACAATTGGCACACAACATCCTGATGCTGAACTTGGAGAAAAGTAAGTACATGCCTACAAATTCCAACATGTTCAGAAGCATTTTGCCCACTGTTAGGGAAAAAAAAAGGAAGCCTATCATATAGGTGACCAGGGATTTCATGGACAAATCCTAGTATATACAAAGGGCTACCCATTAAAGCTGGGTTTTCCAAGACCTGACCCAATCCAACTCACAACAATCCAAAATTTGCTTAAGGGGCCCTCCTTCTAGCGCCAGTTTCTGTTGACGTGTGTTTTGGCACAACAACATGCAAACAAAATATTGCTACTCTGCTTCTCCTAAAAGAGAAAGACAACACACAAATAGCTTAGCTCCAAAGGACTTTGTAGTTGGTTCTCAACTATGCTGATGTCCCTTAGTGGTCAATGAATAGTAATGTTCAAGGGGCCTACTGGTGTTGAGCTTCTAGATTGTTATGAGATCAAACATAAACTTAAAACCTATTCAAACCAGGGTTTTTAAAGAAACCTAAAAAGATAAATTAGGGATTTGAGACAGAAAAGAATGACACTTCATCCAAATTAACTAGACCTGTCACCTTCCAAGGAATTCCTAACTAAAACTGCAGAACAAAATTATCTTGTGACTAACACACAGTTTCATTCATTCATAGTGTTGATTTCAATAGTAGATTGCAAGTTACCATTTAAACAAAACATAAAAATCCAACTTCATTCCTTGAAAGCTTCTTAAATCAGATGATTCATTCAAGACAAACACCATTCTGGAAGACAACATGAAGGATATTAAGATCTAGTTTCTTCTACTGTCAATGAGATAGATAAGCAACATTTACAAATCTGGCACAATCACTAGTGTATAGAAAATATGTGGCTCCAGATTGTTTCCATTTACACTAAGAAAATTGAAAGATACACTAGTCTATTCTACTGAATCTAACTCCTAACTACTAGTCCTAATCTACAAGTTTTGCTCTTATTTTTACTTTTGTTTCTAACCTAGAAATTCTAACCTTTACAAAGAGGCAAGAATGCCTTATATACAGAATGCATCAAGAAGAATGTGTTGTCCCCCTATATTAGGGCTTACAAAATATCTTATTGGTTGCAGGAAGGTCGGCTCTCAGATATTTCCCAAGAGAGTCAATGTTGCATTCAATCTGAAGCCCTGCTGTCCATGCTAATGAAAGATTTATGTCCTCAGGAGAAGCCTTTAGGTCTTTTGATATTGCAGCATTAACTCTTTTGTCTTTGTGTCCATCTTTAAACTCCACCGGGGTCACATTGAACACTCCAGAATATCACCATTAATACTAATCTGCCTCTGCTAGTGGTCGCCATAGTTGTCCCTGTGAGTCATGGCTACTTCTTCTTTTATTTGGCCTCCTTCATGTTACAGACTTCTCCTGTATGTTGATCATCTCCTGGAAGCACCATCGAGCCTCTTTATACCTTCACATTATCACCTGAGTTGAACCATCGCCCCTTTAGTCTCAGAATGAATCCATCTCACTTGCATTATGTTGGTCTTCTTTCACAAGAATAGTCAATCGGTCAAAGGGGCAATGAATCACTCTTTTAGTTTCCTCTGGTTGATCAGGCATATGCCACGCGAGCTTCATCAGGCGGCCCAAAGTGGTCCACCTTTAATCGCATGTCGGTGAGACAGTCATCGTGTCTCCCTAATGCGAATTTGTCTCATAAGAGGTATCGGCATAGTTTTGACCGATCGATGAGACAATTCATTGAGCTTTAGAAGTCACATCGAGCTCATTTTATGTTAGGAAGACAATCCTGCTTCGGGGAGACCTGACCCTGAACTCCCCTTCTCTTACTAAGCCTACCTTGTTGTCGGCAAGACTCCTTACTGTTAGCTAGAGGCTATGGTGAGTTATCCTCTGCTATACTGATGCCTCCTTCACTGGGAAATCCATCGTTGTTGGTGTGACCCTTCCATGTTGGTGAAACCTCACAGTGAACCCCCTTCATTCTCCCCAAGCTCTTTCTTCCTCTCTGGGCTTGAGCTCTTTTGCTTTTCACCAAAACTTTGGTGTAATCGCCCAGACTTCCTAGTGACTTCCTCTTTTCTCCCCGCTTGCTCACGTTTATCAGCCAGACCAGCTCCCTTCGCCGAAGGCTATACCCCTCGGTGAGATCCTATCGGGATGAACTTTCTTTCGGCAAGAGCTCACTTGATCGGCGAGAAATTATAGCGAAGGGGGAACCCTTCGGCAAAACCTTTAACAGTCGGGGAGATATCTCCCTGAAACAAATCCGTCTCACCAAACTCAAATTTCATATTGGTGAGACCCTCAAGTTTCGACCAGACCTCTTGCCGAAGGAAAAATTATCGCCTTGCTCAGACCTTCGGTGGGACCCTCTTCCATTGGGGAGACCTATGGTGATATCACTTTCTCCTTTGTGTCAACTTCATTCCTTTTCGGGGAGACTTTATCGTTTCGGGGAGACCTTACCCAGAATATTGACGTGTGTTTTGGCACAGTAACATGCAAATAGAATATTGCTACTCTACTTCTCCTGAAAGAGAAAGACCACACATGGCTATCTTAGCTCCCAAGGTCTTTGTAGTTGGTTCTCAACTGTGTTGATGTCCCTCAGTGGTCAATGTAATAGTAATGTTCAAGGGGCCTACTGGTGTTGAGCTTCTAGATTATTATGAGATCAAACATAAACTTGAAACCTATTCTAACCAGGGTTTTTAAAGAAAAGTAAAAAGATAGATCAGGGATTTGATATAGAAAAGAATGACACTTCATCCGAATTAACCAGACCTATCACCTTCCAAGGAATTGCTAAATAAAACTATAGAAAAAAATTAACTTGTGACTAACACACTGTTGCATTCATTCACATTGCTGATTTCAACAGCAGATTGCAAGTTGCCATTTAAAAAAAACATAAAAATCCAACTTCATTCCTTGAAAGCTTCTTAAATCAGATGATTATTTCAAGACAAACACCATTCTGGAACACAACATGAAGTAGATTATGATATGGTTGCTTCTACTATCAATGAGATAGATAAGCAACATTTACAAATCTGGCACAATCACCAGTGTACAAAAAATCTGTGGCTCCAAATTGTTTCCTTTTACACTAAGAAAACTAAAAGATACACTAGTCTATTCTACTGAATCTAACTCCTAACTACCAATCCTACTCTACAAGTTCTACTCCAATTTCTACTTTTGTTTCTAACCTAGAAATTATAACCTTTACAAATAGGCAAGAATGCCTTATATATAGAATGCATCAAGAAGAATGTGATGTCCCCCTGTATTAGGGCTTACAAAATATCTTCTCAGTTGCAGGAAGGTCAGCTCTCAGATCTTTCCCAAGAGAGTCAATGTTCATTCAATGTGAAGCCCTATTGTCCATGTTGATGAAAGATTTATGTTCTCAGGAGAAGCCTTTAGATCTTTTGATACTGTAGCATTAACTCTTCTGTCTTCGTGTCCATCTTTGAACTACACCGGGGTCACCTTGAAAGCTCCAGAATATCACCATTAATACTAATCTGCCTCTGCCAGTGGTCACCACACTTATCCCTGTGAGTCATGGCTACTTCTTTTCTTCGGCCTCCTTCATGTTACAGACTTCTCTTGTATGTTGACCATCTCCTGTAAGCACCATCGAGCCTCTTTAGACTCTTCACATTATCACTCGAGCTCCAGAATATCACCATTAATACTAATCTGCCTCTTGGTCAGTGAGTCATGGCTACTTCTTTTCTTCGGCCTCCTTCATGTTACAGACTTCTCTTGTATGTTGACCATCTCAAGCACCATCGAGCCTCTTTAGACCTTCACATTATCACTCGAGCTTATCCATCACCCCTTTAGTCTCAGAATTTATCCATCTCACTTGCATTATGTTGGTCTTCTTTCACAAGAATAGTCAATTGGTCAAAGGGGCAATGAGCCACTCTTTTAGTTTCCTCTGGTTGATCGAGCATACACCATGCAAGCTTCATCAGGAGGTCAAAAGTGGTCCACCTTGAATTACATGTCGATGAGACACTCATCGTGTCTCCCCGATGTGAATTCATCTCATAACAGTTATCAACATAGCACAGACCAGTCGATGAGACCCTTCGTCGAGCTTCAGAAGTCACATCGAGCTCATTTTATGTCAGGAAGACAATCCTGCTTCGGGGAGACCTTACCCCAAACTCCCCTTCTCTTACTGAGCCTAGCTTGTTGTCGGCAAGACTCCTTACTGTTGGCCAGAGGCTACGGCGAGTTATCCTCAGCTATACCGATGCCTCCTTCACTGGGAAATCCATTGTTGTCGGTGTGACCCTTCCGTGTCGGTGAAACCTCACAGGGAACCCCCTTCATTCTCCCAAAGCTCTTTCTTCCTCTCTGGGCTCGAGCTATTTTCCTTTTCAACAAAACTTTGGTGTAGTCACCCAGACTTCTCGAGGACTTCCTCTTTTCTCCCCACTCACTCACTTTTATCGGCCAAACCAGCTCCCTTCGCTGAGACCTTTCGCCGAAGGCTATACCTCTCAGCGAGATTCTATCGAGCTGAACTTTCTTTCGGCAAGAACCCGCTTGATCGGCGAGATATTATAGCGAAGGGGGAACCCTTTGGAAAAACCTTTAAAAGTTGGGGAGATATCTCCCTGAAACAAATCCGTCTCGCCGAACTCAAATTTCATATCGATGAGACCCTCGAGTTTCGGCTAGACCTCTTACCGAAGGCAATATTATCGCCGGGCTCAGACCTTTGGTGGGACCCTCTTCCGTCGGGGAGACCTATGGCAATATCACTTTCTCCTTTGTGTCGACTTCATTCCTTTTCGGTGAGACCTTACCCCGAATTCCTCATTTCTTATCGTGCTCACCCTGTTTTGGCCAGACTCTGTTGGGTCGGTATGACCCTTTGATGATGCAAGAGCTATAGCGACATCCTCTCTATTGATGAGACTTCACTCAGTCACCGAGACTTCATAGCGATGAAACCCTTTGTGCTTTGTCAGCGAGATGAGGTGCGCTCACCAAGTAATCTCCTCACCGCAAAACATTTCTCACTGAAAGGTATATCTTTATTGATGGTTGGTGAGACATGAGGCCTTCGGCAAGATCACACATTGAAGATACAAACTCTTACCGAAGTGTTAGCCTGATTCCTGCTAGTCGTTGAGACATAAAGCCTTCGCTGAGACTTTTCTCTGTAGGAGACTTTTCACGCCAATGGGGAGACTCCTAGTCACTGAGAGGATGGTTGATTTGTTGCCAATAGGCAACTTCATGTGAATTTCGATCGCTGTGACATCCCTGAGGTCTTGCCGATAGGCAACACAGACACCTATCAGCCAAATGCACTAGTAGTTGGTGACACATGAAGAAAGTCTTGCTGACTCCTGCCTTAGAGGATTATTATGACCAACTGGATTGAGGAATGCACTCCAACCGAGCTCCCTTGGCAAATATGATTATGTGTGCGATTTAATCCTGCAAAAGAAAGGTTTGCATTAGCACTTAGGGGAAAATAAAACACAAAATATGTCATAATGAAATCCATTATTGCTTGTGATTATTTCATTGAATCCTTAGCAAGAAGAAAACTAACTTAGGCCAAGATAGGACCAGAATCAAATCAGAATTAGCAAACAAAACTCAAGCAAAAAACAGGAGAACCCCCAAGAGGAATGAAAATAACCAAAGGGGAAGAAACCAAAAAGAGAAGGGGGGACCCATTTTGTTTCAGATCAAAATTGGGTGGTTATGCAAGGCATAACAATACCTTCATTTTTTTTCTTGTAAGGCATATTTGTCATCATCATGCTCAAGACATCTGAGTAAGGTACCATTGAGACCTCAATAATAAAGGGTATCAACTAAGATTACATAACAGGAGGCTTGACAGATAAAGGTTTTACGAGATTTATTGGATAGGTCTGATGGCGAGATGTTATCATGGAGATAGGTATAAATATCTCCATGCCATTAAGAATTAGGACCAACAATAAGACAGATCATTTAGATTGTGGTACATTGTAAGCAAATTCCAAAATAGGATCTACCAAGAACTCACAGTAGGCGACATTGCTTGGCATTTCCACAAGTGAACCAACTGTTGCCATTACATCAAGAACTCTATTACTATCTCGAGGGATCTGCTCAGAAGAAATTTATGTGAAATGGGCTTTAAATCATCCACCATTCTTTTGTAAGGCATCAATTTTTTTTCTTTTATTTTATAGTCATCATTAAATTTTTTGATCACTAGTTGAGAGTCACCAAGAACACACAACACTAGTATTTTCCATTGCATAGCCACATGAAGCCCAGAAAGTAATACCTCATATTCTACAATATTGTTGGTACATGGAAACTATATCTTATAAGATTTAGGTATACAATCCCCTTGCGGTGTGACAAAGAGAATGCGAACACCAGAACCACCTTGTGTGAATGAGCCATCAAAATATAAAGTCTACAGATGTGTAGATTACATGTTAAAGATTGATTTATCAGGAAACTCTATGATAAGAGGATGATCATCTATTATAGGAGCATGAGTGAGTTGATTTGCTATATCTTTTCATTTGATTGCTTTTCTTTCCACATACTCAATATAAAACTCACTAAGAATCATAATCCACTTAGCTAATCATCCTATGAGTGTTGCTTTGCTCAGGAGGTACTTAAGAGGATCAATTTTTGCAATCAACTTTGTCTAGTGCATATGCATGTAATGTTGTAGCTTCTATGAGGAAAAAAATATGGAAAGAAACACTCTTTTGATAGAACTTTAATTGAGCTCATATCCCACTAGAGTACGATTGTTGTAATAGATTGTGTGTTCCTTTCCTTCAGAGTCATGTTGTGCTAAAAGTTACCCCAGTGTTGTGGTAGTTGTGGACATATAAAGGAGTAAAGGCTTTCCATCTTGAGGGGGTAATAATACTGGTGGTGTCATCAAATACTCTTTGAATTTTTGAAAAGCTTGTTCACACTTGTCATTGCATCTAAATGGAACATTCTTGCATAGTAGATGCTAAAATGGTTGAAATTTATATGCAAGTTGTGCGATAAAATGGTGAATAGACTGGATTTTTCCTTATAGTGATCACAATTGATTGAAATTCTTAGGTGAAGGCATTTCAAGTATAGCCTTTACTTTTGTAGGATCAACTTAAATTCCTTTACATGAGACAATGCATCTAAAGAGTTTCCCAGAGGTTACCCCAAAGACACATTTCTTTTGATTCAACCAAACCTTATATTGTTCTAATCTTGTGAAATTTTTTTCCATGATCTCTAGATGTCCAACTATGGTGTAAGATTTTCCCAAAAAATCATCTTCATAGTCTTCCAAATAGGTAATGCATCATGTCAAGAAAGATAGTGGTCATTGCACATAGATATGTAGCTTCAACATTTTTCAACCTGAAATGCATGACATTCCAAGAGAAAGGTCCCCAAGGACAAGTGAATGTTGTCTTAATTTGATCTTCAAGAGAAATTTTAATTTGATTGTAGCCTACGAAACTGTCCATGAAAGATAACATTTCATGCACTATTGTCAAATCCACTATGATGTCAATTTTTGGAACTGGGAAGTCATCTTTAGGACAAGCTTTGTTTAAATCTTTGAAATCTGTACAAACATGAATGTTGGGTTCACCATTTTTTTATGCTAAAATGAAAAATTAATTAAATCTAAAACTAGAAATCAAATCTCAGGATAACATCAATGAAGCTTTCTTAAATGAGCACAAATGGAAAAACATAAAACTAAACTATGCAAAACCAAAACATATGTATTCAAAAGAAAGCTAACTCCATTTCTTTCCTATCATCAAGATCTTGTATTACGCATTCGGTGCTCTTAGATTTTCACAAGCACAAATGCATCAAGAAGCTACGATGAACGGATGTAAAGATTGGATATGCTATTGAAAATTGAATATGCTTTTTGATGAGAAGAGAAAGGGTTTATATAGATTTCCTCACACAATAGATATGAGTTACAAGAGAGATGTGGGATTAAAAGCATGAAATGGAGAAATTGATAGTTATCCCATATTGTTTAATCAAATAAAATTGATGGGAATGAGAGAGATAAATGAGAGGTTTTATTACATGATGGAGATTTAGGCATTTAGATTAAAAGTTCCTTTAAAAATTAGATGAATGATTTAATGAATTTATTTATGAAAATGCAAATGATTTAAAATATGCAATGGATGTAGATTTCATGTAAATTAATGTATGGATATTTTAATTATTATGCATGAATGGAGTGTGTATTAAATGGATAAATGATGAATAAATGATTATGAAAATGGGTAATGCTTATAATATGTTAATGATTTAAGTGAATTAATGAATGAATAGAAGAAAGTATTAAATTAATTAATTAAATAGATAATAATATCCACTTAATTAATAGACAAAAAATAGGATGATTGTGAGGACAAATTTTAAGTGTCTACAATTACAATCTACATCACCCAATATTACTAATCAAATTCATCCCATTTTTTCATAATAATTTCCTCCAACCTCTATTCACAAAGGTGGCTAATTTCCTGTGCAAAAACAAAGTGGTGTAATCTTCCTATGTTGTGCATCCACCTTCATCACCCCCAAATCAAGATAAACCCCAATCCCCTATAACTTGATCTATCCAAGATTAAAATTCTATCCAACCTCCCTCCCCCATCACACCATCTACATCAATTGAACTATGTCCATACCCTAATCCAAATAATGCTAACATAGATCCTCCTCAATATAGAGATCAAGGAACCCCTTCTCGTCCATCATATGATCCCCTTCCATCTCATGATTCCATTTCCAATCAAGAACAACATATCCCTTCCATACCATACAATGATCTCTTTCCATATGATGTGTGAGAGAGGGGATCAAGAGTGGGGGAATCTCTCATGAACAACATATCCCTTCCATCAAGGCAAAGGGTCAAGCCTTCTGGAGGAATATTGTATTGTGTAGTCTCTTCCTCAGTTGTATGCTCATGTTGAGCTTCTCCATTCTGTACATCTTCTCTTTTGAAGCAGATATCTCTTCCTAGCTTTCTAGAGTCATTCCTAGCCTTTATGCTAGGTCTACAACTTTATCCACTATTTCCTTCTATAGCCTTTCAAGATCATTTTGATCTCTACTGATTAGGGTTGCCACCCTTTGCTTTGTTCTTAATTCTTTAGTATACAATTTTTCCAATATGGTCTTATTCTCTATGATCAAAGGAGCATTGGTCTTCTCTAGAGCATAGGCCTTCAATTTGGCCTCTTCTTCTATAGCCTCTTTTCTCCTTTCTATCAAAACATTCCATAACTTCGTAGGTAATTTATCCTCTATATTTTGCATGTATCTACTTCAAGCATTATATTATATTTTACAATGGCCTCAATTATGGTGGCCTTATCTACCTCATCTACCTCATTATACAAATGTTGTAGGTTCTACTAACATTTCATGCTATAGCATACCATTATCGAGTGCATCAAATTTCATGGGGCTATGGGCTCTTATCAAATTTTTTATTTTTTTCTTCTTCTCTTCCAAATTCTTCTTCTCATACTTAGACTCTATTTTATTTTGTCTTAACTCCACCTTGAAGCCTTCTTTTTCCTTTTACAACTCATCCTCTCTATTTGTATCAATGACATCAAATTTGTTCCTTTTTATTCTTGCTTCACCTTTCCTCTTCCAAACTAGTTGAGCTCCTTCTTCTTCTAGTTCTTCAATGTTTACACCAACATATTTCTCTCTAGTGGATTTTATTTTAACCCTTTTCCTTACAAGGCCAACTAGATGTGTTTTTGGAGTATCCTTTTCTTTCTTAGACCTCTTTTTTTGTTTTGTCAGAGAGGTTTTCTCCTTTACCAGAGCACTAGTTTTCTTTGAAGGAGTGCTAGTCTCCTTTCTCTTTGTTCCACTTGATGAGGGTGCAATCCTAGAGGACTTCTAAGGAAACAGAGGAGTGGTAGTTATTTGACCATTTTCTATCTTCTTGAACTTGTTGATCCTCTTACAGAACCTGGCATAGTCTTATATTGCACCACTTGCTCTTTAAAGAGGCCCATAGCCTCCACAATAGTTGCAATCATTTTCTCCACTATTTTCTCTATTTAGGATTGTTTATGATCAAGGTGGACCTCCATAAACTTATCTTCATAAGTCCCATTTCTTTCTTTTGTAGTATCCTTTGGCTGGCTAAGCATATAGTCAATAGTCCCAACAATGTCTTCTTGAGTGATCTCATATCCCATCTATAGGATCCACATTTTTTTTGGCTCAACTGCTTGTATAATACATTTATCTTTAGAAACCATAAAGGGGTGCTACCACAATAGTGTGTCACTTTTGGGACATGCTGATTTTTTCCTGAAATCGCTATTTTTAGAAAAAATAATGATTTAATCCTTGAGAGGTTCCATATAAAGTTTTTTAATTGAAGAGGGATAGATAATACCCCCTTATCTCAAAATCCCTTGGATAGAAACCCTCTAGTATTAAATCATACCCACAATGGAGTCTCCTTCACACCGATCAAAATGATAGGAAAAAAACACATTTTCTTTACCGTTTTGAGGAATTAAATAATGTCATTTAGAAATTATATTTTACAAGATTGTATCCCTTGAAACAAGCTTTCCAACAAGTATAGTTTTGATATGTTTTCATTTTACCATGTATTTAATTTTCAATTTTTACTGAACATAGGTTTTTCTTCAAATATCAAGCTCTTAATTTTGCAGAGGTGGAAAAATTGTAAACCATTGTAAAAAAATTCAAAACATACCCTTTCTCTAGGTATTTATGTCCTTGTTTCATCAAAAAAAGAAAAAAATGGATTTTGATATATACACAACAAGTTAGGTTGTATGCCACACATGTATGTCCAAATTATAGTTATAATGACTTCAAAAATTAATTAAAAAATATATGTAACAAAAAATAATGGAAAAATATCATTTCCCTAGATATTTACATTGAAAATATATATTTCAAAAATTATAATTTTATCCTTTATATAAAAAGGTTATGTTGTACGACACAAATGTTACTTTATAGAAATGTTATTTTTTGTTTAAAACTAGTTATTAAAGGAGATGTTAAAAGATTCATGATTTATTTTGGAAATTTTTTAAAAACATATATTCATAATCTAAAGACAAATTGCCATAAATCACTAGTTTGCATCATATTCAAATTCTTAATGGTTTAGCCACTGTAGGGCCCAAAAGATGAATATTCAGTTAAAAATATTGATGTGAATGTCCATCTTGGGAAAAAAGTTAAATACAGTATTGTGATTTCACCCAAAGATGATGTCCTTTTTATATTTCTCCACCATCTTCTAGGGAATACTTCCCCTCTATATCATTCTATTTTGAAACACTATAAAGAAGTCCACA
Organism: Sequoia sempervirens; assembly: GCA_007258455.2. Lineage (NCBI taxonomy): Eukaryota > Viridiplantae > Streptophyta > Pinopsida > Cupressales > Cupressaceae > Sequoia > Sequoia sempervirens. Next base: position 322,493,419 of record VDFB02270651.1, on the reverse strand, counting down.
AGAGCCTCATCTTGTACCTTAGCATCTCCCAGACTTGTGAAAATGTCTTTGATTTGATGGGCAACAAATCTTCCTTTCAACCATGTCACACTTTTGGTTCTAGGGAGTTCTTTCAAAAAGTAAAACAACAAGCATATTATTAAAGTTCCAAACTTAAAGGAATACTTGGAATCCTTAGTTTTATGCAAGTTCTCCATGATTAGTTGCCTTAATAACTCACATAGATAATAGTCATCTCCCTTTTCCACCATTTCATAAGTTATCTTAATGGTTCTTATAGATACAGAGTTCTCCTTGTTGGAGAAATACAACTTGTAGACTATCATCATAACTACATACTTCACAATAGGGATTTTGATGTTCTTTACTCTCAATGTCCTTTTGTCATATGTTGCACTAGTGAGATTCATCACAACCTCATTCTTGACAAATTTGAGTACTAGAATGGATTTTGTGGAACATAGCCCTTTGGATTCTCTAATCACTTCCTTAGTGATCTTCCAAATCATATCTATCCACAAGAACTTATCATTGATATCACTCTTGAAACAATTTTAACCCATGCATCATCATGGAAAAATTTAGGAAACCCTTGCCAGATGTTAAGCTTCTTTGCAACTAGGTTCTGGTATTCCATATTCAATACAAAGTTATCACCAGTGAGCTCCTTCACTCATACATCACCCAATTTTGAGTGGTCATACTCTTCAAGCTTGCTATGAATGTATATTCTTATGTCTTTTGTACATAGGATTCCAAAAGGAAACCTCGAGAAAGAACCTTTCAGATCAACTTTAGTGGATTTTTTAGGATGCTTCTTAAGTTTAGGTTGGGATATATTAGATACATCAATAGCCCATGGTGTAGGCATTGCACAAGTTTCTAAACTGGTTTCAAAGTAATTTATGAAAAAATAGGGTAACAAAGACCATAAATACCTTTCACTTCACTCTTCTGACTATGGTTTGCATGCACCAAGACATCAATTGCTTCACATGCACTTATTTTCTCTTTTTCCACTCTTCTTCACTCGAAAACTTGAGTGCAAATGATTTTAGGTTAACTGCAATCACTTATAAACCTTTTTTGTGACCTAACTCACAATCTTGTGCTTCATTTGATAAAGTTGTCAAACCCTTCACTCTATGTGTAGTCACCTTCAAATGTTTTGCAAAATTTTGTCTGATGATATTTTCTACCATAATTTTCTCCAATAAGTCAAACATATCAACCCACACTACATACCCTCATGTTGAAGCATCAACATTGTTTCTCTAGCCGAGGATGAAATATTTCTATTAAATCTCTCACTGAGCCAAAGCTCTCAACTTAGTTTTTGGAGGAAACATCTACACTAGATGATGGTATAGATTCATCATTAATCTCTATCTCATCCTTCTTTTTCCAAATATTATTCATCTCCTTCTTTATTTTTGTTGGATCAATCTTTTGTAATGGATCATTCTTCTTTACCAGATTATCCTTCTTCATGTTTCTACTTATGTAAAACTTAGAAATGTGTCTAGATCTATTGTAATTGTAGCATATGACATTATTTTGATTTGGATTATTTCCATTCATTCTAGATTTGCATTGAGTAGCTTTATGTCCAAATCCATTGCATGTATAATAGTAGCCATTGAAAGATTGAACCATTCTACCATTGTTGTAGCCAAACTCATCATTTGACTTTTGCAAATCCACTAGCTCTATGACCAAATCTCTCACATGTAAAACATTGACTAGAAAAGGATGGAACATTCTAATGCATTCTACTTCTACATTGCAAATCCTTGTGTCCAAATTTATTACAAGAATAAGGGTATGTGCAAGATCATGATGGGCCAAAAAGTGGCGATATGATGGGTTTTTGTAGAGTATGTGGCTGATGACTTTTTTTTACCCAAAATTGATGAAACGAAAAGGGTTTTTAAAGGAGATTCTCATCTTTCCACCAATATAAATTATGCTTTACTTTGAATTTAATAAATAATTATTATTTATTTTCTATTTGAATTACAACTAAAGTGTTGATTGATAGGCTGATTGAAAAATATCTATAGCTTTCAAACAGTATCACATTTTTTGAATCTAAAACATGTGTCACATTCTATGCTTCGCATACTATAGGATTTAAAAGAAAAAAAAATGAATTTCATGAATTTTTGACCAAGTTAAGGTGGTTAGACATACAAGTTTTTTTATTTTTTAAAAGTTGTAATAAAAGATTCATAATTAATTATTTACTTGGAAAAAAATTCCAAAAAAATATGCATCACATCGAGACATAAGTCCTCTACTTATATCTAAAATCTTATAAAAAAATATTATCATTTTATTTTGGTTAGGGCACTTGGTCAGACAGACACCTACTTCTTATTTTTTCCCTGAAATTTAAGTACTACCGCATTGAAATTTCAAATTTTCACCAAATAGATATTATTATTTTTAAATAAACCTAGTAGTTTAGAAACTAAATTCAATTTTCTATAAATTCTATTCTTACATAGTTTTGAAATAATATAGATAACTTATTCAAATTTTTATGTCAATTTTCCTAACTCTGATATTTTTGAATTTTTTGCCACTTAACGGCCTATTTTTTCCATGATGATCATGCACATGCCCATAACAGAAACCATTGAAAGATGAGTACCTTTATGTATTTGTTTGTTTGACCAGTGGTCTTCTAGCTGCATTCCTTTGATCCTAGATCTACTTTCCATTTTTCTTCTTGTCTTCAATATTCTTTTGTTCATTGATCTTCTTTTCAGCATTTGATGTTTAATATACCTTTGAACTTTCGCATTTCTCAAATCTTAGTCCTTCTTTATCTTTGGAAGATTTCTAATTTGCAATCATTTCATCAAGCATGATGCAAATCTTCTTAAATTTTTCTTCATGATTCTTTTCTATTCATGGATTTGATCCCAGGTTCAAAAATTCTTGTTCACACATTGCATGTTGGTGTAATTAATTATTAATTACACTTTGCATAAGTTTACTTAGGCTTTATTTAATTCCTAAGTTATAGGTTTTATCTTTATCTTATCAAGCTATCTTGTTGCTCAAGATAAGATTAGGTTTATGCATCTTTGCTTTTATAAAGCAAATTACCTCTTGTAATATTTTGTACTTCAAATATATCAATTTGCACATCTTTTGCAAATCTCTGCTTTTTCATTTTTCTCTTCTATGGAAGGTGATTTTTCTAGTTTGCAATCAGATCTTGGTTTCTAACATAGTATCAGAGCCTCAATTTGTAGCCCCTTCTCATCTTTTTTGGAGGAACACATTGTAGAGCTGGTTCGAGGTCCCTCAAGGGTTTCATTCCTTGAGCATCTTTATGCAACATCTTGGATCAGATTGAGGTATTCTGTTGGATTCAAAGTGCTGAAAAATGTCAGAAATGACTTTTATTTTATTCATTTTCATCACTGTTTGCCAGATCTGCGAGGGTTCCAAGCTCGGTGAGTTTTCTGATAGATCCGGGGCTTGCCTAATTTTCGGAGCACTTTGGGCCCAAATGGACCTTGCCGTTGGATTTGTAGTGCCCCAAAACCCCTATTTTAATATAAAATTTGTCCAATTTGGACACAGTCATCAGAAGAGTCAAAAAAAATTTGCCCAAGGGCCATACGGCCCCTAGGCACAGTCTTCGAGGCACATAGTACGAGAAAAATTCAAAAAAAATTTAAAAAATCAAGTTTTTGGTTCAAATCCAGCGCTTCCAGTTTAAGTGGAACTTGCCACCCAGCGGCCACCCAGTGGCCACTAGGCAGCCACTGCCGGATCACCGCCACTAGCAACCGCCACTAGTCTGTCGCTCCTCTGTTCAGCCCCCGAGGGCTTTCTTAGTCGAGCACTCGGTCCTATCGGCACCCGGGAGCCAAGTTCTCAGCCCCCCACTGGATCTCCAGCCCTAACCCTGGTCATATCAGCGATCAAGGGCTTCGGTCGAGCCCCTTGCACACCAACCCCTAGTCCTACACGCGACCAGGGGCCAAATATTTTTAGCCCCTAAGGGCTCTAGAGGACCTTGTTGGGTGAATCAAACCTTTTTGGAGTAGTTTCGCAAAAACTAGCATAACTTTCAAATACGACTCATTTTTTTGCAAACGAGATATTGCCAGAAAGTTGTTTCCGAGATCTACGTAATGGTGTAGGTATGCTTTTTTGGTTTTACTTTTTTGATGTCTTTTTCAGCCTCAGAAGTTAGATGTTTCCGTTTTCACTCCGAGAAGCATATCTTTTGACTCGCTTATTTGTTTTTTGCAATTTATGCAGTGTTGGAAAGCTGGTTTCAGCCTCTATGCAGATCTGAGGTCATTTGTAGAATATGTGTACTTTATTTTATGCATGCATTCATTTTTGTTTCATGTGCTAGGTTTGCATTTTCACTTATGTTTCTGTAGTTTTGCATTCTCTCCTTCTGCAATCATTGGGTATTGTAATAACGAACTGATATAAAGTTCCATTAAGGGGGGTTCTTGCATCCATCTTTCATATTGGTGAGACTCACATGAGTTTTTCTAGTTTCCTATTGTCTCCTTTTAGCTTCTTTCTTCTTTAGCTAGACACATCTTTGGTTTGCTTTGGTTCACACTTCACATTGGGATTTTATAGTTCTTGATCCACATTGGTTTAGATCTTTCTCATTTAAGGGCCATGTTTTTATAGTTAATGTTCCAGAATCTTGATGGTACTCGTCCTATGGGAAGTTTTAGTTTTAGTTTGGCATTGGCTTTGAGAGACACAACTTCCAGATTTTTCATCATTATGGGTCCTTTCATTCTTTCATCTACTATTGCTTACAAATTCCAAGGTTGATCCAGTATGTGAGTTTCCAGTGTTCCTTGGCATCGGGTCTGCTGTTGCATTTGTGTTTCTGATATGGTATTTTGCAAACAGAAGTATCTTTCCGTGCTTGCCAAATTTGGGGTTCCAATGTTGCTTCATCAGAGTTCTTCCAGTGCTTCTTCGCAGCAGTTCATCTCTCTGAGGGGGGGTTTTTCCCACTAGGTTTTCTCTCTCTTTGCATTTGTACATGAGTACCTGATCAGGACTTGTTGCCAGGACTCATATTTGCATAATAATCTGCTTCTCCCTATGTTGCATTTATGGGGGGTGTTGGTGTAATTAATTATTAATTACACTTTGCATAAGTTTACTTAGGATTTATTTAATTCCTAAGTTATAGGTTTTATCCTTATCTTATTTTGCTATCTTGCTGCTCAAGATAAGATTAGGTTTATGCATCTTTTCTTTTATAAAGAAAATTCTCTTGTAATATTTTGTACTTTGAATATATCAATTTACACATCTTTTGCAAATCTCTGCTTTTTCGTTTTTCTCTTCTGTGGAAGGTGATTTTTCTGGTTTGCAATTAGATCTTGGTTTCTAACATTGCACATTCCTCATATTTTATTTTCATCATTGCATTCAAACATTCTTCAACTCTTTTCTTTTTTTCAACTTGCACCTTCAAAATGGTGATGGTTTCATTTGCTTTCTTCAACTACTCGCTGACTTCCTTATGCCTTTCTCCAAACTTCTTGATTTTCTCTCTCATTTTTTTGACACATTCATCTACTTATTTGAAATTTTCCTTCAGATCTTTTTTTTCACCTTCAGTTCTTTCAAGATCTTCAAGAGAAACTTTGATTTCTCCATTCATATCAAATATGCAATCTTCTTTTGTAGATCTAATAGTATAAATTTATCTTAGAGGAGTAGGTAGTCTTCTGATAGCCATGTGTTCAACCTCCAAGATCTTCTCCAAGCAGTTAAGCTCCTTCTAAGGAACCAAGCTCTGATACCAATTATTGAACACCTGAAATGCTAAGAGGGGGGTGAATCAGTATTCTTTTAAACCATCTAAAAATTTAAACATCCAAATCACATAGCTTAAACTTAATTGTAGTAAATGAAAGAAAGAATGAAACATCCAACAACATCACATAACATATGAACACCAGAATTTTTACATGAAAACTCAAAATGGGAAAAACCACAGTGAGGATTAGCTCACAATATATTATAACCCATTAGAGTATATTTACAGAAGTGCTCACTATAGGTGGACTCACTATCCACTGAGAAAAGAAAGAAATATAGAAGAGATTTTGGCACACAACCAATTCTGAATTGTTAAAAATTTTATCTACAACATGTGCTAGAATATAGTTCCAATGAAGCTCAAAGAATTGACTCAAAACTCTTCACCCTTATCTAAATCAACACTCTATTCTACTCTGCATTTTCTCAATTCACACTTACAAGAACTCATCATAGTATTCTCATCATATGCACCACAGTCATACCAAAACACTAAAAATTATCTTTCTTATATATCTACTTCACCTTTAATATCAATTAGGTCAGCCTAATTAGATGTAATTTAAACAAAATGTAACTTTTCAACTCAAGATCCTTCCACACAAGCTTCACACACACATTCAAACCTCATAACACTTTGAAATAGGTCAGCACTGACCTAAAATAGTACCCACATAATATATCAACAAAAATACTTAATCTTTGCAATGCATCCAATACATTAGGTTGACACTTGTAGTGACCTAATTATAAAAATTTCCAACTGTACATCCATATTCATACACGCGGATCTGTAAACATTATGCCAATTGGAATACATAATCAATTGACACTTGTTAACAACTCCACCAAATCATAAAACCAAAATCTAATATGCAGAGAGATGTGTATTCGCCAACACATATGCACTATACTAGAAATGCTTGAAACTTCCAAACCAAACTTCTGTTACTCATAACTTCAAAACCAAAAACCAAAACAAGCTGAAAATTTGGAATTAAGTTCTTCTACAAACCAACAAAATTATGTTAGAAGTATAGAGAAAAATATTCATTAGTGAACTAATGTAGACCCAAATATCAGATCCCTTATACACAAAATCACCAAAGTTGGCACTTAGTCAATCTCCACAATTATTTCCTTCATCGGATCAAACCTTCTTGCAAAATTTTCTCTTACTATATCTTTGGAAACATGCTCAATACACCCAAACTGATCTGCACCAAATTCTTTGTACTAGAATACAATGTTGACATCAATGAAAACACTCCAATGCATACCTATATATACCTTGTGCTCATTCCACATGGTTCAAAACTCTTCACACTTATCATAATCAACACTCTATTCTACTCTTCATTTGCTCAATTCACACTTACAAGCACTTGTTATTCTTCCAACATAATTTAGCAAAGCTAAAAGTAAAATTTGTTTGGTAAAGTCAAATTCTGTTATATAGTATTCACCATACCTACATGTCAATCTACATTGAGGTCCTTGTCGATGCATTAGCTAAAAAGTTCACCCATCAATTTTTGACAAGAAGTAATAAATATTTGTAACATGAATCTTATGCTCCTTAAAGTGTAATAAAAGAGGACTCCACATTGTGAACCTAAATCTCATGAGTGACACTTGGAGCCTAAATTCAAGGTGATCAATCTTTGTGTGTGTCAACAATTTAAAGCTACTATATTTCCATGCAAAAGCATATTAAGTGTAGAACATCATTACTTAAGGGCTTAAAGCAATGATAGTATTCATAGAAGTCCAATGGTTTAACATGCAAATATAGTGGTAATGCATAAATTCCCTTCTCTTAAACTTACAAGGTTAATGAGATTTCAAAAATTACTACAAATAAGCACTAAACTAGGTACAAAAGATTACTAGTAACAAAATTTGAATAGAAGAAACAAATAATTACTAAGAAGCCACAATGACAAACCAACAATTATGCTTAATTTTGGTTAGTTTGCGTTTTAAGTGATACATCTATATATATAATAAAATTTATTTAAAAGTGACTCTTGTTGAAGCCTATCAATCTACTTTATACAAAAAAGAATGTACATTAAAAAAATAGAGAAAAGTGATATTGTTGGAGGATGTTTTCATTCTCAAAACTTTCTTTCAAAGTTATTATGCAATCTTTTCTTTGACAAATGCAAAAATGTAGCTCCACATTAATTGTCCCTTTTTTTTATGTTTTGATCCCTCATAGGTTTTCTATCCTGATTTGGGTAAGGGGATAAGGGCACTAAGTAATATTGCATATGCAAGTCTGAAAAATGAAGATGAGGACATAAATATCAATTATAAATAATTCAATATTTGATTTAAAATATTATCATTGATATTACATTTATCGAAGGTAACCATGATACTAGGTGTCAACCTGTCAAAATCCTTGTTGATATATTGACTACTAATTGGTCCATGCATCTCCATGTGGGTAAACTCATATTGCTTGCAAGCTTTCAATATCATACACTAAGGACTTTTCTCACTGATTTCTAGGCGAGAAGACATGAAGACACAAAGTTTGCACTACTTAAAGTGTGATCAAATGATCTTATGAATGAACATCTAACTAGTGAAACTTGACACATAAAGTCAATCACTTGTTAACTATAACAAACAAAAGAGAGAAGGATAGAAGGATGAAGGGAGGAAGAGAGGAAGAGAAGAAGATAGAGGGAAGTAGAGAGAGGTGAAGAGAAAGATACAAAGAGAGGGAATACTTTTTATATATACTCTTTATTTGTTCTTTTGTGCATTCTAAAGATGCCACATGTTGAAGATTAAATTTTAAACATTAAACAATATAAAAAGTTAATGTAATTATCATTTATCCATCAAGACTTTAATTGCACACACAACATTATTTACTTAATGGCTTACCAATTGACTTCATTTATTACTTGAACTTATGAAAAAATAAAGAAAATAACTAATTGACCTTCACACCTCTTAAACAACCCATTGCAGACCAAAATGGATTGTTAGTTATACTATTATAATTAAAATTCCAAACATAAAAAAATACATTACATAGCCTAGCTACTCTACGACTAGCCAACAGAGTAGTTGTCGACTCCCTTGGTCACGTCCACACATAGACTTGTGTGTTAATAAGACAAAAAGAGATTACGTTCTACAATGAATTAGGTTGCTACGGCTGGATTATTTTTGGTTGACAAATGGTAATGGGCTTATGTGTTTGTTCCCTTCATGCCAAATTCAAATGGTTGAAATCGCAGAGTAGTCGCTTATGTCGTCTTTCTTGTCTACGTACAGACTAATGAGTTCACAAGACTCAGATTAGGGTGTGGAGATGGCTGAGTTATTGACAATTTGGCACATTTAAAGGACTCGTCGAAAAGGAAAGTTGACTTAGATGGCATGTTGGACATACTACACCATCAAAGCATGGGAAAGAAAGAAAATATATCTATATTTATGTTCTGTATGGTGGGGCGACCAGACTTTGTCTTCCGTTGACGTTTGCCAAGCTTTACCATTTCCAACATTTTCATTCAATAATGTCTGCCGTTTCAGTTTGCATGTATGTGAAAGTAAGCTATCTGAAGCCAAGCTAAGAATCTCCTTTGGATGGTGATGATCCACAACGCCTGCCTCGCATTACGACAGATAGAATCGGTAAACATTATTAAATACAAATGTTGGAAATGGTCAAACTTGCACACATCAATGGAAGAAAAGGGCGCATGAGATTGTGCTATTTGTCAATATATAAATTTATAAATCTATTGTTTAATAATGAGTAAAAAAATAAATGATAAATATTATGATTACACAAATTTTATCATTATATTTTGTATCTAGGGGAAGGGGTCTAGTTATTTCCCACGCCCCAATAATCATTCAGTCCTTGCTCACTTTACCACTCCAAAACAATATTTGCATTTGACCCACTAAAAAACTTTATTTGAACTAATAAAATGTTGCAAAAGCACCAATACATGTTCACAAGTCAATGTGTAGTTGACCAATGTATATAGTCAACTACACATACATTTGCATTTACAATACAAGACAAGTTGTACCAAAAAAATCCACATTAACATTTTATAATAATCTTTAATTATTACAAATACCCCCACTTGCAAAGGGTGTCAACCTCATTACATATTATATTCACAAATATATATGCACATTTATTGGTGCACATTTGTGGGTTGTCGAATGCACAATCTTCAACACTCTCTTTTCATCTACATGTATTAACCTCTATTCATTATAGGTACTTGCACAAATAATTAATGGTTTAAGGCTACGCAAATAAACATCAAATCCAAATATAATGCACAGTTCAATCAATTCACCATAAAAACCTATGTCAATGCCAACTACAAATTCAAATGATTGGATCATCCCCAAACAAATTCAAATTTGAAAAACAAAAACCAAACTAAATGCATTGAATTGTTAGATTTGAATTACTAAATAAGAGGGAAAGTAGCCAACATCAATCTCAATTATTCTCCTCTACTAATATCCTCTGTATATTGATGCAAGAGCATCCCTAGTTGTAAAGTAATCTTGCATCAACCAAAAATAGTTCTTTTCTTTTCTTGCATTCAATAACAATTTCACTAGTTCATTCCACATTTCACCGCATTACCATTTCTCGACTCATGGCGCAGGATATAGCATCTATATGTGGACACCTATCACATATTCATATTTTAGATCATTTGCACTTGCCTATTAAAAGTTATCATTCTCAAAATTTCACTGTATTTTTCCATACAAAGCATTGGGGCCAACCTGGCTCAATTTCTTAGTGTAAACCTATTTCCTGAAGCATGTGGACCTAATGGAATATCATTATAGCATCTTGGGTTCATTGGGACCTATCTTGGAGATCTACGAGTCACACATTTTCATGTGGAGTTATCTATTCATGTTTTGAGGCCGGCCTTCATGTTTGATCAATTATCGAGTTATTAACCCTTAAGGCCGACACAAACCTATTTGGGAGTTTGAGAAGCATATATATGAGCATTGTAATCATTTAGGGGATGGGAGGAAGTAGTGAATCATCCAACATTAGCACTCAATTCAGTTCTTAGTCGTAGGTTCTTATTTTCCATTATAACCCTTCGGGGGCATGTAAGAAGGCCTACTAGCCAGTTGTATGTTGTAAGCCTCTAAGGAAAAGCCCATGATCCCAGATGCTCACCTATGTGGCCAATGTTTTATGTAAGCATTCTATGTTAATGAAGATTCTTGTTCTTGAATCAATCCTCTATGCTAATTCTGTTGTGTTGACTCATCGATGCATGGTCCAAACTGTTCCTTCCAGAACCTTCCTACCATGACTACACCACATGCTACAAAGCATCAACATGCATCCTTTGCATATTCCTCAAATATCCACATATTTTTAGGTTGATACAGTCTTTGAAAGTTACTTTCTTGAAGTGTATATTTATATTTATATCAACCACTGGAGGAGATTGAGTAGATTTTGGATACTAGAACCAGAAGGAACACTTGGAACAAGAAGTACAAGGAATATTTGGTGAAGTGGAAAGGTAGACCAATGGAGGATTCATCATGGATTTCTCAGGCTGAGGTGGAGCATTTTGGTTTTCCTCTAGCCCCTAAAAAGTGACGGACTCAATTTTATTCCAACCTTGGGTGTTTGATATAGGAGCATCCCTTGTCAGGTAAAGCAATCTTGTATCAACCAAAAATATTTCTTTTCTTGCATTTCAGTCTATAGTAGTTCCAACGTCTCATTCTACATTTCACCGCATTGTCATTTCTCAACTCACGAAGTAAGATATAGTATCTACATGAGGCCATCTACAACATATCCATATTTCAGAAAGTTTTCATTTGTTTCAAACAAGTTATTGCTCTCTGGATTTCACTCTAATTCATAGTCAAAGAATTTTGGGCCAACCTAGTCCAGAATTCTTAGTGCAGACCTATTTTGTAGCTTGCATAGCTTAATAGGACATCATACAACATTTTGGGTCTAATGAGATCTTTCTTGGAGATCCATAATACGTTTCATTCATGACGGTTTATCTTATAATATTTTAAGGCTGGCCTACATGCTTGATCATTTTTTGGGGTTTATAAACCCTTGAGGCCAAAACAAACCTTTGTTACAACTAGAGAATCATATTTAAGGTCATTTGTGATCATTTTGAAAGTATTCATTTAGTTAGTGATAGTTAGATAGATATATTTTTTATCAACCTCGTTGAGGGTCTGTAATAAGGCCTATGGCTAGTTGTAATGTTGAATGCCCTTATGGAAAACCTGTGAGCCCTAGTTATTCACCCATGAGGCATATGATGCATGTAAGATTTCCAATTCAATAAAGATCCATGTTTGTAGAGTATTTTCTTGTGTTATTTATGTTGTGTCGACTCTAAGTTGCATGGTTGGACAATTCTTTTTGGACTCTTCATGTGTGATTGCACCAACTCTAATACCATATTAGATTTGATGATAAACCCCATAGGTCTCAAAAAATTACCAGCAACATCATTACTCCAACATTTATACATTCCAATTGGATTTTCTTGAAAGTTTCTAAGAACCTTTTAATAAATCCATTTTTTCCATATTCTACTACCCAAGCAAGTGATGAGGCCATGGCTTTGGGGAATTTTTTCAAACTTACATACCTTCCATATCCTTTCATATTTTTCTTACACATCTATAAGGGTAGTTTTAATGACAATAAATCATGAAATATCTCTATCATTTATGTTTTGGTGAGCCCTTTTCCAAAGCTCCCATTTCAACACAAGCAACAAGGATGCTAGCAAAGTTTCTAAAATTTTAGCTTCATGACTATCAATTATGTTTACTTGAAAAGTAATAGAGTGATATATAGAGAGGTACACAAAAATGTAGATAATTATAGAGATAGAGTGAGAGTAAGAGAGAAAAAGAGATGGAGAGGGAAAGATAGACTAAAATAGCTCAAATATATATATATATATACATACATATATATATATATATATACATACATATATATATGTATATATATACATACATATATATATGTATATATATATATATATATGTATGTATATATATATATATATAATATTATATACATACATATATATATATGTACATATGTATACATATGTAATATGTATACATGTATATATGTATACAATATATACATATATATATATATATATATATATATATTTGTATACATATGTATATATACATACATACATATATATATATATACATACATACATACACATACATATATATATATGTGGAGAAAAAGAGATGATGTGACAGAGAAGTAACAAAGAGAGAAAAATAGAGAATGAGAGAGGGTGTTATGCCCCTAACCCTATAGTGCGCATTGTATTATGAGTAGTCAGCTTGTGGCTACCTTAACTCTTGAATAAGTTACGTATTCATTATTCTAATTATATGTATATATGTATTTAGGTTATCCTAGGTCATCTTAGAAGTTATACTTTAGTATCTAAGCTAGACTAGGTAGTATCTAAGGCATAAGTATCATATATATGAGCTATAGATTAGTTATTATCATCATGTTGGGTATCGAGTTATTGTTAAAGACTATTGGAGGTATCCCCCTTGAAGTGGACTAGGAGGTTCCCCCCTTGAAATGACACATTATTATCAAGTATTTGCAACATATTTCATATTATCTTCTTCTCTTGTGGTAGTCATTTCATCATAGAGAGAGAAAGAAAGGGAAATAAATCAAAAGAGAGATAGAGGTAAGAGATAAATAGGGAGATAGATGGATATAGAGAGACATAGAGAGATAGAGAGGGAGAGATAGATAAAGTGACTAAGATACATGGGTAGAGAGTTATATCCTCATGCTCATGTGTGTTATATTTGGATTGCTAACATAAAATAGTTTATTTAAAGTTAGTCTTTTTTTAATCTATCTCTCTTTCCCTTTTGTATATCATATGTCTATCTCTTGCCCTATCCCTCTATTTCTCTCTTTATCAATATCTCTTTATATATCTCTATCTCCCTATCTCCCTCTTTATCTCTCTAACTATCTACTTTTCTTTATATATCTCTTTGAGTCCACTTTCTCTTTATATCTAGCCTCACTCTTCCGTACTTCTATCTATTTCTCTTTCCCTCTATATCTCTTTTCTCCCTCTCTTATTCTTTATCTCTCTTTCAGTACTCCCCTCTCTATGTTACATGGATTTTAATAATGTTAAACCAAAGAAAAATAAAATGTGCAATTTACAATAAAAGGTACCTTTTTTCAAAACAACAAGTTGGATCTACTTTCATGTCCATTTATTTTCTTAGAGTAGCTTTGATATCAATAATTTATAATGCACACAATCACGTATATCTTGATAGAAAATAACTCTTTTAATATGCGTTTATTGAGACACCAATAGACCAAAATTTAGCATACTAAAAAATATGAACATTTTATCTTATTAAAAAAGATGGGGCCATTTCTATCATCATAAAAACATATCATTAATACATTCAAATGTATAATTTAGTAAAGCTTAAAATTAAAAATTATTTGGTAAAATCAATTCTATGTTATATAGTATTCACCATACCTGCATGTCAACCTACACCGAGGTCCTTGTCGATGCATTTGCTACAAAGGAGTTCACCCATCATTTTTTGGCAAGAAGTAATAAAGCTTTGTAACATGAATCCTATGCTAATTAAAGTGCCATAAAAGAGTCCACATTGTGAACCTAAATCCGATGGATGACACTTGGAGCCTCAATTCAAGGCAACCAATCCTTGTGTGCTCCAACAATTCAAAGCTGCCATATTTCCATGAAAACTTACTTTGAGTGTAGAACATCATTACTTTTAATGGATTAACAATGACACTATTCATAGAATTCCAATGGTTTAACATGCAAATTGAATGGTTAATGCATAAATTCCCTTCTCTTAAGCTTAGAAGTTTAGTGAGAATTCTAAAATTACTAGAAATAAACACTAGACAAGGTACAAAAGATTAATAGTAACAAAATTTGAAAAGAAGAAATGAATAATTACTATGAAGCCACAATGACAAACCAACAATTGTGCTTGATTTTTGGTTAATTGGTGTTTTAAGTGATACATCTATATTTATAATAAAATTTATTTGAAAGTGACTCTTGTTGAAGCATATCAATCTACTTTACACAAAAAAGAGAGTGTATTAAAAAAATAGAGAAAAGTGATAATGTTGGAGGATAGTGTCATTCTCAAAACCATCTTTCAAAGTGATTATGCAAGATTTTTTTTTACAAATGTAAATATGCAACTCCACATTAATTGTCCCCTTTTTTTAAATGTTTGATCCCTCATATGTCTTCTATCTTGAGAAGCGTAAGGGGAGAAGGGCACTAAAGAATATTACATATGCAAGTCTAAAAAATGAAGATGAGGGCATACATGTCAATTATAAATAATTCAATATTCGATTGAAAATATTATCATTGGTCTTTGATTTATTGAAGGTATAACCATGATACTAGGTGTCAACCTATATTAAAATCCTTGTTGATATATTGGCTACTAATTGGTCCCTGCATCTCCATGTGGGTATACCCATATTACTTGCAAGCTTTCAATATCATACACTAAGGACTTTGCTCATTGATTTCTAGGGAAGAAGACATGAAGGCACAAAGTTTGCACCACTTAAAGTGTGATCAAATGATCTACATGTTATGAATGAACATCTAACTAGTGAAACTTGACACATAAACTTAATCACTCATTAAATATAACAAAGAGAAGAGAGAAAGGATAGAAGTATGGGGGGAGGAAGAGAGGAAGAGAGGAAAATAGAGGGAAGTAGAGAGAGGTACAAAGAAAGGTGTAAAGAGAGGGAATATTTTTTATATATACTCTATATTTCTTCTTTTGCACATTCCAAAGATGCCACATGTTGAAAATTAAATTTTAAACATTAAATAATATAAAAGTTAATGTAGTTATCATTTATTGATCAAGACTTTAATTGCACACACTAACTTACTAATTGACTTCATATATTACTTAAAAGTATGAAAAAATAAATAAACTAATTGAACTTCACACCTCTTAAACAACCCATTTGCACACCAAAATGGATTGTTAGTTATAATATTACAATGAAAATTCCAAACATAAAAAATTACATTACATAGCCTAGCTACTCTACGACTAACCAACACAGTAGTTGTCGTCACCCTTGGTCACGTCCACACATAGACTGGTCTGTTAAAAAGACAAAACGAGATTACGTGATAGAATGCATTAGGTAGCTTCGGCTGGATTAGTTTTGGTTGACAAATGGTAATGAGCATATGTGTCTGTTCCCTTCATGCCAAATTCAAATGGTTGACATCGCAGAGCAGTCGCTGGTGGGGAAGGTGCAAATTATGTGGTCTTTCTTGTCTACATACAGACTAATGAGTTCACAAGACTCAGATTATGGTGCGTCAATGGCTGATTTTTGACAAATTGGCACATTGAAAGAACTCGTCGAACAGGAAAGTTGAATTAGATGGCATGTTGGACGTACTACACCATCAAAGCACGGGAAGGAAAGAAAATGCCAAGCTAAGAATCGGTAAACATTATTAAATACAAATGTTGGAAATGGTCAAACTTGCACACAGCAATGGAAGAAAAGGTCTCATTGCCCAACTACAAAATTTTAGTCACTGCTTTGTGTCTTTTTCCTGTTTTAAAGGAGATTGCATGAGATTGTAAATTCATTTTTTAATAATGAGTAAAAAAAATATGGTAAATATTATGATTATACAAATTTTATCAATTATATTTTTTTTCTAGTTTGAAGTGCATGTGAACCTTACAATAAGCGTGTATTTCAAAGTATGTTGCATTCACAAACATGCATGTGAAGTTAATATTCATCTACATAAAGGATATCTGAAGGTTTCATATGAAGTGATAGGCAGTATTGAATGCCATCATCTAAGTTCAACATTTAGCATGCATTCTTTGTAAGAACCTACAAGATAGACAAACACATGTCACATGAATAGGTTATACCACACAAGTAAAAGTAAATATACAATACAAATCTATCATAAGAATTAGAAGATAAAGGAAGAAATATTGGGTTAGAGAAATTTCCCTTATATACAACATTGTAGTGATGTGTTATCCTCAATGGTCATGGGATGATGAGATGCATGGGGTAATGGCATGTTATGTGGTATTGATCCATCTAGTCATAGTGGATGAGTCTTTGTATAAACACTTGTAATTACCTACAAATCATCATGAGAATACTAGTGACACAATATTCTGAAGCTTCAATTTCTTGCATACATAGCATATAAGGAATTGAATGAATGCAAAAGTAATACATGAAATATAAATTTGTTGGCATATGATTGTCATTGATGTTAAAGGGGATATCATTAGTAGTCTGGATGTCATTGATGATAGTTGATGAGTCTCAAGGTGAATGGTGAAGTATGATGGAGAGAAGAGCATGTTTTGCATTGGTGGAAAGTTTCTCAAATTAATGTTGCAATATCGTCATGAAAATTCGTCATGCAATTACATAGGCTATTTCCAAAAGTCCGTGGATAAATCAGATGACAGATCTGATATGATTCTTTTGTGCTCATTCCAGAAGTGTGATCCACATGATCAGAGGATAAAGATGGAGCTCAGAAATGAAATATTTATGCTCTTTGATCTGGCTAGAGTTTTATAGTTAAACCATAAGGCTTTTAGTCATGGCACCTACAAGAATTTCTAATTGATCATTGATCGTTGACTGGATATCAGCTATTACCAGTAGCTTAAGTTATGACTTAAGCATTTTAAGTCATTGAGTTGACTGGCCCCTCAACCTAGGTATTACCAGCTTGGAAAATGATGAGGACTTTAATATTTCCCAAGTCTGACGGTAAATATTTCCCCGAACACGATCAACGTTGGAGGTTAAGTGATTGATGATCAGGCATTCCCGCGCACCCACGTTGCTCAAGAAATGATATTAGCTATTATCTGCGGAAGTGTAGAATGTTGACACGTGGTCGGTGGGACCATATTGATGGCTCTCTACATAGGAAGATCAACGGTCAGTGCTACATCTGAGAAGGATCAACAGTAATCGCGACATCAGAGTTTCAGATGGCTCTGATAGGGTTGAAAATGCAATGTGCAAAATGCTACCAAGTGGCAGAAGTTGATTGCATGAGGTTCTTCGCATCACGAATATTATTTGGTAAATGCTAAGTGAATGTGCACTAGGAAAATGAAATGCGAAGGAGATCAGATGGTGAACGATGAAGATGGAGATCAAATGACTTGTGTTATTTCGTAGAAGTTATGATGGGTCCAAAGTTTTAGTTCAACAATGGAGCAGAATGATGACGCATGTCCAGAGAGAAAATATGGTAATCTGCTATTACATCATAGGATCCCTTTTCATTGCACAAACGAATCCTTAAGCAAGAAGCGAAAGTGTGATAGGTGTAAGCCACATGATAGAGATCAACATCATAGGTTTAAAGGGAACTTTATTTGACGGTCATGTTTTAAAGTAGGAGTAGTTAAATGAGAATTGTTAGATGATGCCACGAAACAGAATATTGACGGCTAGCATTCGAAGATTTGATTCACTATCGGTTAGGTAGTGGAACCCGCAGTCAAATGGTGGAAGAGAGAAAAGTGAATGAAACTGATTGTTGTAACTATTAATGCTATAAATTTGATTGGATATTTTGATGATTTGTCAGTGTGATCAAAGAACAGATGGCTAGAATATCTGATAGTAGATTGTTCATGCAAATAGGTCATTTAATGCACGTATGTGTTCTAGGGTTTTTTGTATGCCAAAAATAGAAAATCATAGAGGTCATGGGTGAGTGGTGCATGTTTTGAGAAGAGAAGACTTGTTAATGAAGAAAATGAGAGATAAGTTGTGTAGACAAGTGTGGTAGAATTGAGGGTGTTGAGTGTATGAATGTTGCAAAAAGAGACCTAGACAGAAACATAAAGGACATCATCTAGGATATGCATTTAGAATAGAATAGGTGTGAAATAGAGCAGAGAAAGGGGAGAAGAAAAGAGTAGAGGAATAAGTTGCTGAGATAGCAACAACAAAGTAATAGGAATTCTTATAGAGAAGCACAACAAAGAATGAGCAGATGTAGAACAGGTTTATAACATTCAATTGGATTGATTTTTGAATCACATGTAATTTGGAATTTGTAGCTCCATAATTTCATTGTAAATTTGATTGGTTGGTGCCATCAAAAAGCTAAGTTGTTTCTCAAATTAGGGAGTAGGTGCTTCCTTAGAGTTGGTGCTCTTAAATTAGGGGATTGGTGTCTCCTTAGGGTTAGTGCCCTTAAACTTTGTAACTAGTGAGGTTCTTATTGTGAGGCTAGATTATTATAGTAGATCCTTGCAGCTATTTTCACCATTATTTTTCCTATATTGGGTTTTCCACATGTGTTTGGTGTTATGTGCATTTGTGTGTGTGTGATCTCTGCATAATCTTTAATCTACTTTAAGAGGTATCAAAAGTTAAAATTTATTGATTTACTGATTCACTCCCCTCTTAGTAGATACTTTTGTTCCAACAATTGCTATCAGAGCCTTGGTTCCTTAAGAGAAGCTTAATTAGCTTAGATAGATCTTGGATAGTGAACACAAGATGGCTAGTCATGAAGGTTCTTCCTCAAACAAAACCCTCTCTTTTATGGGTCAAACAATGCAGTTTGGAGCATTAGGATGGAAGCATATTTATCCTCATTAGGGTTTGATGTATAGATGTCTATTGTAAATTATCATGTTATTAGTGCTATACCTCGTACATATTACACTGATATAAGAAATCATATGAGAACAATTCAAAGGAAAAAAAATGATTTTCCTTATGGGTTATCTAATTCAGAGTTTTTCAAAGTTATGCACTATCAAATAGCTCATAATATTTGGGGTAAGTTAAAGAGAATCTATGAAGGAGATGATAAGGTAAAGTGGACAAGATACAAACTTACAAATGTAAGTTTAGATGTCTTAAGATGAATGAAGAAGAGAAGATTGCAAACTACCTTCTTAGGGTAGATGAAATATTTAATGCAATCAAAGGTCTAGGAGAAGAAGTGAAAGAGTTTGTGATTTCCAAAAAGGTCTTAAGATCCTTACCATCAAAGTATGACTAAATTTTTTGCAATAGAGGAAGCAAGAGATCTAGACAAAGTCATTGTTGATGAGTTGCATGGTACCTTCACTGCCTATGAGATGAGAACGAGATATGTAGATACCTCAAGGAGAAAAGATGTATTTAAAGTAGCTAGGAAGGAAAAGGTAGAAATACCTACATCTGGATTTGAAAAGACTACTGAAAAAGAGGCTAACTTTGTTAGAAGATTGAGAAGAGGCTCTAAAAATTACATAGGTAAGTTACCCTCTAAATACTTTAACTGTGGAAAAATATGACATTTTGCTTCTAAATTCCCCTATAGTAAGAAGGATAACTCTGAGCAAGAAGAAGATAGTAAGAAGAAGAAACCCTATTTCTCAAAGAAAAAGAACTTCAAGAATAAAAAGAGATTTTAAACAAAAGAAGAAAGTGATTTGTCTAATGCTAGTGATAGCTCAGATGATGAACATGATTGTTCCTTTATGGTTGAGGGAAATGAATCACTATTCATGGAATTAGGTTCTACTTCTGAGGATAAAAAAAGAAGTTGAAGATGAAGAAGATGAAGAAGGAGAACTAGATATAGAGGGTGAAATCATCTGTTCTCTATATGAGATTGAGAGACTAAGAAAGGAGAACCCAAAGCAGAAGAAGCATACACTAAAGGAAAATGAAAAACAATCCAAAAGTGTTGTAAAATCGAATTAGATGGTGGTCATATTGAACAATCAAGTTGAAGAAGCTGAAGAGGATAGAGGATGTATGGTGCAGTCACAGGTGGAGGGTTCCAAAAAGAATAGTCCAAATCGTGCAGCTTAGATTCAACACAGTAGAAATTTTATAAAACAAGAAAGTATTTTGTAAATATGAATCTTTATTGAATTAGAAATCTTACATGCAACATATGCCTCATGGATGAATATGCAAGGCTCACAAGCCTACCACAAGGGAAGTCAACATTATAACTAGCTAAAGGGCGGGTGATCCCACAATAGTGGTTTACAATTTTTGGCCAAACTGGAATCTGAAATTATTATTTTTAACTAAATCTTCACATTCAGGCACCTATAGCGGCTAAACCATGAAGAATTTGAAGATGATGCAAACTAGAGTCTTGTCAAATTTTGTCTGTAGATTCTATAAATATTTTTTTCAAAATTTTTGGAATCAGATTGAACTTCTTTTTCCATCTCCCACAAAAACTTGTTTTTTTCAAAAAACAACATTTTTAAAAAGTGATGCACACCGTATAACTCATAACTTTTTTTCCATTTTAGATTCATAACTCTGATATCTAGTGCTTCCACTTTGTTAGATAATTTTTTATTCAATATTTTTTCTTTAATCAAGTTTCTAAGTCAAACCAATTGCAATTCAGACATAGCGCGACCATAAAACGCATAATTTTTTTTGTATAGATCGAAATTCAAAAAAAAATTTGTTGGATCAAGGACTTTAATATCTGGTGCACTCATATTTTTCAATTTTTTTTTATAATCTTCTTTTTTTTCACATGTGCAAAACAGAGATGGGGGATAATTCCTCCATTTTCATCCTCAACCCAAGCTTCAAACTGCCAAAATTTAGGTTTTTTTGTGTCTCAGGGGGGAGATGAGGGATAAGGGGGGTTCATACGAACCCCTATGGGTTCACTCAAACCAAGGTTCAACTAAGCCCTAGTTCGAGCGAACCCCTTCCCAATGAATTTTTTTTTGTTTTTTGGTAGCCAATATTCAGAGGGGTTCAGTCAAACCCTAGTTCAAGCGAACCCCCTATGGGTTCGATCGAACCAGTAGGTTCGTACAAACCCCCAAAAACACATTTTTTGCCTTGGGGTCATTTTTTGTGAGTTTTCCTTCCTCATTTGAATTGTAAACCACTATTGTGGCTTCACCCGGGCCTTATTATAGTCCCTGAAGGGTTGATGCGAAACCTAGCTATCTAACTATCTCTAATTGAATGAATTAATTTTCCAAATGATTACAAATGCTCTTATATATGATTCTCCAGCTCCAACAAAGGTTTGTGTCGGTCAATAGGGTTTACAAAACCCGATGAATGATTACACATGAAGGCCAACCTTGAAACATGAAAGAAAATCCTTTGTGAAATGAAATGAATTACGAATCTCCAAGAGAGATCCCATCAAACCCAAAAATTTTGTAAGATACTCCATTAAACTTTGCACATTCTAGAATAGGTCCACACTAAGAATTCTGGACTAGGTTAGCCCCAAATGCTTTGACCGTGAATTAAATTGAAACTCTAAGAGCAATAACTTGTTGAAAACAAATGTAAATGATCTAAAATATGGATATGATGTAGATGGATTTTTATAGATGCTATATCCTTCTCCATGAGCTAAGAAACGATAATGTGGTGAAATGTGGAATGAAATTAGGAAATTGCTACTGAATGAAATGCAAGAAAGAAATTTTTTTGGTTGATACATGATTTATTTACAACCAAGGATGCTCCTACATTAGATGCCTACAGTTGGAACAAAAGTGAGTCTCTCACTTTCTAGGGCTTAGAGGAAAACCAAAATTGTCCACCTTAGCCCGAGAAATCCATGATGAATCCTCCATTGGTCGAACTTTCCACTTTACCATATGTTCTTTGTATTGCTTGCTCTAAGTACTCCTTCCATTTATGATATCCAAAATCTGCTCAATCTCCTTTGATGGTTGATCTAGTAACTATTCCTTCAAATCAACTTCTTTGTCACTACTACTTTACTATCCTTCATGAAACTCATAGATGTCTAAAACATTAAAAATAGGTGATATACCAAGTTTCTCCAGTAACTCCTTCATACGCATTTCCTAAATCAAACTTCCTTAGAATCTTACATGGTCCAAACTTCTTCATCTTCAGCTTATTATATGTTCCAACTAGAAATATTTCCTTCCTTAGATATACCATAACTCCATCTCCAACAACAAACTCTTTATGTCTCATTTTCTCATCTACCTTATCTTTGTATTTATTGTTCACATGTCTTTCAAGTGCTTCTAGACTTGATTATGCAATGTCTTCATAAAATCTTTGAATTCTTCTTCTTCTATGCTCCTCTTGTTCTCCATACCAATGTCCCTTAGTTCTTCAACTCCTATGGAATGTACTCCTATGAAAAATTTAAATGGTGTCCTTCCTATACTCTGGTTAACTAAATTATTGTATGCAAACTCTTCTTGTAGTAGAATTATATCCTAATTCCCCACCTTATTCTCCAACCAAACACATTAACAAGTTACCCAAACTTGTGTTTACAAATTTTTTCTGTCCATCTGTTTGTGGATGATATGTTAAACTAAAATTCAAATAGATCTTCATCTTCTTCCACAATGTCCTCCAAAAGTACCCAATGAATTTGGTTTCTCTTTCTAAAACTATACTCTTTGGGAATCGATGCAGTCTCATAATATCCTTGAAAAATAGGTCAACAACATGCACAACATCATTAGTCTTCTTATAGGGAATGAAATGTACCCTTTTGGAAAATTTGTCCAGTACTACCATTATTGAATCATAACCTCTATGTGTACTCTAGAGGCAATCCCAATATGAAATACATGGTCAAATCTTCCCAATGTCTCTCTAGTACTGCCAAAGGTTTGTACAATCTAGTATTCTAACTACTCCCTTTTGTAGCTTGAAAAATTCTACAACTTTGAACATACTTCCTGACATCCTTGTATATCAGTAGCAAAAAATAGTGTTCACTCACCAAAGCTACTATCTTATCAATCCTAAAATTTCCTGCTAGTCCTCCACTGTGCTTATCCTTGATTAGATTATCCCTTATTGAACTCCTTGGAATGCACAATCGATTTCCTCTAAACAACATATCTTCTTGAATGAAATATTCTAATCATTGGCTTCGATCTATCACTACTAATTCCTTACATGCTCTCCAAGCTTCAACAAAATCTAGAATATCTTTTTACATATGTTTTAATTCTTCAAAACCTAGTACTTCTATCCTCATCTCTATCAACAAATTTCTTCTCCTACTCAATGCATCTACAACTTTGTTTGACTCACCACTCGTATGCTTCAACACAAATGTATAACTCTTCAAGAACTCAACCCACCTCATATGTCTTTGGTTCAACTTCCCTTGACTATTCAAATACAATAAATCTTGATGATCTATATGCAACACAAAATTCTTAGGCAACAAATAATGTCTCCACTTCTTCAAGGCTTGAACTATGGCATAGAATTTCTAATCATAAATTGAATATATTCTTCTGGCATCATTCAACTTCTCACTAAAATAAGCTATGGGTCTCCCTTCTTGACTTAACACTACTCATATGATTGCATTTTCACTTGCATCACAATCAATTTGAAATACTTTGTCAAAATCTTGTAATGCTAATGTTGGTTTCTCTATCACCTTTTGCTTCAACAATTCAAAACTCTTTTGTGCTCTTGATGTCCACTTAAAGTATTTTTATCTCCTCTCATTATCTCTATCATGGGGTTACAAACACTACTAAAGCTTCTAATAAACTTTTAGTAGAAAATTGCTACTCCATGGAATGATCTTACTTCTCCAATGTTTACTAGTGTAGCCACTCAACAATTATTGTCACTTTTTCAGGGTACATATTTAATCCTTCAGAAGAAATAACAAATCCCAAATGTACCAACTTTGTCTTCATAAAGCTACACTTCTTGACATTAATTAGAAATTTCCCATTCTCTCAACCTATGCAATACTTTTTTTTTGTGCCACAAATGTTCTTCCCTAGTCTTACTAAAAATCAAAATATCATCCAAGCAAACAATAACAAACTAACCCAAGAATTTCTTCAGTACCTCATTCATCAATCTCATGAAAGTTCTCTATGTGTTGGCCAATCCAAAATGCATTACTAACCATTCATACAATCCCTGATTGGTCTTAAATGAAATATTCCACTCATCTCCATCTTTGATTCTAATTTGATGATATCCACTTTTTAGGTCAATCTTTGTGAAATATTTTACTCCACTCAAACAATCCATAATGTCATCCATCCTTGGCAATGGGAATCTATACTTGATAGTGATCTTATTTATTTCTCTAGAATCTGCACACATTCTCCACTCTCCATCTTTCTTTGGTGCAAGTAAAATAGGTACCACACATGGGATTAATTTTTCTTTGATCAATCCTTTCTTCAACAACTCTTGTATTTTTTAGTTCAATTCTACATTCTCTACAGATGTCATTCTACATGTTGCCTTATTTTGAAAAATTTCTCTCGGTATAAGATCTATATGATGACATATACTTCGAGCTAGTGGGCGTCCATCTAGTACAATTCTCTGACATGACATCTTCATACTCTATCAATAGTTCTACTACTTCTTCATTCTTTTTAGTAGGGTTCTATATGTTTGGACCATTGTTGTTCTTTGGAATTAATGCAAAACACATATTTTCATGCCTCAATCCATCCATATATTTCCTTCCATCTACCAAACATAGTCTAGTAGTGTCACAAGCTCTAATTTTCTCTTCTTCCTCTAAAGGTATCAACTCGATTCTTTTACCACTTGCTATATAATAGTATAAGTATTTCTTCTTCTATTATGAATAGTTTTCCTATTGCATTTCCATGGTCTTCCTAATAGTAAATAACAAGCATCCGTAGGCATAATATCACAAAAAACTTCATTCTTATATGATCCTATATAAAATTTCACCAAACATTGTTCATTCACCAATATCTTATGTTCATCTTGAACCCATACTATCATATAACGGTTTGGATGTTTCAATCTCTTCAAATTCAACTTGGTTACCATCTCTTCTGAAACTGTATTATTAGTGCTACCACTATCAATGATGACTTTACATGCCTTTCCTTTAGACTTGCATTTGGTTCTAAATAGAATCTTCCTTTGTGGTGGTTCCTCAGTCACTTCTTCATGCTTCAAATCTCTCCTCATCACCAATGATTCACCCTTTTGTGGTTTCCCAATTGAATTAGGGGATTCAATAGGATCATCATCTATATATAAGCTACTCTTCAGATATGCTCAAGTTTCCTACTAGTGCTTCCTTGATGGAATTCAAATGCTCTATGTCCTTTACTTCCACACTTGAAACAGGTTCCTCTAAATGGTCTCGTCTTAGATCTTCCTTCATCTCTTCGGTATCCCTCATTGATGTAAGAATTAATGACCTCCTTTATCACTATGGTAGAAATTTCTATCTTCTCTTCTTTTGCGGTATGAATTACTATCTTTCTCTTCACTCTAGTAGGGCTTCATATCCTTGCATTTTTCTATATAAGGTTTCCTTTCTCTTCTACCTTCAATGTAAATTAATATGCTTCTTCAACTAATGTCATATTTACTAGGCTCAATTCTTCTTGAATGATTGTTCTTAGTCCATTGTTGTAACTTGCAATCTTCTCTTTGCTTGCTTCACTATGTCCAATCCTAATGATCATTATGTAGAATTCTTCATTATACTCCTTCATAGATCTTTCTTTTTTTCTCAAGTTCTATAATATTTTCAGTAATTCCAGTTCATAATCAGATGGTATGAATTGATTCTTCAATTTTGTCACCATTTTACAGTCCCACCTCATGATTTTGTCTTATCCTCTTCTATTCCTATCCAATTGAACTTCTTTCCACCATAATGCAACATGCCCTTTCAACTTATTTTTTGAAAATTTCACTCTTTTTGAATCTTCAATTTCTTCATATTCAAAGTATTCTTCTATTTATTTTAAATATTGATCCAATCAATCAATTCTTCAAGGTTTAAATTTCCTGTGTAATTTTGAATTTCAACTCTAGGTCACTTACCAATTTTAAAAATTTATTTTAACATCTTCATCTAATCTTCTTCTTCTTCTTCTTCTTCTTCTTCTTCTTTTTCTTCTTCTTCTTCTAGGGCTTCTAAAATTTAATTCACAACATGATCTTCTTCATCATTACTCTCATCTGCTTGTCTAGAGTTTAGAGCTTGCCTTCTATCTTCTTCTACTACATCTAATTCAACTCACATTTCTTGCATCATATCTAACATTTCATGTTTTCTTCCAGTAACATTCACCATAGCTAGCACTCTCCTCGGTGGGATCTCTCCCCTTTAATCTAGTGTAACTACCTCAATTTGGCAATCCGGCTACAGGGTTTCAACTTCCTCACTATTGGTAATCGATTGACAACATGTGCAATCTACCTCAAGTGGGCAATCTATTCATCATAAGGAATGCCATCAAGACTTGTAAACTTGCTCTGATACCACTTGGTGTAGTCACAGGTGGAGGGTCTAGAAAGAATAGTCCAAACCGTCTAACTTAGAGTCAACACAGTGGAAATAAAACAAAAAAGTATTTTATAAATATGAATCTTTATTGAATTGGCAATCTTACATGCAACATACTCCTCATGGGAAAATATTCAAGGCTCATAGGCCTGACGCAAGGGAATTCAACTTTACAACTAGCCAAAGGGCCTTATTACAGTCCACGAAGGGTTGATGCAGAAACCTAACTATCTAAGTATCTCTAATTGAATAACTTACTTTTCCAAATGATTAAAAATGCTCTTAAATATGATTCTCCAACTCCAACAAAGGTCTGTGTCAGCCACAAGGGTTTACGAAACCCAATGAATGATTACACATGAAGATATACCTTAAAAAATGAAAGATATTCCTTCATGAAATGAAATGACTTGTGAATCTCTAAGAGAGATACCCTCAGAACAAAAATGTTTGTAAGATACTCCATTAAACTCTACATGTTTTGGAATAGGTCTGCACTAAGAATTTTGGACTAGGTTGCCCCCAAATGCTTTGACTGTGAATTACAGTGAAACTTTGAGAGTGATAACTTTCTAAAAACAAATGTAAATGATTTGAAATTGAGAAATGTTGTAGATTGTTTTGTGTAGATGCTATATCCTGCTCCATGAACTGAGAAATGATAATGCAGTGAAATGTGGAATGAAATTCTGAAACTACTACTAAATGAAATATAAGAAAAGAAATGTTTTTGGTTGATACAAGATTACTTTACAACCAGGGGTGCTCCTACATCAATGTGGTTAAATCTAAACTACAATATAAATCTGATGAGTGCATGAAGTTGGAAGCAGAAATAGTGGCTTTGAGAATAGAGCATGAAAAGGCCAAAGAACATATAGACAAAGGTTTGAAGCTAAAAGGAGGCTCTAAAATTCTTGATGAGTCAATTAGCTCACAAAATCTTTCAAAAAAGAAGTCTAGTCTTGGATTTGAAAAAAGAAAGAGTCCTACTAGCAATGCATCTACAAACTTATATGACAATTTTAAAGTGAATTAAAAGCTTGGTACAAAGAATGAGAAAGCTTGTGTGAAAAATTCCTTCAAAATATTTTATTAGTTTTAAAACAATTGCAATTCGCCAAGATTTTCCATAGACTTCTAACGATTACAAAATATTTGCCAATTGAGATTTTTGTTTCCCTAAAAAACGAAAAAAATCACCAAGAAAATTATTATTTTTTCGGAAAGTATACAAAATTCACTAGGATTTTACACCTTCGTCGAGAGGAGTTCTTAAAATTATCCTTGGAGCAGGGCAGCGCCTACCATTTCTATTTTGAAAAAGAAAGAAATCCATACAAAGGAAAAGCAATGTACTCATTAGCATTGAGGATCAAAATAAGATATATCACTTGGCGACTTCATTTGCAATTACAGTGACTAGATATAACTTAAATCTTGTGATGAAATACAATCTTCAATATAAACTTGACTATAAATAAGAAAAGCGAACAGTTCTAATTTCCAGCATAGAAATACCCTAGCATAGTAGAATACACCATTTTATATGTCTCAAATGCCAATATATTATAACAAGACCATTATAAACTCAACAATAAACTTAGTGCATATACCAGACCATCATAGGTAGCAGGCGGGTAAAGGATTTCAGTGCTCACAAAGATAAGCCACAGCACGATCCAACACAGCAAAGCATCTGTACCTCCATTCTATGTGAAAGCACAACACTGCAATCACAGTAGCAAATCCCACCCCGTAACATAACCCCACTGACACTGCCCACCACCGGTCCACTTTATCTGTATCTGGAACTACTGTACTATTTGACTCTACCTGGCTGCCTCTTTCACCAAAAACAGAGCTCTGTGTTCTATTTTCGATGGGAGGCCCCCTAAGATTGGGGTTCCCTAGAAATGAAGAGGCGTCAAAGGTTGAAAACTGATTCCCCTGCGGTATTAACCCACAAAGCATGTTTCCTGAAAGATTCAAGGCAGAAAGGAACGTGAGACTTACAAGTTCTTGGGGAATCTTCCCTGACAGCTTGTTTACTGAAAGATCGAGAGACTGCAGATTAACCATCTCACCCAAGGATTCCGGAATTGAGCCACTGATATTATTGTTTGAAATGTTGAGAGCAACTAGACCCTGGAGAAGTCCCATTTTCTGAGGAATGCTACCCCGGAGCTTGTTATGTGACAAGTCCATGACTTTGAATGAACTCCAGATCTTTGGATACGGACGTGCCGTTCCTTTAATCCAAAGTGTTATTTGATCCACAAATAATATATATTTATAGATGTATGTTTCCACTTCGGTCCAAAGACCAAGTTCTCCAACAAAAAGTTGCGTTTCAAAACTCTGTGATTGATTTACCATAGCATGTAACATTTCTAAACTTTTAGGGATAGTTCCTGATATATTGTTATGAGATAAATCTAAGAGATGAAGATTTTGTAGCTCAAGCAACTGGGGTGGAATACTACCTTCAAGATTATTATTTGTCAAGCTGAGAATTCGTAAATGTCTCATCTTTCCAATGCAAACTGGGATTCTCCCTTGAAACCTGTTATTTCCTATGTCGAACACTTGAATATTTGTAAAATTTGCAATAGATAGAGGTATAGCACCTTGCAAATTGTTTCCATTGAGGTTTAATGTCTGAAGTTGACTCAGATTTCCCAGCTCCTCTGGTATCTCACCTTGCAAATCATTTTTAGCCAAATTTAAAATTATAAGAGACGAACATCTCCCTAGATCTGCAGAAATCACATCCCTCAGTCTGTTGTCTGACAAATCCAAAATTTCAAACTCCTTTCTATATTTAAATATTGAATGCGGAATACCTCCAGTGAGATTATTTGCTGACAGGGAAAAATAGTAGAATGGAATAATTGTAGCAGGAATAGAGCCATTAAACTTGTTATGTGACAAATCTAGTGAGTATCCCTTAAAAGAAAGAGCTGAAATAGGGCCATGAAAGCTATTATTATGGAAGTCCAACAACAGAAAATTACTGTAATTGAGTGGGGGAAGAAAGCCTTCTAGTTGGTTATTTGAAAGATTAAGCATCTCAAGATTGGTAAGATCCCGCAGCCAAGTAGGAACATCCCCCCGCATTCTGTTATCTGACAGGTCCAAGTCTTTAAGTGAATATTGAGTAGACAGAAATGCTGGAAAATTGCCTTCAATATTACAAGAGCTCAAACCTAGGTACTCCAGATAAGAAAACTGTGGAACCCAACTTGAAGGAATTTTAATGGTCAGCTGATTTCTAGATAACATGAGTATACGAAGCTCAGTCAAATTCTGGAACATGGAAATAGAAACACCGCCTGTCAAATTGTTGGAAGAAAGTGACAGCACTTCCAATCCAACAAGCTGTGAAAAGGAATCTAGTACTGCTCCAGACAAAAGGTTATTATCTAATTGAAGCTGAGTTAATACAGAGAGCTGACCCAAAGAAGTTGGGATATCACCATTTAGCTTGTTGCGATCCAGCATCAGATATTGGAGGGAGGAAAGCCTACCAAGACAGTACGGTATGCTACCCTTCAAATTGTTAAATGAAAGATCAATCCTCGCAAGGCTGGACGGCGACCCCGTTGGAGATCCAAATAGGGGTATATCCCCTGTTAAGTAATTGCTATAAAGAACAAGTGTCTGAAGTTTTGAAAAGTTTGCAATGGTAGGAGGAATTACTCCCTCTAGACTGTTAAAGGACATTCTAAGATTTCTCAGACTTGAAGAATCATGCAGGAAATAGGAAGGCATGGAACCACTGAGACTACACATAGAGAGGTCAAGTGAAACGAAGGACGAGACATTGTGTATCCATGCTGGTAGTGGAAATGGGAATGAGCTATATCGAAGATGGAGGTGGGATAAATGGGTGAGGTTTAGAAGTGAAGGAATACTTCCTGAAAGACTACACGCAGACAGGTAAATCTGGCTAAGATTGGAAAGGCTGGAGAGGGAGTCGCCCCAGTTGTGAGATGCCCTTTCAAGTTTTACGTTCTTCATCGCCAGGTATTCCAAGTTTCTCAGACTTCTTACCCATTCATCAAACCTCGAACTCTTCAGGCTCCATTTTGAGTAATACTCTGGGTCTAAGATAAAATAATAATTTGACAGATCAAGATGCTGTAAGGCCGACAAATTTCCCAACTCGAGAGGAATCTCGCCATTAAATTTAGCATAAGCCAAGCTAAGAAAAGTAAGCCTTTCGAGTCTTCCCAACTGAGGAGGTATAGCATTGCCCATGAAATCATTCCAACTCAAATCCAAGTGGCGCAAATGTTGCAGACTAAACAGAGATGGATGAATCTCCCCCTTCAACTCGCCCTTGACTTGGTAACGACTACGATCATTTCCCTTGTGATAAGGGTTTCTGAGATCAAGTTGAATAACATTATTTGTTTGGTAGTCACAGACAATTCCTTCCCACTGGCAACAGTTGTATCCGCGCCATGAGCTTAATCGACCATAGGAGTCGTTTAAGCCCCCTTTGAAATCCAGCAGATAGCTTCTTTCATCATCTCTACATCCACTGATATACGGGAACTTGTTCATCATACCAATGGCCAAGGCAAAGCCTAGAGCAATATAAAGCGAAATGGGAGACATGATTGTATGCAAAGACTCAAGTTCGTAAGGCGCAACGTCTGTGGTTTACAATATATATAATTCTCTCCCCCACCCTCATAGAAGGATGGCACAGCTAATCTCCCCACAAAACGCATTAAATTTTATTTTTAAATAAAATAGTTTTTATATAAATAAAATACATTTTAAATAATTTTAAGTTAAAATAAAATAATTGTAAATTAAGTTAATTAATAAAAAATTAATTATTAATATATTATTATAATTATTATTATATTATTTTTAATGTATTTACTCTTGTATTATTATTTTATAATTATTGTTAAATTAAATTAAATTATAATATTATTATTATTATTATAAAATAATTATATGTTATTATATATTTATTATTATATTATATATTTGTTATTATATTTATTATTATTATATATGTTTATAAGGTAATTTTAAATTTGTATTATTATTTTATAATTATTATTATGTTAAATAATATTCTATTATCTTATATTATGTTATAATATATTATATTTATCATATTATTATATAAATAAATTTATATCATTATTTTATAATTAATATTATATTAAATTGTAAATTATATATTAGTTTTAGAATGGTGTAATGGATGGTAGATAGGGATATAAGGAAGGGGATATGGAAGGTTAATGAGATGGGGGATACATAACAATTTGGATGAAAAGATGCATGGATAATGAATCTAATGGATAATGAAATGATTATGATCGATGAAAGATGATTCGATTAACAAATCTATATTAGCCTAATGAACCTAATCTATTAATCAATGATTATGGATGATAGTTGATATGGTGCATTATGATATGTGGATGCAGGTTTCATGCCATGGTACATCAGATGTAAGAGCAGGAAAAGTGGAAGATGAAAGATAGAAGGAGAAATAGGGATGAGCGGAAGCAAGTGCACATGAAATCAATTAGGTGAGGATTATTGAATAGATGGGATATGCAGTTGGGGGATGGTATAAAATAAAAATTTATGGATGAAGGGATGGGGGACTATGAATGCAATAATTAAATTGATGACAGTTGTGAGAAGTTCTACAAGACGATAGAAGTTACCAAAAAGGAATACTCAATTAGAAACACAATTTAATTTTCCTCTAACTTCTATTAATGATGAATCAAATTCTATAGGAGAAGGAATCTTAATAAAATCCATGAAAGAGGAGATGGAGGCACTACTAAAAAGCAAGACGTGGGACTTGGTTGATTGAGTTGAATGTAAGGAGCCCTTTCTCATTCTTCTCACAAAGTTAGCTTCCACTTCATCGAGGCTCTCTTCATTCGGATCTTCACTACATGTAGCCTTAAAAGCAATTTCTAATTTAGATCCATTTCTCAAATTTGGTTTTCTCATTTCATATGATGCTAGAGTACCCAACAACTGATCTTTAGTATAAGTCTTGTAATCCACATATTCTTCAATAGCATATACTTTTTCACTGTATGCATTAGGAAGAATTCTGAGAATCTTGTTCACTATTCTAGTTTCATCCATTGTTGCACCAAGTCCTCACATTTCACCTACCAAATCATCCACTCTTTGTACATAGGATTTAATGTTCCTATCTTCAGACATATGCAAGATTTCAAATTGTTCTTCCAAGTTCTGTAACTTTGCTTCTTTTACCTTTTCATTTCCAACATGAGTTGTTTCCAATGCGTCTTAGATCTCTTTAGTAGTCTTTATATTGCAACTTTAATTAACTTGAACTGTGAAAGATTGTTCTTCAAAATGTACTTCAACTTATTATTTGCTTCATGTGCCTTGATTTTATAAGTTGTACTTGGACCATTAGTAGGAGCAATATATGAATCTTATAAGCTTTCTCAACATCATATCCACAGTATTCCAAATATCCTTCCATCTTTATTTTCCAAATGCCATAGTTAGTCCCATCAAACCTAGGACACTCAATAGTGATCTTGCTCGCCATCCTGGACCTTCCTTAAGTAGTTAAGATCTTCTCTAAGGAACCAAGCTTTGATACCAATTGTTGAACAAGACAACTGAAAGGGGGGGTGAATCAGTTGTAGCCAATTTTTCTTTTACAACATTCACCGGAGATTAATTCAATTACCATTCATGAATCCTTTACTTTTCTAATATGATTAATCATTAAATGCAGATGTAGAAATTGGAAGAAGCAAAAACCATACACACAACAACACCATATTTATGTGGAAAACCCAATAAGGGAAAAACCACGGTGAGGATTAGCTCACAATATAGAAAATATCAAAACCAAATACAAAGGCTCGCTGCCAAAACAAGACTCACTGTCCAACAAGGGTTAACTACGTGGAGGGCTCACTACCACACATATACAAAGAAGATAGAACAGATTCATTACAGAGAGAAAACAATCTCAATGCAACAAAGATTTCCACCACAATTCACTCACACACTTGCAGACATGTGCTTGAATGATAGAGTACACCTTCAACTCACTGCTTTCAGAAACTTGCAATTAGATTTCCAACTAATCTACTCAACCACAGACTTTATTTCACATCTATCTCGCATCTATCTTCCATCTATTCTTTGTATATATTTCACCAATATCTCATCCTATATTTATACCATCTTCAACTTTGAAACATATTCAAAGTTGTCCACACACACACCAATTGATTTTACAAAATTCAAATTACGTTGGTGCCAAAACATTCTAAGGTGGAATTAGAATGAGGGAGACCCAAACACCTAATTAATAAGGACGTAGATAAGTCCCAACATGCTTCATGAACTTTGAAAGTAGTGTTTAACACAAGGTCAGCCAAACCAATGTAAAACACATAGAACAATTAAGCACATGCAACCTTAGCACAATCCAATCTTTCCAAATAACAAAATTATCTTCAATACAAACATATCAGTGGGTGAAACCACAATATTGGTTTACAATTCAAGTGAGGAAGGAAAACTCACAAAAAATGAATGCATGGCAAAAAACTTGATTTTAGGGGTTCGCTAGAACCTGGGTTCGGGCGAACCCTTTTAATGTTTTCTTGCCAAAAAAGCCAACAAAACCCCTTATAAAAGGGGGGTTCGAATGAACTACGATTTGAATGAACCCTGGTTCGAGCGAACCCCTAGGGGTTTGCTCGAACCCCCCTTATTCCTCACCCCCCCTTGAAAATGGATGAATCTTCACAAACCCAACTAGAATCAGGTAGTCCTCAGAACGAGCTATCTAATGAATATAATTTTAATATTTTGGTTTTATTATGTTTTTTTTTAGTTTTATTAAACATAGGTTTTTCATCGAAAATGAAGGTCTTTGTTCTGTACATGTGGAAAAATAACATAATATCAAAAAAATTGAAAAATATGAGTGCACCAGATATTGAAGTCCTTGATCAAGCCAAAAAAAAGAATTTTGATATATACAAAAAGTTATGCGTTATATGGTCGCACTATGTCTCGAATTGTAATTGGTTTGACTTTGAAACTTAATTAAAGAAAAAGTATTCAATAAAAATTGTCTAACCAAGTGGAAGAATTAGATATCAAAGTTACAAATCTAAATTCAAAAGAATTAGAATTTTATCCTTAATGGAAAAAGTTATCGTTATACGAAGGCCACTTTTTAAAAAATGCTATTTTTGAAAAAAATAGTTTTCGTTGGAGATGGAAAAAGAAGTGCAATCTGATTCCAAAATTTTGAAAAAATTATTTTTAGAATCTAAAGACAAAATGTGATGAGACTCTAGTTTGCATCATCTTCAAATTCTTCACGGTTTAGCGCTCTAGGTGCATGAATGTGAAGATTTAGTTAAAAATAATAATTTCAGTGTCCAGTTTGGCCAAAAATTGTAAACCACTATTGTGGGATCACCCCAGTTTAACTTGAGAATTGTAAGTCATAAAACTCAAACAAGAAGAAATTCAAAGCAACTATATTTATCCCAGACCTCATCCAGAGACACAGAAAAAATATAGTTCACAACTGGTGAACATAACTCGCAATGTACAATAATCCAGAACCCCAAAATTTGGATATAGTAGCTTCCAACAACCATGATCAACATATCTGAACCACCCAATCATAGGAGAAAATCCCAAAGCAAAACCTAGATCAACCACTAAATACCTACAACCTTTCTCCATTACAATTTTCTCAATATCCTTGACATATACAACCAATAATCTACATCCATGACATCAATGACAACGACAACCATTTGATAAGCAGTTAACCATTTGACATCAACGATAACATCTTCATTCTTGCAACAAACCTCATTCTTGATAGATTTCATTACTGGAATAGGTATGGTGGAACATAACCCTGTGAATTTTCTAATCACTTCCTTAGTGATCATCCAAAGCATATCTATCCAAAAAAACTTATCATTGATGTAGCTCTAAAAAATAATTTTAACCCATGCATCATCATGGCACAATTTTGCAAACCCTTTACAGATGTTAAGCTTCTTCGTGACTAGGTTCTGGTATTTTGTATCCAATGAAAAGTTATAACCAGTGAGCTACTTCACCCATACATCACCCAATTTTGAGTGGTCATACTCTTCAAGCTTGCTATGAATGTATATTCTTATGTCTTTTGTATGTAGAATTACAAAAGGAAACCTTAAGAAAACACCTTTTGGATCGACTTCAGTGGATTTGTTAGGATGCTTCTTAAATTTAGGTTGGGATCTCTTAGATACATCAATAACCCTTGGTGTAGCCATTACACAAGTTTCTAAATTTCTTTCAAAGTATTTTTTGAAAAACTAGGGTAACAAAGACCGTAAATACCTTTCACTTCACTCTTCCGACTATGGTTTGTACACACCAAGACCTCAATTGTTTCACATGCAGTGCTCTTCTCTTTGTCTACTCTTCTTCACTCAAAAAATTGATTACAAATGATTTTAGGTTAAGTGAAATCAATTATAAACCCTTTTTCATGACCTAACTCGCCACAAGTGCTTCATCTAATAAAGTTGTCAAACTCTTCACTGTGTGCATAGTCACCTTCAAATGTTTTGCAAACTTTTGTATGATGATATTTTCTACTAGAATTTTCTCCAATAGGTCAAAGATATCAACCCACACTACATATCCTCATGTTGAAGCATCAACACCATTTCTTTGTCTAAGGATGAAAGATTTCTATTAAATCTCCCACTAAGCCAAAGCTCTCAACTTGGATTTTGGAAGAAACATCTTGGTATGTGCAAGATCATCATGGAAAAAATAGGCCCTTAAGTGGTAAAAAAATTAGAAAAATCAGAGTTAGGCAACTTGACATAAAAATTTGAATAAGTTATCTATATTATTTCAAAAATATGTAAGAATATAATTTTTAGCAAATTGAATATAGTTTCTAAACTACTAGGTTTGTTTAAAAAAAGAAAATCTATTTGGTGAAAATTTGAAATTTCAATGCAATGGTACTTAAATTTTAGGGAAAAATTAAGTAGGTGTCTGTCTAACCACTCTAACCACAATAAAATGATAATATTTTTTTATAAGATTTTAGATATAAGTAGAGGACTCATTCCCAATGTGATGCATATTTTTTTGTATTTTTTTTCTAAGTAAATAATTAATTATGAATTTTTTATTACAACTTTTTAAAAAATATAAAAAACTCGCATGTTTGACCACCTTAACTTGGTCAAAACTTCATGAAATTCATTTTTTCTTTTTTTAATCATATAGTATGTGAAGCATAGAATGTGACACATGTTTTGGATTCAAAAAATGTGATACTATTTGAAAGCTATAGATCTTTTCAATCATCCTATCAATCAGGACTTTAGTCATAATTTGAATAGAAAATGAATAATAATTACTTATTAAATTCAAAGTAAAGAATAATTTATATTGGTGGAAAGATGAGAATCTCCTTTAAAAACCCTTTTCATTTCATCAATTTTGGGTAAAAAATTAGTCGTCAACCACATACCCATCATATTCCCACATTTTGGCCCATCATGATCCTGCTCATACCCATCTACACTAGATGATGGTATAGATTCATCATTAACCTCTATCTCATCCTTCTTTTTCCAAATCTTATTTGTCTCCTTATTTATTTTTGCTAGATCAATCTTTTGTACTAGATCATTCTTCTTTACTAGATTATCCTTCTTCATGTTTTTGCTTTTGTAAAACTTAGAAATGTGTCTAGATCTACTGCAATTGTAGTTGATGACATTATTTTGAATTGGCTTATTTCCATTCATTCTAGATTTCCATTGACTAGCTTTATGTCCAAATCCATTGCATGTATAATAGTAGCCATTAAAATATTGAAACATTCTATCATTGTAGTAGACATTCATCATTTGAATTTTGCATTCACTGGCTCTATGACCAAATCTCTTGCATGTAAAACATTGACTAGAAAAGGATGGAACATTCTAATTCATTCTACTTCTACATTCCATAGCCTTATGTCCAAATTTATTACAAGAATAACAAAAACCATTGAAAGATGAGTACCTTTGTGCATTTGGTTGTCTAACTGGTGGTCTTCTAGCTTCATTCCTTTGATTCTGGATCTTCTTACCATTGTTCTTCTTGTGTTTAGTATTCTTTTGTTCATTGATCTTGTTTCTAGCTTTTGATGTCTAATTTTCCTTTGAACTTTCACCTTTCTCAAATCCTAATCCTTCTTTATCTTTGGAAGCTTTCTGATTTGCTATCACTTCATCAAGCATGATACAACTCTTCTTGAATTTGTCTTCATGATTCTTTTCTTTTCCCAGATTTGATCCTAGGTTCAAAAATTCTTGTTCAAGCATTGTACATTCCTCGTATTTTATTTTCATCATTGCATTCAAACATTCTTCAACTCTTTTCTTTTCTTCAACTTGCACCTTCAAATTGGTGATGTTTTCATTTTCTTGTTTCAACTACTTGTTGAATTCCTTATGCCTTTCTCTAAACTTCTTGATTTTCTCTCTTACTTTTTTGACACATTCATGATCTACTTATTTGACATTTTCCTTTAGATCTTTGTTTCCACCTTAAGTTCTTTCAAGATCTTCAAGAGCAACTTTGAGTTCTCCATTCATATCAAATATGCAGTCTTATTTTGTAGATCTAACAGTAGAAATTTCTCTTAGAGGAGTAGGTAGTCTTCTAACAGCCATGCGTTCAACCTCCAAGATCTTCTCCAAGCAGTTAAGCTCCTTCCAAGGAACCAAGCTCTAATACCAATTGTTGAACACCTGAAATACTGAGAGGGGGGGTGAATCAATATTCTTTTAAACCATTTAAACATTTAAACATCCAAATCACATAGCTTACTCAATTGCAATAAATGAAAGAAATCATGAAGCATCCAATAACATCACATAACATATGAACACCAATATTTTTACATGGAAAACCCAAAATCTAGGAAAAAGCATGGTGAGGATTAGCTCACAATATATTATAGCCCATTATAGTATATTTATAGAAGTGCTCACTGTAGGTGGAATTACTATCCAAGTGGAATCATAGCCCACTGAGAAAAGAGAGAAAATAGAAGATATTTTGGCACACAACTAAGTTTTGAAGTATTAAAAAACTCATCTACAACATGCTAGAATATAGTTCCAATGAAGCTCAGAATATTGACTCAAAACTCTTCACACTTTTCTAAATCAACACTCTGTTCTACTTTGCATTTTCTCAATTCGCACTTACAAGCACTTGTCTCATTATTCTCATCATATGCACCACACACTCATACCAAAATAGTAAAAATGATCTTCCTTATATATATGC
Source organism: Sequoia sempervirens (assembly GCA_007258455.2). Classification (NCBI taxonomy): domain Eukaryota; kingdom Viridiplantae; phylum Streptophyta; class Pinopsida; order Cupressales; family Cupressaceae; genus Sequoia; species Sequoia sempervirens. The sequence goes on along the minus strand of VDFB02270651.1, from coordinate 322,453,733 downwards.
TTCACCTATAATATCAATTAGGTTAGCCTAGTTAGATGTAATAAACAAAATGTAACATGTCAACTCAAGATCCTTCCACATATGCTTCACACCAAGATTCAAACCTTATAACACTTTGAAATAGTTCAACACTGACCCAAAATAGTACCCACACAATATATCAACACATACTTAATCTCCACAATGCACCTAATACATTAGGTTGACACCGGTAGTGACCTAATTTATATTGGTGGAAAGCTGAGAATCTCCTTTAAAACCCCTTTTCATTTCATCAATTTTGGGTAAAAAAAAGGTCGTCAGCCACATGGTCCATCATATCACTTACATATTGCCACTTTTTGGCCCATCATGATCCTGCACATACCCATAGTATTCACCATACCTACATGTCAATCTACATTAAGGTCCTTGTTGACGCATTAGCTAAAAAGGACTTCACCCATCAAATTTTGGAAAGAAGTAATAAATATTTGTAACATGAATATTATGCTCCTTAAAGTGTAATAAAAGAGCCCACATTGTGAGCCTAAATCTCATGAGTAACACTTGGAGCCTAAATTCAAGGTGATCAATCTTTTTGTGTGCTAACAATTTAAAGCTATTATATTTCCATGCAAAAGCATATTAAGTGTAGGACATCATTACTTAAGGGCTTAGCAATGACACTATTCATAGAAGTCCAATGGTTTAACATGCAAATCTAGTGGTAATGCATAAATTCCCTTCTCTTAAACTTAGAAGGTTAATGAGATTTCAAATATTACTACAAATAAACACTAAAATAGGCACAAAAGATTACTAGTAACAAAATTTGAATAGAAGAAACAAATAATTACTAAGAAACCACACTGACAAACCAACAATTATGCTTAATTTTGGTTAATTTGTGTTTTAAGTGATACATCTATATAAATAATAAAATTTATTTAAAAGTGACTAGATTGTTGAAGCCTATCAATCTATTTTATACCAAAAAAAAAATGTACATTAAAAAAATAGAGAAATGTGATCTTGTTGGAGGGTGTTGTCATTCTTAAAACCATCTTTCAAAGTTATTATGCAATCTTTTCTTTGACAAATGCAAAAATGTAGCTCCACATTAATTGTCCCCTTTTTTATGTTTTGATCCCTCATAGGTCTTCTATCTTGATTCTAGGGTAAGCAGATAAGGGCACTAAATAATATTGTATATGCAAGTCTGAAAAATGACGATGACAACATAAATGTCAATTATAAATAATTCAATGTTTTATTTAAAATATTACCATTGATATTAGATCTATCGAAGGTAACCACGATACTAGGTGTCAACCTATGTCAAAATCCTTGCTGATATATTGGCTACTAATTGGTCCATGCATCTCCATGTGGGTATACTCATATTACTCGCAAGCTTTCAATATCATACACTAAGGACTTTGCTCATTGATTTCTAGGTAAGAAGACATGAAGGCACAAAGTTTGCACTACTTAAAGTGTGATCAAATGATCTACACGTTATGAATGTTCACATCTAACTAGTGAAACTTGACACATAAACTCAATCACTCATTAAATATAACAAAGAGAAGAGAGAAGGATAGAAGGATAGAAGGATTGGGGAGGAAGAGAGGAAAATAGAGGGAAGTAGAGAGAGGTACAAAGAAAGGTGTAAAGAGAGGGAATATTTTTTATATATACTCTGTATTTCTTCTTTTGCACATTCCAAAGATGCCACATGTTGAAAATTAAATTTTAAACATTAAATAATATAAAAGTTAATGTAGCTATCATTTATTGATCAAGACTTTAATTGCACACACTAACTTACTAATTGACTTCATATATTACTTGAAAGTATGAAAAAATAAATAAACTAATTGACCTTCACACCTCTTAAACAACCCATTTGCACACCAAAATGGATTGTTAGTTATAATATTACAATGAAAATTCCAAACATAAAAAATTACATTACATAGCCTAGCTACTCTACGACTAACCAACACAGTAGTTGTCGTCACCCTTGGTCACGTCCACACATAGACTGGTAATGGTAATGGGCATATGTGTCTATTCCCTTCATGCCAAATTCAAATGGTTGAAATCGCAGAGCAGTCGCTGGTGGGGAAGGTGCAAATTATGTGGTCTTTCTTGTCTACATACAGACTAATGAGTTCACAAGACTCAGATGATGGTGCGTCAATAGCTGACTTTTGACAAATTGGCACATTGAAAGTAAGCTATTTGAAGCCAAGCTAAGAGTCTCCTTTGGATGGTGATTATCCACAACGCCTGCCTCGCATTACGGCAGAAAGAATCGGTAAACGTTATTAAATACAAATGTTGGAAATGGTCAAACTTGCACACAGCAATGGAAGAAAAGGTCTCATTGCCCAACTACAAAATTTTAGTCACTGCTTTGTTACTGCCCCCACTCCAATAATTGTTCAGCCTTTGCTCACTTTACCCCTCTAAAAAAACATTTGCATTTCACCGATTAAAAAACTTTATTTGATCTAACAAAATGTTGCAAAGGCACCAATACATGTTCACAAGTCAATATGTAGTTGACCAATGTATGTAGTCAACTACACATACATTTGTATTTACAATACAAGACAAGTTGTACCAAAAAAATCCACATTAACAATTTATAATAATCTTTATTTATTACACATACCCCACTTGTAAAGGGTGTAAGCCTCATTACATATTATATTCACAAATATATGTGCACATTTATTGGTGCTTCAAATGATATAATGAAAAACTCCTATCAACTTTATGGGTTGTCAAATGCACAATCTTCAACACTCTCTTTTCATCTACATGTATTAACCTCTATTCATTATAGGTACCTGCACAAATAAATAATGGTTTAAGGCTCCCCTAGTAAACATCAAATCCAAAAATAATGCACAATTCAATCAATTCACCATAAAAACCTACATCAATGCCAACTAAAAATTCAAATGATTAGATCATCCCCAAAAAAATTCAAATTTGAAAAAGAAAAACCAAATTAAATGCATTCAATTGTTAGATTTGAATTACTAAATAACAGGGAAAGTAGCCAGCATCAATCTCAATTATTCTCCTTTGCTAATATCCTCTACATATTGATGGAGGAGCATCCCTGGTTGTAAAGCAATCTTGCATCAACCAAAAACAATTATTTTCTTGCATTGCATTCAGTAGCAGTTTCACTAGTTCATTTTGTATTTCACCACATTACCGTTTCTCAACTCATGGCGCGGGATGTAGCATCTATACGTGGACACCTATCACATATCCAAATTTTAGATCGTTTGCACTTGCCTCTTAAAAGTTATCATTCTCAAAATCTCTCTGTATTTTTCCATACAGAGCATTGGGGCCAACCTGGCTCAATTTCTTAGTGTGAACCTATTTCTTGAAGCATGCAGACCTAATGGAATATCATTATAGCATCTTGGGTTCATTGGGACCTATCTTGGATATCTACGAGTTACAACTACTCACGTGGAGTTATATATTCATGTTTTGAGGCTGACCTTCATGTTTGATCAACTATCGATTTATTAACGCTTAAGGCCAACACAAACCTATTTGGGAGCTTGAGAAGCATATATATAAGAATTGTAATCATTTAGGGGAGGGGAGGAAGTAGTGAATCATCCAACATTAGCACTTAGTTCAGTTCTTAGTTGTAGGTTCTTATTTTCCATTACAACCCTTCGAGGGCATGTAAGAAGTCCTACTGGCTAGTTGTGTGTTGTAATCCTCTAAGGAAAGGTCCATGATCCTGGATGCTCACCTGTGTGGCCAATGTTGTATGTAAGCATTCTATGTTAATGAAGATTCTTGATTTCGAATCAATCCTTTGTACTAATTCCATTGTGTTGACTCATTGATGCACGGTCCAAACTGTTCCTTCCAGAACCCTCCTACCATGACTGCACCACATGCTACAAAGCATCAACACACATCCTTTGCACATTCCTCAAATATCCACACATTTTTAGGTTGATACAATCTTTGAAAGTTACTTTCCTGCAGTGTGTATTTAACATTTATATTCCTAAAGTTATTATTTATATGTTATAAGTAAATGAGAGTCTTTTTTCTCATGGATTATTCCTTACAAACCCCATTTATAAATTCAATAAATTGTGTGTTTATTTACTCTTTTAGTTATTTCTTGTAAGCCTCCTTAATATTCATGAAACAGGGTATACATTTCTTTGTTAATTCATAGAAGCATTGTTTATATTCATCAAATTGGGTATATATTTTCCAATTAACTCATAGAAGCCTCCTTTAGATATATCTCGGTTAATTCATACAAGCCTTCTTTATATATATCTCGATTAATTCATAGAAGACTCCTTTATATTCATAAAAATATATGCATCATCTTGCATTTTCGTTATATGTCAGTTTACATTTTTATTGTATATATATTTAAGACATATATACATATACATATACATATACATATATATATTTGTGTGTCTGTATATATGTATATTAATATATTATATACATATCTGTATGTGTGTATATGTATATGAATATATATGTATTATGTATATAAAAAAAGTATATATGTACACATAAATATACATATACATACACATACATACATATAAATACACACACACACACATCTCAAAATAATGCTTTCTTTTTTGGGAATATATTTGAAAACCCACGTCTCTATTCATCTTACCTATGTTTCAATTATTATCCTTTCGATGCCCAATACAACACAGTAGCATATATTTACTGTAAAATGTGTTGGTAATTGTCTACTTTCTATTACACATACAGTAGTGCACAATACATTTATAGGCCAAATTTTGTATCATTTATTCTTTACTTAACATCTAACATTCTCATTGCACTTTTAGATATTCACACACACACACAAACACACACACACACACACACACACACACACACACACACACACACACACACACACACACACACACACACACACACACACACACACACACACACACACACATTTATTTATTTATTTATTTCTATACATTTTTCCTTTACTGTCATGAAACTCTATATCTCTAAAGTATGGATTTTCTCCTTTAAAAATGAAATTAATGGTACTCCTAAATCTATATCTTGCATATTTTTTAATACCAATGAAGGTTTTCTTGGCTGTTTGATTATGTGGTAATTATAAACTCTTTTTTTGGCTGATTTCATCATTTATTATCATGCCATCTCCATCATGTGATAGTCTCCATGGTTTGAACTAACGCCAACCTATCATTTATCCTTTCATTTTGCACAAATTTATACTCATGAATATATTATGCTCGAGTACTCATGTCTTTGTCGCATCATTTTGACCCCATGTCTTCAAAAATTCATGTATTTGACTGATTAAGGAATTATTATCATGAAACATAAACTTGTATGTGATTTTTTCTTAAAAAACCTCACATGTTTTGGGCATAGATCTAAAAACCCATGTTTGTATTTGTCTTACATGTATTTACCTATGATGCCAATGAGAACATAGTAGCATACATTTTTTTAAATTGTGCTAGTTTTTGTTTACTTTACATTGCAAATAGAACATAGTAGCATACATGTATAGGATGAACATATCCCATTTCAATTCTTGTCTAATTTCATCATTTATTAACATACATTGTTGTTTGACTGATGATGTATCCACCATGGAATATGTAAGCAAGATAGTCTCCATTCTTTAGGTAACGTCAACCTATCATTTTTACTTTCATTTTGCACATAATCGTACTCTTGAGTTTAGGGGTCTATTCATCTATATATACATATGCTAATTTATAATTGTTGGACTTATGTTTTTGTTATTTGCAAACATATTGATGGTATTTTTACCTTTTCAATTCACATATAGGTTCACTAAAAATCATGGCACCAAGGAAGAAAGGAAAAATATCAAGTGGGAAGCATGTAATTAGAGTTACTCGTTGAGTGAGGTTCAATATTCCATAATCTGTTGAGGAAGAGTTAGCAGCCCCCATCCATAAAGACACCAATTCAGAAAATGCAGACCATACAACTGAACAGTCAAGTTTTGAACCTTTTGTTCATAATACACAACCATGTTTAGAACTACCTATTCATTTTCTTGAGTTAGCTTGCATGCACGCAAGGTCCCAAATCTCTTGACAACACATTGGACTATGTATGACATGGAAATTGTAGTTTCAAATGTTGAAGATAATCATATGTCAATCAAGGATGCAACGATCAAGTGGGGAATCTTGCCTAGCAATTTGGGGATGTGGCTTAATGGAGTTACAACTATGAAAAAGAAGGGGCCATGGACCATCCTTTATGAAAAAGAAGCTAAAATAGTGGAATGGTGCAAGGACACGACTGATATTGGCTATTCCCTTCAAATCTCTCAACTCAAATCAATGGTGGCCCAAATTATTGAATCAAGGCCTAACCCATTCAGAAATGGGATGTTAGGGAGGTCGTGGTGAGTTGGCTTTCAACAAATGCATCTTGATCTAATAATTAGGAATGTAGAAGGAGTGGACATAGATAGAGCTATTATGCTATTCCCCTCCATAATCTCATGTTTCTATGACAACTTGGAGAAGTTATATAATGAGCACAAATATGGGCCAAGTAGAATATGGACCTACGATGAAACAGGTGTGCAAGCCAGTAGATACTATGGAATGCGAGTTATTGCAAGGATGAAGTCTAGAGGTCTTACCACATTTAATCTCAAAAAATAGAGAATGGGTCACTGTTTTAGCATGTATTAATGCAATAAGACATGTTATACCTGGATTTTACCTTTTCAAGTCGAAGAGACACATGAAAAAAGCAATGCTAATTGTGAGCTAGGGGCATGCATGGTAGCCCAAAAGCATGCCTGGATGAAAAAAGAATTATTTTTCAATTGGATCAAAAAATTTGTTACATCATTCCCAAGTGGGGTTTCACAAACAAATAGAGATCTTCTTATCTTCAATGGTCATGGAAATCACATGGCTTTCAAGATAATCGAAGAAGTAAGGAATATAGGCATAGAATTTCTCATGCTACTAGCACAAACTAACCACAAGTTGTAGCCCCTTGATGTTAGTGTATTTATCCTTTCAAAAATTACTTCAAACAACAAAGGAGTGTATGGATGTCTACACACCCCCATATTGAAATTAGAGGGGAAGAGTTGGAAACTCTTACCAGCAAGGCATTTGCATAGGCTTGGAGTGTGTGTAATATTATAAATGGTTTTTGAAGAATGGGAATTTTTTCATTGAATCACCATGCACTTGATACTTGGATATATGGCCAAGTGAATATTTCATAACTAAAGATGAAGAAACCGCTATGGAAGTAGAAATTGAGGTCATGACAGTTGAGGATGACACACAATTTATTGTAGCAGAGACTTGATTGAAGATAGCTAGTTTTGATGAATATCATATTGACAAGTTCATGTAAAAAGTAAATGCAAGAAATACCTCGAATGCAACAAATGAATTAGAAATAAATTTCATAGAAAATAATGATGAACTATATGATAGAGAATTAACTATTATTCAAAAATCCTACAATTCAAGGCTATAGAAATTGAAGGTCTTAATCTTCCATCACATAAAGAGTAGTCAGGGTGGTTCAAAGATATAGATTTAAACTTAGGGGTGCATTTGAATTTTAGTGAAGGGGATGAAGATATCTCCATGCCATCACCACCACATAATGATCCATAAGATGTCATCAACTAATTTACCAATGCAAAAAATTGGGATGCAAATGATACAAGCAACCAAGAAGCTGACTTTCTACCATGTACACAAGTCGATGACCAACAACCAACAACCAAAAATAGTAAATTTTTACTTCCAATGTAAAGGGTACAACAATCGTTAAAGAGAGGTTGGTCTAGGGTGCTACGTTTAAGTATAAAATCATGGAATTGGACTTCTGATGCATATATTGATTTGTTGAATGAACAAGAGACACAAAAACAAAGAAATAAAGTATTGAAACAAAGGAAAAGGGAGCTGATGAGAGAAAGTAAGGTAGAAAGAGAAGCAAACCAAGCAGAGAGGGGAACATTTGGATTGCAACAAGTAGCAATAAAGCAACAAATGGCAGATGAGAATTTTATGCATTGACGAGAGAGGGAGATTGAAAGGGAGTAGGAAAAGATTACTTTACAATTGAAGGATACCCAAAAGTAGGTGGATAGATCACAAAAAAACAAACATAAGAGTGCACCAATGACTCCTCTTCAATAGTAACATCCCTTTTTAATCGACATGCTCAATATTTTGTCTCCATTCTTTGCTACTCTTAGCAGCCTATAAGTTGGGTCTTCCCCAAGTTTTTTTGAACAATTGCAACTGAATTCAGAGGAAAATCAGGCATTGCTTGACCATATAGCAAGTTCCATAAAAAAAAATCTAGTCATTAAATTTTTCTCTAGTTGGAAATGAGAAAACCGTAATATTTCAAGTTTATGGACTAGTTTGATAAAAAAATATTTGAAAATTAGAAAAAATAATCTAACTATAAAAAAATTACATATATTTTGAATCTACACAATCTCATCTATAATTTCTACAAAAAAACATCTTCAGACATATGTTCAAACTTTCTCTTTAGCACTAACATTAACACGACCTTCAAGTTGTAGGTCAAAGTAGGTCCAAAGCTAAGGGTTGGCCCCCCAAGTCTTTTTTTCGACCCGAAACCCATAGCAAAAATTAGGCCAAAAATCATTTTTTTTAGAAATGGGATCCCATTCTAGAAACATGATCCTATTTGGTTGTTTTAAATTTAAGCCTTTATGAAATGGGATCTCGTTTTTGGCTCGGGATCCAGTTTTCTAAATAATAGGGTCCTATTTTGTTTTTCCCAATTTTAGGTTTTTTCGAAGTCTAAAACTTCCACTAGAAGTGGACTCATCTTCTTGCATTTACCCATGACACAAATGAGGGTAGTGAGAAACACATATCCTATGGGCATAAATGAAAATCATGATAAGATGTAAACTATTAAATTAACAAAATCTACCTAACATTATTTTACAAACCGATAATAATAAATAGACAAGCTTACCTCAATGAAAGATGGATGATGACCTTCACTAGAAGGTGTTGATGTAAAATTCCCAACATTAACCTATTCAACATCCAATGTGATTTATAATATTACCATTCATATAAGGTTAAACTATTCACAAGTACTATATTTATTATTATTTTACTAGTTACATGCTTATGGACTTGACATTGTCATGTAATCAATAGGTGGAGGGTCATCAAATGTAGGGTGAACACTAATCCTAAAATTTTATTGTAATCAATTTATAGTAATTTAGTTAATCTTATATTTTAAAATGAAATTTAATAAATTGAATTTGAACTTGTTGAAATTTACTTGACTATCAATGCCATATGTTTCATTCAATAGACCATCTATCATGACCATTTGATCCACTATGGATGCATCTTAGCCACATGCATCCTCATCATCCTCATACCCATAAACAAAAGGGGAAACATAGTTTTGACATAATTTAGGTGGACATCAAGGCTTGGAAGATTCACTTGTGGGTTTGAGTTAGTGAGCTAATAGACTCTAATTTCTCCACTTCAAAACCCTCCTTCACAATGGGCGTGATAGTGATACACTCAAACATTGGTCTAGCTAGGGGTGTTTGTTGCTAAATTTGGAAATTTTGTACCCTCACTCTATCCTTTCTAGAGCCCCCACCTCTACCCTAGAATTCCCACATCAAAAATAATTAGGGATCTCATTGAGGACAACCTCACAATAGATTTTCCGCAAAATTTATTATGGTTCTTTGTTTCTATTGCATAGAGGATGGTCAAAAACCTTCCACCACCTATCCTAAAAATTATTCTTTATCCCTTAGTGGTGGCAACAATAGATAGGGAAACTACTAAAAGAGCCATGTAAGGGTGAATTGGTTTGTGGGTCAGTGAATAGAGCAAACAAGTTAGATTGAAAAAAAAATGTTTAACTTGCTCATAGATAGTTTACATCTACATAAAAAAAATAGTTCTTCCCACTTTTTGGACCATTTATTGATTTTATGACTCATTGATAGTATGTGAGAGATACTGGATTGCATTGATTTGGAAAGGGTGGACCTATGGGAATTCTATTTTTGGACCTTTCAACCTTGAAATTATTCCCTCAAGTTATTTTTAGTTGTTTTAATTTGAGCTAATACCTTTTCTTGCATTCCTCAAGGATTTTGAGGCATTGAAGGAGGGGTTTTCTATGGTTTTTCTTCAACAAGGTTTTGAGGAGGTGAATAAGGTTTTTGATCATTTAGAAGTGCATCCTCAAATATTGAAAATTAAACAACTTCCACTCAAAAAACTAATTTAATTTATCTATTTAATCAATATTTTACACAAAAACCTAAGAAATACTTACCACTTCAACCTTGGTGATGTCATAGTAGGATTTTGATGATGAATTATTAAAATTTCATGGTAAAGAAAAATCTCTCCAATAATGCAAGCATGCTTGAGGATACATATAGGCTACATGTTTACAAGGAGAGAGTGAGTGAAAAGAATTTTTATTTTCTTTTATGGTCAACAAACTATAAAAAAAGCATGTTATGATCTCTAGGGGGTCAGAAAGTGGGGTGGCCACTTTTGGCCCCCCATCTTTGTGCGCTTACCCATAACATAGAGTGTAGGTGAAAATATTTTAAGAGTAGGCATTGAAAGTGATGTAGAACAATAACCAAGAATCCTATATGGTTATTGGTTATAGCAGCTCCTTCACACAACACAAGAAAAATAAGCTTTCAAAATGACAAAATAAATTATTTGAAAACTCAAATACAATTCTCTAGCATAGATAATGACAATAATTTCACAACAATATGATGATTTCATTCAATACATTCTCCAAGAGATGGCAACAACAAGCTATGAGCAAAACAAATTAAAATATATTAACTACCCACATGTTTATTTCCTTCAACATCAATTTTTTTGCAATAACACATCTTTGGAAAATTTCAAGAGTAGAAGAAAAGCATCTCAAACTTCTCCAACTCCACTCTTGAGAATCCCCATTGATCTCACAGGAAAGTTCTCACAATCTCTTTGATTTTCCTTAATTTTAACCTCCTGACACTCTTCTCAAAAACTAGGCATTGGCTTTTTCCACCTTTAGGTAGCATTAACACTTCCTATTTTCTTCTTGGGAATTAGGAAATACTCTCTACCAAGTCTCCTAGAAAAATCAATTCTTCTTTCCAAATTCTTCCTCCAAGCAATCCCACTCCACCACTCCTCCTAGGCACCTACCACCACATTAACCATTCAATGCTATTTTTTTTTAAATAATGGAATTATATATCCCAATAATAGCTCTCTCATGCTTGGGCTTGATATTTTTTAAAAATAATGGAATTACATTCACCAAATTCTTGCAACATACCTTTGATCTCCATGGGTGTTTCTTTCTCTTACCTTTTTGTCTCAACTTCCTTGTGACTAGGAATAGATGCATAACATATTTTGTCCTTCTATATTTATTTCAATAATAGCGATCTTGAGATTTCAAATACCCATGTATTGTTTCCCTCTTCCTTTTTTTGGTCTTTCGATGGATTCATCACATACCTTTTCTTGTCCTCAAAGTGACTATAGTGTAAGCGTTTTCTTCACCATCATGCATAGATTTTTTTATCATATTTCCACAACCTACGCAAGAGTATATGGAAGGCATACATGGGCATACAATTTGGACAATATGGTCTTATTCTTTGTGGTCAGAGGAGCATTGATCTTCTCTAGAGCATAGGCCTTTAATTTGGCCTCTTCTTCTATAGCCTCTTTTCTCCTTTCTATCAAAACATTCCATAATTTTGTAGGTAATTTATCCTCTATATTCTACATGTATCTACTTCAAGCATTATAATATATTTTACAATGGCCTCAATTATGGTGGCCTTATCTACCTCATCCGCCTCATTATACAAATCTTGCAGTTTCTACAAACATGTCATGTTATATCATACCATTAACGAGTGCATCAACTTTCATGAGGTTGTGGGCTCTTATCGAAGGTTTCATTTTTTGCTTCTCTTCCAGATTCTTCTACTCATTTTCAAACTCTGTTTTCTTTTGTCTTACCTCCACCTTGAAGCCTTATTTTTCCTTTTCCAACTCAGCTTCACTGTCTATATCAATGACATCAATTTTTTTCCTTTTTATTCCTACTTCACCTTTCCTTTTCCAAGCCAATTGAGGTCCTTCTTATTCTTCTTCAAAATTTACACCAACATATTTCTCTCTGGTGGATTTTATTTTAACCCTTTTCCTTACAAGCCTAGGTAGATGTGTTGTTGGAGTATCCTTTTCTTTCTCAGACCTCTTTGTTTGTTTTTTCGAAGAGGGTTTCTCCTTTACCAGAGCACTAGTTTTCTTTCTAGGATGCTAGTCTCCTTTCTCTTTGTTCCACTTGATGAGGGCGCAATACTAGAGGACTTCTAAGTAACCAAAGGAGTGGTAGCTATTCTACTAGATCTTCTTGCACTTGTTAATCTTCTTGGAGCACTTGACATAGCCTTATATTGCACCACTTGCTCTTTAGAGAGGCTCATAGCCTCCATGATCTGATGTTAGGATCTAGGACTATTGTATGTGAATAATAAATTGTGCAATGATTGAACTGAAGATCTTGAAAACATAATTAAAAAACTTAGATAAACATAACCAAATTAAAGTGAAGAGATTAACAGAAGAGAGAAAAGAGAGAGAAGACAACACAAGTTGATAACAGAGTTTTCCAAGATGGCTAGATAACAGAGTTTTCCAAGATGGCTATGTCTCTGGTTCCCTCTCCAACAGAGTGACCGATCCTTGATTATGCTCCAAAAAATATTACAAGGCTTCAAATGATACAAGTCTCCTCACAGCTCTCAAACGATAATGAATTACAAAAGTCCTCTTACACAAGTACAACAAGCTTGACTGCAAGCTCCAAATGCACAAAGATTACAATTCACTATCAAATTCCTAACTCCAATTCCCTAATCTCTTAGGAATTCTCTCTCACCATTCTTCACAAAGCATAAATTGAATTCCGAAATCTCCATGCCTTACACTTGCACCCTCACCCCCTTTTTATACAAAAAAAAATCCTCTTATGGATAAAACCATAAAATTTGTAATTTTCCCCCTTAAAGAATTTTTAAACCAATTTCTCTATTTTAAATAAAATGAAACAATCCCCATTAAAAACCATTTAATTTATTTTTTAAGCCCTTATCATTTTTTCATTCAGGGGCTATATTGGTTTGGAGTGTTTGTTTTTATTCATTAGATTATTTTTTCTTTTATTTAATAACCATTAAAGGTTATTTTAGTTATAAATTTGGGTTATTCATTATTGTTTTAAAGGGGTTAATTTTTATGCTGTTAAATCCACCAAATCTATTTAGGATCCACAAAATTCATCCCACCAAATCCACTTGGGATCCCACAAAATCCGCTCCCGCCAAATGGATTATGTGAAATAAAATAAACCTCCACCACTTTATTTCTCAAAAATAAAGCATGGTGTAGTGGTGGTATGTGAATTTAGTGAGGAGGATCCACATTTTTTCCACATCACCTGCACTTACCACGTCATCATCCAGTCAACTTCCATGACAGCATCCAATCAACCTTCAACTTTGATTGGCCATATCTTCGCCATTCGAGATTTATTTTCTCTGAAACGAGCAACGTTTGGATCATGGCAACGAGCTCTTCATTTTGATGCTGATTTCAATCGATTATGAATTGATCAAATTTTTTCCTTTCTACTGGGCCTCGGGTACTTGTTTGACCAAACTTTGACATACAAACTCCTTTTTTTCCTATTCAAGTTGTGTTGGATTCGGTTTTCTGAGCTCTTCAAGATGACACTGAAATCTAGAGCATATGGGACACTTAAATTTTCAGTGAAAAGTATCCCCTAGATTAGTCCTCCCTAATGAAGAACTTTTGGACCTCCAAAAGTTGCATTTATTCAAAAATTAAGTGAGGGCATGGCCTCCCCACTTTTCCTATATCCTCTATCCATCTACACATCTGGCTCATCACTGCAATCAAGACTGCAATAATGTTGTTAAACATATGCATCATTCTATCACTTCCATAAGCATCTACATAAATGGTTACAACCATTAACCAATAACCATTGACTAATATCAAGCTGAATAACAATTCAGATACAAAAGAAAATGAAGCAAGAACATGTCTATCTTTCACAATAGGAACATTTTTGCCCAAGGGAATATCAATGCTTTCATTTATTGCTTCCTCATGTCATATTGTCGATGTATCCTACAACATCTGATTAGTCTTGGCTACCTCAAGTTCATGTCTTGAACCACCTAACTTGATAGACATAAGAGATAAGTCTTTACTTGCATTAACCACCCTTTTCAACTGCCCTATGTTTGCAAAAGATCTACCAGTCTTGATCCTCTGAGAATGTACAATATACCTAATGCCATCTTTAAAAAATTGATAATGATTAAGTCCCATGTAGAAAATATCTTTTCTATCATACAAATATGAGCATCCCAACACTATCCCATAGACATCTAGTGCAACCACATCAAACTACACCTCATCAACATACTTACTCATGATTTTGAATCTTAAAGTACATTGCCTTATGACTTGCAATTCATTATTTTCGAAAACCCAACCTAGTCGGAAAGGCCTCTGATGCAATGTAGTTTTCAATCCAAAAATCCTTACAACATCTTCTGAGATGAGGTTAATTTGAGACCCACTATCTATGAGAGTATCAATTTTAGTGTGCTTAGCAACCACCCTTATGTGAAATAGCTCATTTCTTTTCTTATCTTCAGGAACATCATAGACTTGAGAAGAAGAGGCAAAACTAGCAACAAAAACATTGGTAGTAATTTTTTTTCCTTTTAATCCCATTGTTGTTATCTTAGTTTCATCTTTAGACTCTGAACCAAGATCCATAACAACATTTTCGGTCTCCTTCTTTCCTTTTTCTTTACGATCCCATTTTGGCTCCAATTTTGGATGCAACTTCCAACAGTGATCTACATCATGACCTTCCCTATCACAATGAGAGCATGTGAGCTTATCCTCCTTAATGGTAGCTATCTTCTTGCCTTTTCCTACATCTTTAGACTTACCTTCAAGCTTAGATTGCTTCTTGTTAGGATTCTCCATAAAAGTACCCTTACCTCTTGAATCAAAGTGTGTGGTATGAACACATACTTCATCTACATTACTAGGATGCAAGACCAAAATAGAATGTCGTAGATAAGAGTGAATACTACCTATGAACTTAAGCAATGTATCCTAGGTGTACAATGGAACATTCAATGCAATAGCCCTCTTCGTGAATTCATGGGTGTACTCTTGGACAGTTTGACCTTTCCCTTGCCTAAACATTTTCCAATCCATCATTAACCGTTGCATATGGCCTAGGAGATAAAATTGCTTCTTAAGACCATTAACAAATTCTTCCCAAGTTAAATTGACACTACCATGTTGTGAAATTTTTGCCTGAGTTCTACTCTCCCACCAGGTGAGGGGTGTTCCTCCCAACCGAAGAGTAGCTAGCTAGATCTCAAAAGCATTATCAAAGAGATTTTGGACTCTACAATAGGCTTCTACTTGTTGAACCCAGTCATATAATTTCTTAGCATTCAATTCCCCACAATACTTAGGTAGATCAAATTTAACATCCAATTTAATTCTAGGCTTATGTGCACCCTTAAAAGGATTAGAAGAAGTAGAATCAGTAGAAGAAGAAGGAGAAGAAAGAAAAGAAGGATAAGATGGAGAAGAAAAAGTTTTTTGAGGCTCATCATCACCTCCTGGTCTTTTCCCTTTGTCCTTCCAATCTTCACGCATCTCTTGCTTCAAAGAATCTCCTTTTCCACACTTCTTTCATTCCCACTTTTCCTACCTTTCTTGAAAAATAACTTCAACCATTTCATTTATTTCAAGAAAATCTTTTTGAAAACTCTTCTCATCAAGATCTAAACTTTTTCCAGCTTCTTATCCTTCCATCCTTGGAAAATTTCTTCATTTACTGATCTCATGATTGTATTCTAGAAGTGTGCCTTCACCTTACTGGCTCCTGGATCATGTTATCATTCACCTCTGCAAACACTAGTCACAACAAAGCTTTGATACCACTTGATCTGATGTTAGGATCTAGGACTATTGCATGTCAATAATAAATTTTACAATGATTAAACTAAAGATCTTGAAAACATAATTAAAATGCTTATATAAACATAACCAAATTAAACTGAAGAGATTAATAGAAGAGAGAAAAGAGAGAGAAGACAACACAAGTTGATAATAGAGTTCACCAAGATGGCTATGTCTCTGGGTCCCTCTCCAACAAAGTGATTGATCCTTGATTATGCTCCAAAAAATATTACAAGGCTTCAACTGATACAAGTCTCCCCATAGCTCTCAGACAATAATGAATTACAAAAGTCCTCTTACACAAGTACAATAAGCTTGACTGCAAGCTCCAAATGCACAAAGATTACAATTCACTATCAAAATCCTAAGTTCAATTCCCTCATCTCCTAGGAATTTTCTCTCACCATTCTTCACAAAGCATAAACTAAAATCTAAAATCTTCATGCCTTACACTTGCACCGTCACCCCCTTTTTATACAAAAAAATTGCCTCTTATGGCTAAAACCATAAAATTTGTAATTTTCCCCCTTAAAGAAAGGTTTGAACCAGTTTCTCTATTTTCAAATAAAATGATAACAATCCCCATTAAAAACCATTTTAATTTTTTTTTGCGCCCTTATCATTTTTTCATTCACGGGCTATATTGGTTTGGGTGTTTGTTTTTATTCATTAGATTATTTTGTCTTTTATTTAATAACCATTAAAGGTTATTTTAGTTATAAATTTGGTCTTATTCATTATCGTTTTAAAGGGGTTAATTTTTATGTGATTTTTTTTAATTTGTTGCCTTTAAATCCCACCAAATCCACTTGGGATCCCACAAAATCTGATCCCACCAAATGGATTTTGTGAAATAAAATAAACCTCCACCACTTTATTTTTCAAAAATAAAGCATGGTGTAGTGGTGGTATGTGAATTTAGTGAGGGGGATCCACATTTTTTCCACATCACCTACACTTACCACATCATCATCCAGTCAACCTTCAACTTTGAATGGCCATATCTTTGTCGTACGAGCTCCGTTTTCTATGAAATGAGCAACATTGGGATCATGGCAACAAGCTCTTCATTTTGATTCTGATTTCAACCAATTATGAATCAATCAATATTTTTTCCCTTTCTGACAGGCCTCAGGTACCTATTTGACCAAACTTTGACTAGCCATAACCTTGACATATGAACTCCTTTTTTTCCTATTCAATTTGCATTGGATTCAATTTTCTGAGCTCTTCAAGATGATGCTAAAATTTGGAGCATATGAGACTCTTCAATTTTCAGTGAAAAGTATCCCCCTAGACCAAGTTCCATAATAGTTACAATCATTTTCTCCACTATTTTCTTTATTTAGGATTGTCTTTGGTCAAGGTGGACCTCCATAGACTTCTCTTCATAAGTCCCATATATTTCTTTTGTAGTATCCTTTGGTTGGCTAAGAATATAGTCAGGAGTCCCAACAATGTCTTCTTTAGTGATCTCATATCCCATCTCCAAGATCCACACTATTTTTTTCTCAACTACTTGTATTTAATACATTCATCTTTAGAAACCATAAATATGATGTAATTTTTATATCTCCACCATATTCTAGGGAATTTCCTTTCCCTCTATATCACTCTCTTTCAAAGCAGTGTAAAGAAGGGCACAAGAGCCTCATCTTGTATCTTACTATCTCCCAAACCTATCAGAAATTATTTGATTTGATGGGAAACAGGTCTTCCTATCAACCATGTCACACGTTTGGTTCTAGGGAGTTCTTTCAAAAATTAAAACAACAAGCATATTATTAAAGTTCCAAACTTAAAGGGATGCTTGGAATACTTAGTTTTCTACAAGTTCTCCATGATCTATTTCCTTAATAACTCACATAGATCATAGTCAACTCCCATTTCCATCATTTCATAAGTTATTTTAATGGTTCTTGTACATACAAATTTCTCCCTATTGGAGAAATACAACTTGTAGACTATCATCATAGCTACATACCTCACAGTAGGGTTTTTGATGTTCTTTACTGGCAATGTACTTTTTTCATATGTTGCACCAATGAGATCTATCATAACTGATGTAGAGAAGGGGTATTCAAACTCTTATCACTCACAATCAACCACTCTTTCAAGCTTTTAGACATCAATGGTGAGTTTTGCTTCATAAGCCCTTATTCTCCTAATAGTCTTGCAAAGATGGTTTTTAATACAACTCAAGGGGAAGGTAGGAAACTCAAAATGTAAACATATGTCTAAATACCCTTTTGGAAATTCTTAAACATATCTCAAAACTAGGTGGGCTCACTTTGTACGAAAAGCTCTAAATTTTGACTACCCTCTTGCTTTGACTAGGCCTAATTGACAATTAGGCATGCTCCAATTGTGTTCAGGGTTTCAAAATCTATCCACACTCATTATAACACTCTCCACACATAATACATGGTCCAAAACATTAATTCCAATCAAATAAAGAATATCCAAAAGCTTTTCAACAAATACCCTAAGTCTTTGTGGTTCCTAGGCCTAATACATGAAGATATTAGGCCAATACAGTAACTCCACACTTTCCAAACCCCATCTTCTACCCATGCAAGTTGGGAAAACCAAAGAAAAACCCTACACAATGCATTCCACTGAGTTTCAGGAGTTTGTATCAAGGGAATGGGAAGATTTATATTTTTCTTGTTTCCTAGTTACCTTATCTAGGGTTTAGACAAGTCTGGAGTAAAAACAACACAACTCGCTCTAAAAAAAAATGAAATCACACGCAATCAGTTCAAAAATGAATTATACTCAGTTCTTTATCAATTCCAATTGGTTTTGGTGCATTCCTAGATCATACGGATCCATACAAGTCAGTGTAGCAGCAAAAACACATTTAGAAAATCTAGAAAATAGAGTTTTATTGCTACAAACTTTCAAAGTTCAACAACAAAACCTTGTGTCAACCATACAAGGAATTTTTAAACACTTTCCAATATATTCCAAATGGCCACTAACTATATTTCAACTTCCAACGGTTCATCATCCAATTTGACAACAAAATGCAAAAGTTGCTTTTACAACATTGTGCAACTTTGACAAGTTTTTGTATTTGCACACTAACATACCCCTAGGGACTCAAATTAGACTCAAAAATTTATGAAATAGTCTTATTAGACCTTATTACATGAAAAAATCACAAGACAAATCAAAATGACAACTTTTGATCCTTGGAGGCATGACAACTTTTGGGTGGCCCTACACCATACTCCCAGGACAAAGAGAACTCAAGTTCCACTTGAGGATAGACCTACAATTGTACAACCATGTTTGATAATATAATCCTTAGTCATCCAAGTTGCATCCTCTATAGGAAGACCTTGCCATTTGACCAAGTATTGATAGTAGACCTTTCTCCTTGTCTTCTTAAACTCCTTCTTGTCCAAGATGCATTCCAACTCCAAGGGTTGGCTTGGTCAAAGATCCCTGATCCAATCTTCATCTAGAAGCAAAAATTAACCTGCATTATCACCTGCAACAACATCCCCTTTATAAGGGTAAAGATTAGAAACATTAAAAATAGGAGAAATGGCAACTCTAGGAGGTAGTTCTATTTCATAGGCATTCTCTCCAAAATTGTGCACTACTTTGCATGGCCCTATCTTCTTCATTTGAAGCTTAGAGTAATATAATTGAGGAAACCTTTTCTTTCTCAAATGATCCAAAACCAAGTCTCAAACCTTGTAATAAAGCTCTCTCCTTTTTAGATCAACATTGTGCTTATACTTATCAACATTATTTTGAAGATTCTCCTTAACCTGTTGGTGTATTTCTTGCATTTCCACAAAAAATTATTCACCTTCAACACTCCTCATTTCCATCCCACTAACATCTCTCAATTCAAAAACACCCCTCGGCTACAAACCATAAACAATCTCAAAAGTACTTTTTCCAACACTTCTATTCACCGAATCATTGTATGCAAACTCAGCTTGAGGGAAAACTAGATACCATTGTGTTTAATGCTCCTTTGTTAGACATATTAGGAGGTTTCCAAAGCTCCTATTCACCACTTCATTCTGACCATCAGTTTGAGGGTGATAGGCAGAACTGAAACTCAAATTTGTGCCAAGTTTCTTCCATAGGATTCTCCAAAAATAACCAACAAATTTGCTAACCCTATCTGATACAATGCTAAGAGGCAAACCATGGATTCTTACCACCTCTTTGAAGAAGAGTCTTGCAATGTATGAAGCATCATTAGTTCTCTTACAAGGTATAAGGGTATGTGCAGGATCATCATGGAAAAAAAAAAGTTAGGCAACTTGATGTAAAAATTTAAATAAGTTATCTATATTATTTCAAAAATATGTAAGAATAGAATCTATAGAAAATTAAATGTAGTTTCTAAAATACTAGTTTTTTTTTTTTTCAAATCTATTTGGTGAAAATTTGAAATTTCAATACAATAGTACTTAAATTTCAAGGAAAAATAAGAAGTAGGTGTCTGTGTGACCACCCTAACCACAATAAAATGATAATATTTTTTTATAATATTTTAGATATAAGTAGAGGACTCATGTCTCAATTTCATGCATATTTTTTTGTAATTTTTTCCAAGTAAATAATTAATTATGAATTTTTTTTACAAATTTTTAAAAATATAAAAACTTGTATGTCTGACCACCTTAACTTGGTCAAAACTTCATGAAATTCATTGTTTTTTTAATCTTATAGTATGTGAAGCATAGAATGTGACACATGTTTTAGATTCAAAAAATGTGATATTGTTTGAAATCTATAGATGTCTTTCAATCAGCCTATCAAGTAGGACTTTAGTCATAATTCAAAAATAAAATGAATAATAATTATTTATTAAATTCAAAGTAAAGCATAATTTATATTGGTGGAAAGTTGAGAATCTCCTTTAAAAACCCTTTTCGTTTCATCAATTTTGGGTAAAAAAAAGTCGTCAGCCACATACCCTACACATACCCATCATATCACCACTTTTTGACCCATCATGATCCTGCACCTACCCATAAAGTGTGCCATATTAGAAAACCTATCCACAACAACATAAACTAAATCAAAACCTCTTTCAGTTCTAGGAAACCCGATCACAAAATCCATACTAATTGATTCCCAAGGCCTATTGGAAATGGGGAGAGGTTGATATAACCCTGCATTAGTGCTAGATCCTTTGGCCCTTTGAAATATAGTACACTTATATCCACAAAGTTCCTCACATAAGTTTGCATCCTTGGTGAATAGTAATGCCTCTTCAAAATCTCCAAGGTCTTATCAAGACCAAAATGACCTGCAAGGCTACCACTATGCTTTTCTTTGATTGATTTATCCCTCATTAAACATTTTGGAATGTATAATTGTGCCCCTTTGAACAATAGATCATCTTGGATCAGAAATTCAAGACATTTTTCATTATTGTTGCCACAAGGCTGCCTACAACTTTCATAAATGTCTTTAAAATCTGCATCATCAATGTACATACCTTTCAAAGAATCCAATCATATTCTTTTCAATTGAATTTATTGTACCATGAAAGCCCTTCTACTCAATGCATCATCCACCTTGTTAGATTTCCCCTTTTTATGCTTAATGGTGAAAGTAAAGCATTGCAAAAATTCATCCCATTTCACATGCCTACAACTGAGTTTATCTTAACTATTCAAAAACTGAAGAGCATGATTGTTAGTGTACACTATAAACTCCTTAGGAAGAAAATAATGTTTAATGGTTGCACCATTCCATACATCTCAAGATCATAGGAAGAATAATTTCTCTTAGCTTCATTCATTTTTTTACTGAAAAAGCCAACAAGTCTATTTTCTTGACTTAGGACAACACCTATAACATGACCACTTGCATCACATTCAATGGTAAAGAACTTATAAAAACTAGGAAAATTTAATATGGGCTGCTCAACAACTTCCTTTTTCAAATATTCAAAACTCCTATTAGCCCCATTAGACCAAACAAACTTCTTTCTTTTATCACCCTTTATTGTATCAATCATAGGAGCACACACATGACTGAAACCTTTTATGATTTTTTTGTAAAAGCTATCCAAACCATGGAAAATCCTTACCTTAGCCACTAATTTTGGTGTAGGCCAACATAGGATAGCCTCAGCCTTACTTGGATCCATCTTCAAAGTGCCATTGGTGACCACAAAGCCAAGGTAAACCAATTCTATTTTCAAGAACTCACATTTCTTCAAGTTTATCATTAGCTTTTCCTCTTGCAACCTTCTCAAAACCAAATCTAAATGCTGAAAATTTCCCTCTTTAGTCTTGCTAAAAACAAGAATATCATCAAGATACACTACAACAAACTTACCAATGAAAGGTTTAAGCACCTCATTCATCAAGTGCATGAAAGTACTAGGGGAATTTGACAAACCAAAAGGAATTACCATCCATTCATATAACCCTTCATTTGTCTTGAAGGTTTTTTTCCATTCATCATCAGGTCTAATTCTGATTTGATGATAGCCACTCTTGAGATCAATCCTGGAAAAGTAGCAAGCACCACCCAAAAAATCCATTAGGTCTTCAATTCTTGGAATAGGAAATCTATACCTTATTGTAATCTTGTTGATGGCCCTAGAATTAGTGCACATCCTCCAATAACCACCTTTCTTTGGTGCTAGAATTGTGGGAACAACACAAGGAATCAAACTCTCCCTAATCAACCCCTTGTCAAGTAATTATTGCATTTGCCTCTTAATTACCTCATTTTGTTGGGGAATCATCTTATGAGCAGATTTTTTAGGAAAACTAGCACCTAGAATGAAATCAATATGGTGGCTTATGTCCCTAATAGGTGGCAAGGTGTTAGGAATCTCATCAACCACTATTTCATCATACTTCTTCAACAATGCTTTCACCTCCACAGGCAACTCCTCTTTCTTTTTTTTTGTTATGACATATTTAGGCCTTACTATGACAACAAATCCCGCATTCTCCTCTTGCAAGGTGTTTAGGAACTCCTTTTCATTGACCAACATCACACTAGTCCTGGCTTAGGAATCTAGGCTTTCATCTTTCAATGGTGTGAGGGTGTAGGAAACCCCATCCTTTTCTATAGCATAAGTGTTCTTTATCCCATCATGGATACCCTTCCTATCATACTGCCAAGGCCTTCCCAAAAGCAAATGGAAAACATCCATTGGTATTATGTCACATAAAACCTTATCCTTGTATCCCCCTATGTGGAAATCTACCCAAATTTGACCAATCACAACTACTTGTTTCCCTTTATTAAGCAAAGAAACTTTATATGGAGTGGTATGAGGGATTCTTTTCAACTTAATTTTTTCAACCATCTCAACTAAAACCAAATTATATGTACTACCAGAATCAATCACTATTTTGCAACATTTACTTAGGAACTTACATGTAGTTTTGAAAAGAGACTTTCTTTGTGGAGGTTCCTTTTCCATTGGCACTTTTTTCAAATTCCTTCTCACCATGAGAGACTCACCAACTTCTGGATCAACATTAAGTGATGGAGAATTCACACTTTCATTTTCGTCTCCTTGTACAATTTGATTTCTTCTTTCTCCTCCAAATGAAGTAGTGGACCGATTTTTAGTACATTGCCATGATTGATGGCTTGCAAATTTATTGCACTTATAACATTTCCTTGTGAATCCACTTGATCCTCCTCTTTGGCTTCCAAATCTGCCCCTCTTATTGGGTCTCCTTCCTCTAAGGCTACCCATTGAGTTTGAACTTTTTTCTTGATTGTTGCTTGATTCTCTATGTGATCTTTGGGACTACCCCTACTAGCAAATGTCCCTCTTCCTCTGGAATTTCTACCTCTACCCCTACTTTGCTTTTCTTACCTTTTGCACAACTTATCTTCAGCCTTGATGGCCAATTGGTAACACTCTTCCAGTATTCTTGGAGTGGTGAGGCTTAATTCATCTTGGAGGTTGTATCTCAACCCCTTAATATATCTTGCCATTTTTTCCTCATCATCTTTTGTATGACATGCTCTTATATTCAATTTATAGAACTCCTCAGTATAGGTCGGTACATCCATATCCTTTTGCTTGAGGTTTTGAAGCCTTCTAAATAACTGAATGTTATAGTCACTTGGTAGGAATTTTCCTTTGAGTTTAGCCACCATCCTATCCCAAGAAGTGATTTTAGACTTTCCCTTCTTTCTCCATTCATCGTGTACATAATTCCACCAAAGTAAGGCATGGCTATTCAACTTTGTCTTGGCCAACTTCACCCTTTGCTCTTCTGGCACATCTTCATATTCAAAATAGTTATCCAATGCTCCTATCCAATCTAGGATTTCTTCACTATCCAATTTTCCTCCATATACTGATAAATCCATCTTGATTTTGGGACCTTCTCCCTTCACTATTGGGTATTTGTAGGATCATGATGGGCCAAAAAGTGGTGATATGTAAGTGATATGAGGGCCCATGTGGCTATTGAATTTTTTTTACCCAAAATTGATGAAACGAAAAGGGTTTTTAAAGGAGATTCTCATATTTCCACCAATATAAATTATGCTTTACTTTGAATTTAATAAATAATTATTACTCATTTTTTATTTGAATTACGACTAAACTCCTGATTGATAGGTTGATTGAAAAAAATCTATAGCTTTTAAATAGTATCACATTTTTTGAATCTAAAACATGTGTCACATTTTATGCTTTGCACACTATAGGATTAAAAAAAAAAGAATTGAATTTCATGAAGTTTTGACAATGTTAAGGTGGTCAGACATATGAGTTTTTAAATTTTTTAAAAGTTGTAATAAAAAATTCATAAATAATTATTTACTTGGAAAAAAATTACAAAAAATATGCATCACATCGAGACATGAGTCCTCTACTTCTATCTAAAATATTATTAAAAATATTATCATTTTATTGTGGTTAGGGTGGTTAGACAGACACCTACTTCTTATTTTTTCCCTAAAATTTAAGTACTACTGCATTAAGATTTCAAAATTTCACCAAATAGATTAAAAAAAAAAAAAAACCTAGTAGTTTGGAAACTACATTCAATTTGCTACAAATTCTACTCTTACATATTTTTGAAATAATATAGATAACTTATTCAAATTTTTACGTCAAATTGCCTAACTTTGATTTTTCTGAATTTTTTGCCACTTAAGGGCCTATTTTTTCCATGATGATCTTGCACATACCTTACTATCAATAGTTTTTCCATCCTGAAGTCATCAAGATCCATCTCTTCCTTAGACCCTCCTTGGGAACTTTCCTCTTTCCCTTCTTGGTAACTCAAGTCTCTTGTGACCATTCCTCTTTTTTGACTTGTTTCCAAGGCAACAAGGCTCTCCTTCATTTCTCTCATCTCTCTAGCATTTCTTTCCTTCAACTCATTCATCTGTCTAGCTAGTGGATTCCCTTTTGGAGGCATCTTTGTTTCTTCTTCCCTTCAAATTTTCCTCTTCAAATCAAACCTATGCTCTGATACCAATTTGATGCAGAGCAAGGGTATTCAAACTCTTATCACTCACAATCAACCACTCTTTCAAGCTTTTAGACATCAAATGGTGGGTTTTTCTTCACAAGCCCTTATTCTCCTAGTAGCCTTGCAAACATGGTTTTTCAGACATAACACGTGGGGCAGGCAGGAAACTCAAGGGTATGTGTAGGATCATCATGGAAAAAATAGGCCCTTAAGTGGCAAAAAATTCAGAAAAATCAAAGTTAGGCAACTTCACGTAAAAATTTGAATAAGTTATCTATATTATTTCAAAAATGCGTAAGAATAGAATCTGTAGCAAATTGAATGTAGTTTCTAAACTACTAGGTTTCATTAAAAAATATATATATATTTGGTGAAATTTTGAAATTTCAATGCAGTAGTACTTAAATTTTAGGAAAAAAATAAGAAGTAGGTGTCTGTCTGACCACCCTAACCATAATAAAATGATAATATTTTTTTATAAGATTTTAGATATAAGTAGGAGACTCATGTCTTGATGTGATGTATAATTTTTTGTAATTTTTTTCCAAGTAAATAATTAATTATGAATTTTTTATTACAACTTTTTAAAAATATAAAAACTCATATGTCTTACCACGTTAACTTGGTCAACACTTCATGAAATTCAATTTATTTTTTAATCCTATAGTATGCGAAGCATAGAATGTGATGCATGTTTCAGATTCAAAATATGTGATACTGTTTGAAAGCTATAGATATTTTTCAATTAGCCTATCAATCGGGACCTTAGTCGTAGTTCAAATAGAAAATGAATAACAATTATTTATTAAATTCAAAGTAAAGCATAATTTATATTGGTGGAAAGTTGAGAATCGCCTTTAAAAACCCTTTTTGTTTCATCAATTTTGGGTAAACAAAAAGGCGTTAGCCACATACCCTACACATACCCATCATATCGCCACATTTTGGCCCATCATGATCCTACACATACCCTCAAAATGTAAACATATTTTTAGATACCCTTTTGGATATTCTTAAACATATCTCAAAACCAGGTGGGGTCACTTTGCATGGAAAGCTCCAAATTATGATTGTCCTCTTGCTTTGACTAGGCCTAATTAACAATTAGGCATGCTCTAATTGTGTTCAAGGTTTCAAAATATCTCCACACATCATACATGGTCCAAAACATCAACTCCAATTAAATAGAACAATATCCAAAAACTTTTCAACAAATACCCTAAGTCTCTAGGGTTCCTAGGCCTAATACATGAAGATATTAGGCCAATATAGTAGCTCCACGTGTTCCAAACCCCATCTTCTACACCTGCAAGTTTGGAAAACCAAAGAAAAACCATACACAATTCATTAAACTATTTTTTAGGAGTTTCTATTGGTGGAATGGGAAGATTTACATTTTTCTTGCTTCCTAGTTACCCTATCTAGGGTTTAGACCAGTCTGGAGTAAAAACAACACAACTCACTCTAAAAACAATGAAATCAAATGAAATTAATGCAAAAATTAAGTAGACTCAGTTCTTTATCAACTCCATTTTTTTTTAGTGCATCCCTAGATTGTATGGACTCATACAAGTCAGTGTAGCAAGAAAAACACGTTTAGAAAATGCAGAAAATAAAATTTAATTGTTCCCAAATTTCAAAGATCAATAGAAAAACCTTTTCTCAACCATACAAGGCCTTTTTAAACACTTTCTAATGGATTCCAAATGGCCACTAACTATATTTCAACTTCCAACAGTTCATTTTCCAATTTGACAACAAAATGCAAAAGTTGCTTTTACAACATTGTGCAACTTTGACAAGTTTTTGCATTTGCACACTAAAATACCCCTAGGGACTCAAATTAGACTCAAACAAACATGAAATGTTCTTCTTAGACCTTATTACATGAAAACATCACAAGACAAATCAAAATGACACCTTTTGATCCTTGGAGGCATGCCAACTTGTGGGTGCCCTTGCACCAACAACCTTGTTGAACAATACAACTGAGAGGGGGGGTGAATCAGTTGTAGCCAATTTTTATTTTACAAAATTCACCATAGATTAATTCAATTACCATTCACAAATCCTTTACTCTACTAATATGATTAATCATTAAGTGAAAATGCAAAAACTGGAAGATACAAAAACCATACACACAACAACACCAAATTTACGTGGAAAAACCAATAATAGAAAAACCATGGTGAGAATTAGCTCACAATATAGAGAATCTCAAAACTGAATACAAAGGCTCACTGCTAGAGAGGCTCACTTCCAAAATAGGACTCACTATTTGGATTAGGACTCACTATCCAATAAGGGTTAACCATTCAGAGGGATCACTGCCACATAGATATAGAGAAGATAGAAGAGATTTGTTACAAAGAGAAAACAATCTCAATGCAGGAGAGGTTTCCACCACAATTCACTCACACACTTGCATACAATCTTGAATGATAGAGTACACCTTCAACTCACTTCTTTAAAGAAACTTGCAATTTGATCACCAATATCTCATCCTGTATTTATACCATCTTCAACTTTGAAACATATCCAAAGTTGCCACACACACACCATTTGATTTTACAAATTTATATTAGGTTAGTTCTAAAACATTCTAAGGTGGAATTACAATGAGGGTGACCCAAACACCTGTGTAATAAGGACCTTGATAAGTCCCAAAACACTTCATGAACTTTGCAAGTAGTGTTTAACACAAGGTCAACCAAACCAGTGTAAAACGCATAGAAAACTTAAGCACACACAACCTTAGCATGATCCAATCTTTCCAGATAACAAAATTATCTTCAATACAAACATATTAGTTTAACTCTAGAATTTCATGTTATAAAACTCGAACAAGAAGAAATTCATAGCAACTATATTTATCTCAAACTTCAGCTAGAGACATAGAAAAAACATAGTTCACAGCTAGTGAACATAACTCACACTTTATAATGATCCAAAACCCCAAAATCTAGAAATAGTAGCTTCCAACAGTCATGATCAACATATCTAAACCACCCAATCATAGGCGCAAATCTTGAAGAAAAACCTAGAGCAACCACTGAATACTTGGAAACTTTCTTCATTACAATTTTCTCAATATCCTTAACATATACAGCCAAT
Organism: Sequoia sempervirens; assembly: GCA_007258455.2. NCBI lineage: Eukaryota > Viridiplantae > Streptophyta > Pinopsida > Cupressales > Cupressaceae > Sequoia > Sequoia sempervirens. The sequence goes on along the minus strand of VDFB02270651.1, from coordinate 322,424,950 downwards.
AACCTACATCCATGATAACTAGTTAACTAGTTCATATCAATGACAACATCTTCATTCTTGTAACAATCTCCCCCTTTGTCATTGATGGCAACACATGATGTGAAAAACCATCAAAGACAACACAACTTTGAACACACTTTCTCATGATTTTACATTCTCCCCTTAGTACATAAGCTTTTTCACATGATACTCTTCTCCCCCTTTGACATCAATGGAAAAGGAAAAAGATATTTTCATTGATTTCCCCTTTGACATTAAGAATACTACCAGTACTGAATACTCCCAAAAAAAGAAGATACTACCTACTCCTCCTAAGAGGTAGCCTCCAATCATCAGTCTATAAGAAGGATAGATCCATAGACCCACTAGAATGATGCATCTCCATATGGATCTAGTTCATGAAAGGGGTGAAATAACCCCTAACTTCTCCCAGAGATACTCAAAAGTATCTTTAGGAAGAGCCTTCATGAATACATCAGCAATTTGATCCTTCGTCAGTACATACTCAAGCTTTACTTCATTCTTCATAATATTTTCTCTTAATAAGTGATACTTGATAGATATATGCTTTGTTCTTGAGTGAATGACTGGATTCTTTGAGATGTTAATTGCACTTGTATTATCATAGAAGATAGAAATGGGATCATCATTCATTATTCTAATGTCTTTTGATGTTTGTTTCATCCAAAAAACTTGTGTACAACAAGATGCAGCAACAATATACTCTACTTCAGTAGTAGATAAAGAAACTAAATCTTTTTTTTTACTCAACCATGACACCAATATGTAACCAAGAAATAATGCACCACCACTTGTACTTTTTCTATCATCAACACAACTTTTCCAATATGCATTTGTGTAAGCACTAAGTGTGAAGTTAGTATCCCTAGGATACCACAAGTCATAATATGAAGTGTCATTCAAATATGTGAATATCCTCTTAATAGAAGCAACATGTGTTTCTTTAGTCCATCTTCTTGCAATCTAGCCAAAAGACAAACTGCATGCATGATATTCCGTCTAGTAGTAGTTAAATACAACAGTCCTCCAATCATAGATCTATATTTGCTCTGATCAGCCTTAGGTGAATCATCATCTTTGCTCAATTTGTAGCTAGTCACCATAGGAGTGCATACTGGTTTGGAACCATCCATCCCAAACTTCTTCAACATTTCTCTTACATATTTTGACTATGAAAAAAAAATCCTTCTTTCTGTTTGATTAATTTGCAGCCCAACAAAGAAATTCATCTCACCAAACATAGACATCTTCAAATTATTTTTGCATCTCTTTAGAAAACATCTTACACATTTTTCCGTTTCCTCCAAAGATAATGTCATCAACATATACAACTAGTATCAAGATTTGTCATTTTAAATTTTAAAGTACATATTACTATCTATCGTACCTTTCATGAAACCTTGTTGAATCAAATATCTATCCAACCTTGCATACCAAGCTCTGGGAGCTTGCTTTAATCTATATAAATCTTTCTTCAATCTGCAGAACATATCCACTTGATCTAACAACTAAAATATTTTAGGTTACTCCACGTACACTTCTTCCAATTCACCATTCAAAAATACAGACTTAGCATCCATTTGGTAAACTTTAAAATCTTTATGAGCAAAAAATGCTAAAAAAAATTTGATAGCTTCGATCATAGCCACTAGAGAAAAATTTTCCTAAAAATATATAGCTTCCTCTTGTGAGTAGCCCTTACACACAAGCCTTGCTTTATTTCTGACCACTTTTCTATTCTCATTCAAAATTTTTTTTGAATACCCATTTTGATCCAATTATGTTTTTTGTTTTCTGGTCTAGGGACCAATTCCCAAGTTTGATTCTTCTCAATCTGCATAAGTTCTTCTTCCATAGCTTACATCCAATGTTCATTATTACATGCTTCACTTAATGTCATTAGTTCTACTTCAGAAAGTAGACATAATTTTATCTTACTAGCAATAGTAGCTCTGCTTCTTGTCAAAGCTCCCTTCCACTTGTCTCCAATGATTTGATCTTCTAAATGATTCTTTTGCACATACTTAGGTTTCTTTAGGGACATCACCAGAGCTTCTTCTTCATTCTACATTTCCTATTCTTCAACAACTTTTTCAACTTCTATGCAATCAGGTTCATCTGATACATATCCATCAACTTCAATTGAATTCTTCAATGCTTCATCCACCTTGACATTTGTGTTTTCTACAATCTTTCTCAGCCTTTTATTGAAACATCTATAACCTTTTCTTTTAATAGAGTATCCAAGAAAGATACCTTCATCACATCTAGCATCAAACTTCCCTAAATTTTCTCCATACCTTTTGATATAACATTTGCTTCCAAATACCTTGAAATGATTGACCATAGGAATTCTTCCACACCATAGCTCATAGGGGATCTTTGTATTGTTATCCTTTTCTTGCACTCAATTGAACACATAAACAGTAGTATGAATAGGTTCTCTCCAATAAACTTATGATATATCTGCCTCAATAATCATTGATCTAGTAGCTTCATGAATAATTCTATTTTTTCTTTCAACAACTCCATTCTGCTGGGGAGTTCTAGGAGCAGATAATTGTCTTTTTATTCCATTAACTTCACAAAACATGTTAAACTCATTTGAGGTAAATTCAGCTCCTTTTTCAGACCTTAAACATTTCATTCTCAAGTTTGCTTCAATTTAAACCATAGCCTTAAATACCTTGAATCTTTCTAATGCATCAAAATTATCTCGAAGAAAAGTAACCCATTCGTATTTGGAGTACTCATCAATCAAAAGCATAAAATACCTTTCACCTTGTAGACTTCTCACTCTTGTAGGACCATAGAGATTTGTGTGAATCAAATCCAGTAGTCGAATAGTAGATTGTTCCTTTGACCTGAAGTTGTTTCTAGCTTGCTTTCCAAACTAAAAATTCTTATAAATAGCATTAATAGGCTTTGTATTCCTTAGTAGATCCCTTACAACATGCACAACACTGATCCTTGCCAAGTTATCAAAATTCATATGACACATCCTCTGGTGCCATAACCAACTGTCATTAATTTGAGTCATAAAGCAATGTCCATCAACGCCATTAAGTTGATAAATGTTTCCTTCATACTTCTTACTAGAAACAATCATTGTTCAAGATCCTTTCCTGATCTCACATCTTTCATCCTCAAATTCAAGATTATATCCTTTACTACACATCTATCCAACACTTAAAAGATCATGCCTTAAAAACTTAACATAGTAGACATCAACAATATTATGCTTTCCATCAAAACTGACTGAACCTATTCCACAAATATTAGCACCAATATCATGTCTCAAAATTTAACTAAGTCACCATCATAATTTTTAAGTTTAACAAACTTACTCTTATCGCCAGTCATGTGATGTGAACAACTACTGTCAATAACCCAATAGTTCTATTCTTTTTTAGCATGAAGAGAAAAAATCACTATACCTTCACTCTTTTCTGGGGCATTTTCCTTCACCTATCTTTCAGTATTTGTAGAAGTAGATTCATTTGTTATGGCAAAGAACAAGCATTCATTGTCATCCGAATCTCCATAATCAAATTCTCCATCAAAAATACCAACATCTTCATTCACATAATATGCTTTGTTGATCTTAATACCTTTGTTTTCTTTGCTTAATCCATATTATTTATTTTTCTTAGCTCTTTTTGGACATATTGAAGCATAATGACCAATTCCTCCACAACTAAAGCATTTAAAAGGAAACTTACCTTCATACTTACTAGAGCCCTTTTTCATTCTTCTCACAAAGTTAGCTTCCACTTCATCGAGGTTCTATTCATTTGGATCTTCACTACATGTATCCTTAAAAGCAATTTCTAATTTAGATCCATTTCTCAAATTTGGTTTTCTCATTTCCTATGATGCTAGAGTACCCAACAACTGATCTTTAGTATAAGTCTTGTAATCCACATATTCTTCAATAGCATATACTTTTTCACTATATGCATTAGGAAGAATTATGAGAATCTTGTTCACTATTCTAGTTTCATCCATTGTTGCACCAAGTCGTTGCATTTCACCTACCAACTCATCCACTCTTTGTACATAGGATTTAATGTTCTTATCTTCAGACATATGCAAGATTTCAAATTGTTCTTCCAAGTTTTGTAACTTTTCTTCTTTTACCTTTTCATTTCTAACATGAGTTGTTTCCAATGCGTCTCAGATCTATTTAGTAGTCTTTAGATTTGCAACTTTAATTAACTCGAACTATGAAAGATTTTTCTTCAACATGTACTTCACCTTATTATTTGCTTCATGTGCCCTAATTTCATAAGTTGTACTTGGACCATTAGTAGGAGCAATATATGCAATATTATAAGCTTTCTCAACATCATATCCATATTATTCCAAATATCCTTCCATCTTTATTTTCCAAATGCCATAGTTAGTCCCATCAAACCTAGGACACTCAATAGTGATCTTGCTCGCCATCCTGGACCTTCTTTAAGTAGTTAATATCTTCTCTAAGGAACCAAGCTTTGATACCAATTCTTGAACAAGACAACTAAAAGGGGGGGTGAATCAGTTGTAGCCAATTTTTCTTTTACAACATTCACTAGAGATTAATTCAATCACCATTCACAAATCCTTTACTTTGCTAATATGATTAATCATTAAGTGCAAATGTAGAAATTGAAAGAATCAAAAACCATACACACAACAACACCATATTTATGTGGAAAACCCAATAAGGGAAAAACTGCGGTGAGGATTAGCTCACAATATAGAAAATATCAAAACCAAATACAAAGGCTCACTGCCAAAACAAGACTCACTATCCAACAAGGGTTAACCACCTGGAGGGCTCACTATGACACATATACAAAGAAGATAGAAAAGATTCATTACAGAGAGAAAACAATCTCAATGCAATAGAGATTTCCACCACAATTCGCTCACACACTTGCAGACATGCTTGAATGATAGAGTACACCTTCAACTCACTACTTTTAGAAACTCGCAATTAGATTTCCAACTGATCTACTCAACCACACACTTTATTTCACACCAATATCACATCCTATATTTATACCATCTTCAACTTTGAAACATATCCAAAGTTGTCCACACACACACCAATTGATTTTACAAAATTCAAATTAGGTCGGTGCCAAAAATTTCTAAGGTGGAATTAGAATGAGGGTGACGCAAACACAAAATTAATAAGGACCTAGATAAGTCCCAACATGCTTCATGAACTTTGAAAGTAGTGTTTAACACAAGGTCTGCCAAACTAGTCTAAAACAAATAGAACAATTAAGCACATGCAACCTTAGCACAATCCAATCTTTCCAGATAACAAAATTATCTTCAATACAAACTTCTCAGTTTAACTTGAGAACCATAAGTCATAAAACTTGAACAAGAAGAAATTTAGAGCAACTATATTTATCCTAGACCTCATCCAGAGACATAGAAAAAATATAGTTCACAACTATTGATCATAACTCGCAATGTACAACAATCCAAAACCCCAAAATTTGGATATAGCAGCTTCCAACAACCATGATCAACATATCTGAACCACCCAATCATAGGAGCAAATCCTAGAGAAAAACCTAGAGCAACCACTAAATACCTACAACCTTTCTTTATTACAATTTTCTCAATATCCTTGACATATATAACCAATAATCTACATCCATGACATCAATGACAACGACAACCATTTGATAACTAGTTAACCATTTGAAATTAATGATAACATCTTGATTCTTGCAACAAACCTCATTCTTGATAGATTTCATTATTGGAATAGGTTTGGTGGAACATAACCCTGTGAATTTTCTAATCACTTCCTTAGTGATCATCCAAAGCATATCTATCCAACAGAACTTATCATTGATGTACCTCTAAAAAATAATTTTAACCCATGCAACATCATGGCAAAATTTAGGAAACCCTTTATGGATGTTAAGCTTCTTCACGACTAGGTTCTGGTATTTTGTATCCAATTGAAAGTTATCACCAGTGAGCTACTTCACCCATACATCAACCAATTTTGAGTGGTCATACTCTTCAAGCTTGCTATGAATGTATATTCTTATGTCTTTTCTATGTAGAATTACAAAAGGAAACCTCAAGAAAACACCTTTCAGTTCGACTTCGGTGGATTTGTTAGGATGCTTCTTAAATTTAGGTTGGGATCTCTTAGATACATCAATAAGCCTTGGTGTAGCCATTGCAAAAATTTCTAAATTTCTTTCAAAGTAATTTCTTAAAAACTAGGGTAACAAAGACCATAAATACCTTTCACTTCACTCTTCCGACTATGGTTTGTACACACCAAGACCTCAATTGCTTCACATGCACTGCTCTTCTCTTTGTCTGCTCTTCTTCACTCAAAAAATTGATTACAAATTATTTTAGGTTAAGTGAAATCACTTATAAACCCTTTTTCATGACCTAACTCACCACAAGTGCTTCATCTAATAAAGTTGTCAAACTCTTCACTGTGTGCATAGTCACCTTCAAATGTTTTGCAAACTTCTGTATGATGATATTTTCTACTAGAATTTTGTCCAATAGGTCAAAGATATCAACCCACACTACATATCCTCGTGTTGAAGCATCAACACCATTTCTTTGTCTGAGGATGAAATATTTCTATTAAATCTCCCACTGAGCCAAAGCTCTCAACTTGGATTTTGGAGGAAACATATACACTAGATGATGGTATAGATTCATCATTAACCTATGTCTCATCCTTCTTTTTCCAAATGTTATTTGTCTCCTTCTTTATTTCTAATAGATCAATCTTCTTTACTAGATTATCCTTCATGTTTCTGCTTTTTTAAAACTTAGAAATGTGTCTAGATCTGCTGAAATTGTAGTAGATGACATTATTTTGAATTGGATTATTTCCATTCATTCTAGATTGGATTATTGAGGAGCTTTATGTCCAAATCCATTGCATGTATAATAGTAGTCATTAAAATATTGAAACATTCTACCATTGTTGTAGCCATTCATCATTTGACTTTTGCATTCACTAGCTCTATGACCAAATCTCTTGCATGTAAAACATTGACCAGAAAAGGATGGAACATTCTAATTCATTCTACTTATACATTCCATAGCCTTATGTCCAAATTTATTACACAAATAACAAAAACCATTGAAAGATGACTACCTTTGTGCATTTGGTTGTCTCACTTGTGGTCTTCTAGCTTCATTTCTTTGATTCTAGATCTTCTTACCATTGTTGTTGTCTTTAGTCTTCTTTTGTTCATTGATCTTCTTTCTAGCATTTGATGTCTAATTTTCCTTTGAACTTTCACCTTTCTCAAATCCTAATCCTTCTTTATCTTTGGAAGCTTTCTAATTTGCAATCATTTCATCAAGCATGATACAACTCTTCTTGAATTTGTCTTCATGATTCTTCTCTTTTCCTAGATTCGATCGTAGGTTCAAAAATTCTTGTTCAAGCATTGTACATTCCTCATATTTTATTTTCATCATTGCATTCAAAATTTCTTCAACTCTTTTCTTCTCTTCAACTTGCACCTTCAGATTGGTGATGGTTTCATTTTCTTGCTTCAACTACTTGTTGAATTCCTTAATTCTTTCTCTAAACTTCTTGATTTTCTCTTTTATTTTTTTGACACATTCATCTACTTATTTGATATTTTCCTTTAGATCTTTGTTTTCACCTTAAGTTCTTTCAAGATCTTCAAGAGAAACTTTGAGTTCTCCATTCATATCAAATATGCAGTTTTATTTTGTAGATCTAATAGTAGAAATTTCTCTTAGAGAAGTAGGTAGTCTTCTAACAACCATGTGTTCAACCTCCAAGATCTTCTCCAAGTGGTTAAGCTCCTTCCAAGGAACCAAGCTCTAATACCAATTGTTGAACACTTGAAATACTAAGAGGGGGGATGAATCAATATTCTTTTAAACCATTTAAACATTTAAACATCCAAATCACATAGCTTACTCAATTGCAATAAATGAAAGAAATCATGAAGCATCCAATAACATCACATAACATATGAACACCAATATTTTTACATGGAAAACCCAAAATCTAGGAAAAATCACAGTGAGGATTAGCTCACAATATATTATAACCCATTATAGTATATTTATAGAAGTGCTCATTGTAGGTGGACTCACTATCCAAGTGGATTCATAGCCCACTGAGAAAAGAGAGAAAGATAGAAGATATTTTGGCACACAACTAAGTTTTGAACTATTAAAAAATTCATCTACAATATGCTAGAATATAGTTCCAATGAAGCTTAGAATACTGACTCAAAACTCTTCACACTTTTCTAAATCAACACTTTGTTCTACTTTGCATTTGCTCAATTCACACTTACAAGCACTTGTATCAATATTCTCATCATATGCACCACACACTCATACCAAAACGCTAAAAATGATCTTCCTTATATATATGCTTCACCTATAATATCAATTAGGTTAGCCTAATTAGATGTAATAAACAAAATGTAACTTGTCAGCTCAAGATCCTTCCACATATGCTTTGCGCCAATATTCAAACCTTATAACACTTTTAAATAGGTCAACACTGACCTAAAATAGTACCCACACAATATATCAACACATACTTAATCTCCACAATGCACCTAATACATTAGGTTGACACCGGTAGTGACCTAATTACAAAAATTGCCAATTGTACATCCATATTTGTACACATGAACCTCCAAACATCATGCCAATTGGAATACATAATCAACTGACACTTGTCAACAGCTCCGCCAAATCATAAAACCAAAATCCACTATGTGGAGAGATTTGTATTCACCAACACATATGCACTATACTAGAAATCTCTGAAATTGCCAAGACAAACTTCTGTTACTCATAACTTTGAAACGAAAACCCAAAACAAGCTGAAATTTTGAAATTAAGTTCTTCTACCAACCAACAAAATTATTTTAGAAGCAAAAAGCAACAATCTTCATCAGTGGACCAATGCGGACCCAACTATCAAATCCCCTATACACAAAATCACTAGAATTGGCACTTAGTCAATCTCCACAATTATTTCCTTCACTGGATCAAACCTTCTTGCAAAATTTTCTCTTACTATATCTTAAAACATGCTCAATACACCTAAACTGATATGCACCAAATTCTTTGTACCAGAATACCATGTTGACATCAATGACAACACTGCAATGCATACCTATATATACCTTGTGCTCATTCCACATGGTCATGTTGCCAACAAATGCATTAATGACATCTCCTTATTCTTCCAACATAATTTAGTAGAGCTAAAAGTAAAAATTGTTTGGTTAAATCAAATTCTATGTTATATAGTATTCACCATACCTACATGTCAATCTACATTAAGGTCCTTGTTGATGCATTAGCTAAAAAGGAATTCACCCATCAATTTTTGGAAAGAAGTAATAAATATTTGTAACATGAATCTTATGCTCCTTAAAGGGTAATAAAAGAGCCCACATTGTGAGCCTAAATTCTAGGTGATCAATCTTTGTGTGTGCTAACAATTTAAAGCTACTATATTTCCATGCAAAAGCATATTAAGTGTAGGACATCATTACTTAAGGCTTAGCAATGACACTATTCATAGAAGTCCAATGGTTTAACATGCAAATCTACTAGTAATGCATAAATTCCCTTCTCTTAAACTTAGAAGGTTAATGAGATTTCAAAAATTACTACAAATAAACACTAAAATAGGCACAAAAGATTAATAGTAACAAAATTTGAATAGAAGAAACAAATAATTACTAAGAAGCCATACTAACAAACCAACAATTATTCTTAATTTTGGTTAATTTGTGTTTTAAGTGATACATCTATATAAATAATAAAATTTATTTAAAAGTGACTAGATTGTTGAAGCCTATCAATCTACTTTACACAAAAATAAAAATGTACATTAAAAAAATAGAGAAATGTGATATTGTTGCAGGGTGTTGTCATTCTCAAAACCATCTTTCAAAGTTATTATGCAATCTTTTCTTTGACAAATGCAAAAATGTAGCTCCACATTAATTGTCCCCTTTTTTATGTTTTGATCCCTCATAGGTCTTCTATCTTGATTCTAGGGTAAGGGGATGAGGGCACTAAAGAATATTACATATTCAAGTCTAAAAAATGAAGATGAGGACATACATGTCAATTATAAATAATTCAATATTCGATTGAAAATATTATCATTGGTCTTTGATTTATTGAAGGTATAACCATGATACTAGGTGTCAACCTATATTAAAATCCTTGTTGATATATTGGCTACTAATTGGTCCATGCATCTCCATGTGGGTATACTCATATTACTTGCAAGCTTTCAATATCATACACTAAGGACTTTGCTCATTGATTTCTAGGTAAGAAGACATGAAGGCACAAAGTTTGCACTACTTAAAGTGTGATTAAATGATCTACATGTTATGAATGAGCATCTAACTAGTGAAACTTGACACATAAACTCAATCACTCATTAAATATAACAAAGAGAAGAGAGAAAGGATAGAAGGAGGGGGGGAGGAAGAGAGGAAGAGAGGAAAATAGAGGGAAGTAGAAAGAGGTACAAAGAAAGGTGTAAAGAGAGGGAATATTTTTTATATATACTCTGTATTTCTTCTTTTGCACATTCCAAAGATGCCACATGTTGAAAATTAAATTTTAAACATTAAATAATATAAAAGTTAATGTAGCTATCATTTATTGATCAAGACTTTAATTGCACACACTAACTTACTAATTGACTTCATATATTACTTGAAAGTATGAAAAAATAAATAAACTAATTGACCTTCACACCTCTTAAACAACCCATTTGCACACCAAAATGGATTGTTAGTTATAATATTACAATGAAAATTCCAAACATAAAAAATTACATTACATAGCCTAGCTACTCTACGACTAACCAACACAGTAGTTGTCGTCACCCTTGGTCACGTCCACACATAGACTGGTAATGGTAATGGGCATATGTGTCTATTCCCTTCATGCAAATTATGTGGTCTTTCTTGTCTACATACAGACTAATGAGTTCACAAGACTCAGATTATGGTGCGTCAATGGCTGATTTTTGACAAATTGGCACATTCAAAGAACTCGTCGAACAGGAAAGTTGAATTAGATGGCATGTTGGACGTACTACACCATCAAAGCACGGGAAGGAAAGAAAATGCCAAGCTAAGAATCGGTAAACATTATTAAATACAAATGTTGGAAATGGTCAAACTTGCACACAGCAATGGAAGAAAAGGTCTCATTGCCCAACTACAAAATTTTAGTCACTGCTTTGTGTCTTTTTCCTGTTTTAAAGGAGATTGCATGAGATTGTAAATTCATTTTTTAATAATGAGTAAAAAAAATATGGTAAATATTATGATTATACAAATTTCATCAATTATATTTTTTTTCTAGTTTGAAGTGCATGTGAACCTTACAATAAGCGTGTATTTCAAAGTATGTTACATTCACAAACATGCATGTGAAGTTAATATTCATCTACATAAAGGATATCTTAAGGTTTCATCTGAAGTGATAGGCAGTATTGAATGGCATCATCTAAGTTCAACATTTAGCATGCATTCTTTGTAAGAACCTACAAGATAGACAAACACATGTCACATGAATAGGTTCTACCACACAAGTAAAAGTAAATCTACAATACAAATCTATCATAAGAATTAGAAGATAAAGGAAGAAATATTGGGTTAGAGAAATTTCACTTATATACAACATTGTAGTGATGTGTTATCCTCAATGGTCATGGGATGATGAGATGCATGGGGTAATGGCATGTTATGTGGTATCGATCCATCTAGTCATAGTGGATGAGTCTTTGTATAAACACTTGTAATTACCTACAAACTCATCATGAGAATGCTAGTGACACAATATTCTGAAGCTTCAATTTCTTGCATACATAGCATATAAGGAATTGAATGAATGCAAAAGTAATACATGAAATATAAATTTGTTGGCATATGATTGTCATTGATGTTAAAGGGGATATCATTAGTAGTCTGGATGTCATTGATGATAGTTGATGAGTCTCAAGGTGAATGGTGAAGTATGATGGAGAGAAGAGCATGTTTTGCATTGGTGTGCAATATCGTCATGAAAATTCGTCATGCAATTACATAGACTATTTCCAAAAGTCCGTGGATAAATCAGATGACAGATCTGATATGATTCTTTTGTGCTCATTCCAGAAGTGTGATCCACATGATCAGAGGATAAAGATGGAGCTCAGAAATGAAATATTTATGCTCTTTGATCTGGCTAGAGTTTTATAGTTAAACAATAAGGTTTTTAGTCATGGCACCTACAAGAATTTATAATTGATCATTGATCGTTGACTGGATATCAGCTATTACCAGTAGCTTAAGTTATGACTTAAGCATTTTAAGTCATTGAGTTGACTGGCCCCTCAACCTAGGTATTACCAGCTTGGAAAATGATGAGGACTTTAATATTTCCCAAGTCTGACGGTAAATATTTTCCCGAACACGATCAACGTTGGAGGTTAAGTGATTGATGATCAGGCATTCCCGCGCACCCACGTTGCTCAAGAAATGATATTAGCTATTATCTGCGGAAGTGTGGAATGTTGACACGTGGTCGGTGGGACCGTATTGATGGCTCTCTACATAGGAAGATCAACGGTCAGTGCTACATCTGAGAAGGATCAACAGTAATCGCGACATCAGAGTTTCAGATGGCTCTGATAGGGTTGAAAATGCAATGTGCAAAATGCTACCAAGTGGCAGAAGTTGATTGCATGAGGTTCTTCGCATCACGAATATTATTTGGTAAATGCTAAGTGAATGTGCACTAGGAAAATGAAATGCGAAGGAGATCAGATGGTGAACGATGAAGATGGAGATCAAATGACTTGTGTTATTTCGTAGAAGTTATGATGGGTCCAAAGTTTTAGTTCAACAATGGAGCAGAATGATGACACATGTCCAGAGAGAAAATATGGTAATCTGCTATTACATCATAGGATCCCTTTTCATTGCACAAACGAATCCTTAAGCAAGAAGCGAAAGTGTGATAGGTGTAAGCCACATGATAGAGATCAACATCATAGGTTTAAAGGGAACTTTATTTAACGGTCATGTTTTAAAGTAGGAGTAGTTAAATGAGAATTGTTCGATGATGCCACGAAACAGAATATTGACGGCTAGCATTCGAAGATTTGATTCACTATCGGTTAGGTAGTGGAACCCACAGTCAAATGGTGGAAGAGAGAAAAGTGAATGAAATTGATTGTTGTAACTATTAATGCTATGAATTTGATTGGATATTTTGATGATTTGTCAGTGTGATCAAAGAACGGATGGCTAGAACATGTGATAGTAGATTGCTCATGCAAATAGGTCATTTAATGCATGTATGTGTTCTAGGGTTTTTTGTATGCCAAAAATAGAAAATCATAGAGGTGATGGGTGAGTGGTGCATGTTTTGAGAAGAGAAGACTTGTTAGTGAAGAAAATGAGAGATAAGTTGTGTAGACAAGTGTGGTAGAATTGAGGGTGTTGAGTGTATGAATGTTGCAAAAAGAGACCTAGACAGAAACATAAAGGACATCATCTAGGATATGCATTTAGAATAGAATATGTGTGAAATAGAGCAGAGAAAGGGGAGAAGAAAAGAGTAGAGGAATAAGTTGCTGAGATAGCAACAACAAAGTAATAGGAATTCTTACAGAGAAGCACAACAAAGAATGAGCAGATGTAGAACAAGTCTATAACATTCAATTGGATTGATTTTTGAATCACATGTAATTTGGAATTTGTAGCTCCATAATTTCATTGTAAATTTGATTGGTTGGTGCCATCAAAAAGCTAAGTTGTTTCTCAAATTAGGGAGTAGGTGCTTCCTTAGAGTTGGTGCTCTTAAATTAGGGGATTGGTGTCTCCTTAGGGTTAGTGCCCTTAAACTTTGTAACTAGTGAGGTTCTTATTGTGAGGCTAGATTATTATAGTAGATCCTAGCAGCTATTTTTCACCATTATTTTTCCTATATTGGGTTTTCCACATGTGTTTGGTGTTATGTGCATTTGTGTGTGTGTGATCTCTGCATAATCTTTAATCTACTTTAAGAGGTATCAAAAGTTAAAATTTATTGATTTGTTGATTCACTCCCCTCTTAGTAGATACTTTTGTTCCAACAATTGGTATCAGAGCCTTGGTTCCTTAAGAGAAGCTTAATTAGCTTAGATAAATCTTGGATAGTGAACACAAGATGGCTAGTCATGAAGGTTCTTCCTCAAACAAAACCCTCTCTTTGATGGATCAAACTATGCAGTTTGGAGCATTAGGATGGAAGCATATTTATCCTCATTAGGGTTTGATGTATGGATGTCTATTGTAAATTCTCATGTTATTACTGCTATACCTCGTACATATTACATTGATATAAGAAATAACATGAGAACAATTCAAAGGAAAAAAAATGCTTTTCCTTATGGGTTGTCTAATTCAGAGTTTTTCAAAGTTATGCACTATCAAATAGCTCATAATATTTGGGATAAGTTAAAGAGAATCTATGAAGGAGATGATAAGGTAAAGTGGACAAGATACAAACTTACAAATGTATGTTTAGATGCCTCAAGATGAATGAAGAAGAGAAGATTGCAAACTACCTTCTCAGGGTAGATGAAATATTTAATGCAATCAAAGGTCTAGGAGAAGAAGTGAAAGAGTTTGTGATTTCCAAAAAGGTCTTAAGATCCTTACCATCTAAGTATGACTAAATTTTTTGCAATAGAGGAAGCAAGAGATCTAGACAAAGTCATTGTTGATGAGTTGCATGGTACCTTCACTACCTATGAGATGAGAACAAGATATGTAGATACCTCAAGGAGAAAAGATGTATTTAAAGTAGCTAGGAAGGAAAAGGTAGAAATATCTACATCTGGATTTGAAAAGATTACTGAAAAAGAGGCTAACTTTGTTAGAAGATTGAGAAGAGGCTCTAAAAATTACATAGGTAAGTTACCCTCTAAATACTTTAACTGTGGAAAAATATGACATTTTGCTTCTAAATTCCCCTATAGTAAGAAGGATAACTCTGAGCAAGAAGAAGATAGTAAGAAGAAGAAACCCTACTTCTCAAAGAAAAATAACTTCAAGAATAAAAAGAGATTGTAAACAAAAGAAGAAAGTGATTTGGCTAATGCTAGTGATAGCTCAGATGATGAACATGATTGTTCCTTTATGGTTGAGGGAAATGAATCACTATTCATGGAATTAGGTTCTACTTCTGAGGATAAAAAAAGAAGAAGTTGAAGATGAAGAAGATGAAGAAGGAGAACTAGATATAGAGGGTGAAATCATCTGTTCTCTATATGAGATTGAGAGACTAAGAAAGGAGAACCCAAAGCAGAAGAAGCATACACTAAAGGAAAATGAAAAACAATCCAAAAGTGTTGTAAAATCCAATTAGATGGTGGTCATATTGAACAATCAAGTTGAAGAAGCTGAAGAGGATAGAGGATGTATGGTGCAGTCACAGGTGGAGGGTTCCAAAAAGAATAGTCCAAATCGTGCAGCTTAGATTCAACACAGTAGAAATTTTATAAAACAAGAAAGTATTTTGTAAATATGAATCTTTATTGAATTAGAAATCTTACATGCAACATATGCCTCATGGATGAATATGCAAGGCTCACAAGCCTACCACAAGGGAAGTCAACATTATAACTAGCTAAAGGGCGGGTGATCCCACAATAGTGGTTTACAATTTTTGGCCAAACTGGAATCTGAAATTATTATTTTTAACTAAATCTTCACATTCAGGCACCTATAGCGGCTAAACCATGAAGAATTTGAAGATGATGTAAACTAGAGTCTTGTCAAATTTTGTCTATAGATTCTATAAATATTTTTTTCAAAATTTTTGGAATCAGATTGACTTCTTTTTCATCTCCCACAAAACTGGTTTTCAAAAAACAACATTTTAAAAAGTGATGCACCCGTATAACTCTAACTTTTTTTCCATTACGGATAACATTCTAATTCTTTCTATTTTAGATTCATAACTTTGATATCTAGTGCTTCCACTTGGTTAGATAGTTTTTTATTGAATATTTTTTCTTTAATCAAGTTTCTAAGTCAAACCAATTACAATTCAGACATAGCGCGAAGTAAAACTCATAATTTTTTTTGTATAGATTGAAATTCAATTTTTTTGTTGGATCAAGGACTTTAATATCTGTGCACTCATATTTTTCAATTTTTTTTTATAATCTACTATTTTTTCCACATGTGCAGAAATAGAGATGGGGGGACTAATTCCCTCCATTTTCATTGTCAACTTGAACTTGAAGTGCCAAAATTTAGGTTTTGTGTCTCAGGGGGGAGATGAGGGATAGGGGGTTAAATGCAGAACCCCTATGGATTCGCTCGAACCAAGGTTCGGCCGAGAAAACCCCTTCCCAATGCATTTTTTTTTGGCGGCCAATATTCAGAGGGGTTTGAGCGAACTCCCAATGGGTTTGATCGAACCAGAAGGTTCGTACGAACCCCAAAAAACACATTTTTTTCCTTGGGGTCATTTTTTGTGAGTTTTCCTTCCTCACTTGAATTGTAAACCACTATTGTGGCTTCACCTGGGCCTTATTATAGTCCCTAAAGGTTTGATGCGAAAGCTAGCTATCTAACTATCTCTAATTGAATGAATTAATTTTCCAAATGATTACAAATGCTCTTAAATATGATTCTCCAGCTCCAACAAAGGTTTGTGTCAGTCACAGGGGTTTACAAAACCTGATGAATGATTATACATGAAGGCCAGCCTTGAAACATGAAAGAAAATCCTTTGTGAAATGAAATGAATTACAAATCTCCAAGAGAGATCCCATCGAACCCAAAAATTTTGTAAGATACTCCATTAAACTTTGCACATTCTAGAATAGGTCCACACTAAGAATTCTGGACTAGGTTAGCCCCAAATGCTTTAACCGTGAACTAAGAGCAATAAATTTTTGAAAACAAATGCAAATGATCTAAAATATGGATATGATGTAGATGGCTTTTTATAGATGCTATATCCTTCTCCATGAGCTAAGAAACGATAATGTGGTGAAATATGGAATGAAATTAGGAAATTGCTACTGAATGAAATGCAAGAAAGAAATGTTTTTGGTTGATACATGATTTATTTACAACCAAAGATGCTCCTACATTAGATTCCTATAGTTGGAAGAAAAGTGAGTCTCTCACTATCTAGGGCTTAGAGGAAAACCAAAATTGTCCACCTTAGCCCGAGAAATCCATGATGAATCCTCCATTGGTCAAACTTTCCACTTTACCATATGTTCTTTGTATTGCTTGCTCTAAGTACTCCTTCCATTTATGATATCCAAAATCTACTCAATCTCCTTTGATGGTTGATCTAGTAACTATTCCTTCAAATCAACTTCTTTGTCACTACTACTTTACTATCCTTCATGAAACTCATATATGTCTAAAACATTAAAAATAGGTGATATACCAAGTTTCTCCAGTAACTCCATACACATTTCCTAAATCAAACTTCCTTAGAATCTTACATGGTCCAAACTTCTTCATCTTTAGCTTATTATATGTTCCAACTAGAAATATTTCCTTCCTTAGATATACCATAACTCCATCTCTAACAACAAACTCTTTATGTCTCATTTTCTCATCTTCCTTATCTTTGTATTTATTGTTCACATGTCTTTCAAGTGCTTCAGACTTGATTATGCAATGTCTTCATAAAATCTTTGAATTCTTCTTCTTCTACGCTCCTCTTGTTCTCCATACCAATGTCCCTTAGTTCTTCAACTCCTGTGGGATGTACTCCTATGAAAAATTTAAATGGTGTCCTTCCTATACTCTAGTTAACTAAATTATTGTATGCAAACTCTTCTTGTAGTAGAATTATATCCTAATTCCCTGCCTTATTCTTCAACCAAACACATTAACAAGTTACCCAAACTTGTGTTTACAATTTTTTTCTGTCCATCTGTTTGTGGATGATATGTTAAACTAAAATTCAAATAGATCTTCATCTTCTTCCACAATGTCCTCCAAAAGTACCCAATGAATTTGGTTTCTCTTTCTGAAACTATACTCTTTGGTAATCGATGCAGTCTCATAATATCCTTGAAAAATAGGTCAACAACATGCACAACATCATTAGTCTTCTTACAGGGAATGAAATGTACCATTTTGGAAAATTTGTCCACTACTACCATTATTGAATCATAACCTCTATGTGTACTCTAGAGGCAATCCCAATATGAAATACATGCTCAAATCTTCCCAATGTCTCTCTAGTACTGTCAAAGGTTTGTACAATCTAGTATTCTAACTACTCCCTTTTGTAGCTTGAAAAATTCTACAACTTTGAACATACTTCCTGACATCCTTGTATATCAGTAGCCAAAAATAGTGTTCACTCACCAAAGCTACTATCTTATCAATCCTAAAATTTCCTACTAGTCCTCCACTGTGCTTATCCTTGATTAGATTATCCCTTATTGAACTCCTTGGAATGCACAATCGATTTCCTCTAAACAACATATCTTCTTGAATGAAATAGTCTAATCATTGGCTTCGATCTATCACTACTAGTTCCTTACATGCTCTCCAAGCTTCAAAAAATCTAGAATATCCTTATACATATGTTTTAATTCTTCAAAACCTAGTACTTCTATCCTCATCTCTATCAACAAATTTCTTCTCCTACTCAATGCATCTACAACTTTGTTTGACTCACCACTCGTATGCTTCAACACAAATGTATAACTCTTCAAGAACTCAACCCACCTCATATGTCTTTGGTTCAACTTCCCCTGACTATTCAAATACAATAAATCTTGATGATCTATATGCAACACAAAATTCTTAGGCAACAAATAATGTCTCCATTTATTCAAGGCTTGAACTATGGCATAGAATTTCTAATCATAAATTGAATATATTCTTCTGGAATCATTCAACTTCTCACTAAAATAATCTATGGGTCTCCCTTCTTGACTTAACACTACTCATATGATTGCATTTTCACTTGCATCACAATCAATTTGAAATACTTTGTCAAAATCTTGTAATGCTAATGTTGGTTTCTCTATCACCTTTTGCTTCAACAATTCAAAACTCTTTTGTGCTCTTGATGTCCACTTAAAGTATTTTTATCTCCTCTCATTATCTCTATCATGGGGTTACAAACACTACTAAAGCTTCTAATAAACTTCTAGTAGAAAATTGCTACTCCATGGAATGATCTTACTTCTCCAATGTTTACTAGTGTAGCCACTCAACAATTACTGTCACTTTTTTAGGGTACATCTTTAATCCTTCAGAAGAAATAACAAATCCCAAATGTACCAACTTTGTCTTCATAAAGCTGCACTTCTTGACATTAATTAGAAATTTCCCATTCTCTCAACCTATGAAATACTTTTTTTTGTGCCACAAATGTTCTTCCCTAGTCTTACTAAAAATCAAAATATCATCCAAGCAAACAATAACAAACTTACCCAAGAATTTCTTTAGTACCTCATTCATCAATCTCATGAAAGTTCTCTATGTGTTGGCCAATCCAAAATGCATTACTAACCATTCATACAATCCCTCATTGGTCTTAAATGAAATATTCCACTCATCTCCTTCTTTGATTCTAATTTGATTATATCCACTTTTTAGGTTAATCTTTGTGAAATATTTTACTCCACTCAAACAATCCATAATGCCATCCATCCTTGGCAATGGGAATCTATACTTGATAGTGATCTTATTTATTTCTCTAGAATCTGCACACATTCTCCACTCTCCATCTTTCTTTGGTGTAAGTACAATAGGTACCACACATGGGATTAATCTTTCTTTGATCAATCCTTTCTTCAACAACTCTTGTATTTGTCAGTTCAATTCTACATTCTCTACAGATGTCATTCTACATGTTTCCTTATTTTGAAAAATTGCTCTCAGTATAAGATCTATATGATGACATATACTTCGAGCTAGTGGGAGTCCATCTAGTACAATTCTCTAACATGACGTCTTCGTACTCTATCAATAGTTCTGCTACTTCTTCATTCTTTGTAGTAGGGTTCTATATGTTTGGACCATTGTTGTTCTTTGGAATTAATGCAAAACACATATTTTCATGCCTCAATCCATCCATATATTTCCTTCCATCTACCAAACATAGTCTACTAGTGTCACAAGCTCTAATTTTCTCTTCTTCCTCTAAAGGTATCAACTTGATTCTTTTACCACTTGCTATATAATAGTATAAGTATTCCTTCTTCTATTATGAATAGTTTTCCTATCGCATTTCCATGGTCTTCCTAATAGTAAATAACAAGCATTCGTAGGCATAATATCACACAAAACTTCATTCTTATATGATCCTATATAAAATTTCACCAAACATTGTTCATTCACCAATATCTTATGTTCATCTTGAACCCATGCTATCCTATAAGGGTTTGGATGTTTCAATCTATTCAAATTCAACTTGGTTACCACTATCAATGATGACTTTACATGCCTTTCCTTTAGACTTGCATCTGGTTCTAAATAGACTCTTCCTTTGTGGTGGTTCCTCAGTTACTTCTTCATGCTTCAAATCTCTCCTCATCACCAATGATTCACCCTTTTGTGGTTTCCCAATTCAATTAGGGGATTCAATAGGATCGTCATCCATATATAAGCTACTCTTCAGATATGCTCAAGTTAGTGCTTCCTTGATGGAATTCAAATGCTCTGTGTCCTTTACCTCCACACTTGAAACAGGTTCCTCTAAATGGTCTCGTCTTAGATCTTCCTTCATCTCTTTGGTATCCCTCATTGATGTAAGAATTAATGACCTCCTTTATCGCTATGGTGGAAATTTCTATCTTCTCTTCTTTTGCGGTATGAATTACTATCTTTCTCTTCACTCTAGTAGGGCTTCATATCCTTGCATTTTTCCATATAAGGTTTCCTTTCTCTTCTGCCTTCAATGTAAATTGATATGCTTCTTCAACTAATGTCATATTTACTAGGCTCAATTCTTCTTGAATGATTGTTCTTAGTCCATTGTATCTTGCAATCTTCTCTTTGCTTGCTTCACTATGTCCAATCCTAATGATCATTATGTAGAATTCTTCATTGTACTCCTTCATAGATCTTTCTTTTTTTCTCAAGTTCTATAATATTTTCAGTAATTCCAGTTCATAATCGGATGGTATGAATTGATTCTTCAATTTTGTCACCATTTTACAGTCCCACCTCATGATTTTATCTTTTCTTCTTCTATTCCTATCCAATTGAACTTCTTTCCACCATAATGCAACATGCCCTTTCAACTTATTTTTTGAAAATTTCACTCTTTTTGAATCTTCAATTTCTTCATATTCAAAGTATTCTTCTATTTTAAATATTGATCCAATCAATCAATTCTTCAGGGTTTAAATTTCCTATGTAATTTTGAATTTCAACTCTAGGTCACTTACCAATTTTCAAAATTTATTTTAACATCTTCGTCTAATCTTCTTCTTGTTCTTCTTCTAGGGCTTCTAAAATTTAATTCACAACATGATCTTCTTCATCATTACTCTCATCTGCTTGTCTAGAGTTTAGAGCTTGCCTTCTATCTTCTTCTACTACATCTAATTCAACTCACATTTCTTGCATCATATCTAACATTTCATGTTTTCTTCCAGTAACATTCACCATAGCTAGCACTCTCCTCGGTGGGATCTCTCCCCTTTAATCCAGTGTAACTACCTCAATTTGGCAATCTAGCTACAGGGTTTCAACTTCCTCACTATTGGTAATCGATTGACAACATGTGCAATCTACCTTGAGTGGGCGATCTATTCATCATAAGGAATGCCATCAGGACTTGTAAACTTTCTCTGATACCACTTGGTGTAGTCACAGGTGGAGGGTCTAGAAAGAATAGTCCAAACCGTCTAGCTTAGAGTCAGCATAGTGGAAATAAAACAAGAAAGTATTTTATAAATATGAATCTTTATTGAATTGACAATCTTACATGCAACATACTCCTCATGGGAAAATATTCAGGGTTCATAGGCCTGACGCAAGGGAATTCAACATTACAACTAGCCAAAGGGCCTTATTACAGTCCACGAAGGGTTGATGCGGAAACCTAACTATCTAAGTATCTCTAACTGAATAACTTACTTTTCCAAATGATTAAAAATGCTTTTAAATATGATTCTCCAACTCCAACAAAGGTCTGTGTCAGCCACAAGGGTTTACAAAACCCAATGAATGATTACACATGAAGATATACCTTAAAACATGAAAGATATTCCTTCATGAAATGAAATGACTTGTGATTCTCTAAGAGAGATACCCTCAGAACAAAAATGTTTGTAAGATACTCCATTAAACTCTACATGTTTTGGAATAGGTCTACACTAAGAATTTTGGACTAGGTTGGCCCCAAATGCTTTGACTGTGAATTACAGTGAAAATTTGAGAGTGATAACTTTCTAAAAATAAATGTAAATGATCTGAAATTTAGAAATGTTGTAGATTGTTTTGTGTAGATGCTATATCCCGCTCCATGAACTGAGAAATGATAATGCAGTGAAATGTGGAATGAAATTCTGAAACTGCTACTAAATGAAATATAAGAAAAGAAATGTTTTTGGTTGATACAGGATTACTTTACAACCAGGGGTGCTCCTACATCAATGTGGTTAAATCTAAACTACAATATAAATCTGATGAGTGCATGAAGTTGGAAGCAGAAATAGTGGCTTTGAGAATAGAGCATGAAAAGGCCAAAGAACAGATAGACAAAGGTTTGAAGCTAAAAGGAGGCTCTAAAATTCTTGATGAGTCGATTAGCTCACAAAATCTTTTAAAAAAGAAGTCTAGTCTTGGATTTGAAAAAAGAAAGAGTCCTACTAGCAATGCATCTACAAACTTATATGACAATT
Source organism: Sequoia sempervirens (assembly GCA_007258455.2). NCBI lineage: Eukaryota > Viridiplantae > Streptophyta > Pinopsida > Cupressales > Cupressaceae > Sequoia > Sequoia sempervirens. The sequence goes on along the minus strand of VDFB02270651.1, from coordinate 322,402,005 downwards.
TTAAAGTGAATTAAAAGCTTGGTAGAAAGAATGAGAAAGCTTGTGTGAAAAATTCCTTCAAAATATTTTATTAGTTTTAAAAAAATTGCAATTCGCCAAGATTTTCCATAGACTTCTAACGATTACAAAATATTTGTCAATTGAAATTTTTTTCCCTTAAAAAAGGAAAAAAATCACCAAGAAAATTAATATTTTTTCGGAAAGTATACAAAATTCACTAGGATTTTACACCTTCGTCGAGAGGAGTTCTTAAAATTATCCTTGGAGCAGGCGGCGCCTACCATTTCTATTTTGAAAAAGAAAGAAATCCATACAAAGTAAAAGCAATGTACTCATTAGCATTGAGGATCAAAATAAGATATATCACTTGGCGACTTCATTTGCAATTACAGTGACTAGATATAACTTAAATCTTGTGATGAAATACAACCTTCAATATAAACTTGACTATAAATAAAAGCAGCGAACAGTTCTAATTTCCAGGATAGAAATACCCTAGCATAGTAGAATACACCAATTTATATGTCTCAAATGCCAACATATTATAACAAGACCATTATAAACTCAACAATAAACTTAGTGCATATACCAGACCATCAGAGGTAGCAGGCGGGTAAAGGATTTCAGTGCTCACAAAGATAAGCCACAGCACGATCCAACACAGCAAAGCATCTGTACCTCCATTCTATGTGAAAGCACAACACTGCAATCACAGTAGCAAATCCCACCCCGTAACATAACCCCACTGACACTGCCCACCACCGGTCCACTTTATCTGTATCTGGAACTACTGTACTATTCGACTCTACCTGGCTGCCTCTTTCACCAAAAACAGAGCTCTGTGTTCTATTTTCGATGGGAGGCCCCCTAAGATTGGGGTTCCCTAGAAATGAAGAGGCGTCAAAGGTTGAAAACTGATTCCCCTGCGGTATTAACCCACAAAGCATGTTTCCTGAAAGATTCAAGGCAGAAAGGAACGTGAGACTTACAAGTTCTTGGGGAATCTTCCCTGACAGCTTGTTTACTGAAAGATCGAGAGACTGCAGATTAACCATCTCACCCAAGGATTCCGGAATTGAGCCACTGATATTATTGTTTGAAATGTTGAGAGCAACTAGACCCTGGAGAAGTCCCATTTTCTGAGGAATGCTACCCCGGAGCTTGTTATGTGACAAGTCCATGACTTTGAATGAACTCCAGATCTTTGGATACGGACGTGCCGTTCCTTTAATCCAAAGTGTTATTTGATCCACAAATAATATATATTTATAGATGTATGTTTCCACTTCGGTCCAAAGACCAAGTTCTCCAACAAAAAGTTGCGTTTCAAAACTCTGTGATTGATTTACCATAGCATGTAACATTTCTAAACTTTTAGGGATAGTTCCTGATATATTGTTATGAGATAAATCTAAGAGATGAAGATTTTGTAGCTCAAGCAACTGGGGTGGAATACTACCTTCAAGATTATTATTTGTCAAGCTGAGAATTCGTAAATGTCTCATCTTTCCAATGCAAACTGGGATTCTCCCTTGAAACCTGTTATTTCCTATGTCGAACACTTGAATATTTGTAAAATTTGCAATAGATAGAGGTATAGCACCTTGCAAATTGTTTCCATTGAGGTTTAATGTCTGAAGTTGAATCAGATTTCCCAGCTCCTCTGGTATCTCACCTTGCAAATCATTTTTAGCCAAATTTAAAATTCTAAGAGACGAACATCTCCCTAGATCTGCAGAAATCACATCCCTCAGTCTGTTGTCTGACAAATCCAAAATTTCAAACTCCTTTCTATATTTAAATATTGAATGCGGAATACCTCCAGTGAGATTATTTGCTGACAGGGAAAAATAGTAGAATGGAATAATTGTAGCAGGAATAGAGCCATTAAACTTGTTATGTGACAAATCTAGTGAGTATCCCTTAAAAGAAAGAGCTGAAATAGGGCCATGAAAGCTATTATTATGCAAGTCCAACAAGAGAAAATTACTGTAATTGAGTTGGGGAAGAAAGCCTTCTAGTTGGTTATTTGAAAGATTAAGCATCTCAAGATTGGTAAGATCCCGCAGCCAAGTAGGAACATCCCCCCGCATTCTGTTATCTGACAGGTCCAAGTCTTTAAGTGAATATTGAGTAGACAGAAATGCTGGAAAATTGCCTTCAATATTACAAGAGCTCAAACCTAGGTACTCCAGATAAGAAAACTGTGGAACCCAACTTGAAGGAATTTTAATGGTCAGCTGATTTCTAGATAACATGAGTATACGAAGTTCAGTCAAATTCTGGAACATGGAAATAGAAACACCGCCTGTCAAATTGTTGGAAGAAAATGACAGCACTTCCAATCCAACAAGCTGTGAAAATGAATCTAGTACTGCTCCAGACAAAAGGTTATTATCTAATTGAAGCTGAGTTAATACAGAGAGCTGACCCAAAGAGGTTGGGATATCACCATTTAGCTTGTTGCGATCCAGCATCAGATATTGGAGGGAGGAAAGCCTACCAAGACAGTACGGTATGCTACCCTTCAAATTGTTAAATGAAAGATCAATCCTCGAAAGGCTGGACGGCGACCCCGTTGGAGATCCAAATAGGGGTATATCCCCTGTTAAGTAATTGCTATAAAGAACAAGTGTCTGAAGTTTTGAAAAGTTTGCAATGGTAGGAGGAATTACTCCCTCTAGACTGTTAAAAGACATTCTAAGATTTCTCAGACTTGAAGAATCATGCAGGAAATAGGAAGGCATGGAACCACTGAGACTACACATAGAGAGGTCAAGTGAAACGAAGGACGAGACATTGTGTATCCATGCTGGTAGTGGAAATGGGAATGAGTTATATCGAAGATGGAGGTGGGATAAATGGGTGAGGTTTAGAAGTGAAGGAATACTTCCTAAAAGACTACCTGCAGACAGGTAAATCTGGCTAAGATTGGAAAGGCTGGAGAGGGAGTCGCCCCAGTTGTGAGATGCCCTTTCAAGTTTTACGTTCTTCACCGCCAGGTATTCCAAATTTCTCAGACTTCTTACCCATTCGTCAAACCTCGAACTCTTCAGGCTCCATTTTGAGTAATACTCTGGGTCTAAGATAAAATAATAATTTGACAGATCAAGATGCTGTAAGGCCGACAAATTTCCCAACTCGAGAGGAATCTCGCCATTAAATTTAGCATAAGCCAAGCTAAGAAAAGTAAGCCTTTCGAATCTTCCCAACTGAGGAGGTATACCATTGCCCATGAAGTCATTCCAACTCAAATCCAAGTGGCGCAAATGTTGCAGATTAAACAGAGATGGATGAATCTCCCCCTTCAACTCGCCCTTGACTTGGTAACGACTATGATCATTTCCCTTGTGATAAGGGTTTCTGAGATCAAGTTGAATAACATTATTTGTTTGGTAGTCACAGACAATTCCTTCCCACTGGCAACAGTTGTATCCGCTCCATGAGCTTAATCGACCATAGGAGTCGTTTAAGCCCCCTTTGAAATCCAGCAGATAGCTTCTTTCATCATCTCTACATCCACTAATATACGGGAACTTGATCATCATACCAATGGCCAAGGCAAAGCCTAGAGCAATATAAAGCGAAATGGGAGACATGATTGTATGCAAAGACTCAAGTTCGTAAGGCGCAATGTCTGTGGTTTACAATATATATAATTCTCTCCCCCACCCTCATAGAAGGATGGCATAGCTAATTTCACCCACAAAACGCATCAAAAAAATAAAAATAAAATAAAATAGTTTTTATATAAATAAAATACATTTTAAATAATTTTATGTTAAAATAAAATAATTGTAAATTAAGTTAATTAATAAAAAAAATAATTATTAATATATTATTATAATTATTATTATATATTTTTTAATGTATTTACTTTTGTATTATTATTTTATAATTATTGGTTTTTTTTTTTGATACGCAAGGTAGTTTTTATATTGATTTTATAGAAGTATACAAGCATATGCTAAGCAGGGATAAAAGGTCCATCCTGGACACACAGCCGAACAAAAAACATTCCCAGCCGGGACACAATATCATCATTTCAACATTACAGTCCCATTGCAAGCATCAGAAAACTAGCCACTATAAGCATTGATACAAAATATTTGGGTCAGAGGCCGAGCCTCATCCAACTTAAAATGATATTTACTATCTGCTAATGCTAAAGACCACCAAAATTTGACAAGCTAATAACTATAAAACTTGAAAAAACTTCAACCACAGAGGCCAAGCCTCACGTAAAACCATTTATTTCTGCAAACCTTATGAAACCTTCCATCCACTCTAGCCCGGTCTCCGGCACCAGCTTCAACTTTCTCTTCAAGAAATCCACAGCCACATCTGCTAACTTTCTGTACCTCGACAGTGCTAGCCCTTTGATCTCTAAGATGAAAGGAAAGACTTTAACATCATCATCTGTTTCCCATAGGAGAGCCAAGTCTGTAGGGCACGAAATACCTTTGCCTATGAAGGCCACCTTTAATGTTTTCTCTAGACCTCCAAGCAAGTCATCACGAAACAAACACACCATCATCTCCTTAGTCTCCGCCTTCAGGGTCTCCAAGTCCAAAAGCACTACAAGAAACCAAGAGGAGATATGAGTGTTATCTCTAGCAAATTCCTTTCTTTCCAAGTGTTCTTTGCCTAGGACCATTTTGACAGCAACTATTGACACCGGATCATCCTTGAGTAGAATTCTCTTTAATCTCTAGTCTGTAACTTCTAGAAAAGCTATCTGCCTCCCCGTGGCCACCAAAGAGACTGGTGTGTCGACACCAAAATTTTCCAATCCTTCCGCCAAAATATGGATGATGAATTTTGACTTCATCATCCTTGCCATTTGCAAAGCTTTGACAGTTGTTCCTTGCACAGAAACAAAAGACAATACCAAATTTCGAAGACATAACTTTAAAAATGACTTCATTAGATCATTTAATAAACCCGTGAGATGTTCAGTCGGGCCTCCGCACACGAATTTGAATAATGGCAGAGTGAGCATATCGTCCTTGCCATGAAGATTTTCTATGGCCTCTGTTTTTCCGACTACATGCCACTATCACTTCGAATGAAGTGAGTTGCCACCCGCCCCTTCAGCTTTCGTTTCTATGATTGCCATGCCCTACGTGTCACGCAGACGGTGCTTTGTATACTGTGCCATACATTCCCCCTGTCATGCACCAAAGTCTCCGCTATTTTCAAGAGCGAAAAACTTAAAATAATCCCAGCTCCTCCCTTCGGCTATTTGAAAAGACTTGGAATGACATGGCAATGCCACAACCACGAGCACCGTATCCGACCCAACTACCACCTCATGTCCACCCTGGATTCCAAGTGAACAAATGAGGGGCAGGGGGGAGCCTACCCTACCACCCACATTATTTTATAATTATTGTTAAATTAAATTATATTATAATAGTAAAATAATTATATGTTATTATATATTTATTATTATATTATATACTTGTTATTACATTTATTATTATTATATATGTTTATATGGTAATTTTAAATTTGTATTATTATTTTATAATTATTATTATGTTAAATAATATTCTATTATCTTATATTATGTTATAATATATTATATTTATCATATTATTATATAAATAAATTTATATCATTATTTTATAATTAATATTATATTAAATTGTAAATTATATATTAGTTTTAGAATGGTGTAGTGGATGGTAGATAGGGATATAAGGAAGGGGAGATGGAAGGTTAATGAGATGGGGGATACATAACAATTTGGATGAAAAGATGCATGGATAATGAAATGATTATGATCAATGAAAGATGATTAGATTAACAAATCTATATTAGCCTAATGAACCTTGTAGACACTAAAAAATGTCCTAGGTCCGCGAGCATCAGTGCGTTTGTTGCCCGATAATTGAATGGCTTTAATTATTCAGTGGGTGTGGCTGCATTCTTCTATTAATTAAAATGGTTTTAATTATTTAATTTGATTACTATCTCATCTTTATTACATCTTGTCCGATTAGAAAGGTATTTAGAATTTATTGGTATTTCAACTCTATATCCTTTCTTCAATAATTAAATAAATCATTTTTTATTTAATTATTTATCTTTCATCTATAGTCAAATAATAATAATAATCATTATTTGACCTTTTATTCTTCTATAATTAAATAATTGTCAAAATTATTTAATTATGTTTCATTCTACTCTTTTGGATAAATAATTCAAATTAATTATCCATGTCTAATTTCCATCTCTCCATATAATTAAATTGATAAATTTAATTAAATGCTCCTCTTTTCATTTTCTCTAAATAAATAATTTGGATAAATTATTTATTCTCCACTTGTCATTTTCCTCCATTTTGAATAAATAATTTAAAATAAATTATTTATGCACCTCCACCTAGTCAAAGATGCTCTGTCATAATCCCCTATCATAACATTCATTTCTGTCATAGCCTACATGTCTTGCATGTTTGTCATAGCTGTCAGGCGTCATAGCCGTCAGCGTCCTAGCTTTTCCATGCATGGTATATTCTTGGTGCATCAATTGTAGACCGTTGATCTTGGCATCTTTTCTGAGACTTAATCTCAACCATCCATTTTGTAACATCTCTCTCATGCATTCTCATCCATTGATCTTGGAATATTTCTAGAAGATTAATCTCAACCGTCCATTCAAATGGTTGTCTATAAAAGCAACCTTCCTTCTCCATTTTCATTTTAACAACTATTTTTCTCCAACTTTCTTGCTACCATTTGCAGGTTTTGCACAAGTGTTTCAACAAATCTGAGGGCAAAGTTGCATAACAAGAAGAAGGAGAGCAAGAGAAAGAATCAACCATAATGGGGAGTACTTTCTTTTATGTTTTACTTTTATTCTCTCTATTATTTGTTTTCTCTTGTTTGGATGTGGTTTAATAGTTTAGAAGTGTTGGTTGTCACTTTTATCTATTCTATTTGAGTTCTAACCCCATCTCACAAACCTAATCTATTAATCAATGATTATGGATGATAGTTGATATGGTGCATTATGATATGTGGATGCAAGTTTCATGCCATGGTACATCAGATGTAAGAGCAGGAAAAGTGGAAGATGAAAGATAGAAGGAGAAATAGGGATGAGGGGAAGCAAGTGCACATGAAATCAATTAGGCGAGGATTATGGAATAGATGGGATATGCAGTTGGGGGATGGTATAAAATAAAAATGTATGGATGAAGGGATGGGGGACTATGAATGCAATAATTAAATTGATGACAATTGTGAGAAGTTCTATAAGATGATAGAAGTTACCAAAAAGGAATACTCAATTAGAAACACAATTTAATTTTCCTCTAACTTCGATTAATGATGAATCAAATTCTATAGGAGAAGGAAAGGAATCTTAAATAAAATTCATGAAAGAGGAGATGGAGGCACTACTAAAAAGCAAGACATGGGACTTGGTTGATTGAGTTGAATGTAAGGAGCCCTTTTTCATTCTTCTCACAAAGTTAGCTTCCACTTCATCGAGGCTCTCTTCATTCAGATCTTCACTACATGTAGCTTTAAAAGCAATTTCTAGTTTAGATCCATTTCTCAAATTTGGTTTTCTCATTTCATATGATGCTAGAGTACGCAACAACTGATCTTTAGTATAAGTCTTGTAATCCACATATTCTTCATAGCATATACTTTTTCACTGTATGCATTAGAAAGAGTTTTGAGAATCTTGTTCACTATTCTAGTTTCATCCATTGTTGCACGAAGTCCTCACATTTCACCTACCAAATCATCCACTCTTTGTACATAGGATTTAATGTTCTTATCTTCAGACATATGCAAGATTTCAAATTGTTCTTCCAAGTTTTGTAACTTTGCTTCTTTTACCTTTTCATTTCCAACATGAGTTGTTTCCAATGCATCTCAAATCTCTTTAGTAGTCTTTATATTGCAACTTTAATTAACTCGAACTATGAAAGATTGTTCTTTAGAATGTTCTTCACCTTATTATTTGCTTCATGTGCCTTGATTTCATAAGTTGTACTTGGACCATTAGTAGGAGCAATATATGCAATCTTATAAGCTTTCTCAACATCATATACACAGTATTCCAAATATCCTTCCATCTTTATTTTCCAAATTCCATAGTTAGTCCCATCAAACCTAGGACACTCAATAGTGATCTTGCTCGCCATCCTGGACCTTCTTGAAGCAGTTAAGATCTTCTCTAAGGAACCAAGCTCTGATACCAATTGTTGAACAAGAAAATTGAGAGGGGGGGTGAATTAGTTGTAGCCAATTTTTCTTTTATAATATTCACCAAAGATTAATTCAATTACCATTCACGAATCCTTTACTTTTCTAATATGATTAATCATTAAATGCAAATGTAGAAACTGAAAGAAGAAAAAACCATACACACAACAACACCATATTTATGTGGAAAACCCAATAAGCAAAAAACCACGTAGATTGCCAACAAGGGTTAGCCACCTGGAGGGCTCACTACCACACATATACAAAGAAGATAGAAAAGATTCATTATAGAGAGAAAAAAATCTCAATGCAACAGAGATTTCCACCACAATTCACTCACACACTTGCAGACATGCTTAAATGATAGAGTACACCTTTGAACTCACTGCTTTCAGAAAATCGCAATTAGATTTCCAACTAATCTACTCAACCACACACTTTATTTCACATCTATCTCACATCTATCTTGCATCTATCTTGCATCTATTTTTTGTATATATTTCACCAATATCTCATCTTATATTCATACCATTTTCAACTTTGAAACATATCCAAAGTTGTCCACACACACACCAATTGATTTTACAAAATTCAAATTAGGTCGGTGCCAAAACATTCTAAGGTGGAATTAGAATGAGGGTGACCCAAACACCCAATTAATAAGGACCTAGATAAGTCCCAGCACGCTTCATGAACTTTCAAAGTAGTGTTTAACACAAGGTTGGCCAAACCAGTGTAAAACACATAGAACAATTAAGCACATGCATCCTTAGCACAATTCAATCTTTCCAGATAACAAAATTATCTTCAATACGAACACATCAGTTTAACTTGAGAACTGTAAGTCATAAAACTCAAGCAAGAAGAAATTTAGAGCAACTATATTTATCCCAGACCTCATCTAGAGACACAAAAAAAATATAGTTCACAATTGGTGAACATAACTCACAATGCACAACAATCCAAAACCCCAAAATTTGGATATAGCAGCTTCCAACAACCATGATCAACATATCTGAGCCACCCAATCATAGGAGAAAATCCCAGAGCAAAACCTAGAGCAACCACTAAATACCTGCAACCTTTCTTCATTACAATTTTCTCAATATCCTTGACATATACAACCAATAATCTACATCCATGACATCAATGACAACGACAACAATTTGATAACTAGTTAACCATTTGACATCAATGATAACATCTTCATTCTTGCAAAAAACCTCATTCTTGATAGATTTCATTACTGGAATAGGTCTGGTGGAACATAACCTTGTGAATTTTCTAATCACTTCCTTAGTGATCATCCAAAGCATATCTATCCAAAAGAACTTATCATTGATGTAGCTCTAAAAAATAATTTTAACCCATGCATCATCATGGCACAATTTAGGAAACCCTTTACAGATGTTAAGCTTCTTCGTGACTAGGTTCTGATATTTTGTATCCAATGCAAACTTATCACTAGTGATCTACTTCAACCATACATCACCCAATTTTGAGTGGTCATACTCTTCAAGCTTGCTATGAATGTATATTCTTATGTCTTTTGTATGTAGAATTATAAAAGGAAACCTTAAGAAACACCTTTCGGATTGACTTTAGTGGATTTGTTAGGATGCTTCTTAAATTTAGGTTGGGATCTCTTAGATACATCAATAACCCTTGGTGTAACCATTGCACAAGTTTCTAAATTTCTTTCAAATTAATTTGTGAAAAGCTAGGGTAACAAAGACCATAAATACCTTTCACTTCACTCTTCCGACTATGGTTTGTACACACCAAGACCTCAATTGCTTCACATGCACTACTCTTCACTTTGTCTACTCTTCTTCACTCAAAAAATTGATTACAAATGATTTTAGGTTAAGTGAAATCACTTATAAACCCTTTTTCATGACCTAACTCGCCACAAGTGCTTCATCTAATAAAGTTGTCGAACTCTTCATTGTGTGCATAGTCACCTTGAAATGTTTTGTAAACTTTTATATGATGATATTTTCCACTAGAATTTTCTCCAATAGGTCAAATACATCAACCCACACTACATATCCTCGTGTTGAAGCATCAACACCATTTCTTTATCTGAGGATGAAAGATTTCTATTAAATCTCCCACTGAGCCAAAGCTCTCAACTTGGATTTTGGAAGAAACATCTACACTAGATGATGGTATAGATTCATCATTAACCTCTATCTCATCCTTCTTTTTCCAAATCTTATTTGTCTCCTTCTTTATTTCTGCTGGATCAATCTTTTGTACTAGATCATTCTTCTTTACTAGATTATCCTTCTTCATGTTTTTGCTTTTGTAAAATTTAGAAATGTGTCTAGATCTACTGCAATTGTAGTAGATGACATTATTTTGAATTGGATTATTTCCATTCATTCTAGATTTGCATTGAGTAGCTTTAAGTCCAAATCCATTGCATGTATAATAGTAGCCATTAAAATATTGAAACATTCTACCATTGTTGTAGCCATTCATCATTTGACTTCTACATTCACTAGCTCTATGACCAAATCTCTTGCATGTAAGACATTGACCATAAAAGGATGGAACATTCTAATTCATTCTAATTCTACATTCCATAGCCTTATGTCCAAATTTATTACACGAATAACAAAAACCATTGAAAGATGAGTACCTCTGTGCATTTGGTTGTTTGACCGGTGGTCTTCTAGCTTCATTCCTTTGATTCTGGATCTTCTTACCATTTTTATTCTTGTCTTTAGTCTTCTTTTGTTCATTGATCTTCTTTCTAGCATTTGATGTCTAATTTTCCTTTGAACTTTCACCTTTCTCAAATTGTAATCCTTCTTTATCTTTGGAAGCTTTCTAATTTGCAATCATTTCATCAAGCATGATACAACTCTTCTTGAATTTGTCTTCATGATTCTTTTCTTTTCCCAGATTTGATCCTAGGTTCAAAAATTCTTGTTCAAGCATTGTACATTCCTCATATTTTATTTTCATCATTGCATTCAAACATTCTTCAACTCTTTTCTTTTCTTCAACTCGCACCTTCAGATTGGTGATGGTTTCATTTTCTTGCTTCAACTACTTGTTGAATTCCTTATGCCTTTCTCTAAACTTCTTGATTTTCTCTCTTATTTTTTTTGACACATTCATGATCTACTTATTTGATATTTTCCTTTAGATCTTTGTTTTCACCTTAAGTTCTTTCAAGATATTTAAGAGCAACTTTGAGCTCTTCATTCATATAAAATATGCAGTCTTATTGTGTAGATCTAACAATAGAAATTTCTCTTAGAGGAGTAGGTAGTCTTCTAACAGCCATGTGTGTTCAACCTCCAGATCTTCTCCAAGTGAGGTGTACTCCTTCCAAGGAACCAACTCTAATACCAATTGTTGAACACCTAAAAATCTTGAAATTGAATCAATATTCTTTTAAACCATTTTAAAACATTTAAACATCAAATCACGCAACACTCAATTGAAATAAATGAAAGAAACCATGAAGCATCAATAACATCACACTTAACATATGAACACCAATACTTTTACATGGAAAACCCAAAATCTAGGAAAATGCATGAACGAGGGATTAGCTCACAATATATTATAACCAATTATAGTATATTTATAGAAATTACTCTTGTAAGAGGTGGAATTACTATCCAAGTGGAATCATAGCCCACTGAGAAAAGAGAGAAAGATAGAAGATATTTTGGCACACAACTAAGTTTTGAAGTATTAAAAAACTCATCTACAACATGCTAGAATATAGTTCCAATATGAAGCTTAGAATACTGACTCAAAACTCTTCACACTTTTGTAAATCAACACTCTGTTCTACTTTGCATTTTCTCAATTTGCACTTACAAGCACTTGTCTCAATATTCTCATCATATGCACCACACACTCATACCAAAATAGTAAAAATGATCTTCCTTATATATATGCTTCACCTATAATATCAATTAGGTTAGCCTAATTAGATGTAATAAACAAAATGTAACATGTCAACTCAAGATCCTTCCACATATGTTTCACACCAAGATCGTGAGCATTTTTTTAAATCTGCAAACACTAAACCTCAAGCATGGATTAATGACTTACAAATTCATCAAAATACTCCTATGAAATAATGCAAAATGCTTCCTAAACATGATAGCAAATCAAACTAAATTGAAAGCATGAAAGAAACAAGATACATATCTATTCCATAGTTGGATTGGTGTCACATGTGCTAGTGACCCTTTCCCAATCCTTGATAAAAAGCTCAAGATGATGAAATGCTATGAAGATGGAGATGATAAATGGACAAGATAAGTTCTCAAAGAGAATGACCTTGCATGAAAGTTGTGGAGAGATTGTGGAGATTGTGAAGATTGTGAAGGATTTGCTCAATGTTGAAGCCTCTATTTGAAGATTTTCAAAATGCCAAGTATTGAAGAGGGACCAATGTGGGATTAAGATTCTGCCAATGAGATAA
>VDFB02270651.1:322305042-322389218 GCA_007258455.2 Sequoia sempervirens | reverse complement strand
TAAAGTATTTTTATCTCCTCTCATTATCTCTATCATGGGGTTACAAACACTACTAAAGCTTCTAATAAACTTCTAGTAGAAAATTGCTACTCCATGGAATGATCTTACTTCTCCAATGTTTACTAGTGTAGCCACTCAACAATTACTGTCACTTTTTTAGGGTACATCTTTAATCCTTCAGAAGAAATAACAAATCCCAAATGTACCAACTTTGTCTTCATAAAGCTGCACTTCTTGACATTAATTAGAAATTTCCCATTCTCTCAACCTATGAAATACTTTTTTTTGTGCCACAAATGTTCTTCCCTAGTCTTACTAAAAATCAAAATATCATCCAAGCAAACAATAACAAACTTACCCAAGAATTTCTTTAGTACCTCATTCATCAATCTCATGAAAGTTCTCTATGTGTTGGCCAATCCAAAATGCATTACTAACCATTCATACAATCCCTCATTGGTCTTAAATGAAATATTCCACTCATCTCCTTCTTTGATTCTAATTTGATTATATCCACTTTTTAGGTTAATCTTTGTGAAATATTTTACTCCACTCAAACAATCCATAATGCCATCCATCCTTGGCAATGGGAATCTATACTTGATAGTGATCTTATTTATTTCTCTAGAATCTGCACACATTCTCCACTCTCCATCTTTCTTTGGTGTAAGTACAATAGGTACCACACATGGGATTAATCTTTCTTTGATCAATCCTTTCTTCAACAACTCTTGTATTTGTCAGTTCAATTCTACATTCTCTACAGATGTCATTCTACATGTTTCCTTATTTTGAAAAATTGCTCTCAGTATAAGATCTATATGATGACATATACTTCGAGCTAGTGGGAGTCCATCTAGTACAATTCTCTAACATGACGTCTTCGTACTCTATCAATAGTTCTGCTACTTCTTCATTCTTTGTAGTAGGGTTCTATATGTTTGGACCATTGTTGTTCTTTGGAATTAATGCAAAACACATATTTTCATGCCTCAATCCATCCATATATTTCCTTCCATCTACCAAACATAGTCTACTAGTGTCACAAGCTCTAATTTTCTCTTCTTCCTCTAAAGGTATCAACTTGATTCTTTTACCACTTGCTATATAATAGTATAAGTATTCCTTCTTCTATTATGAATAGTTTTCCTATCGCATTTCCATGGTCTTCCTAATAGTAAATAACAAGCATTCGTAGGCATAATATCACACAAAACTTCATTCTTATATGATCCTATATAAAATTTCACCAAACATTGTTCATTCACCAATATCTTATGTTCATCTTGAACCCATGCTATCCTATAAGGGTTTGGATGTTTCAATCTATTCAAATTCAACTTGGTTACCACTATCAATGATGACTTTACATGCCTTTCCTTTAGACTTGCATCTGGTTCTAAATAGACTCTTCCTTTGTGGTGGTTCCTCAGTTACTTCTTCATGCTTCAAATCTCTCCTCATCACCAATGATTCACCCTTTTGTGGTTTCCCAATTCAATTAGGGGATTCAATAGGATCGTCATCCATATATAAGCTACTCTTCAGATATGCTCAAGTTAGTGCTTCCTTGATGGAATTCAAATGCTCTGTGTCCTTTACCTCCACACTTGAAACAGGTTCCTCTAAATGGTCTCGTCTTAGATCTTCCTTCATCTCTTTGGTATCCCTCATTGATGTAAGAATTAATGACCTCCTTTATCGCTATGGTGGAAATTTCTATCTTCTCTTCTTTTGCGGTATGAATTACTATCTTTCTCTTCACTCTAGTAGGGCTTCATATCCTTGCATTTTTCCATATAAGGTTTCCTTTCTCTTCTGCCTTCAATGTAAATTGATATGCTTCTTCAACTAATGTCATATTTACTAGGCTCAATTCTTCTTGAATGATTGTTCTTAGTCCATTGTATCTTGCAATCTTCTCTTTGCTTGCTTCACTATGTCCAATCCTAATGATCATTATGTAGAATTCTTCATTGTACTCCTTCATAGATCTTTCTTTTTTTCTCAAGTTCTATAATATTTTCAGTAATTCCAGTTCATAATCGGATGGTATGAATTGATTCTTCAATTTTGTCACCATTTTACAGTCCCACCTCATGATTTTATCTTTTCTTCTTCTATTCCTATCCAATTGAACTTCTTTCCACCATAATGCAACATGCCCTTTCAACTTATTTTTTGAAAATTTCACTCTTTTTGAATCTTCAATTTCTTCATATTCAAAGTATTCTTCTATTTTAAATATTGATCCAATCAATCAATTCTTCAGGGTTTAAATTTCCTATGTAATTTTGAATTTCAACTCTAGGTCACTTACCAATTTTCAAAATTTATTTTAACATCTTCGTCTAATCTTCTTCTTGTTCTTCTTCTAGGGCTTCTAAAATTTAATTCACAACATGATCTTCTTCATCATTACTCTCATCTGCTTGTCTAGAGTTTAGAGCTTGCCTTCTATCTTCTTCTACTACATCTAATTCAACTCACATTTCTTGCATCATATCTAACATTTCATGTTTTCTTCCAGTAACATTCACCATAGCTAGCACTCTCCTCGGTGGGATCTCTCCCCTTTAATCCAGTGTAACTACCTCAATTTGGCAATCTAGCTACAGGGTTTCAACTTCCTCACTATTGGTAATCGATTGACAACATGTGCAATCTACCTTGAGTGGGCGATCTATTCATCATAAGGAATGCCATCAGGACTTGTAAACTTTCTCTGATACCACTTGGTGTAGTCACAGGTGGAGGGTCTAGAAAGAATAGTCCAAACCGTCTAGCTTAGAGTCAGCATAGTGGAAATAAAACAAGAAAGTATTTTATAAATATGAATCTTTATTGAATTGACAATCTTACATGCAACATACTCCTCATGGGAAAATATTCAGGGTTCATAGGCCTGACGCAAGGGAATTCAACATTACAACTAGCCAAAGGGCCTTATTACAGTCCACGAAGGGTTGATGCGGAAACCTAACTATCTAAGTATCTCTAACTGAATAACTTACTTTTCCAAATGATTAAAAATGCTTTTAAATATGATTCTCCAACTCCAACAAAGGTCTGTGTCAGCCACAAGGGTTTACAAAACCCAATGAATGATTACACATGAAGATATACCTTAAAACATGAAAGATATTCCTTCATGAAATGAAATGACTTGTGATTCTCTAAGAGAGATACCCTCAGAACAAAAATGTTTGTAAGATACTCCATTAAACTCTACATGTTTTGGAATAGGTCTACACTAAGAATTTTGGACTAGGTTGGCCCCAAATGCTTTGACTGTGAATTACAGTGAAAATTTGAGAGTGATAACTTTCTAAAAATAAATGTAAATGATCTGAAATTTAGAAATGTTGTAGATTGTTTTGTGTAGATGCTATATCCCGCTCCATGAACTGAGAAATGATAATGCAGTGAAATGTGGAATGAAATTCTGAAACTGCTACTAAATGAAATATAAGAAAAGAAATGTTTTTGGTTGATACAGGATTACTTTACAACCAGGGGTGCTCCTACATCAATGTGGTTAAATCTAAACTACAATATAAATCTGATGAGTGCATGAAGTTGGAAGCAGAAATAGTGGCTTTGAGAATAGAGCATGAAAAGGCCAAAGAACAGATAGACAAAGGTTTGAAGCTAAAAGGAGGCTCTAAAATTCTTGATGAGTCGATTAGCTCACAAAATCTTTTAAAAAAGAAGTCTAGTCTTGGATTTGAAAAAAGAAAGAGTCCTACTAGCAATGCATCTACAAACTTATATGACAATTTTAAAGTGAATTAAAAGCTTGGTAGAAAGAATGAGAAAGCTTGTGTGAAAAATTCCTTCAAAATATTTTATTAGTTTTAAAAAAATTGCAATTCGCCAAGATTTTCCATAGACTTCTAACGATTACAAAATATTTGTCAATTGAAATTTTTTTCCCTTAAAAAAGGAAAAAAATCACCAAGAAAATTAATATTTTTTCGGAAAGTATACAAAATTCACTAGGATTTTACACCTTCGTCGAGAGGAGTTCTTAAAATTATCCTTGGAGCAGGCGGCGCCTACCATTTCTATTTTGAAAAAGAAAGAAATCCATACAAAGTAAAAGCAATGTACTCATTAGCATTGAGGATCAAAATAAGATATATCACTTGGCGACTTCATTTGCAATTACAGTGACTAGATATAACTTAAATCTTGTGATGAAATACAACCTTCAATATAAACTTGACTATAAATAAAAGCAGCGAACAGTTCTAATTTCCAGGATAGAAATACCCTAGCATAGTAGAATACACCAATTTATATGTCTCAAATGCCAACATATTATAACAAGACCATTATAAACTCAACAATAAACTTAGTGCATATACCAGACCATCAGAGGTAGCAGGCGGGTAAAGGATTTCAGTGCTCACAAAGATAAGCCACAGCACGATCCAACACAGCAAAGCATCTGTACCTCCATTCTATGTGAAAGCACAACACTGCAATCACAGTAGCAAATCCCACCCCGTAACATAACCCCACTGACACTGCCCACCACCGGTCCACTTTATCTGTATCTGGAACTACTGTACTATTCGACTCTACCTGGCTGCCTCTTTCACCAAAAACAGAGCTCTGTGTTCTATTTTCGATGGGAGGCCCCCTAAGATTGGGGTTCCCTAGAAATGAAGAGGCGTCAAAGGTTGAAAACTGATTCCCCTGCGGTATTAACCCACAAAGCATGTTTCCTGAAAGATTCAAGGCAGAAAGGAACGTGAGACTTACAAGTTCTTGGGGAATCTTCCCTGACAGCTTGTTTACTGAAAGATCGAGAGACTGCAAATTAACCATCTCACCCAAGGATTCCGGAATTGAGCCACTGATATTATTGTTTGAAATGTTGAGAGCAACTAGACCCTGGAGTAGTCCCATTTTCTGAGGAATGCTACCCCGGAGCTTGTTATGTGACAAGTCCATGACTTTGAATGAACTCCAGATCTTTGGATACGGACGTGCCGTTCCTTTAATCCAAAGTGTTATTTGATCCACAAATAATATAGATTTATAGATGTATGTTTCCACTTCGGTCCAAAGACCAAGTTCTCCAACAAAAAGTTGCGTTTCAAAACTCTGTGATTGATTTACCATAGCATGTAACATTTCTAAACTTTTAGGGATAGTTCCTGATATATTGTTATGAGATAAATCTAAGAGATGAAGATTCTGTAGCTCAAGCAACTGGGGTGGAATACTACCTTCAAGATTATTATTTGTCAAGCTGAGAATTCGTAAATGTCTCATCTTTCCAACGCAAACTGGGATTCTCCCTTGAAACCTGTTATTTCCTATGTCGAACACTTGAATATTTGTAAAATTTGCAATAGATAGAGGTATAGCACCTTGCAAATTGTTTCCATTGAGGTTTAATGTCTGAAGTTGAATCAGATTTCCCAGCTCCTCTGGTATCTCACCTTGCAAATCATTTTTAGCCAAATTTAAAATTCTAAGAGACGAACATCTCCCTAGATCTGCAGAAATCACATCCCTCAGTCTGTTGTCTGACAAATCCAAAATTTCAAACTCCTTTCTATATTTAAATATTGAATGCGGAATACCTCCAGTGAGATTATTTGCTGACAGGGAAAAATAGTAGAATGGAATAATTGTAGCAGGAATAGAGCCATTAAACTTGTTATGTGACAAATCTAGTGAGTATCCCTTAAAAGAAAGAGCTGAAATAGGGCCATGAAAGCTATTATTATGCAAGTCCAACAAGAGAAAATTACTGTAATTGAGTTGGGGAAGAAAGCCTTCTAGTTGGTTATTTGAAAGATTAAGCATCTCAAGATTGGTAAGATCCCGCAGCCAAGTAGGAACATCCCCCCGCATTCTGTTATCTGACAGGTCCAAGTCTTTAAGTGAATATTGAGTAGACAGAAATGCTGGAAAATTGCCTTCAATATTACAAGAGCTCAAACCTAGGTACTCCAGATAAGAAAACTGTGGAACCCAACTTGAAGGAATTTTAATGGTCAGCTGATTTCTAGATAACATGAGTATACGAAGTTCAGTCAAATTCTGGAACATGGAAATAGAAACACCGCCTGTCAAATTGTTGGAAGAAAATGACAGCACTTCCAATCCAACAAGCTGTGAAAATGAATCTAGTACTGCTCCAGACAAAAGGTTATTATCTAATTGAAGCTGAGTTAATACAGAGAGCTGACCCAAAGAGGTTGGGATATCACCATTTAGCTTGTTGCGATCCAGCATCAGATATTGGAGGGAGGAAAGCCTACCAAGACAGTACGGTATGCTACCCTTCAAATTGTTAAATGAAAGATCAATCCTCGAAAGGCTGGACGGCGACCCCGTTGGAGATCCAAATAGGGGTATATCCCCTGTTAAGTAATTGTTATAAAGAACAAGTGTCTGAAGTTTTGAAAAGTTTGCAATGGTAGGAGGAATTACTCCCTCTAGACTGTTAAAGGACATTCTAAGATTTCTCAGACTTGAAGAATCATGCAGGAAATAGGAAGGCATGGAACCACTGAGACTACACATAGAGAGGTCAAGTGAAACGAAGGACGAGACATTGTGTATCCATGCTGGTAGTGGAAATGGGAATGAGTTATATCGAAGATGGAGGTGGGATAAATGGGTGAGGTTTAGAAGTGAAGGAATACTTCCTGAAAGACTACACGCAGACAGGTAAATCTGGCTAAGATTGGAAAGGCTGGAGAGGGAGTCGCCCCAGTTGTGAGATGCCCTTTCAAGTTTTACATTCTTCATCGCCAGGTATTCCAAATTTCTCAGACTTCTTACCCATTCGTCAAACCTCGAACTCTTCAGGCTCCATTTTGAGTAATACTCTGGGTCTAAGATAAAATAATAATTTGACAGATCAAGATGCTGTAAGGCCGACAAATTTCCCAACTCGAGAGGAATCTCGCCATTAAATTTAGCATAAGCCAAGCTAAGAAAAGTAAGCCTTTCGAGTCTTCCCAACTGAGAAGGTATAGCATTGCCCATGAAGTCATTCCAACTCAAATCCAAGTGGCGCAAATGTTGCAGATTAAACAGAGATGGATGAATCTCCCCCTTCAACTCGCCCTTGACTTGGTAACGACTACGATCATTTCCCTTGTGATAAGGGTTTCTGAGATCAAGTTGAATAACATTATTTGTTTGGTAGTCACAGACAATTCCTTCCCACTGGCAACAGTTGTTTCCGCGCCATGAGCTTAATCGACCATAGGAGTCGTTTAAGCCCCCTTTCAAATCCAGCAGATAGCTTCTTTCATCATCTCTACATCCACTGATATACGGGAACTTGATCATCATACCCATGGCCAAGGCAAAGCCTAGAGCAATATAAAGCGAAATGGGAGACATGATTGTATGCAAAGACTCAAGTTCGTAAGGCGCAACGTCTGTGGTTTACAATATATATAATTCTCTCCCCCACCCTCATAGAAGGACGGCACAGCTAATCTCCCCACAAAACGCATTAAATTTTATTTTTAAATAAAATAGTTTTTATATAAATAAAATACATTTTAAATAATTTTAAGTTAAAATAAAATAATTGTAAATTAAGTTAATTAATAAAAAATTAATTATTAATATATTATTATAATTACTATTATATTATTTTTAATGTATTTACTTTTGTATTATTATTTTATAATTATTGTTAAATTAAATTATATTATAATATTATTATTATTATAATAAAATAATTATATGTTATTATATATTTATTATTATATTATATATTTGTTATTATATTTATTATTATTATATATGTTTATAAGGTAATTTTAAATTTGTATTATTATTTTATAATTATTATTATGTTAAATAATATTCTATTATCTTATATTATGTTATAATATATTATATTTATCATATTATTATATAAATAAATTTATATCATTATTTAATAATTAATATTATATTAAATTGTAAATTATATATTAGTTTTAGAATGGTGTAATGGATGGTAGATAGGGATATAAGGAAGGGGAGATGGAAGGTTAATGAGATGGGGATACATAACAATTTGGATGAAAAGATGCATGGATAATGAATCTAATGGATAATGAAATGATTATGATCGATGAAAGATGATTCGATTAACAAATCTATATTAGCCTAATGAACCTAATCTATTAATCAATAATTATGGATGATAGTTGATATGGTGCATTATGATATGTGGATGTAGGTTTCATGCCATGGTACATCAGATGTAAGAGCAAGAAAAGTGGAAGATGAAAGATAGAAGGAGAAATAGGGATGAGGGGAAGCAAGTGCACATAAAATAAATTAGGTGAGGATTATGGAATAGATGGGATATGCAGTTGGGGGATGGTATAAAATAAAAATGTATGGATGAAGGGATGGGGGACTATGAATGCAATAATTAAATTGATGACAGTTGTGAGAAGTTCTACAAGACGATAGAAGTTACCAAAAAGGAATACTCAATTAGAAACACAATTTAATTTTCATCTAACTTCTATTAATGATGAATCAAATTCTATAGGAGAAGGAATCTTAAATAAAATCCATGAAAGAGGAGATGGAGGCACTACTAAAAAGCAAGACGTGGGACTTGGTTGATTGAGTTGAATGTAAGGAGCCCTTTCTCATTCTTCTCACAAAGTTAGCTTCCACTTCATCGAGGCTCTCTTCATTCAGATCTTCACTACATGTAGCCTTAAAAGCAATTTATAATTTAGATCCATTTCTCAAATTTGGTTTTCTCATTTCATATGATGCTAGAGTACCCAACAACTAATCTTTAGTATAAGTCTTGTAATCCACATATTCTTCAATAGCATATACTTTTTCACTGTATGCATTAGGAAGAGTTCTGAGAATCTTGTTCACTATTCTAGTTTCATCCATTCTTGCACCAAGTCCTCACATTTCACCTACCAAATCATCCACTCTTTGTACATAGGATTTAATGTTCTTATCTTCAGACATATGCAAGGTTTCAAATTGTTCTTCCAAGTTCTGTAACTTTGCTTCTTTTACCTTTTCATTTCCAACATGAGTTGTTTCCAATGCATCTCAGATCTCCTTAGTAGTCTTTATATTGCAACTTTAATTAACTCAAACTATGAAAGATTGTTCTTCAAAATGTACTTCAACTTATTATTTGCTTCATGTGCCTTGATTTTATAAGTTGTATGTGGACCTTTAGTAGGAGCAATATATGCAATCTTATAAGCTTTCTCAACATCATATCCATAGTATTCCAAATATCCTTCCATCTTTATTTTCCAAATGCCATAGTTAGTCCCATCAAACCTAGGACACTCAATAGTGATCTTGCTCGCCATCCTGGACCTTCCTTAAGTTGTTAAGATCTTCTCTAAGGAACCAAGCTCTGATACCAATTGTTGAACAAGACAACTGAAAGGGGGGGTGAATCAGTTGTAGCCAATTTTTCTTTTACAACATTCACCAGAGATTTATTCAATTACCATTCATGAATCCCTTACTTTTCTAATATGATTAATCATTAAATGCAGATGTAGAAACTGGAAGAAGCAAAAACCATACACACAACAACACCATATTTATGTGGAAAACCCAATAAGGGAAAAGCCACGGTGAGGATTAGCTCACAATATAGAAAATATCAAAACCAAATACAAAGGCTCACTGCCAAAACAAGACTCACTGTCCAACAAGGGTTAACCACCTAGAGGGCTCACTACCACACATATACAAAGAAGATAGAAAAGATTCATTACAGAGAGAAAACAATCTCAATGCAATAGAGATTTCCACCACAATTCGCTCACACACTTGCAGACATGTGCTTGAATGATAGAGTACACCTTCAACTCACTGCTTTCAGAAACTTGCAATTAGATTTCCAACTAATCTACTCAACCACAAACTTTATTTCACATCTATCTCACATCTATCTTGCATCTATTCTTTGTATATATTTCACCAATATCTCATCCTATATTTATACCATCTTCAACTTTGAAACATATCCAAAGTTGTCCACACACACACCAATTGATTTTACAAAATTCAAATTAGGTCGGTGCCAAAAAATTCTAAGGTGGAATTAGAATGAGGGCGACCCAAACACCTAATTAATAAGGACCTAGATAAGTCCCAACACGCTTCATGAACTTTGAAAGTAGTGTTTAACACAAGGTCGGCCAAACCAATGTAAAACACATCGAACAATTAAGCACATGCAACCTTAGCACAATCCAAAATTTCTAGATAACAAAATTATCTTCAATACAAACATATCAGTGGGTGAAGCCACAATAGTGGTTTACAATTCAAGTGAGGAAGGGAAACTCACAAAAAATGAATGCATGGCAAAAAACTTGATTTTAGGGGTTCGCTAGAACCTGGGTTCGGGCGAACCCTTTTAATGTTTTCCTGCCAAAAAATCCATCAAACCCCCTTATAAAAGGGGTTTGAATGAACTATGGTTTGAATGAACCCTGGTTCGAGTGAACCCCTAGGGGTTTGCTCGAACCCCCCTTATTCCTCATCCCCCCTTGAGAC
This sequence comes from Sequoia sempervirens, assembly GCA_007258455.2. Taxonomy (NCBI): domain Eukaryota; kingdom Viridiplantae; phylum Streptophyta; class Pinopsida; order Cupressales; family Cupressaceae; genus Sequoia; species Sequoia sempervirens. The sequence continues at coordinate 322,378,673 of VDFB02270651.1, read as the reverse complement.
ACAACAAAACTCTAAATTTTGGCACTTCGGACCTCAGGTTGAGGATGAAAATGGATGAATCTTCACAAACCCAACTGGAATTAGGTAGTCCCAGAACAAGCTATCCAATGAATATAATTTTAATATTTTTTGGTTTTATTATGTTTTTTTTTAGTTTTATTAAACATAGTTTTTTCATCGAAAATGAAGGTCTTTGTTCTGCACATGTGGAAAAATAACGAATATCAAAAAAAATTAAAAAATATGAGTGCACCAGATATTGAAGTCCTTGATTGAACCAAAAAAAAAAGAATTTTGATATATACAAAAAAAGTTATGCGTTATATGGTCACGCTATGTCTGAATTGTAATTGGTTTGACTTTGAAACTTAATTAAAGAAAAAGTATTCAATAAAAAATTGTCTAACCAAGTGGAAGCATTAGATATCAAAGTTACAAATCTAAATTCAAAAGAATTAGAATTTTATCCTTAATGGAAAAAAAGTTATGCATTATACGGTGTGCGTCACTTTTTAAAAATGCTATTTTTTGAAAAAAAAAAAAGTTTTCATGGGAGATGGAAAAAGAAGTGCAATCTGATTCCAAAATTTTGAAAAAATATTTTTAGAATCTAAAGACAAAATGTGAAGAGACTCTAGTTTGCATCATCTTCAAATTCTTCACGGTTTAGCCGCTATAGGTGCCCGAATGTGAAGATTTAGTTAAAAATAATAATTTCAGTGTCCAGTTTGGCCAAAAATTGTAAACCACTATTGTGGGATCACCCCAGTTTAACTTGAGAACTATAAGTCATAAAACTCAAACAAGAAGAAATTCAGAGCAACTATATTTATCCCATACCTCATCCAGAGACACAAAGAAAATATAGTTCACAACTGGTGAACATAACTCACAATGTACAATAATCCAGAACCCCAAAATTTGGATATAGTAGCTTCCAACAACCATGATCAACATATCTGAACCACCCAATCATAGGAGAAAATCCCAAAGCAAAACCTAGAGCAACCACTAAATACCTACAACCTTTCTTCATTACAATTTTCTCAATATCCTTGACATATACAACCAATAATCTACATCCATGACATCAATGACAACGACAACCATTTGATAACCAGTTAACCATTTGACATCAATGATAACATCTTCATTCTTGCAACAAACCTCATTCTTGATAGTTTTCATTACTGGAATAGGTCTAGTGGAACATAACCCTATGAATTTTCTAATCACTTCTTAGTGATCATCCAAAGCATATCTATCCAAAAGAACTTATCATTGATGTAGCTCTAAAAAATAATTTTAACCCATGCATCATCATGGCACAATTTTGCAAACCCTTTACAGATGTTAAGCTTCTTCGTGACTAGGTTCTGGTATTTTGTATCCAATGAAAAGTTATAACCAGTGAGCTACTTCACCCATACATCACCCAATTTTGAGTGGTCATACTCTTCAAGCTTCCTATGAATGTATATTCTTATGTCTTTTGTATGTAGAATTACAAAAGGAAACCTTAAGAAAACACCTTTCGGATCAACTTCAGTGGATTTGTTAGGATGCTTCTTAAATTTAGGTTGGGATCTCTTAGATACATCAATAACCCTTGGTGTAGCCATTGCACAAGTTTCTAAATTTCTTTCAAAGTATTTTTTGAAAAACTAGGGTAACAAAGACTATAAATACCTTTCACTTCACTCTTCCGACTATGGTTTGTACACACCAAGACCTCAATTGGTTCACATCCAGTTCTCTTCTCTTTGTCTGCTCTTCTTCACTCAAAAAATTGATTACAAATGATTTTAGGTTAAGTGAAGTCACTTATAAACCCTTTTTCATGACCTAACTCACCACAAGTGCTTCATCTAATAAAGTTGTCAAACTCTTCACTGTGTGCATGGTCACCTTCAAATGTTTTGCAAACTTATGTATGATGATATTTTCTACTAGAATTTTGTCCAATAGGTCAAAGATATCAACCCACACTACGTATCCTCATGTTGAAGCATCAACACCATTTCTTTGTCTGAGGATGAAAGATTTCTATTAAGTCTCCCACTGAGCCAAAGCTCTCAACTTGGATCTTGGATGAAACATCTACACTAGATGATGGTATAGATTCATCATTAACCTATGTCTCATCCTTCTTTTTCCAAATCTTATTTGTCTCCTTCTTTATTTCTGCTAGATCAATCTTCTTTACTAGATTATCCTTCTTCATGTTTCTGCTTTTTTAAAACTTAGAATTTTTTCTAGATCTGTTGCAATTGTAGTAGATGACATTATTTTGAATTGGATTATTTCCATTCATTCTAGATTGGCTTATTGAGGAGCTTTATGTCCAGATCCATTGCATGTATAATAGTAGTCATTAAAATATTGAAACATTGTACCATTGTTGTAGCCATTCATCATTTGACTTCTGCATTCACTAGCTCTATGACCAAATCTCTTGCATGTAAAACATTAACCAGAAAAGGATGGAACATTCTAATTCATTCTACTTATACATTCCATAGCCTTATGTCCAAATTTATTACACGAATAACAAAAAACATTGAAAGATGACTACCTTTGTGCATTTGGTTGTCTTACTTGTGGTCTTCTAGCTTCATTCCTTTGATTCTAAATCTTCTTACCATTGTTCTTGTCTTTAGTCTTCTTTTGTTCATTGATCTTCTTTCTAGCATTTGATGTCTAATTTTCCTTTGAACTTTCACCTTTCTCAAATCCTAATCCTTCTTTATCTTTGGAAGCTTTCTAATTTGCAATCATTTCATCAAGCATGATACAACTCTTCTTGAATTTGTCTTCATGATTCTTCTCTTTTCCTAGATCCGGTCGTAGGTTCAACAATTCTTGTTCAAGCATTGTACATTCCTCATATTTTATTTTCATCATTGCATTCAAAAATTATTCAACTCTTTTCTTTTCTTCAACTTGCACCTTCAGATTGGTGATGGTTTCATTTTCTTGCTTCAACTACTTGTTGAATTCCTTATTCCTTTCTCTAAACTTCTTGATTTTCTCTCTTATTTTTTTGACACATTCATCTACTTATTTGATATTTTCCTTTAGATCTTTGTTTTCACCTTTAGTTCTTTCAAGATCTTCAATAGAAGCTTTGAGTTCTCCATTCATATCAAATATGGACTCTTATTTTGTAGATCTAATAGTAGAAATTTCTCTTAGAGGAGTAGGTAGTCTTCTAACAACCATGTGTTGAACCTCCAAGATCTTCTCCAAGTGGTTAAGCTCCTTCCAAGGAACCAAGCTCTAATACCAATTGTTGAACACGTGAAATACTGAGAGGGGGGATGAATCAATATTCTTTTAAACCATTTAAACATCCAAATCACATAGCTTACTCAATTGCAATAAATGAAAGAAATCATAAAGCATCCAATAACATCACATAACATATGAACACCAATATTTTTACATGGAAAACCCAAAATATAGGAAAAATCACAGTGAGGATTAGCTCACAATATATTATAACCCATTATAGTATATTTATAGAAGTGCTCATTGTAGGTGGACTCACTATCGAAGTGGATTCATAGCCCACTGAGAAAAGATAGAAAGATAGAAGATATTTTGGCACACAACTAAGTTTTGAACTATTAAAAAATTCATCTACAATATGCTAGAATATAGTTCCAATGAAGCTCAGAATACTGACTCAAAACTCTTCACACTTTTCTAAATCAACACTTTGTTCTACTTTGCATTTGCTCAATTCACACTTACAAGCACTTGTATCAATATTCTCATCATATGCACCACACATTCATACCAAAACACTAAAAATGATCTTCCTTATATATATGCTTCACCTATAATATCAATTAGGTAAGCCTAATTAAATGTAATAAACAAAATGTAACTTGTCAGCTCAAGATCCTTCCACATATGCTTCGCTCCAATATTAAAAACTTATAAAAATTTGAAATAGGTCAACACTGACCTAAAATAGTACCCACACAATATATCAACACATACTTAATCTCCACAATGGACCTAATACATTAGCTTGACACCGATAGTTACCTAATTACAAAAATTGCCAATTGTACATCCATATTTGTACACATGAACCTCCAAACATCATGCCAATTGGAATACATAATCAACTAACACTTGTTAGCAACTCCACCAAATCATAAAACCAAAATCCACTATGTGGGGAGATTTGTATTCACCAACACATATGCACTATACTAGAAATCTCTAAAATTGCCAAGCCAAACTTCTGTTACTCATAACTTTGAAACCAAAACCCAAAACAAGCTAAAATTTTGGAATTAAGTTCTTCTACCAACCAACAAAATTATTTTAGAAGCACAGAGCAAAAATCTTCATCAGTGGACCAATGCGGACCCAACTATCAAATCCCCTATACACAAAATCACTAGAATTGGCACTTAGTCAATCTCTACAATTATTTCCTTCACTGGATCAAACCTTCTTGCAAAATTTTCTCTTACTATATCTTAAAACATGCTCAATACACCCAAACTGATATGCACCAAATTATTTGTACCAGAATACAATGTTGACATCAATGACAACACTACAATGCATACCTATATATACCTTGTGCTCATTCCACATGGTCATGTTGCCAACAAATGCATTAATGGCATCTCCTTATTCTTCCAACATAATTTAGCAGAGCTAAAAGTAAAAATTGTTTGGTAAAATCAAATTCTATGTTATATAGTATTCACCATACCTACATGTCAATCTACATTAAGGTCCTTGTTGATGCATTAGCTAAAAAGGAGTTCACCCATCAATTTTTGGAAAGAAGTAATAAATATTTGTAACATGAATCTTATGCTCTTTAAAGTGTAATAAAAGAGCCCACATTGTGAGCCTAAATTCTAGGTGATCAATCTTTGTGTGTGCTAACAATTTAAAGCTACTATATTTCCATGTAAAAGCATATTAAGTGTAGGACATAATTACTTAAGGGCTTAGCAATGACACTATTCATAGAAGTCCAATGGTTTAACATGCAAATCTAGTGGTAATGCATAAATTCCCTTCTCTTAAACTTAGAAGGTTAATGAGATTTCAAAAATTACTACAAATAAACACTAAAATAGGCACAAAAGATTAATAGTAACAAAATTTGTATAGAAGAAACAAATAATTACTAAGAAGCCATAATGACAAACCAACAATTATTCTTAATTTTGGTTAATTTGTGTTTTAAGTGATACATCTATATAAATAATAAAATTTATTTAAAAGTGACTAGATTGTTGAAGCCTATCAATCTACTTTACACAAAAAAAAATTGTACATTAAAGAAATAGAGAAATGTGATATTGTTGGAGGGTGTTGTCATTCTCAAAACCATCTTTCAAAGTTATTATGCAATCTTTTCTTTGACAAATGCAAAAATGTAGCTCCACATTAATTGTCCCCTTTTTTATGTTTTGATCACTCATAGGTCTTCTATCTTGATTCTAGGGTAAGGGGATAAGGGCACTAAAGAATATTATATATTCAAGTCTAAAAAATGAAGATGAGGACATACATGCCAATTATAAATAATTCAATATTTGATTGAAAATATTATCATTAGTCTTTGATTTATTGAAGGTATAACCATGATACTAGGTGTCAACCTATATTAAAATCCTTGTTGATATAGTGGCTACTAATTGGTCCATGCATCTCCATGTGGGTATACTCATATTGCTTGCAAGCTTTCAATATCATACACTAAGGACTTTGCTCATTGATTTCTAGGTAAGAAGACATGAAGGCACAAAGTTTGTACTACTTAAAGTGTGATCAAATGATCTACATGTTATGAATGAACATCTAACTAGTGAAACTTGACACATAAACTCAATCACTCATTAAATATAACAAAGAGAAGAGAGAAACGATAGAGAGGAAAATAGAGGGAAGTAGAGAGAGGTACAAAGAAAGGTGTAAAGAGAGGGAATATTTTTTATATATACTCTGTATTTCTTCTTTTGCACATTCCAAAGATGCCACATGTTGAAAATTAAATTTTAAACATTAAATAATATAAAAGTTAATGTAGCTATCATATATTTATCAAGACTTTAATTGCACACACTAACTTACTAATTGACTTCATATATTACTTGAAAGTATGAAAAAATAAATAAACTAATTGACCTTCACACCTCTTAAACAACCCATTTGCACACCAAAATGGATTGTTAGTTATAATATTACAATGAAAATTCCAAACATAAAAAATTACATTACATAGCCTAGCTACTCTACGACTAACCAACACAGTAGTTGTCGTCACCCTTGGTCAAGTCCACACATAGACTGGTAATGGTAATGGGCATATGTGTCTGTTCCCTTCATGCCAAATTCAAATGGTTGAAATCGCAGAGCAGTCGCTGGTGGGGAAGGTGCAATTTATGTGGTCTTTCTTGTCTACATACAGACTAATGAGTTCACAAGACTCAGATGATGGTGCGTCAATGGCTGACTTTTGACAAATTGGCACATTGAAAGTAAGCTATTTGAAGCCAAGCTAAGAGTCTCCTTTGGATGGTGATGATCCACAACGCCTGCCTCGCATTACGACAGAAAGAATCGGTAAACCTTATTAAATACAAATGTTGACAAATGGTAATGAGCATATGTGTCTGTTCCCTTCATGCCAAATTCAAATGGTTGAAATCGGAGAGCAGTCGCTGGTGGGGAAGGTGCAAATTATGTGGTCTTTCTTGTCTACATACAGACTAATGAGTTCACAAGACTCAGATGATGGTGCGTCAATAGCTGACTTTTGACAAATTGGCACATTGAAAGAACTCGTCGAACAGAAAAGTTGAATTAGATGGCATGTTGGACGTACTACACCATCAAAGCACGGGAAGGAAAGAAAATGCCAAGCTAAGAATCGGTAAACATTATTAAATACAAATGTTGGAAATGGTCAAACTTGCACACAGCAATGGAAGAAAAGGTCTCATTGCCCAACTACAAAATTTTAGTCACTGCTTTGTGTCTTTTTCCTGTTTTGAAGAATGAATTGTAAATTTATAAATCTATTTTTTAACAATGAGTAGAAAAAAAATGATGAATATTATGATTATACAAATTTCATCATATTATATTTTGTATCTAGGGGAAGAGGCCTAGTTAGTGCCCGCACTCCAATAATTGTTCAGTCTTTGCTCACTTTATCCCTCCAAAAAAACATTTGCATTTGACCCACTAAAAAACTTTATTTGATCTAACAGAAGAGCACCAATACATGTTCACAAGTCAATATGTAGTTGACCAATGTATGTAGTCAACTACACATACATTTGTATTTACAATACAAGACAAGTTGTACCAAAAAAATCCACATTAACAATTTATAATAGTCTTTAATTATTACACATACCCCACTTGCAAAGGGTGTAAGCCTCATTACATATTATATTCACAAATATATGTGCACATTTATTGGTGCTTCAAATGATATAATGAAAAACTCCTATCAACTTTATGGGTTGTCAAATGCACAATCTTCAACACTCTCTTTTCATCTACATGTATTAACCTCTATTCATTATAGGTACCTGCACAAATAAATAATGGTTTAAGGCTCCCCTAGTAAACATCAAATCCAAAAATAATGCACAATTCAATCAATTCACCATAAAAACCTACGTCAGTGCCAACTAAAAATTCAAATGATTGGATCATCTCCAAAAAATTTCAAATTTGAAAAAGAAAAAACCAAATTAAATGCATTCAATTGTTAGATTTGAATTACTAAATAACAGGGAAAGTAGCCAGCATCAATCTCAATTATTCTCCTTTGCTAATATCCTCTACATATTGATGGAGGAGCATCCCTGGTTATAAAGTAATCTTGCATCAACCAAAAACAATTCTTTTCTTCCATTGCATTCAGTAGTAGTTTCACTAGTTCATTTTGTATTTCACCACATTACTGTTTCTCAACTCATGGCACGGGATGTAGCATCTATACGTGGACACCTATCACATATCCAAATTTTAGATCGTTTGCACTTGCCTCTTAAAAGTTATCATTCTCAAAATTTCACTGTATTTTTCCATACAAAGCATTGGGACCAACCTGGCTCAATTTCTTAGTGTGAACCTATTTCTTGAAGCATGCAGACCTAATGGAATATCATTATAGCATCTTGGGTTCATTGGGACCTATCTTGGAGATCTACGAGTAAAAAATTCTCGCGTGGAGTTATCTATTCATGTTTTGCTGGGCTACCTTCATGTTTGATCAACTATCGATTTATTAATGCTTAAAGCCAATACGAACCTATTTGGGAGCTTCAGAAGCATATATATAAGAATTGTAATAATTTAGGGGAGGGGAGGAAGTAGTGAATCATCCAACATTAGCACTTAGTTCAGTTCTTAGTTGTAGGTTCTTATTTTCCATTACAACCCTTCGAGGGCATGTAAGAAGTCCTACTAGCCAGTTGTGTGTTGTAAGCCTCTAAGGAAAGGTCCATGATCCCGGATGCTCACCTGTGTGGCCAATGTTGTATGTAAGCATTCTATGTTAATGAAGATTCTTGTTTTCGAATCAATCCTTTGTACTAATTCCATTGTGTTGACTCATTGATGCACAGTCTGGACTGTTCCTTCCAGAACCCTCCTACAATGACTGCACCACATGCTACAAAGCATCAACACACATCCTTTGCACATTCCTCAAATATCCACGCATTTTTAGGTTGATACAATCTTTGAAAGTTACTTTCCTGATGTGTATTTAACATTTATATTCCTAAAGTTATTATTTATATGTTATAAGTAAATGAGAGTCTTTTTTCTCATGGATTATTCCTTACAAACCCCATTTATAAATTCAATAAATTGTGTTTTTATTTACTCTTTTTAGTTATTTCTTGTAAGCATCCTTAATATTCATGAAACAGGGTATACATTTCTTGGTTAATTCATAGAAGCATCGTATATATTCATCAAATTGGGTATATATTTTCCAATTAACTCATAGAAGCCTCCTTTAGATATATCTCAGTTAATTCATAGAAGCCTTCTTTATATATATCTCGATTAATTCATAGAAGACTCCTTTATATTCATAAAAATATACACATCATCTTGCATTTTCATTATATGTCAGTTTGCATTTTTATTGTATATATATTTAAGACATATATACATATACATATACATATATATTTGTGTGTCTGTATATATGTATATTAATATATTATATACATATACGTATGTGTGTATATGTATATGAATATATATGTATTATGTATAGAAAAAAAGTATATATGTACACATAAATATACATATACATACACATACATACATATAAATACACACACACACACATATCTCAAAATAATGCTTGCTTTTTTGGGAATATATTTGAAAACCCACATCTCTATTCATCTTACCTATGTTTCAATTATTATCCTTTCGATGCCCAATACAACACAGTAGCATATATTTACTGTAAAATGTGTTGGTAATTGTCTACTTTCTATTACACATACAGTAGTGCACCATACATTTATAGGCCAAAATTTGTATCATTTATTCTTTACTTAACAACTAACATTCTCATTGCACTTTTAGATATTCACACACACACACACACACACACACACACACACACATATATTTATTTATTTATTTTTATACATTCTGCCTTTACTGTCATGAAACTCTATATCTCTAAAGTATGGATTTTCTCCTTTCAAAATGAAAATAATGGTACTCCTAAATCTATGTCTTGCATATTTTTTAATACCAATGAAGGTTTTCTTGGCTGTTTGATTATGTGGTAATTATAAACTCTTTTTTTGGCTGATTTCATCATTTATTATCATGCCATCTCCATCATGTGATAGTCTCCATGGTTTGAGCTAACGTCAACCTATCATTTATCCTTTCATTTTGCACAAATTTATACTCATGAATATATTATGCCCGAGTACTCATGTCTTTCTCGCATCATTTTGACCCCATGTCTTCAAAAATTCATGTATTTGACTGATTAAGGAATTATTATCATGAAATTTAAACTTGTATGTGATTTTTTCTTTTAAAAAACCTCACATGTTTTGGGCATAGATCTAAAAACCCATGTTTGTATTTGTCTTACATGTATTTACCTATGATGTCAATGAGAACATAGTACCATACATTTTTTTAAATTGTGCTAGTTTTTGTTTACTTTACATTGCAAATAGAACATAGTAGCATACATTTATAGGATGAACATATCCCATTTCAATTCTTGTCTGATTTCATCATTTCTTAACATACATTGTTCTTTGACTGATGATGTATCCACCATGGAATATGTAAGCAAGATAGTCTCCATTCTTTTAGGTAACGTCAACCTATCATTTTTACTTTCATTTTGCACATAATCGTACTCTTGAGTTTAGGGGTCTATTCATCTGTATATACATATGCTAATTTATAATTGTTGGACTTATGTTTTTGTTATTTGCAAACATATTGATGGTTTTTTTACCTTTTCAATTCACATATAGGTTCACTAAAAATCATGGCACCAAGGAAGAAAGGAAAAATATCAAGTGGGAAGCATGTAATTAGAGTTACTCGTTGAGTGAGGTTCAATATTCCACAATCTGTTGAGGAAGAGTTAGCAACCCCCATCCATAAAGACAAAAATTCAGAAAATGCAGACCATACAACTAAACATTCAAGTTCTGAACCTTTTTGTTCATAATACACAACTAGGTTTAGAACTGCCTATTCATTTTCTTGAGTTAGCTTGCATGCACGCAAGGTCCCAAATCTCTTGACAACACATTGGACTATGTATGACATGGAAAGTGTAGTTTCAAATGTTGAAGATAATCATATGTCAATCAAGGATGCAACGATCAAGTGGGGAATCTTGCCTAGCAATTTGGGGGTGTGGCTTAATGGAGTTACAACTATGAAAAAGAAGGGGCCATGGACCATCCTTTATGAAAAAGAAGCTAAAATAGTGGAATGGTGCAAGGACACAGCTGATATTGGCTATTCCCTTCAAATCTCTCAACTCAAATCAATGGTGGCCCAAATTATTGAATCAAGGCCTAACCCATTCACAAATGAGATGTTAGGGAGGTCATTGTGAGTTGGCTGCCAACAAATGCATCTTGATCTAATAATTAGGTATGTAGAAGGAGTGGACATAGATAGAGCTATTATGCTATTCCCCTCCATAATCTCATGTTTCTATGACAACTTGGAGAAGTTGTATAATGAGCACAAATATGGGCCAAGCAGAATATGGACCTACGATGAAACAGGTGTGCAGGCCAATAGAAACTATGGAATGCGAGTTATTGCAAGGATGAAGTCTAGACGTCTACCACATTTAATCTCAAAAAATAGAGAATGGGTCACTGTTTTAGCATGCATGAATACAATAATACATGCTATACCTGGATTTTACTTTTTCAAGTCGAAGAGACACATGAAAAAAGCAATGCTAATTGTGAGCTAGGGGCATGCATGGTAGCCCAAAAGCATGCCTGGATGAAAAAAGAATTATTTTTCAATTGGATCAAAAAATTTGTTACATCATTCCTAAGAGGGGTTTCACAAACAAATAGAGATCTTCTTATCTTCAATGGTCATGGCAATCATGTGGCCTTCAAGATAATCAAAGAAGCAAGGAATATAGGCATAGAATTTGTCATGCTACTAGCACAAACTAACCACAAGTTGTAGCCCCTTGATGTTAGTGTATTTATCCTTTCAAAAAATACTTCTTGAAAACAACAAAGGAGTGTATGGATGTCTACACACCCCCATATTGAAATTAGAAGGGAAGAGTTGGAAACTCTTACCAGCAAGGCATTTGCATAGGCTTGGAGTGTGTGTAATATTATAAATAGTTTTTGAAGAATGAGATTTTTTTCATTGAAGCACCATGCATTTGATACTTGGATATATGGCCAAGTGAATCTTTCATAACTAAAGATGAAGAAACCGCTATGGAAGTAGAAAGTGAGGTCATGACAGGTGAGGATGACACACAATTTATTGTAGCAGAGACTTGATTGAAGATAGCTAGTTTTCATGAATATCATATTGACAAGTTCATGTAAAAATTAAATGCAAGAAATACCTTGAATGCAAAAAATGAATTAGAAATAAATTTCATATAGAATAATGATGAACTATATGATAGAGAATTAACTATCATTCAAAAATCCTACAATTCAAGGCTATAGAAATTGAAGGTCTTAATCTTCCATCACATACAAAGTAGTCAAGGTGGTTCAAAGATATAGATTTAAACTTAGGGGTGCATTTGAATTTTAGTGAAGGGGATGAAGCTATCTCCATGCCATCACGACCACATAATGATCCATAAGATGCCATCAACTAATTTACCAATGCAAAAAATTGGGATGCAAATGATTGAGCAGGAGTGGATGCTAATGATACAAGCAACCAAGAAGTTGACTTTCTACCATGTACACAAGTCGATGACCAACAACCAACAACCACAAATAGTAAATTTTTACTTCCAATGTAAAGGGTACAACAATCGTTAAAGAGAGGTTTGTCTAGGGTGTTACGTTTAAGTATAAAATCATGGAATTGGACTTCTGATGCATATATTGATTTGTTGAATGAACAAGAGACAAAAAAAATAAAGAAATAAAGTATTGAAACAAAGGAAAAGGGAGCCGATGAGAGAAAGTAAGGTAGAAAGAGAAGCAAACCAAGCAAAGAGGGGAACATTTGGATTGCAACAAGTAGCAATAAAGCAACAAATGGCAGATGAGAAGTTTATGCAGTGATGAGAGAGGGAGATTGAAAGGGAGTAGGAAAAGATTACTTTATAATTGAAGGATACGCAAAAGTAGGTGGATAGATCACAAATAAATAGATGTAAGAGTACACCAATGACTCCTCTTCAATAGTAACATCCCTTTTTAATGGACATGCTCAATATTTTGTCTCCATTCTTTGCTACTCTTAGCAACCTATAAGTTGGGTCTTCCCCAAGTTTTTTTGAACAATTGCAACTGAATTCAGAGGAAAATCAGGCATTGCTTGACCATATAGCAAGTTCCATAAAAAAAAATTCAGTCATTAAATTTTTCTCTAATTGGAAATGAGAAAACCCTGATATTTCAAGTTTATGGACTGGTTTGATAAAAAAATATTTGAAAATTAGAAAAAATAATCTAACTGTAAAAAAATTACATATATTTTGAATCTACACAATCTCATCTATAATTTCTACAAAAAAACATCTTCAAACATATGTTCAAACTTGCTCTTTAGTACTAACATTAACATGACCTTCAAGTTGTAGGTCAAAGTAGGTCCAAAGCTAAGGGTTGGCCCCCCAAGTCTTTTTTTCGACCCGAAACCCATAACAAAAATTAGGCCAACAATCATTTTTTTTAAGAAATGGGATCCCATTCTAGAAACATGATCCTATTTGGTTGTTTTAAATTTAAGCCATTATGAAATGGTATCCCGTTTTTGGCTCGGGATCCAGTTTTCTAAATAATAGGGTCCTATTTTGTTTTGCCCAATTTTAGGTTTTTTTGAAGTCTAAAACTTCCACTAGAAGTGGATTCATCTTCTTACATTTACCCATGACACAAATGAGGGTAGTGAGAAACACATATCCTTTGGGCATAAATGAAAATCATGATAAGATGTAAACTATTAAATTAACAAAATCTACCTAACATTATTTTACAAATCGATAATAATAAATAGACAAGCTTACCTCAATGAAAGATGGATGATGACCTTCACTAGAAGGTGTTGATGTAAAATTCCCAACATTAACCTATTCAACATCGAATGTGATTTATAATATGACCATTCATATAAGGTTAAACTATTCACAAGTACTATATTTATTATTATCTTACTAATTATATGCTTATGGACTTGACATTGTCATGTAATCAATAGGTGGAGGGTCATCAAATGTAGGGTGAACACCAATCCTAAAATTTTATTGTAATCAATTTATAGTAATTTAGTTAATCTTATATTTTAAAATGAAATTTAATAAATTGAATTTGAACTTGTTGAAATTTACTTGACTATCAATGCCATGTGTTTCATTCAATAGACCATCTATCATGACCATTTGATCCACTATGGATGCATCTTGGCCACATGCATCCTCATCATCCTCATACCCATAAACAAAAGGAGACACATAGTTTTGACATAATTTAGGTGGACATCAAGGCCTAGAAGATTCACTTGCAGGTTTGAGTTAGTGAGCTAATAGACTCTAATTTCTCCACCTCAAAACCCTCCTTCACAATGGGTGTGATAGAGATACACTCAAATTTTGGTCTAGCTAGGGGTGTTTGTTGCTAAATTTGGAAATTTTGTACCCTCACTCTATCCTTTCTAGAGCCCCCACCTCTACCCTAGAATTCCCACATCAAAAATAATTAGGGAGCTCATTGAGGACAACCTCACAATAGATTTTCCTGAAAATTTATTATGGTTCTTTGTTCCTATTGAATGGAGGATGGTCAAAAACCTTCCACCACCTATCCTAAAAATTATTCTTTATCCCTTAGTGGTGGCAACAATAGATAGGGAAACTACTAAAAGAGCCATGTAAGGGTGAATTGGTTTGTGGGTCAGTGAAAAGAGAAAACAAGTTAGATTGCAAAAAAAATGTTTAACTTGCTCATAGATAGTTTACATCTACATAAAAAAATATTTCTTCCCACTTTTTGGACCATTTATTGATTTTATGACTCATTGATAGTATGTGAGAGATATTTGATTGCATTGATTTGGAAAGGGTGGACCTATGGGAGTTCTATTTTTGGACCTTTCAACCTTGAAATTATTCCGTCAAGTTATTTTTGGTTGTTTTTATTTGAGCTAATACCTTTTCTTGCATTCCTCAAGGATTTTGAGGCATTGAAGGAGGGGTTTTCTATGGTTTTTCTTCAACGACGTTTTGAGGAGGTGAATAAGGTTTTTGATCATTTACAAGTGCATCCTCAAATATTGAAAATTAAACAACTTCCACTCAAAAAACTAATTTAATTTATCTATTTAATAAATATTTTACACAAAAACCTAAAAAATACTTACCTCTTCAACCTTGGTGATGTCATAGTCGGATTTTGATGATGAATTATTAAATTTCATGGTAAAGAAAAATCTCTCCAATAATGCAAGCATGCTTGAGGATACATATAGGCTACATGTTTACAAGGAGAGAGTGAGTGAAAAGAATTTTTATTTTCTTTTATGGTCAACAAATTATAAAACAAGCATGTTATGATCTCTAGGGGGTCAGAAAGTGGGGTGGCCACTTTTGGCCCCCCATCTTTGTGCGCTTACCCATAATATAGAGTGTAGGTGAAAATATTTTAAGAGTAGGCATTGAAAGTGATGTAGAACAATAACCAAGAATCCTATATGGTTATTGGTTATAGCAGCTCCTTCACACAACATAAGAAAAATAAGCTTTCAAAATGACAAAATAAATTATTTGAAAACTCAAATACAATTCTCTAGCATAGATAATGACAATAATTTCACAACAATATGACGATTTCATTCAATACATTCTCCAAGAGATGGAAACAACAAGCTATAAGCAAAACAAATTAAAATAAATTAACTACCCACATGTTTATTTCCTTCAACATCAATTTTTTTGCAATAACACATCTTTGGAAAATTTCAATAGTAGAAGAAAAGCATCTCAAACTTCTCCAACTCCACTCTTGAGCATCCCCATTGATCTCATAGGAAAGTTCTCACAATATCTTTGATTTTCCTTAATTTTCACCTCCTGACACTCTTCTCAAAAACTAGGCATTGGCTTTTTCCACCTTTAGGTAGCATTAACACCTCCTATTTTCTCCTTGGGAATTAGGAAATACTCTCTACCAAGTCTCCTAGAAAAATCATTTCTTCTTTCCAAATTCTTCCTCCAAGCAATCCCACTCCACCACTTCTCCTAGGCGCCTGCCACCACATTCACCATTCAATGCTAATTTTTTTAAAATAATGGAATTACATATGCCAAGAATAGCTCCCTCATGCTTGGGCATGATATTTTTTAAAAATAATGGAATTACATTCACCAAATTCTTGCAACATACCTTTGATCTCCATGGGTGTTTCTTTCTCTTACCTTTTTGTCTCAATTTCCTTGTGACTAGGAATAGATGCATAACATATTTCGTCCTTCTATATTTATTTCAATAATAGCGATCTTGAGATTTCAAATACCCATGTATTGTTTCCCTCTTCCTTTTTTTGGTCCTTCGATGGATTCATCACATACCTTTTCTTGTCCTTGACTATAGTGTAAGTGTTTTCTTCACCATCATGCATAGATTTTTTTATCATATTTCCACAACCTACCCAAGAGTATATGGAAAGCATACATGGGCATACAATTTGGACAATATGGTCTTATTCTTTGTGGTCAGAGGAGCATTGATCTTCTCTAGAGCATAGGCCTTTAATTTGGCCTCTTCTTCTATAGCCTCTTTTCTCCTTTCTATCAAAACATTCCATAATTTTGTAGGTAATTTATCCTCTATATTCTGCATGTATCTACTTCGAGCATTATAATATATTTTACAATGGCCACAATTATGGTGGCCTTATCTACCTCATCCGCCTCATTATACAAATCTTTCAGTTTCTACAAACATGTCATGTTATATCATACCATTAACGAGTGTATCAACTTTCATGAGGTTGTGGGCTCTTATCAAAGGTTTCATTTTTTGCTTCTCTTCCAGAGTCTTCTTCTCATTTTAAAACTTTGTTTTCTTTTGTCTTAACCTCCACCTTCAAGCCTTCTTTTTCATTTTCCAACTCAACTTCACTCTCTATATCAATGACATAATTTTTTTTCCTTTTTATTCCTACTTCACCTTTCCTTTTCTAAGCCAATTGAGGTCGTTATTCTTCTTCAACATTTACACCAACATATTTCTCTCTGGTGGATTTTATTTTAACCATTTTCCTTACAAGCCTAGGTAGATGTTTTGTTGGAGTATCCTTTTCTTTCTCAAACCTCTTTGTTTGTTTTTTTGAAGAGGGTTTCTCCTTTACCAGAGCACTAGTTTTCTTTGTAGGATGCTAGTCTCCTTTCTCTTTGTTCCACTTGATGAGGGCACAATACTGGAGGACTTCTAAGTAACCAAAGGAGTGGTAGCTATTCTACTAGATCTTCTTGACTTGTTAATCTTCTTGGAGCACTTGACATAGCCTTATATTGCACCACTTGCTCTTTAGAGAGGCTCATAGCCTCCATGATCTGATGTTAGGATCTAGGACTATTGCATGTGAATAATAAATTGTACAATGATTGAATTGAAGATCTTGAAAACATAATTAAAACACTTAGATAAACATAACCAAATTAAAGTGAAGAGATTAACAGAAGAGAGAAAAGAGAGAGAAGACAACACAAGTTGATAACAGAGTTTGCCAAGATGGTTGTCTCTGGGTCCCTCTCCAACAAAGTGACCATCTCCAAAAAAATTCAAATTTGAAAAAGAAAATCCAAATTAAATGTATTCAATTGTTAGATTTGAATTACTAAATAATAGGGAAAGTAGCCAACATCAATCTCAATTATTCTCCTCTGCTAATATCCTCTACATATTGATGTAGGAGCAACCCTAGTTGTAAAGCAATCTTGCATCAACCAAAAACAATTATTTTCTTGCATTGCATTCAGTAGCAGTTTCACTAGTTCATTTTGTATTTCACCGCATTACCATTTCTCAACTCATGGCATGGGATATAGCATCTATACATGGACACCTATCACATATCCAGATTTTAGATCATTTGCACTTGCCGATTAAAAGTTATTGTTCTCAAATTTTCACTATATTTTTCCATACAAAGCATTGGGGCCAACTTGGCTTAATTTCTTAGTGTGAACCAATTTCTTGAAGCATGCAGACCTAATGGAATATCATTATAGCATCTTGGGTTCATTGGGACCTATCTTGGAGATCTACGAGTTACAACTTCTTCGCGTGGAGTTATCTATTCATGTTTTGAGGCTAACCTTCATGTTTGATTAACTATCGAGTTATTAACCCTTAAGGATGACACAAACCTATTTGGGAGCTTGAGAAGCATATATATATAAGAATTGTAATCATTTAGGGGAGGGGAGGAAGTAGTGAATCATCCAACATTAGCACTCAGTTCAGTTCTTAGTTGTAGGTTCTTATTTTCCATTACAACCCTTCGAGGGCATGTAAGAATTCCTACTGGCCAGTTGTGTGTTGTAAGCCTCTAAGGAAAGGTCCATGATCCCGGATGCTCACTTGTGTGGCCAATGTTGTATGTAAGCATTCTATGTTAATGAAGATTCTTGTTTTCGAATCAATCCTTTGTACTAATTCCATTGTGTTGACTCATTGATGCACGGTCTGGACTATTCCTTCCAGAACCCTCCTACAATGACTACACCACATTCTACAAAGCATCAACACACATCCTTTGCACATTCCTAAAATATCCACACATTTTTAGGTTGATACAATCTTTGAAAGTTACTTTCCTGAAGTGTGTATTTAACATTTATATTCCTAAAGTGTTTATTTATATGTTATAAGTAAATGAGAGTCTTTTTTCTCATGGATTATTCCTTACAAACCCCATTTATAAATTCAATAAATTATGTTTATTTACTCTTTTTAGTTATTTCTTATAAGCATCCTTAATATTCATGAAACAGGTTATACATTTCTTGGTTAATTCATAGAAGCATCGTATATATTCATCAAATTGGGTATATATTTTCCAATTAACTCATAGAAGCCTCCTTTAGATATATCTCAGTTAATTCATAGAAGCCTTCTTTATATATATCTCGATTAATTCATAGAAGACTCCTTTATATTCATAAAAATGTACACATCATCTTGCATTTTCATTATATGTCAGTTTGCATTTTTATTGTATATATATTTAAGACATATATACATATACATATACATATATATTTGTGTGTCTATATATATGTATATTAATATATTATATACATATATGTATGTGTGTATATGCATACGAATATATATGTATTATGTATAGAAAAAAAGTATATATGTACACATAAATATACATATACATACACATACATACATATAAATACGCACACACACACATATCTCAAAATAATGCTTGCTTTTTTGGGAATATATTTGAAAACCCACGTCTCTATTCATCTTACCTATGTTTCAATTATTATCCTTTCAATGCCCAATACAACACAGTAGCATATATTTACTGTAAAATGTGTTGGTAATTGTCTACTTTCTATTACACATATAGTAGTGCACCATACATTTATAGGCCAAAATTTGTATCATTTATTATTTACTTAACAACTAACATTCTCATTGCACTTTTAGATATTCACACACACACACACACACACACACACACACACACATATATTTATTTATTTATTTCTATACATTCTACCTTTACTATCATGAAACTCTATATCTCTAAAGTATGGATTTTCTCCTTCCAAAATGAAAATAATGGTACTCCTAAATCTATGTCTTGCATATTTTTAAATACCAATGAAGGTTTTCTTGGCTATTTTATTATGTGGTAATTATAAACTCTTTTTTTGGCTGATTTTATCATTTATTATCATGCCATCTCCATCATGTGATAGTATCCATGGTTTGAGCTAACGTCAACCTATCATTTATCCTTTCATTTTGCACAAATTTATACTCATGAATATATTATGCCCGAGTACTGATGTCTTTGTCACATCATTTTGACCCCATGTCTTCAAAAATTCATGTATTTGACTGATTAAGGAATTATTATCATGAAACATAAACTTGTATGTGATTTTTTCTTTTAAAAAACCTCACATGTTTTGGGCATAGATCTAAAAACCCATGTTTGTATTTTTCTTACATGTATTTACCCATGATGTCAATGAGAACATAGTAGCATACATTTTTTTAAATTGTGCTAGTTTTTGTTTACTTTACATTGCAAATAGAACATAGTAGCATACATATATAGGATGAACATATCCCATTTCAATTCTTGTCTGATTTCATCATTTCTTAACATACATTGTTGTTTGACTGATGATGTATCCACCATGGAATATGTAAGCAAGATAGTCTCCATTCTTTTAGGTAACGTCAACCTATCATTTTTACTTTCATTTTGAACATAATCATACTCTTGAGTTTAGGGGTCTATTCATCTGTATATACATATGCTAATTTATAATTGTTAGACTTATGTTTTTGTTATTGGCAAACATATTCATGGTTTTTTACCTTTTCAATTCACATATAGGTTCACTAAAAATCATGGCAGCAAGGAAGAAAGGAAAAATATCAAGTGGGAAGCATGTAATTAGAGTTACTCATTGAGTGAGGTTCAATATTCCACAATCTGTTGAGGAAGAGTTAGCAACCCCCATCCATAAAGACACCAATTCAGAAAATGCAGACCATACAACTGAACATTCAAGTTCTGAACCTTTTGTTCATAATACATAACCAGGTTTAGAACTGCCTATTCATTTTCTTGAGTTAGCTTGCATGCACGCAAGGTCCCAAATCTCTTGACAACACATTGGACTATGTATGACATGGAAAGTGTAGTTTCAAATGTTGAAGATAATCATATGTCAATCAAGGATGCAATGATCAAGTGGGGAATCTTGCCTAGCAATTTGGGGGTGTGGCTTAATGGAGTTACAACTATGAAAAAGAAGGGGCCATGGACCATCCTTTATGAAAAAGAAGCTAAAATAGTGGAATGGTGCAAGGACACAGCTGATATTGGCTATTCCCTTCAAATCTCTCAACTCAAATCAATGGTGGCCCAAATTATTGAATCAAGGCCTAACCCATTCACAAACGGGATGTTAGGGAGGTCATTGTGAGTTGGATTCCAACAAATGCATCTTGATCAAATAATTAGGTATGTAGAAGGAGTGGACATAGATAGAGCTATTATGCTATTCCCTCCATAATCTCATGTTTCCATGACAACTTGGAGAGGTTGTATAATGAGCACAAATATGGGCCAAGCAGAATATGGACCTATGATGAAACAGGTGTGCAGGCCAATAGAAACTATGGAATGCGAGTTATTGCAAGGATGAAGTCTAGACGTCTACCACATTTAATCTCAAAAAATAGAGAATGGGTCACTGTTTTAGCATGCATTAATGGAATAAGACATGCTATACCTGGATTTTACTTTTTCAAGTCGAAGAGACACATGAAAAAAGCAATGCTAATTGTGAGCTAGGGGAATGCATGGTAGCCCAAAAGCATGCCTAGATGAAAAAAGAATTATTTTTCAATTGGATCAAAAAATTTGTTACATCATTCCCAAGTGGGGTTTCACAAACAAATAGAGATCTTCTTATCTTCAACGGTCATGGCAATCACGTGGCCTTCAAGATAATCAAAGAAGCAAGGAATATAGGCATAGAATTTGTCATGCTACTAGCACAAACTAACCACAAGTTGTAGCCCCTTGATGTTAGTGTATTGATCCTTTCAAAAATTACTTCAAACAACAAAGGAGTGTATGGATGTCTACACACCCCCATATTGAAATTAGAAGGGAAGAGTTGGCAACTCTTACTAGCAAGGCATTTGCATAGGCTTGGAGTGTGTGTAATATTATAAATGGTTTTTGAAGAATGGGAATTTTTTCATTGAAGCACCATGCATTTGATACTTGGATATATGGCCAAGTGAATCTTTCATAACTAAAGATGAAGAAACCGCTATGGAAGTAGAAAGTGAAGTCATGACAGTTGAGGATGACACACAATTTATTGTAGCAGAGACTTGATTGAAGATAGCTAGTTTTGATGAATATCATATTGACAAGTTCATGTAAAAAGTAAATGCAACAAATACTTGGAATGCAACAAATGAATAATAAATAAATTTCATAGAGAATAATGATGAACTATATGATAGAGAATTAACTATTATTCAAAAATCCTATAATTCAAGGCTATAGAAATTGAAGGTCTTAATCTTCCATCACATACAGAGTAGTCAAGGTGGTTCAAAGATATAGATTTAAAATTAGGGGTGCATTTGAATTTTAGTGAAGGGGATGAAGCTATCTCCATGCCATCACGACCACATAATGATCCATAAGATGCCATCAACTAATTTACCAATGCAAAAAATTGGGATGCAAATGATTGAGCAGGAGTGGATGCTAATGATACAAGCAACCAAGAAGTTGACTTTCTACCATGTACACAAGTCGATGACCAACAACCAACAAGCACAAATAGTAAATTTTTACTTCCAATGTAAAGGGTACAACAATCGTTAAAGAGAGGTTGGTCTAGGGTGCTACGTTTAAGTATAAAATCATGGAATTGGACTTCTGATGCATATATTGATTTGTTGAATGAACAAGAGACACAAAATCAAAGAAATAAAGTATTGAAACAAAGGAAAAGGGAGCCGATGAGAGAAAGTAAGGTAGAAAGAGAAGCAAACCAAGCAGAGAGGGGAACATTTGGATTGCAACAAGTAGCAATAAAGCAACAAATGGCGGATGAGAAGTTTATGCAGTGATGAGAGAGGGAGATTGAAAGGGATTAGGAAAAGATTACTTTATAATTGAAGGATACGCAAAAGTAGGTGGATATATCACAAAGAAACAAACATAAGAGCACACCAATGAATCCTCTTCAATAGTAACATCCCTTTTTAATGGACATGCTCAATATTTTGTCTCCATTCTTTGCTACTCTTAGCAGCCTATAAGTTGGGTCTTCCCCAAGTTTTTTTGAACAATTGCAACTGAATTCAGAGGAAATTCAGGCATTGCTTGACCATATAGCAAGTTCCATAAAAAAAATCCAGTCATTAAATTTTTCTCTAGTTGGAAATGAGAAAACCCTGATATTTCAAGTTTATGGACTAGTTTGATAAAAAAATATTTGAAAATTAGAAAAAATAATCTAACTGTAAAAAATTACGTATATTTTGAATCTACACAATCTCATCTATAATTTCTACAAAAAAACATCTTCATACATATGTTCAAACTTGCTCTTTAGTACTAACATTAACATGACCTTCAAGTTGTAGGTCAAAGTAGGTCCAAAGCTAAGGGTTGGCCCCCCAAGTCTTTTTTTTTACCCGAAACCCATAGCAAAAATTAGGCCAAAAATCATTTTTTTTAGAAATGGGATCCCATTCTAGAAACATGATCCTATTTGGTTGTTTTAAATTTAAGCCTTTATGAAATGGGATCCTGTTTTTGGCTCGGGATCTAGTTTTCTAAATAATAGGGTCCTATTTTGTTTTTCCCAATTTTAGGTTTTTTTGAAGTCTAAAACTTCCACTAGAAGTGGACTCATCTTCTTACATTTACCCATGACACAAATGAGGGTAGTGAGAAACACATATCCTATGTGCATAAATGAAAATCATGATAAGATGTAAACTATTAAATTAAGAAAATCTACCTAACATTATTTTACAAACCGATAAGAATAAATAAACAAGCTTACCTCAATGAAAGATGAATGATGCCTTCACTAGAAGGTGTTGGTGTAAAATTCCCAACATTAACCTATTCAACATCCAATGTGATTTATAATATTACCATTCATATAATATTAAACTGTTCACAAGTACTATATTTATTATTATCTTACTAATTACATGCTTATGGACTTGAAATTATCATGTAATCAATAGGTGGAGGGTCATCAAATGTAGGGTGAACACCAATCCTAAAATTTTATTGTAATCAATTTATAGTAATTTAGTTAATCTTATATTTTAAAATGAAATTTAATAAATTGAATTTGAACTTGTTGAAATTTACTTGACTATCAATGCCATATGTTTCATTTAATAGACCATCTATCATGACCATTTGATCCACTATGGATGCATCTTGGCCACATGCATCCTCATCATCCTCATACCCATAAACAAAAGGAGACACATAGTTTTGACATAATTTAGGTGGACATCAAGGCCTGGAAGATTTACTTGTGGGTTTGAGTTAGTGAGCTAATAGACTCTAATTTCTCCACCTCAAAACCCTCCTTCACAATGGGTGTGATAGCGATACACTCAAACTTTGGTCTAGCTAGGGGTGTTTGTTGCTAAATTTGGAAATTTTGTACCCTCACTCTATCCTTTCTAGAGCCCCCACCTCTACCCTAGAATTCCCACATCAAAAATAATTAGGGAGCTCATTGAGGACAACCTCACAATAGATTTTCCTGAAAATTTATTATGGTTCTTTGTTTCTATTGAATGGAGGATGGTCAAAAACCTTCCACCACCTATCCTAAAAATTATTCTTTATCCCTTAGTGATGGTAACAATAGATAGGGAAAATACTAAAAGAGCCATGTAAGGGTGAATTGGTTTGTGGGTCAGTGAATAGAGCAAACAAGTTAGATTGCAAAAAAAATGTTTAACTTGCTCATAGATAGTTTACATCTACATAAAAAAATAGTTCTTCCCACTTTTTGGACCATTTATTGATTTTATGACTCATTGATAGTATGTGAGAGATACTGGATTGCATTGATTTGGAAAGGGTGGACCTATGGGAGTTCTATTTTTGGACCTTTCAACCTTGAAATTATTCCGTCAAGTTATTTTTGGTTGTTTTTATTTGAGCTAATACCTTTTCTTGCATTCCTCAAAGATTTTGAGGCATTGAAGGGGGGGTTTTCTATGGTTTTTCTTCAACAACGTTTTGAGGATGTGAATAAGGTTTTTGATCATTTACAAGTGCATCCTCAAATATTGAAAATTAAACAACTTCCACTCAAAAAACTAATTTAATTTATCGACTTAATCAATATTTTACACAAAAACCTAAAAAACACTTACCTCTTCAACCTTGGTGATGTCATAGTAGGATTTTGATGATGAATTATTAAATTTCATGGTATAGAAAAATCTCTCCAATAATGCAAGCATGCTTGAGGATACATATAGGCTACATGTTTACAAGGAGAGAGTGAGAGAAAAGAATTTTTATTTTCTTTTATGGTCAACAAACTATAAAACAAGCATGTTATGATCTCTAGGGGGTCAGAAAGTGGGGTGGCCACTTTTGGCCCCCCATCTTTGTGCGCTTACCCATAACATAGAGTGTAGGTGAAAATATTTTAAGAGTAGGCATTGAAAGTGATGTAGAACAATAACCAAGAATCCTATATGGTTATTGGTTATAGCAGCTCCTTCACACAACACAAGAAAAATAAGCTTTCAAAATGACAAAATAAATTATTTGAAAACTCAAATACAATTCTCTAGCATAGATAATGACAATAATTTCACAACAATATGATGATTTCATTCAATACATTCTCCAAGAGATGGCAACAACAAGCTATGAGCAAAACAAATTAAAATAAATTAACTACCCACATGTTTCTTTCTTTCAACATCATTTTTTTTGCAATAACACATCTTTGGAAAATTTCAATAGTAGAAGAAAAGAATCTCAAACTTCTCCAACTCCACTCTTGAGCATCCCCATTGATCTCACAGGAAAGTTCTCACAATCTCTTTGATTTTCCTTAATTTTCACCTCTTGACACTCCTCAAAAACTAGGCATTGGCTTTTTCCACCTTTAGGTAGCATTAACACCTCCTATTTTCTTCTTGGGAATCAGGAAATACTCTCTACCAAGTCTCCTAGAAAAATCAATTCTTCTTTCCAAATTCTTCCTCTAAGCAATCCCACTCCACCACTTCTCCTAGGCGCCTGCCACCACATTCACCATTCAATGCTAATTTTTTTAAAATAATGGAATTACATATCCCAAGAATAGCTCCCTCATGCTTGGGCATGATATTTTTTTAAAATAATGGAATTGCATTCACCAAATTCTTGCAACATACCTTTGATCTCCATGGGTGTTTCTTTCTCTTACCTTTTTGTCTCAACTTCCTTGTGACTAGGAATAGATGCATAACATATTTTGTCCTTCTATATTTACTTCAATAATAGCGATCTTGAGATTTCAAATACCCATGTATTTTTTCCCTCTTCCTTTTTTTGGTCCTTCGATGGATTCATCACATACCTTTTCTTGTCCTTGACTATAGTGTAAGTGTTTTCTTCACCATCATGCATAGATTTTTTTATCATATTTCCACAACCTACCCAAGAGTATATGGAAAGCATACATGGGCATAAAATTTGGACAATATGGTCTTATTCTTTGTGGTCAGAGGAGCATTGATCTTCTCTAGAGCATAGGCCTTTAATTTGGCCTCTTCTTCCATAGCCTCTTTTCTCCTTTCTATCAAAACATTCCATAATTTTGTGGGTAATTTATCCTCTATATTCTGCGTGTATCTACTTCGAGCATTATAATATATTTTACAATGGCCACAATTATGGTGGCCTTATCTACCTCATCCACCTCATTATACAAATCTTTCAGTTTCTACAAACATGTCATGTTATATCATACCATTAACGAGTGCATCAACTTTCATGAGGTTGTGGGCTCTTATCAAAGGTTTCATTTTTTGCTTCTCTTCCAGAGTCTTCTTCTCATTTTCAAACTCTGTTTTCTTTTGTCTTACCTCCACCTTCAAGCCTTCTTTTTCCTTTTCCAACTCAGCTTCACTCTCTATATCAATGACATAATTTTTTTTCCTTTTTATTCCTACTTCACCTTTCCTTTTCCAAGCCAATTGAGGTCCTTCGTATTCTTCTTCAACATTTACACCAACATATTTCTCTCTGGTGGATTTTATTTTAACCATTTTCCTTACAAGCCTAGGTAGATTTGTTGTTGGAGTATCGTTTTCTTTCTCAGACCTCTTTATTTGTTTTTTCGAAGAGGGTTTCTCCTTTACCAGAGCACTAGTTTTCTTTGTAGGATGCTAGTCTCCTTTCTCTTTGTTCCACTTGATGAGGTCACAATACTAGAGGACTTCTAAGTAACCAAAGGAGTGGTAGCTATTCTACTAGATCTTCTTGACTTGTTAATCTTCTTGGAGCACTTGACATAGCCTTATATTGCACCACTTGCTCTTTAGAGAGGCTCATAACCTCCATGATCTGATGTTAGGATCTAGGACTATTGCATGTGAATAATAAATTGTACAATGATTGAACTGAAGATCTTGAAAACATAATTAAAACACTTAGATAAACATAACCAAATTAAAGTGAAGAGATTAACAGAAGAGAGAAAAGAGAGAGAAGACAACACAAGTTGATAACAGAGTTTGCCAAGATGGCTATGTCTCTGGGTCCCTCTCCAACAGAGTGACCGATCCTTGATTATGCTCCAAAAAATATTACAAGGCTTCAAATGATACAAGTCTCCTCACAACTCTTGAGCGATAAAGAATTACAAAAGTCCTCTTACACAAGTACAACAAGCTTGACTGCAAGGTCCAAATGCACAAAGATTACAATTCACTATCAAATTCTTAACTCCAATTCCCTCATCTCTTAGGAATTCTCTCTCACTATTCTTCACAAAGCATAAATTGAATTTTGAAATCTCCATGCCTTACACTTGCACCCTCACCCCCTTTTTATACAAAAAAATCTCCTCTTATGGATAAAACCATAAAATTTGTAATTTTCCCCCTTAAAGAGATTTTTAAACCAATTTCTCTATTTTCAAATAAAATGATAACAATCCCCATTAAAAACCATTTAATTTATTTTTTAAGCCCTTATCATTTTTTCATTCAGGGGCTATATTGGTTTGGGTGTTTGTTTTTATTCATTAGATTATTTTTTCTTTTATTTAATAACCATTAAAGGTTATTTTAGTTATAAATTTAGGGTTATTCATTATTGTTTTAAAGGGGTTAATTTTTATGATATTTTGTTTTAATATGTTTCCTTTAAATCCCACCAAATCTATTTAGGATCCCACAAAATTCGATCCCACCAAATCCACTTGGGATCCCACAAAATCCGCTCCCGCCAAATGGATTATGTGAAATAAAATAAACCTCCACCACTTTATTTCTCAAAAATAAAGCATGGTGTAGTGGTGGTATGTGAATTTAGTGAGGAGGATCCACATTTTTTCCACATCACCTGCACTTACCACGTCATCATCCAGTCAACTTCCATGACAGCATCCAATCAACCTTCAACTTTGATTGGCCATATCTTCGCCATTCGAGATTTATTTTCTCTGAAACGAGCAACGTTTGGATCATGGCAACGAGCTCTTCATTTTGATGCTGATTTCAATCGATTATGAATTGATCAAATTTTTTCCTTTCTACTGGGCCTCGGGTACTTGTTTGACCAAACTTTGACATACAAACTCCTTTTTTTCCTATTCAAGTTGTGTTGGATTCGGTTTTCTGAGCTCTTCAAGATGACACTGAAATCTAGAGCATATGGGACACTTAAATTTTCAGTGAAAAGTATCCCCTAGATTAGTCCTCCCTAATGAAGAACTTTTGGACCTCCAAAAGTTGCATTTATTCAAAAATTAAGTGAGGGCATGGCCTCCCCACTTTTCCTATATCCTCTATCCATCTACACATCTGGCTCATCACTGCAATCAAGACTGCAATAATGTTGTTAAACATATGCATCATTCTATCACTTCCATAAGCATCTACATAAATGGTTACAACCATTAACCAATAACCATTGACTAATATCAAGCTGAATAACAATTCAGATACAAAAGAAAATGAAGCAAGAACATGTCTATCTTTCACAATAGGAACATTTTTGCCCAAGGGAATATCAATGCTTTCATTTATTGCTTCCTCATGTCATATTGTCGATGTATCCTACAACATCTGATTAGTCTTGGCTACCTCAAGTTCATGTCTTGAACCACCTAACTTGATAGACATAAGAGATAAGTCTTTACTTGCATTAACCACCCTTTTCAACTGCCCTATGTTTGCAAAAGATCTACCAGTCTTGATCCTCTGAGAATGTACAATATACCTAATGCCATCTTTAAAAAATTGATAATGATTAAGTCCCATGTAGAAAATATCTTTTCTATCATACAAATATGAGCATCCCAACACTATCCCATAGACATCTAGTGCAACCACATCAAACTACACCTCATCAACATACTTACTCATGATTTTGAATCTTAAAGTACATTGCCTTATGACTTGCAATTCATTATTTTCGAAAACCCAACCTAGTCGGAAAGGCCTCTGATGCAATGTAGTTTTCAATCCAAAAATCCTTACAACATCTTCTGAGATGAGGTTAATTTGAGACCCACTATCTATGAGAGTATCAATTTTAGTGTGCTTAGCAACCACCCTTATGTGAAATAGCTCATTTCTTTTCTTATCTTCAGGAACATCATAGACTTGAGAAGAAGAGGCAAAACTAGCAACAAAAACATTGGTAGTAATTTTTTTTCCTTTTAATCCCATTGTTGTTATCTTAGTTTCATCTTTAGACTCTGAACCAAGATCCATAACAACATTTTCGGTCTCCTTCTTTCCTTTTTCTTTACGATCCCATTTTGGCTCCAATTTTGGATGCAACTTCCAACAGTGATCTACATCATGACCTTCCCTATCACAATGAGAGCATGTGAGCTTATCCTCCTTAATGGTAGCTATCTTCTTGCCTTTTCCTACATCTTTAGACTTACCTTCAAGCTTAGATTGCTTCTTGTTAGGATTCTCCATAAAAGTACCCTTACCTCTTGAATCAAAGTGTGTGGTATGAACACATACTTCATCTACATTACTAGGATGCAAGACCAAAATAGAATGTCGTAGATAAGAGTGAATACTACCTATGAACTTAAGCAATGTATCCTAGGTGTACAATGGAACATTCAATGCAATAGCCCTCTTCGTGAATTCATGGGTGTACTCTTGGACAGTTTGACCTTTCCCTTGCCTAAACATTTTCCAATCCATCATTAACCGTTGCATATGGCCTAGGAGATAAAATTGCTTCTTAAGACCATTAACAAATTCTTCCCAAGTTAAATTGACACTACCATGTTGTGAAATTTTTGCCTGAGTTCTACTCTCCCACCAGGTGAGGGGTGTTCCTCCCAACCGAAGAGTAGCTAGCTAGATCTCAAAAGCATTATCAAAGAGATTTTGGACTCTACAATAGGCTTCTACTTGTTGAACCCAGTCATATAATTTCTTAGCATTCAATTCCCCACAATACTTAGGTAGATCAAATTTAACATCCAATTTAATTCTAGGCTTATGTGCACCCTTAAAAGGATTAGAAGAAGTAGAATCAGTAGAAGAAGAAGGAGAAGAAAGAAAAGAAGGATAAGATGGAGAAGAAAAAGTTTTTTGAGGCTCATCATCACCTCCTGGTCTTTTCCCTTTGTCCTTCCAATCTTCACGCATCTCTTGCTTCAAAGAATCTCCTTTTCCACACTTCTTTCATTCCCACTTTTCCTACCTTTCTTGAAAAATAACTTCAACCATTTCATTTATTTCAAGAAAATCTTTTTGAAAACTCTTCTCATCAAGATCTAAACTTTTTCCAGCTTCTTATCCTTCCATCCTTGGAAAATTTCTTCATTTACTGATCTCATGATTGTATTCTAGAAGTGTGCCTTCACCTTACTGGCTCCTGGATCATGTTATCATTCACCTCTGCAAACACTAGTCACAACAAAGCTTTGATACCACTTGATCTGATGTTAGGATCTAGGACTATTGCATGTCAATAATAAATTTTACAATGATTAAACTAAAGATCTTGAAAACATAATTAAAATGCTTATATAAACATAACCAAATTAAACTGAAGAGATTAATAGAAGAGAGAAAAGAGAGAGAAGACAACACAAGTTGATAATAGAGTTCACCAAGATGGCTATGTCTCTGGGTCCCTCTCCAACAAAGTGATTGATCCTTGATTATGCTCCAAAAAATATTACAAGGCTTCAACTGATACAAGTCTCCCCATAGCTCTCAGACAATAATGAATTACAAAAGTCCTCTTACACAAGTACAATAAGCTTGACTGCAAGCTCCAAATGCACAAAGATTACAATTCACTATCAAAATCCTAAGTTCAATTCCCTCATCTCCTAGGAATTTTCTCTCACCATTCTTCACAAAGCATAAACTAAAATCTAAAATCTTCATGCCTTACACTTGCACCGTCACCCCCTTTTTATACAAAAAAATTGCCTCTTATGGCTAAAACCATAAAATTTGTAATTTTCCCCCTTAAAGAAAGGTTTGAACCAGTTTCTCTATTTTCAAATAAAATGATAACAATCCCCATTAAAAACCATTTTAATTTTTTTTTGCGCCCTTATCATTTTTTCATTCACGGGCTATATTGGTTTGGGTGTTTGTTTTTATTCATTAGATTATTTTGTCTTTTATTTAATAACCATTAAAGGTTATTTTAGTTATAAATTTGGTCTTATTCATTATCGTTTTAAAGGGGTTAATTTTTATGTGATTTTTTTTAATTTGTTGCCTTTAAATCCCACCAAATCCACTTGGGATCCCACAAAATCTGATCCCACCAAATGGATTTTGTGAAATAAAATAAACCTCCACCACTTTATTTTTCAAAAATAAAGCATGGTGTAGTGGTGGTATGTGAATTTAGTGAGGGGGATCCACATTTTTTCCACATCACCTACACTTACCACATCATCATCCAGTCAACCTTCAACTTTGAATGGCCATATCTTTGTCGTACGAGCTCCGTTTTCTATGAAATGAGCAACATTGGGATCATGGCAACAAGCTCTTCATTTTGATTCTGATTTCAACCAATTATGAATCAATCAATATTTTTTCCCTTTCTGACAGGCCTCAGGTACCTATTTGACCAAACTTTGACTAGCCATAACCTTGACATATGAACTCCTTTTTTTCCTATTCAATTTGCATTGGATTCAATTTTCTGAGCTCTTCAAGATGATGCTAAAATTTGGAGCATATGAGACTCTTCAATTTTCAGTGAAAAGTATCCCCCTAGACCAAGTTCCATAATAGTTACAATCATTTTCTCCACTATTTTCTTTATTTAGGATTGTCTTTGGTCAAGGTGGACCTCCATAGACTTCTCTTCATAAGTCCCATATATTTCTTTTGTAGTATCCTTTGGTTGGCTAAGAATATAGTCAGGAGTCCCAACAATGTCTTCTTTAGTGATCTCATATCCCATCTCCAAGATCCACACTATTTTTTTCTCAACTACTTGTATTTAATACATTCATCTTTAGAAACCATAAATATGATGTAATTTTTATATCTCCACCATATTCTAGGGAATTTCCTTTCCCTCTATATCACTCTCTTTCAAAGCAGTGTAAAGAAGGGCACAAGAGCCTCATCTTGTATCTTACTATCTCCCAAACCTATCAGAAATTATTTGATTTGATGGGAAACAGGTCTTCCTATCAACCATGTCACACGTTTGGTTCTAGGGAGTTCTTTCAAAAATTAAAACAACAAGCATATTATTAAAGTTCCAAACTTAAAGGGATGCTTGGAATACTTAGTTTTCTACAAGTTCTCCATGATCTATTTCCTTAATAACTCACATAGATCATAGTCAACTCCCATTTCCATCATTTCATAAGTTATTTTAATGGTTCTTGTACATACAAATTTCTCCCTATTGGAGAAATACAACTTGTAGACTATCATCATAGCTACATACCTCACAGTAGGGTTTTTGATGTTCTTTACTGGCAATGTACTTTTTTCATATGTTGCACCAATGAGATCTATCATAACTGATGTAGAGAAGGGGTATTCAAACTCTTATCACTCACAATCAACCACTCTTTCAAGCTTTTAGACATCAATGGTGAGTTTTGCTTCATAAGCCCTTATTCTCCTAATAGTCTTGCAAAGATGGTTTTTAATACAACTCAAGGGGAAGGTAGGAAACTCAAAATGTAAACATATGTCTAAATACCCTTTTGGAAATTCTTAAACATATCTCAAAACTAGGTGGGCTCACTTTGTACGAAAAGCTCTAAATTTTGACTACCCTCTTGCTTTGACTAGGCCTAATTGACAATTAGGCATGCTCCAATTGTGTTCAGGGTTTCAAAATCTATCCACACTCATTATAACACTCTCCACACATAATACATGGTCCAAAACATTAATTCCAATCAAATAAAGAATATCCAAAAGCTTTTCAACAAATACCCTAAGTCTTTGTGGTTCCTAGGCCTAATACATGAAGATATTAGGCCAATACAGTAACTCCACACTTTCCAAACCCCATCTTCTACCCATGCAAGTTGGGAAAACCAAAGAAAAACCCTACACAATGCATTCCACTGAGTTTCAGGAGTTTGTATCAAGGGAATGGGAAGATTTATATTTTTCTTGTTTCCTAGTTACCTTATCTAGGGTTTAGACAAGTCTGGAGTAAAAACAACACAACTCGCTCTAAAAAAAAATGAAATCACACGCAATCAGTTCAAAAATGAATTATACTCAGTTCTTTATCAATTCCAATTGGTTTTGGTGCATTCCTAGATCATACGGATCCATACAAGTCAGTGTAGCAGCAAAAACACATTTAGAAAATCTAGAAAATAGAGTTTTATTGCTACAAACTTTCAAAGTTCAACAACAAAACCTTGTGTCAACCATACAAGGAATTTTTAAACACTTTCCAATATATTCCAAATGGCCACTAACTATATTTCAACTTCCAACGGTTCATCATCCAATTTGACAACAAAATGCAAAAGTTGCTTTTACAACATTGTGCAACTTTGACAAGTTTTTGTATTTGCACACTAACATACCCCTAGGGACTCAAATTAGACTCAAAAATTTATGAAATAGTCTTATTAGACCTTATTACATGAAAAAATCACAAGACAAATCAAAATGACAACTTTTGATCCTTGGAGGCATGACAACTTTTGGGTGGCCCTACACCATACTCCCAGGACAAAGAGAACTCAAGTTCCACTTGAGGATAGACCTACAATTGTACAACCATGTTTGATAATATAATCCTTAGTCATCCAAGTTGCATCCTCTATAGGAAGACCTTGCCATTTGACCAAGTATTGATAGTAGACCTTTCTCCTTGTCTTCTTAAACTCCTTCTTGTCCAAGATGCATTCCAACTCCAAGGGTTGGCTTGGTCAAAGATCCCTGATCCAATCTTCATCTAGAAGCAAAAATTAACCTGCATTATCACCTGCAACAACATCCCCTTTATAAGGGTAAAGATTAGAAACATTAAAAATAGGAGAAATGGCAACTCTAGGAGGTAGTTCTATTTCATAGGCATTCTCTCCAAAATTGTGCACTACTTTGCATGGCCCTATCTTCTTCATTTGAAGCTTAGAGTAATATAATTGAGGAAACCTTTTCTTTCTCAAATGATCCAAAACCAAGTCTCAAACCTTGTAATAAAGCTCTCTCCTTTTTAGATCAACATTGTGCTTATACTTATCAACATTATTTTGAAGATTCTCCTTAACCTGTTGGTGTATTTCTTGCATTTCCACAAAAAATTATTCACCTTCAACACTCCTCATTTCCATCCCACTAACATCTCTCAATTCAAAAACACCCCTCGGCTACAAACCATAAACAATCTCAAAAGTACTTTTTCCAACACTTCTATTCACCGAATCATTGTATGCAAACTCAGCTTGAGGGAAAACTAGATACCATTGTGTTTAATGCTCCTTTGTTAGACATATTAGGAGGTTTCCAAAGCTCCTATTCACCACTTCATTCTGACCATCAGTTTGAGGGTGATAGGCAGAACTGAAACTCAAATTTGTGCCAAGTTTCTTCCATAGGATTCTCCAAAAATAACCAACAAATTTGCTAACCCTATCTGATACAATGCTAAGAGGCAAACCATGGATTCTTACCACCTCTTTGAAGAAGAGTCTTGCAATGTATGAAGCATCATTAGTTCTCTTACAAGGTATAAGGGTATGTGCAGGATCATCATGGAAAAAAAAAAGTTAGGCAACTTGATGTAAAAATTTAAATAAGTTATCTATATTATTTCAAAAATATGTAAGAATAGAATCTATAGAAAATTAAATGTAGTTTCTAAAATACTAGTTTTTTTTTTTTTAAATCTATTTGGTGAAATTTTGAAGTTTCAATGCAATAGTACTTAAATTTCAAGGAAAAATAAGTAGTGTCTGTCTGACAACCCTAACCAATATAAAATGATAATATTTTTTTATAATATTTTAGATATAAGTAGAGGACTCATGTCTCAATGTGATGCATATTTTTTGTAATTTTTTCCAAGTAAATAATTAATTATGAATTTTTTACAAATTTTAAAAATATAAAACTTGTATGTCTGACCACCTTAACTTGGTCAAAACTTCATGAAATTCATTTTTTAATCTTATAGTATGTGAAGTATAGAATGTGACACATGTTTCAGATTCAAAATGTGATAACGTTTGAAATCTATAGATGTTTTTCAATCAGCCTATCAATTAGGACTTTAGTCATAATTCAAAAAGAAAATGAATAATAATTTTTTATTAAATTCAAAGTAAAGCATAATTTATATTGGTGGAAAGTTGAGAATCTCCTTTAAAAACCCTTTTCGTTTCATCAATTTTGGGTAAAAAAAAGTTGTCAGCCACATACCCTACACATACCCATCATATCACCACTTTTTGACCCATCATGATCCTGCAACTACCCATAAAGTGTGCCATATTAGAAAACCTGTCCACAACAACATAAATTGAATCAAAACCTCTTTTAGTTCTAGGAAACCCCATCACAAAATCCATACTAATTGATTCCCAAGGCCTATTGGAAATGGGGAGAGGTTGATATAACCCTGCATTAGTGCTAGATCCTTTGGCCCTTTGAAAAATAGTACACTTATATCGACAAATTTCCTCACATAAGTTTGCATCCTTGGTGAATAGTAATGCCTCTTCAATTGCTCCAAGGTCTTATCAAGACCAAAATGACCTGCAAGGCTACCACTATGCTTTTCTTTGATTGAGTTATCCCTCATTAAACATTTTGGAATGTGCTATTGTGCCCCTTTGAACAATAGATCATCTTGGATCAGAAAATCAAGACATTTTTCATTATTGTTGCCACAAGGCTGCCTACAACTTTCATAAATGTCTTTAAAATTTGCATCATCAATGTACATACCTTTCAAAGAATCCACTCATATGCTTTTCAATTGAATTTATTGTACCATGAGAGCCCTTCTACTCAATGCATCATCCACCTTGTTAGATTGCCCCTTTTTATGCTTAATGGTGAAAGTAAAGCATTGCAAAAATTCATCCCATTTCACATGCCTACAACTGAGTTTATCTTGACTATTCAAAAACTGGAGAGCATGATTGTTAGTGTACACTATAAACTCCTTAGGAAGAAAATAATGTTTAATGGTTGCACCATTTCATACATCTTAAGATCATAGGAAGAATAATTTCTCTTAGCTTCATTCATTTTCTTACTAAAAAAGCCAACAAGTCTATTTTCTTGACTTAGTACAACACCTATAAATTGACCACTTGCTCAAAAACTTTCTTTTTCAAATATTCAAAACTCCTATCAGCCCCATTAGACCAAACAAACTTCTTTCTTTTATCACCCTTTATTGTATCAATCATAGGAGCACACACATGATTGAAACCTTTTATGAATTTTTTGTAAAAACTAGCCAAACCATGGAAAATCCTTACCTTAGCCACTAATTTTGGTGTAGGCCAACTTAGGATAGCCTCAACCTTACTTGGATCCATCTTCAAAGTGCCATTGGTGACCACAAAGCCAAGGTAAACCAATTCTATTTTCAAGAACTCACATTTCTTCAAGTTTATCATTAGCTTTTCCTCTTGCAAGCTTCTCAAAACCAAATCTAAATGCTGAAAATTTCCCTCTCTAGTCTTGCTAAAAACAAGAATATCATCAAGATACACTACCACAAACTTACCAATGAAAGGCTTAAGCACCTCATTCATCAAGCGCATGAAAGTACTAGGGGAATTTGACAAACCAAAAGGAATTACTATCCATTCATATAACCCTTCATTTGTCTTGAAGGTTTTTTTCCATTCATCATCGGGTCTAATTCTGATTTGATGATGGCCACTCTTGAGATCAATCCTGGAAAAGTAGCAAGCACCACCCAAAAAATTCATTAGGCCTTCAATTCTTGGAATAGGAAATCTATACCTTATTGTAATCTTGTTGATGGCCCTAGAATTAGTGCACATCCTCCAATCACCACCTTTCTTTGGTGCTAGAATTGTGGGAACAACACAAGGACTCAAACTCTCCCTAATCAACCCCTTGTCAAGTAATTCTTGCATTTGCCTCTTAATTTCCTCATTTTGTTGGGGATTCATCTTATAAGCAGATTTGCTAGGAAAACTAGCACCTGGAATGAAATCAATATGGTGGCTTATGTCCCTCATAGGTGGCAAGGTGTTAGGAATCTCATCAACCACTATTTCATCATACTTCTTCAACAATGCTTTCACCTCCACAGGAAACTCCTCTTTATTTTTTGTTGTTATGACATATTTAGGCCTTACTATGACAACAAATCCCGCATTCTCCTCTTCCAAGGTGTTTAAGAACTCCTTTTCATTGACCAACATCACACTAGTCCTGGCTTAGGAATCTAGGCTTTCATCTTTCAATGGTGTGAGGGTGTAGGAAACCCCATCCTTTTCTATAGCATAAGTGTTCTTTCTCCCATCATAGATACCCTTCCTATCATACTGCCAAGGCCTTCCCAAAAGCAAATGGAAAACATCCATTGGTATTATGTCACATAAAACCTTATCCTTGTATCCCCCTATGTGGAAATCTACCCAAATTTGATCATTCACAACTACTTGTTTCCCTTTATTAAGCCAAGAAACTTTATATGGAGTGGTATGAGGGATTCTTTTCAACTTAATTTTTTCAACCATCTCAACTAAAACCAAATTATATGTACTACCAGAATCAATCACTATTTTGCAACATTTACCTAGGAACTTACATGTAGTTTTGAAAAGAGACTTTCTTTGTGGAGGTTCCTTTTCCATTGGCTCTTTTTTCAAATTCCTTCTCACCATAAGAGACTCACCAACTTCTAGATCAACATTAAGTGATGGAGAATTCACACTTTCATTTTCCTCTCCTTGTACAATTTGATTTCTTCTTTCTCCTCCAAATGAAGTAGTGGACTGATTTTTAGTACATTGCCATGATTGATGGCTTGCAAATTTATTGCACTTATAACATTTCCTTGTGAATCCACTTGATCTTCCTCTTTGGCTTCCAAATCTACCCCTATTATTGGGTCTCCTTCCTCTAAGGCTACCCATTGAGTTTGAACTTTGTTATTGATTGTTGGTTGATTCTCTATGTGATCTTTGGGACTACCCCCTACTAGCAAATGTCCCTCTTCCTCTGGAATTTCTACCTCTACCCCTAATTTTCTTTTCTTACCTTTTGTTCAACTTATCTTTAGCCTTCATGGCCAATTGGTAACACTCTTCCACCATTCTTGGAGTGGTGAGGCTTAATTCATCTTGGAGGTTTTATCTCAACCCCTTAATATATCTTGCCATTTTTTCGTCATCATCTTCTATATGACCTCCTCTTATATTCAATTTATAGAACTCCTCTGTATAGGTCGACACATCCATATCCTTTTGCTTAAGGTTTTGAAGCCTTCTAAATAACTGAATGTTATAGTCACTTGGTAGGAATTTTACCTTGAATTTAGCCACCATCCTATCCCAAGAAGTGATTTTAGACTTTCCATTATTTCTCCTTTCATCGTGTACATAATCCCACCAAAGTAAGGCATGGCCATTCAACTTTTTCTTGGCCAACTTCACCCTTTTCTCTTCTGGCACATCTTCATATTCAAAATAGTTATCCAATGCTCCTATCCAATCTAGGAATTATTCATTATCCAATTTTCCTCCATATACTGATAAATCCATCTTGATTTTGGGACCTTCTCCCTTGACTACTAGGTATTTGCAGGATCATGATGGGCCAAAAAGTGGTGATATGTAAGTGATATGAGGGCACATGTGGCTATTGAATTTTTTTTACCCAAAATTGATGAAACAAAAAGGGTTTTTAAGGAGATTCTCATATTTCCACCAATATAAATTATGCTTTAATTTGAATTTAATAAATAATTATTATTCATTTTCTATTTGAATTATGACTAAAGTCCTAATTGATAGGCTGATTGAAA
Source organism: Sequoia sempervirens (assembly GCA_007258455.2). Taxonomy (NCBI): domain Eukaryota; kingdom Viridiplantae; phylum Streptophyta; class Pinopsida; order Cupressales; family Cupressaceae; genus Sequoia; species Sequoia sempervirens. The sequence continues at coordinate 322,339,442 of VDFB02270651.1, read as the reverse complement.
AACATCTATAGCTTTCAAACAGTATCACATTTTTTGAATCTGAAACATGTGCCACATTCTATGCTTTGCACACTATAGGATTAAAAAAAAATGAATTTCATGAAGTTTTGACCAAGTTAAGATGGTCAGACATATGAGTTTTTAAATTTTTTAAAAGTTGTAATAAAAAATTCATAATTAATTATTTACTTGGAAAAATTATAAAAAAATATGCATCACATCAGGACATGAGTCCTCTACTTATATCTAAAATATTATAAAAAAATATTATCATTTTATTGTGGTTAGGGTGGTCAGACAGACACCTGCTTCTTATTTTTTCCTTGAAATTTAAGTAGTACTGCATTGAAATTTCAAATTTTCACCAAATAGATTTAAAAAAAAAAAAAAACCTAGTACTTTGGAAACTAAATTCAATTTTCTATAGATTCTACTCTTACATATTTTTGAAATGATATAGATAACTTATTCAAATTTTTACGTCAAGTTGCCTAACTTTGATTTTTCTGAATTTTTTGCCACTTAAGGGCCTGTTTTTTCCTTTATGATCCTACACATACCCTACTCTCAATAGTTTTTCCATCCTCAAGTCATCAAGATCCATCTCTTCCTTAGACCCTCCTTGGGAACTTTCCTCTTTCCCTTCTTGGTAACTCAAGTCTCCTATGACCATTCCTCTTTTTTGACTTGTTTCCAAGGTAGCAAGCCTCTCCTTCATTTCTCTCATCTCTCTAGCATGTCTTTCCTTCAACTCATTCATCAGTCTAACTAGTGGATTCCCTTTTGGAGGAATCTTTGTTTCTTCTTCCCTTCAACTTTTCCTCTTCAAATCAAACCTATGCTCTGATACCAATTTGATGCAAAGCAAGGGTATTCAAGCTCTTATCACTCACAATCAACCACTCTCTCAAGCTTTTAGACATCAAATGGTGGGTTTTTCTTCACAAGCCCTTATTCTCCTAGTAGCCTTGCAAACATGGTTTTTCAGACATAACACGTGGGGCAGGTAGGAAACTCAGGGGTATGTGCAAGATCATCATGGAAAAAATAGGTCCTTAAGTGGCAAAAAATTCAGAAAAAATAGAGTTAGGCAACTTAACATAAAAATTTGAATAAGTTATCTATATTATTTCAAAAATATGTAAGAATAGAATCTGTATCAAATTGAATGTAGTTTCTAAACTACTAGGTTTGATTTAAAAAAAAATCTATTTGGTGAAAATTTGAAATTTCAATGCAGTAGTACTTAAATTTTAGGGAAAAAATAAGAAGTAGGTGTCTGTTTGACCACCCTAACCATAATAAAATGATAATATTTTTTTTAATATTTTAGACATAAGTAGAGGACTCATGTCTCGATGTGATGTATAATTTTTTGTAATTTTTTTCCAAGTAAATAATTAATTATGAATTTTTTATTACAACTTTTAAACAATATAAAAACTCATATGTTTGACCATGTTAACTTGGTCAAAACTTCATGAAATTCAATTTATTTTTTTAATCCTATAGTATGCGAAGCATAGAATGTGATGCATGTTTCAGATTCAAAATATGTGATACTGTTTGAAAGCTATAGATATTTTTCAATTAGCCTATCAATCAGGACTTTAGTCGTAATTCAAATAGAAAATGAATAACAATTATTTATTAAATTCAAAGTAAATAATAATTTATATTGGTGGAAAGTTTAGAATCACCTTTAACAACCCTTTTTGTTTCATCAATTTTGGGTAAACAAAAAGGCATTAGCCACACACCCTACACATACCCATTAGATCGCCACATTTTGGCCCATCATGATCCTACACATACCCTCAAAATGTAAACATATTTTTAGATACCCTTTTGGATATTCTTAAACATATCTCAAAACTAGGTGGGGTCACTTTGCACGGAAAGCTCCAAATTATGATTGTCCTCTTGCTTTGACTAGGCCTAATTAACAATTAGACATTCTCTAATTGTGTTCAAGGTTTCAAAATCTCTCCACGTTCATTCTAAAACTTTCCACACATCATAGATGGTCCAAAACATCAACTCCAATTAAATAGAACAATATCCAAAAACTTTTCAACAAATACCCTAAGTCTCTAGGGTTCCTAGGCCTAATACATGAAGATATTAGGCCAATACAGTAACTCCACATGTGCCAAACCCCATCTTCTACACCTACAAGTTTGGAAAACCAAAGAAAAAACATACATAATTCATTACACTAATTTTTAGGAGTTTCTATTGGTGGAATGGGAAGATTTACATTTTTCTTGCTTCCTAGTTACCCTATCTAGGGTTTAGACCAGTCTGGAGTAAAAACAACACAACTCACTCTAAACACAATGAAATCAAATTAAATCAGCGCAAAAAGTAAGTGGACTCAGTTCTTTATCAACTCCAATTGTTTTTAGTGCATCCCTAGATTGTATGGACTCGTACAAGTCAGTGTAGCAGGAAAAACACGCTCAAAAAATCCAAAAATAGAGTTTAATTGTTCCAAAATTTCAAAGTTCAATAGAAAAACCTTGTGTCAACCATACAATGCCTTTTTAAACACTTTACAATGGATTCCAAATGGCCACTAACTATATTTCAACTTCCAATAGTTCATTTTCCAATTTGACAATAAAATGCAAAAGTTGCTTTTACAACATTGTGCAACTTTGAAGAGTTTTTGCATTTGCACACTAACATACCCCTAGGGACTCAAGTTAGACTCAAAAAAAATGAAATGTTCTTCTTAGACCTTATTACATGAAAACATCACAAGACAAATCAAAATGAAAACTTTTGATCCTTGGAAGCATGACAACTTGTGGGTTCCCTTGCACCAACAACCTTGTTGAACAATACAATTGAGAGGGGGGGTGAATAAGTTGTAGCCCATTTTCTTTTGCAACATTCACCATAGATTAATTCAATTACCATTCAAAAATCCTTTACTCTACTAATATGATTAATCATTAAGTGCAAATGCAAAAACTGAAAGAAGCAAAAACCATACACACAACAACACCAGATTGACATGGAAAACCCAATAATAGAAAAACCATGGTGAGAATTAGCTCACAATATAGAGAATCTAAAAACTGAATACAAAGGCTCATTGCTAAAGAGGCTCACTACCAAAATAGGAATCACTATCTGGATTAGGACTCACTGTCCAACAAGGGTTAACCATTCAAAGGGATCACTACCACATAGATATAGAGAAGATAGAAGAGATTCGTTATAGAGAGCAAACAATCTCAATGCAACAAAGGTTTCCACCACAATTCACTCACACACATGCATACATTCTTGAATGATAGAGTACACCTTCAACTCACTTCTTTTAGAAACTTGTAATTAGATCACACTGATCTACTCAACCACACACTTTATTTTGCATCTATTCTTTGTATATATTACACCAATAGCTCATCTTATATTTATACCATCTTCAACTTTGAAACATATCCAATGTTGGCCACACACACACCATTTGATTTTACAAATTTAAATTAGGTCAGTGCCAAAACATTCTAAGGTGGAATTACAATGAGGGTGACCCAAGCACCTACGTAATAAGGACCTTGATAAGTCCCAACACACTTCATGAACTTTGCAAGTAGTGTTTAGCACAAGGTCAACCAAACTAGTGTAAAACGCATGGAAAAATTAAGCACACACAATCTTAGCACAATCCAATCTTTCCAAATAAAGAATTTATCTTCAATACAAACATATCAGTTTAACTCTAGAATTGCAAGTTATAAAACTCGAACAAGAAGAAATTCATAGCAACTATATTTATCTCAAACTTCAGCTAGGGACATAGAAAAAACATAGTTCACATCTAGTGAACATAACACACACTTTATAACGATCCAAAACTCCAAAATCTAGATATAGTAGCTTCCAACAACCATGATCAACATATCTAAACCACCCAATCATAGGCACAAATCTTGAAAAAAACCAAGAGCAACCACTGAATACTTGCAAAATTTCTTCATTACAATTTTCTCAATATCCTTGACATATACAGCCAATAACCTGCATCCATGATAACTAGTTAACCAATTGATATCAATGAAAACATCTTCATTCTTGTAACAATCTCCCCCTTTGTCATTGATGGCAACACATGATGTGAAAAAAAATCAAAGACAACACAACTCTGAACAAAATTTTTCATGATTTTACATTCTCCCCTTAGTACATAAGATTTTTCACATGATACTCTTCTCCCCCTTTGACATCAATGGAAAAGGAAAAAGATATTTTCATTGATTTCCCCTTTGACATTAAGAATACTACCAATACTAAATACTCCCAAAAAAAGAAGATACTACCTACTCCACCTGAGAGGTAGCCTCCAAACATCAGTCTATAAGAAGGATAGACCAATAGACCCACTAGACTAATGCATCTCCATATGCATCTAGTTCATGATAGGGGTGAAATAACCCCTAAATTCTCGCAGAGATACTCAAAAGTATCTTTAGGAAGATCCTTCATGAATACATAAGTAATATGATCCTTCGTCAGTACATAATCAAGCTTTACTTCATTCTCCATAATCTTTTCTCTCAAAAATTCATACTTGATAGATATATGCTTTGTTCTTAAGTGTATCACTGGATTCTTTGAAATGTTAATTGCAATTGTATTATCATAGAAGATAGAAATGGGATCATCATTCATTATTCTGATGTCTTTTGATGTTTGTTTCATCCATAAAACTTGTGTACAACAAGATGCAACAACAATATACTTTTCTTCAGTAGTAGATAAAGAAACTAAATCTTGTTTTTTACTCAACCATGACACCAATATGTAACCAAGAAAGAATGCACCACCACTTGTACTTTTTCTATCATCAACACAACTTTTCCAATCCGCATTTGTGTAAGCACTAAGTGTGAAGTTAGTATCCCTAGGATACCACAAGCCATAATCTGAAGTGCCATTCAAATATGTGAATATCCTCTTAATAGAAGCAACATGTGTTTCTTTAGTCCATCTTCTTTCAATCTAGCCACAAGACAAATCGTATGCATGATATCCAGTCTAGTAGCAGTTAAATACAATAGTCCTCCAATCATAGATCTATATTTGCTTTGATCAACCTTAGGTGAATCATCATCTTTGCTCAATTTGTAGCTAGTCACCATAGGAGTGCATACTGGTTTGGAACCATCCATCTCAAACTTCTTCAACATTTCTCTTACATATTTTGACTATGAAATAAAAAAACCCTTTTTCTATTTGATTAATTTGCATCCCAACAAAGAAATTCATCTCACCAAACATAGACATCTTCAAATTATTTTTGCATCTCTTCAACAAACATCTTACACATTGTTCCATTTCCTCTAAAGATAATGTCATCAACATATACAACTACTATCAAGATTTTGTCATTTTCAATTTTAAAGTACATATTACTATCTATTGTACCTTTGATGAAACCTTGTTGAATCAAATATCTATCCAACCTTGCATACAAATATTTGGGATCTTGCTTTAATCCATATAAATCTTTCTTCAATCTGTAGACCATATCTACTTGATCTAACAACTAAAATCCTTCAAGTTGTTCCATGTACACTTCTTCCAATTAACCATTCAAAAATGCAAACTTAGCATCCATTTGGTAAACTTTAAAATCTTTCTGAGCAACAAATGCTAAAAACATTCCAATAGCTTTGATCATAGCCACTAGAGAAAAAATTTCCTGAAAATATATACCTTCCTCTTGTGAGTAGCCCTTACACACAAGCCTTGCTTTATTTCTGACCACTTTTCTATTCTCATTCATTTGTTTTTTGAATACCCATTTTGATCCAATTATGTTTTTCTTTTCTGGTCTAGGGACCAATTCCCAAGTTTGATTCTTCTCAATCTACATAAGTTCTTCTTCCATAGCTTACATCCAGTGTTCATCCTTACATGCTTTACTTAATGTCATCAGTTCTACTTCAGAAAGTAGACATAATTTTATCTTACTAGCAATAGCAGCTCTGCTTCTTCTCAAAAATCCCTTCCAGTTGCCTCCAATGATTTGATCTTCTGAATGATTCTTTTGCACATACCTAGGTTTCTTTAGGGACACCGCCAGAGCTTCTTCTTCTTCATTCTGCTTTTCCTATTCTTCAACAACTTTTTCAACTTCTATGCAATCAGGTTCATCTGATACATATCCATCAACTTCAATTGAATTCTTCAATGCTTCATCCACCTTGACATTTGTGTTTTCTACAATCTTTCTCAACCTTTTATTGAAACATCTATAACCTTTGCTTTTAATAGAGTATCCAAAAGATATACCTTCATCACATCTAGCATCAAACTTCCCTAAATTTTCTCCATCCCTTCTGATATAACATTTGCTTCCAAATACCTTGAAATGATTGACCATGGGAATTCTTCCACACCATAGCTCATAGGGGATCTTTGTATTGTTAGCCTATTCTTGCACTCAATTGAACACATAAACAGTATTATGAATAGGTTCTCTCCATTAAACTTCTAATATATATGCCTTGGTAATCATTCATCTAGTAGCTTCATGAATAATTCTATTTTTCCTTCCAACAATTCCATTCTGCTAAGGAGTTCTAGGAGCAGATAATTGTCTTTTTATTCCATTAACTTCACAAAACATGTTAAACTCATTCAAGGTAAATTCAGCTCCTTTGTCAAACCTTAAACATTTTATTCTCAAGTTTGCTTCAATTTCAACCATAGCCTTAAATACCTTGAATCTTTCTAATGCATCAAACTTATCTCTAAGAAAAGTAACCCATTTGTATTTGGAGTAATGATCAATCAAAAGCATAAAATACCTTTCACCTTGTAGACTTCTCACTCTTGTAGGACTATAGATATTTGTGTGAATCAAATCTAGTATTCCAATAATAGATTGTTCCTTTGACCTAAATTTGTTTCTAGCTTGCTTTCCAAACTAAAAATTCTTATAAATAGCATTAATAGGCTTTGTATTCCTTGGTAGATCTCTTACAACATGCACAACACTGATCCTTGCCAAGTTATCAAAATTTATATGATGCATCCTCTGGTGCCATAACCAATTGTCATTAATTTGAGTCATAAAGCAATGTCCATCAGCACCATTAAGTTGATAAATGTTTCCTTCAGACTTCTTACTAGCAACAATCATTGTTTCAGATCCTTTCCTGATCTCACATCTTTCATCCTAAAATTCAAGATTATATCCTTTACTACACATCTATCCAACACTTAAAAGATTATGCCTTAAAAACTTAACATAGTAGACATCATCAATATTATGCTTTCCATCAAAACTGACTAAACCTATTCCACAAATATTAGCACCAATATCATTTCTCAAAATTTAACTAAGTCACCATCATAATTTTTAAGTTTAACAAACTTACTCTTATCACCAGTCATGTGATGTGAACAACTACTATCAACAACCCAATAGTTCTTTTCTTTTTAGCATGAAGAGAAAAATTCACTATACCTTCACTCTTTTCTAGGGCATTTTCCTTCACCTATCTTTCAGTATTAGTAGAAGTAGATTCATTTGTTATGGAAAAGAACAAGCATTCATTGTCATCAAAATCTCCATAATCAAATTCTTCATCAGAAATACCAACATCTTCATTCACATAATATGCTTTGTTGATCTTAATACCTTTGTTTTCTTTGCTTAATCTATATTATTTATTCTTCTTAGCTCTTTTTGGACATCTCGAAGCATAATGACCAATTCCTCCACAACTAAAGAATTTAAAAGGAAACTTACCTTCATACTTATTGGAGCCCTTTTTCATTCTTCTCACAAAGTTAGCTTCCACTTCATCGAGGTTCTATTCATTCAAATCTTCACTACATGTATCCTTTAAGGAAATTTCTAATTTGGATCCATTTCTCAAATTTGGTTTTCTCATTTCATATGATGATAGAATACCCAACAACTGATCTTTAGTATTAGTCTTGTAATCCACATATTCTTCAATAGCATATACTTTTTCACGATATGCATTAGGAAGAGTTATAAGAATCTTGTTCACTATTCTAGTTTCATTCATTGTTGTACCAAGTCCTCGCATTTCACCTACCAACTCATCCACTCTTTGTACATAGTATTTAATGTTCTTATATTCAGACATATGCAAAATTTCAAATTGTTCTTCGAATTTCTGTAACTCTTCTTCTTTTACATTTTCATTTCCAACATGAGTTGTTTCCAATGCATCTTAGATCTCTTTAGTAGTCTTTAGATTTGCAACTTTAATTAACTAAAACTGTGAAAAATTGTTCTTCAAAATGTACTTCACCTTATTATTCTTTAATTAAATAGAGAAATGTTATATTGTTGGAGGGTGTTGTCATTCTCAAAACCATCTTTCAAAGTTATTATGCAATCTTTTCTTTGACAAATGCAAAAACGTAGCTCCACATTAATTGTCCCCTTTTTTATGTTTTGATCTCTCGTAGGTCTTCTATCCTGATTCTAGGGTAAGGGTGTAAGGGCACTAAATAATATTGTATATGAAAGTTTGAAAAATGACGATGAGGACATAAATGTCAATTATAAATAATTCAATGTTTGATTTAAAATATTACCATTGATATTAGATCTATCAAAGGTAACCACGATACTAGGTCTCAACCTATGTCAAAATCCTTGTTGATATATTGGCTACTAATTGGTCCATGCATCTCCATGTGGGTATACTCATATTGCTTGCAAGCTTTCAATATCATACAGACTAATGAGTTCACAAGACTCAAATTATGGTGCGTCAATGGCTGACTTTTGACAAATTGGCACATTGAAAGAACTTGTCGAACATGAAAGTTGAATTAGATGGCATGTTGGATGTACTACACCATCAAATTACGAGAAGGAAAGAAAATACTAAGCTAAGAATCGGTAAACATTATTAAATACAAATGTTGGAAATGGTCAAACTTGCACACAACAATGGAAGAAAAGGTCTCATTGCCCAAATACAAAATTTTATGCATGCTTTGTGTCTTTTTTCTATTTTGAAGAATGAATTGTAAATTTATAAATCTATTGTTAGATTTGAATTACTAAATAACAGGGAAAGTAGCCAGTGTCAATCTCAATTATTCTCCTCTACTAATATCCTCTACATATTGATGGGGGAGCATCCCTACTTGTAAAGCAATCTTGCATCAACCAAAAACAATTATTTTCTTGCATTGCATTCAGTAGCGGTTTCACTAGTTCATTTTTTATTTCACCACATTACTTTTTATCAACTCATGGTTTGGGATATAGCATCTATACGTGGACACCTATCACATATCCAAATTTTAGATTGTTTGCACTTTCCTATTAAAATTTATCATTCTCAAAATTTCACTGTATTTTTCCATACACAGCATTGGGAACAACCTGGCTCAATTTCTTAGTGTGAACCTATTTCTTGAAGCATGCAGACCTAATGGAATATCATTATAGCATCTTGGGTTCATTGGGACCTATCTTGGAGATCTACGAGTTACAACTTCTCGCATGGATTTATCTATTCATGTTTTGAGGCCGACCTTCATGTTTGATCATCGATCGAGTTGTTAACCCTTGAGGCCAACACAAACCTATTTGGGAGCTTGAGAATCATATATATAAGCATTGTAATCATTTAGGGGAGGGGAGGAAGTAGTGAATCATCCAACATTAGCACTCAGATAAGTTCTTAGTTGTAGGTTCTTATTTTCCATTACAACCCTTCAAGGGCATGTAAGAAGGCCTACTGGCTAGTTGTGTGTTGTAAGCCTCTAAGGAAAGGTCCATGATCCCGGATGCTCACCTATGTGGAAAATGTTGTATTTAAGAATTCTATGTTAATGAATATTCTTGTTTTCGAATCAATCCTCTGTACTAATTCCATTGTGTTGACTCATTGATGCATGGTCTGGACTGTTCCTTCCAGAACCCTCCTACCATGACTACACTACATGCTACAAAGCATCAAAACACATCCTTTGCACATTCCTCAAATATCCACACATTTTTAGGTTGATACAATCTTTGATAGTTACTTTCCTGAAGTGTGTATTTAACATTTATATTCCTAAAGTGTTTATTTATATGTTATAAGTAAATGAGAGTCTTTTTTATCATGGATTATTCCTTACAAACCCCATTTATAAATTCAATAAATTATGTGTTTATTTACTCTTTTTAGTTATTTCTTGTAAGCCTCCTTAATATTCATGAAACATGGTATACATTTCTTGGTTAATTCATAAAAAGCATCATTTATATTCATCAAATTGGGTATATATTTTCCAATTAACTCATAGAAGCCTCCTTTAGATATATCTCGGTTAATTCATAGAAGCCTTCTTTATATATATCTCAATTAATTCATAGAAGACTCCTTTATATTCATAAAAATATACACAACATCTTGCATTTTCATTATATGTCAGTTTGCATTTTTATTGTATAGATATTTAAGACATACACATATATATAGGTGTGTCTGTATATATGTATATTAATATATTATATGCATATATGTATGTGTGTATATGTATATCAATATATATGTATGATGTATATAAAAAAAGTATATATACACATAAATTACATATAAATACACATACATAGATATAAATACACACACACACATATCTCATAATAACGCTTGCTGTTTTGGGAATATATTTGAAAACCCATGTCTATATTCATCTTACCTATGTTTCAATTATTATCCTTTTGGTTCCCAATACAACACAGTGCATATATTTACTATAAAATGTGTTGGTAATTCTTTACTTTCAATTACACATACAATAGTGCACCATATATTTATAGGCTAGAATTTGTATCATTTATTCTTTACTTAACAACTAACATTCTCATTGCACTTTTAGATATTCACACACACACACACACACACACACACATATATATATATATGTATGTATGTATCTATACATACATACATATATATGTATACATACATATATATGTATGTATATATATGTATATATATATATATATATGTATGTACATATATATACATACATGTATGTATATATATATATCTATGTATATATATCTATGTATATATATCTATATATATATATTTATTTATTTCTATACATTTTTCCTTTACTATCATGAAACTCTATGTCTTGCATATTTTTTAATACCAATGAAGGTTTTCTTGGCTGTTTGATTATGTGGTAATTATAAACTCTTTTTTTGGTTGATTTATTCATTTATTATCATGCCATCTCCATCATGTGATACTCTAGAGATGTGATAGTCTCCATGGTTTGAGCTAACGTCAACCTATCATTTATCCTTTCATTTTGCACAAATTTATACTCATGAATATATTATGCCTGAGTACTCATGTCTTTGTCGCATCATTTTGACCTCATATCTTCAAAAATTCATGTATTTGACTGATTAAGGAATTATTATCATGGAACTTAAACTTGTATGTGATTTTTTCTTAAAAAACATCACATTTTTAGGCATAGATCTAAAAAACCATGTTTGTATTTGTCTTACATGTATTTACCTGTGATGTCGATGAGAACATAGTAGCATACATTTTTTTAAATTGTGCTAGTTTTTGTTTTACTTTACATTGCAAATAGAACATAACAGCATATGTATATAGGATGAACATATCCCATTTCAATTCTTGTCTGATTTCATCATTTCTTAACATACATTGTTGTTTGACTGATGATGTCTCCACCATGGAATATGTAAGCAAGATAGTCTCCATTCTTTCAGGTAACATCAACCTATCATTTTTACTTTTATTTTGCACACAATTGTACTCCTGAGTTTAGGGGTCTATTCATCTGTATGTACATATGCTAATTTGTAATTATTGGACTTATGTTTTTGTTATTTGCAAACATATTGATGGTTTTTTTACCTTTTCAATTCACATATAGGTTCACTAAAAATCATGGCACCAAGGAAGAAAGGAAAAAGATCAAGTGGGAAGCATGTAATTAGAGTAACTCGTTGAGTGAGGTTGAATATTCCACAATCTGCTCAGGAAGAGTTAGCATAAAGACACCAATTCAGAAAATGCAGACCATACAACTGAACATTCAAGTTGTGCACCTTCTGTTCATAATACTCAAGCAGGTTTAGAACTGCCTATTCATTTTCTTGAGTTAGCTTGCATGCACACAAGGTTCCAAATATCTTGACAACACATTAGACTATGTATGACATGGAAAGTGTAGTTTCAAATGTTGAAGATAATCATATGTCAATTAAGGATGCAACGATCAAGTGGGGAATCTTTCCTAGCAATTTAGGGGTGTGGCTTAATGGAGTTACAACTATGAAAACGAAGGGGCCATGGACCATCCCTTATGAAAAAGAAGCTAAAATAGTGGAATGGTGCAAGGACACGACTGATATTGGCTATTCCCTTCAAATCTCTCAACTCAAATCAATGGTGGCCCAAATTATTGAATCAAGGCCTAACCCATTCACAAATGGGATGTTAGGGAGGTCATGGTGAGTTGGCTTCGAACAAATGCATCTTGATCTAATAATTAGGAATGTAGAAGGAGCGTCCATAGATAGAGCTATTATGCTATTCTCCTCCATAATCTCATGTTTCTATGACAACTTCGAGAATTTGTATAATGAGCAAAAATATGGGTCAAGCAAAATATGGACCTATAGTGAAACAAGTGTGAAGGCCGATAGAAACTATGGAATGTGAGTTATTGCAAGGATGAAGTCTGATGTCTACCACATTTAATCTCAAAAAATAGAGAATGGGTCACTATTTTAGCATGCATTAATGCAATAAGACATGTTATACCTAGGTTTTACTTTTCAAGTCGAAGAGACACATGAAAAAAGCAATGCTAATTGTGAGCTAGGGGCATGCATGGTAGCCCAAGAGCATGCCTAGATGACAAAAGAATTATTTTTCAATTGGCTCAAAAACTTGGTTGCATCATTCCCAAGTGTGGTTTCACCAACAAATAGAGATATTCTTATCTTTGACAGTCATGGCAATCACATGGCCTTCAAGATAATCAAAGAAGTAAGGAATATAGGCATAGAATTTCTCATGCTACTAGCAAAAACCAACCACAAGTTGTAGCCCCTTGATGCCAGTGTATTTCTCCTTTCAAAAATTACTTCAAACAACAAAGGAGTGTATGGATGTCTACACACCCCCATATTTAAATTAGAAGGGAAGAGTTGGCAACTCTTACCAGCAAGGCCTTTGCAAGGTTTTGAGTGTGTGTAATATTATAAGTGGTTTTTGAAGAATGGGAATTTTTTCATTGAATCACCATGCACTTGACAAGGATATATGGCCAAGTGAATCTTTCATAGCTAAAGATGAAGAAATTACTATGGGAGTATAAATTGAGGTCTTGGCAGTTGAGGATGACACAATTTATTGTAATAGAGACTTGATTGAGGATAGCTAGTTTTGACGAATATCATATTGACAAGATCATATAAAAACTAAATGCAAGAAATTCCTTGAATGCAACAAATGAATTAGAAATAAATTTCATAGAGAATAATGATGTTGAACTATATGATAGAGAATTAACTATTATTCAAAAATCCTACAATGAGGCTATAGAAATTGAAGAAGGTCTTAATCTACCATCACATATAGAGTAGTTAGGATGGTTTAAAGATGTAGATTTAAGCTTAGGGGTTGATTTGAATTTTAGTGAAGGGGATGAAGATATCTCCATGCCATCACCACCACATAATGATCCATAAGATGCCATCAACTACTTTACAATTGCAAAAAATTGGGATGCAAATGATTGAGTAGGAGTGGATGCTAATGATACAAGCGACTGAGAAGCTGACTTTCTACCATGCACACAAGTCTATGACCAACAACCAACAACCAGCAACCACAAATAGTAAATTTTTACTTCTAATGTAAAGGGTACAACAATTGTTAAAGAGAGGTTGGTCTAGGGTGCTACGTTTAAGTATAGAATCATGGAATTTGACTTTTGATGCATATATTGATTTGTTGAATGAACAAGAGACACAAAAACAAAGAAATAAAGTATTGAAACAAAGGAAAAGGGATCCAATGAGAGAAAGTAAGGTAGAAAGAGAAGCAAACCAAGTAGAGAGGGGAACATTGGGATTGGAACAAGTAGCAATAAAGCAACAAATGGCAGATGATAATTTATGCAGTGACGAGAGAGGGAGATTGAAAGGGAGTAGGAAAAGATTGCTTGACAATTGAAGGCTACCTAAAATTAGGTGGATAGATCACAAAGAAACAAACATAAGAGTACACCAATGACTCCTCTTCAATAGTAATGTCCCTTTTTAATGGACATGCTCAATATTTTTTCTACATTCTTTGCTACTCTTAGCATCCTACAAGTTGGGTCTTCCCCAAGTTTTTTTGAACAATTGCAACTGAATTCAAAGGAAAATCAGGCATTGCTTGACCATATAGCAAGTTCCATAAAAAATAATCCAGTCATTAAATTTGTCTCTAGTTGGAAATGAGTTAGGTGATACCCAAGTACATGACCCTTCTTGACCAAATCTATGGATATCTGATTAGGGTGGTTCATGTTATGTCTTTTTTTTGGTGAACTTTTTGACTTCATGTTGACCTACTTTCTTATTTACAACTTTGTTCATGTCTTTTTATCTGACTATATAGTATATGTATTTGAAAATTTTCAATATATATTTCAAGTTTTTTCTATCATTTTAGTTTTGTACAAATAGTTTTGTAATGTTATTGCATGCAGCCATGGTGATGAAGAGGTAGTGCATGGAATACTTTCTAGTTAAATAATTAGTGGTTTTTAATGTTAAGGCTTGGCAGAGAACCCCCCCCCCCTCACACACACACATATGAAACATAAAAAAGGTGATCTCCTAAGTCCTAAGTGCTTAGAACAATATGATTCAGGGCCTTTTCCTAGGGTTTCATTAAGATGGAGATCAACAAGGTGTATAGATTGAATTTCAACCATGAAGGTGAGCCAATAAAACTTGGATGTCCATCCTATTAAGGATTGGAATGGATTGGAATTGATTTTTGTTCACTACCCTAATTAGAATATAAGCCCTAATATGTAAAATGTAAGATCCTGAAAAAGCACAAATTGAAACAACAGTTTATATGTAGATTTGGGAAGTGCAAAGGACTATGTACCTACCCAAAAAGGTTGGCATTAATATTAATAAAGGGACAAAGTTTCCCTAGGGTGTATGAGTCCTGGTACACCTTTCTTGATCTATTTTTGAGGTCCCCTAATGACATATCTAAGATTATTTTTTCACCTTGAAAAGTTTTCAGAATACTGTCAGATAATTTTGTAGTTGAGTTTTCATGACTTGACAAGGTGTAGGGATTCAAATGAAACAATGAACAAATTTTCTTTAAACTTCCTTCAATCCTCTTCAAGCCTGAAATGTGCACATTGAGAGGGGAAATATTGTGCCAATGAGGGGCTTACCTCAGTCAAACCTCATGTTAGTGTTTTCACTTCTAGAATGGAAATTCCAATGATAAAATGGATAAATAATAGGAAGGAATGGTGAAATCACGAAGTCCTGCAACTCACCACCCTCCAATGGCTTCCTTGAAGGACTAAAGTCATGCACATCACTTCAAGGTCTTAGATCTTTCTTGCTTGAATGTTTGAATTGCTTAAGTTGCTTCAATTGTTTGGAGATTTAAAAGGGGTTATCCTTCACAAACAATGATAACATAAACACATATAAAATCACATAAGATTTGAAATGATGTTAAGATCTTGAATTGCTACAATAAAGCTCTGAAATGTTGTTCTTTGCTTGCTTGATAGTGGTCTTGATAATAATAATTATTGATAAATTCTCCTTAGTGCTTATAAGATTTCAAATGATGTAATAACTAGGTATTTATATAAATTTATTTAATTTCCCAAAAATTAGATCCCGATAACTGACCTTTGCAACTAGAAACTCAAATGTTAGGATGTTAATATTGACATGTCTAAATTTGGAGGAAATGAAGTAGAGGGGCAATGCAGCCATTGGCATATGCATCTTAGTCTTATTTTATAAAATTTAAGGTATTATGGACAAAGAATTAATAGATGAATGCATTTGTTCAATGCTTTCTATTTGTCCAAAAAGGTAAAAATAGGCCTTGGAATACATAATTTAGGAAATTAGGGGTCCAATCAAGCTCAATAATTTAGGGGAAGAAAAATCTTGTGTGAAATTGTCAAGGGTGAAAAATTTTGATGCTATATTTAGCCACCACTTTAGTGAGAGTATGAACTTACACTTAGACTCACAGTAAAGTAGAAAATTTATGTGAAGAGGGTTTGGTTATCCAAATGTTGAAGAGACATGATCACAATGAAACTAGGGGGATGATCAAGCGCCCAAGATCCAAGATCCCATTGAAAACCAACATAATCACAAAGGAACACATACATGTATGATAGGAAACAATACAACATACACAAACATACATATCAAAAACATGAAGTATACACGATGAAAACACATGCCATAACATAACACATAAATGGAGATAAAATGAACACAACACAGTGTAAACACAATGTAAGAACAAAGAGGACTCATAAAAAGACACACTATAACCAAAACACGGTGAAGCCACAATAGTGGTTTACAATTGAAGTGAGGAAGGAAAACTCACAAAAAATGAATGCATGGAAAAAAACTTGATTTTAGGGGTTTCATACGAACCTATTGGTTCGACCGAACCCATTAGGGGTTCGCTAGAACTTGGGTTTAGGTGAACCCTTTTAATCCTTTCCCACCAAAAAAGCCAACAAAACCCCTTATAAAAGGGGGGTTCAAATAAACCAGGGTTTGAATGAACCCTGGTTCGAACAAACCCCTAGGGGTTCGTTCGAACCCCCCTTATTCCTCATCCCCCCTAAGACACAAAAAAAACTTGAATTTTGGCACTTCAGAGCTTGGGTTGAGGGTGAAAATGGAGGAATCTTCACAAACCCAATTGGAATCAAGTATTCCTTAGAACGAGCTATCCAACGAATATTATTTTAATATATTTTGGTTTTATTATGTATTTGTTTTTTTAGTTTTCTTAAACATAGGTTTTCATTGAAATGAAGGCCTTTTTTTTGCACATGTGGAAAAATAGCAGATTATCAAAAAAAAAAATTGAAAATATGAGTGCACCAGATATTGAAGTCCTTGATCCAACAAAAAAAATAAAATTCAATTTTGATATATACAAAAAAAATTATGCATTATATGGTCGCGCTATGTCTAAATTGTAATTGGTTTGACTTCGAAACTTGATTAAAGAAAAACTATTCAATAAAAAACTTTCTAACCAAGTGGAAACATTAGATATAAAAGTTATGAATTTAAATTCGAAAGAATTAGAATTTTATCCTTCATGGAAAAGATGTTATGCGTTATATGGTGTGCGTCACTTTTTAAAAATGTTGTTTTTTGAAAAAACCAATTTTTGTGGGAGATGGAAAAAGAAGTGCAATCTGATTCCAAAATTTTTGAAAAAAATATTTTAAGAATCTACAGATAAAATGTGACAAGAATCTAGTTTTCATCATCTTCAAATTCTTCACGGTTTAGCCACTATAGGTGACCGAATATGAAGATTTAGTTAAAAATAATAATTTCAGTGTCTAGTTTGGCCAAAAATTGTAAACCACTACTATGGGATCACCCAACACAAGGTTAGTACTAAAATATTTGAGTTGGTAAGACATAGAGACCTTAGTCTTAGATTGTATCAAATACCAAATTTCATCCATTGAATAAATGAATGCTTCCATGAGGATTAGCAAGTTGTGTTATGCCACATAACTCATGAAACACGACTCCACTAGAAAGAAAGCTATGTTATGCTAGGTGGCCATGTTAAAAAGGGGTGATCAAGTTCATGACCTAAAAAGCTCCATTATACTAAATCCATGAACTATCTTGCAAAATATCCTTTAGGGAGTGCATAAAAATCACCTAAGGGGGTGCACAAAGTTTAACATCTTAGGGAACGAAAAAAGCTCACCTTAATGGATGCATAAAGTTAAACATCTTAGGGGACAAAAAAAACTCACCTCAAGGGGTGCACAAAGTTAAAAATATCAAGGCACAAACAAAAATCACCTCGGAGGGTGCATAAATAATGACAAGCTAAGGCCAAAACCTCAAGGGATGTTATAACAACACCACCACAAAATGTGATTTACAAAAACAAAAAAAAAGGGATTTTCTCAATACATGAACTTAGGTCACACCTTAGGGAATATCACACATGATATCACCACCAAGAGAGGACAAGTCATGGAATACAAGACTCACACCTTAGGGAATATTGGCCATAGCATTACCAAAAAGGGGAACATCATATGCCAAGAAAGCTCACACACCCTTAGGGGATATCAAGCCTAATATCACCACCAAAGAGACACTCACATAAATCAAGAGGGCAACACTTTGATGGATAAGGTCACACTTTCTTGGAGGTATATTCTATAAAGGAGCCATTTTCATGCAAACAGTGAGCATGAGACTATATTCCCCCCTTAAGATGTTAGTGTACTTGCTACACTAACATTTTAAGGAGAAACAAAGGGATCCCTTGCTAAAAGGAATGCACCTAACACAAGGATACCTAACCCCTTTCCCCCCATGTTTAGGTATGAAGTTAAGACCAAGATGGATGATGGTGTGTTTCTCCTTGCAAAATTAAATATGCTTGCATAAAGCCTAGTTTATACCCCCTTCTATGGTAGTGAGAACGTTGTGATACTACAACTACCACATGGCAAGGAGCAACAACTAATTCTATTTTTCATGATTAAGTAAAGGGATCTTTGATATTTTTAGTATTTGTGTTTGAGGGACAATATCCAAGACCTATTTTTGTTTCTTGTATGTTGGGCTCTATGGGAACACAAATACATCATTTTTTTACACCACATCCTTTTCCATTATAGCCAAGTTGTTTTAAAAGTTCATAACCTCATCTATAAATGGCTTCCATTTCTTTCAAAGAGAGTGGCTTTTCACGATCGTCTTCATCATAAGTGGATGTGTAATTTGTGTTTTCCTCTTTTCTAGAAGTTGTGGATGATTAAGTGATGGATTATGTTAATATCATTGTGTCTTCTTTCTCTTTCTTTGATTTTGACTATGTAATCTTGTATTCCCCTATGAATGTAGGTGTGAAATCTAATGACCCCCATTCATCACCCAAAAAAAATTTCATGCATGAAAGACACTCATACTTGTCCTCAATTTTTAAAGGTTCCACTTTTGTATTTGGTTTCATTGTTCTAAAAGGACTCTCTACTCCTGTTTCAGTCTATAAACAATTTTTTAGATTTTGGATAAGATTTTATCATGTAAACCTCAATGTTCTAAGTGTATCTTATTAAGCAATGAAGCACTGAAGGAACTCCTTTCATCTCATGAATCCATATCCTTCCCAATAAAATATTATATGAAATATCATGAGGCATGACATGGATAGGAGTTTGTAATGTAACCTTATCAAATTTGATAGGTAATTTTATCACACCAAGTGGTTTTCTTCCCATGTTATCAAAGCCTTTATTCAATAAATCAACAAGTTGAATTAATGTTTTTTCCACTCCAATTTTATACAAAAGATGAACACTAAAAAAATTATCATGAGAGATGGGTTCTCATGAACCACTACTCATGAAACATGGGTCAATGAGTTTAACTCGAAAACTACACAGTTGAATCTTGATAGCAATATCACAATTTGACATGCTATGGAAAATACATCCTACTTATCAATTGATGAGCTAAAGGGGCTCTATAATGAGTGGCTCATAAGGCACAACACTTGTTAAATGTTTTGAAAATGGGGTTGCAAGCTAAGTGGGCTCAACCTTGGGGAAAACTCTTTGGTTAAGCACGCTTGAGCTAGAGTAGTACTAGGATGGGTGAGCACCCAGGAAGGCCGAGTACTTCACCTTTGTGAGCATCACCTTGATGCAATGAGTGCTAAGTGGACAATTCATTATCATGAGAGATGGGTTCTTTTCAACCACTACTCATGAAACATGATTCAATGAGTTTGACTCAAAAACTACACAGCTGAATCTTGATAGCAATATCACAACTTGAATTACTTGTCATCATTGAACTAATTCAAGCCTTAAAATTAAACAACATCCTTTAATTCTTATATCTATCGAATGCATCTTATAATCCATGACTAAGAGAATAGACTTTAATCATATATATGTATGTATGTATGCATGTATGTATGTCTATATGTATTTATATCAAAAAACATGTTTGAGAATCTTGAGGTAAATTATATTTTTGTAAAAATCAACCATAATTGTAAATAAAAATGTAATTATTCTCCATTTATTAAATTGATTGAAATATTTAGAATTTTCAAATTCTTGAGCTTAATAAATTCTCAAATTAAATAAGATCATTTTAATTCTCTTACATTAAATAAGATCAATTAATTTATTTTTAGCTCAAAGAAAAGTAGCATTATAAAAAATTAAATAAGATCAATTTAAGACTTGAATTAATTTATTTAATTTTTATTTTCAATTGTATCATAATTTTAATTTTTCTCATTGTTTGCCTCATTTAAATCTCTTGTCTTGTCTCTTATTCTTAAGGAATATACAAATACCTAATTGTTGGAACCATTTTTTAATTTATTTTCCTTGTGTTCTCAAAATTTTAGTGTTCTTTTCCCTTTAATTAAATTTATCCTTTGTTCCAAGTGGTCTAAGTGTTAGCCTCTTGGTTAGTGTTAGGTGTGCCACCTCTCTCTTCCTCATCCCTTGTCTTTTTTCATCATAATGAAATTCCCAATTTATGGTTTTTATTTTCTATTCCTGGGTTGAAAGTTATTGCAGTTTTAGTTTCCCAGATTTGCACCTGAAAATCTTCCAAGTTAGATTTGAGGCACTTAGATCTCTTGGAATGGCCCCAAAAATTGTTGAAATCAGCATAGCGGATTTCAAGTGCATTATTCACTTCAAGACCTTTCCAACGGTTCAAACGGTTCATGAATCAGAGTCTCGGATCAAAAGTTATGGCCCCAGGAAGTTGGCGCACTTTCTAGAAGATACAATTGCAAATGCTCTTTTGAAATTTGAACTTCCTGTTGTAAATTTTTGGCGCCAAACTGCCTAAACTCAAATTTGAATGTTTTTTTGGCTCCAAACTAATGAGGAGCTCTATTTATGGGCTGGTTTCTAATTTTTGGGTAGCTTTTTGGGGACAAGCTCGCATATTGTTAAAGGGTTATTCTGTAGCTTTCTATAACTTGCATGTGTTATAGAACTTGGGGATTGAGATCCTCTGCATGTAAGAAGCTCTATTTTCTGAATAATAAAATTATTCTCTTGTTTGTGGGTTATTTTCTATGTCTCGGTTTGTGCCTTCATCAAGTGGTATCAAAGTGGGTTTTCTTGAGCATGTGGACAAATCGCCAATCGTGAGGTAGTTCACACCAGGACCATGGTTGTGGGTCGAGGTCAAGAAAGATGCCTCCAAGAGTGATGCCTAGTAGGCATGTTGGTGCCAGAGGTGTTCGAGGCGATAGAAATGCTAGTGGAAGAGATGCACTTGCAGCCCTCCAGAGACAAATTGACGCATTATAAGAGCAGCTTGAGAAGAGGGTTAAACCCGAGGGAGGAAAAGTGAGGATGAAGGAGAAGAAGAAGGTTCAAATGTAGAAGAGGAAGAAGAAGCAATTGATCAAGACCAAATGCAGCTAATAAGGGCCATTTCGAAGATCGAAAACTCGAGTGAAGTCCCCGCTATTCCGGAAGTCTGAATCCTCGAGAGTTGATCGACCGATCAATGAGCTAGAAGAATATTTTGAGTATGAGGAAATAGAGGACCCAGATCGAAGCTAAGTTTTGTGAAAATGAAGTTGAAGGGCCATGCCAGATTTTGGTGGAAAGAGGTCTAGTTGGAAAGAAATCGAAGAGGAAAAGGCAAGATCACTAGATGGGATGCATGGTAGAGAAACTGAAGAAGCAGTTCATACTAGTGGACTACGAAGTTAGATCTATTGAAGAAATTGCAAGGGTTGAAGCAAGGAAGCAGATCTATGAAAGAATATACTCAAGATTTTCACAAGATAATCATCAGAACGGGTCACACAGAGGCCAATAAGGAGAAGGTAGCTCGACATCTTAATGGGTTATGACCGAGCATCTAAGAGGAGCGTTTGAGTCAAAATGACCACAATTGAGGATGTGTATCAATTTTCCTCAAGGTGGAAGAGAAGCCAAAACAAAAGATTTGATGGAAAGAAAAAGGATGAGGAGGTCAAAGTGGAAGGGGCAATGGAAGACCTTCAGGAAGTCGAAATGATGATGAAAAGAAAAGTGAAGATGTGGGTACCAGCCGAAGCCAAAGGAATGACAACTTCTACCGCCCTCGTGATCAAAATAGTGGTGATCAAAGAGGTAGAGGACAAAGGAGATATGGACAAGGATCTAGAAGAGGTGGTTTCAGAGGAACATGTTTCTAGTGTGGTGAAGAAGGGCATCAAGCCTATGAATGTCCACAACACCAAGGAAGGGCAAAACAAAGGCCAAAAGGTCGTGGAAAGGCTGCACATGCGATGAGGGAGGCCCAATCTGAACATTCTGATGATGGTGAGCCCAGCAGGGGAGAGCCCCAGGACCGGGAGAGGAAAAGGAACCAAAACAAAGGAAGAATCTATTTCACACAAGGTGAAAGTGTGAAGGAAAATGGTGTGATGTCATTATTGACGGTGGGAGCAATCGATAACTGAGAGGAGATGGCCACAAAGTCAAGCTGAGGGGAAAGGCACCGTGATCTGGCTCTGGATTACCTAGAGAAAGACCACAAAGTTTTGGTCAATGAGTAGTGCCTAGTAAAGTTCAAGATCGGGAGCTACCATGATGAGGTACTTTCTATGATATCATCCCCATGGATGCATGTCACATGTTGTTGGGGAGGCCGTGGCAGTTCGATAGGCGAGCTATACATGATGGCCATGCAAACACTTATTCCTTGACAAAGGATGGGTTTATCACAAGTTGAAACCCCTAAGGAGACCGAAGAAAAGGTATGCAATAGTGCTAGAATTTGTTATGTAGATGGAAGAAAATTTTTAGAAGGTATGAAGCATGAGTGTGTTGTGTTATGCATTGATTCCTAGAGTGAGCAAGGAAGATAGTGAGAAGGTTC
This sequence comes from Sequoia sempervirens, assembly GCA_007258455.2. NCBI lineage: Eukaryota > Viridiplantae > Streptophyta > Pinopsida > Cupressales > Cupressaceae > Sequoia > Sequoia sempervirens. The sequence goes on along the minus strand of VDFB02270651.1, from coordinate 322,316,221 downwards.
TAGAAGAAGTTTCGGGATGTTGGATGAGTTTCGTGATATTGTTTCTAGTAATGTACCGAGGGTTTACCACTAATAAGGAAGATCAGACCGATTGACTTGATCCCTAGAGCCGCTTAAGGTAGCCTATAGAATGACTCCATGAGAAAATGAGGAGTTGAAACAAACAAGTCTATAGCCAGTTGTTGGGCTTGATATGGGAGAGTTTGAGTCCATGTGCGCACCTACTTATACTAGCACCAAAGAAGGATGGGGAGTGGAGGATGGTACAGATTCACCAGCCATAAACAAGATAACAATCAAGTACCCCCGCCAAGGATGGATGACCTGATGGATCACTGCTTGGAGGAGCTCAAGATCACAAAGATTGATCTAAATGCAGCGGATATCACCGATCCGGATTTGAGAGGGATCACGAAGACTGCCTTCAAGACCAAAGAGGGCCTGTACAAGTGGTTAGTCATGCCCTTTGGGCTAACCAATGCACCGAGCACATTCATGCGGCTCATGAATGAGGTACTAAAAGAATTTCTGGGAAGTTTTGTTATTGTGTATTTAGATGATATTTTGATTTTCAATAAGACGTTGGATGAGCATCTGATGCATATTCAGAGAGCCTTTGAGAAGTTAAGATGTAATTTCCCCTGCCAAGGATGGATGACCTGATGTAATAACCCTCTGTGTCGATTGTTCGAGACCTTTTGTGTGTGCTTCATTGATTACTGTGTTATTTAATTGTGTGAAAAATATCATATGTTAGAAATCATGTTTAAATAACTAATTAAATCATAAGTGATTTCCAAGGTTATTTAAAATATGATTAGAAATTAAAATAATGATTAATTAAATTAAATCAAATGATTTAGATCAAATAATCAAATTAAACTAATTTGTTAAAAGCACAAGTGATATTATTAGATAAATTGATGAACAAAATAATCTGGAAAAGAAAATAATAAAAAGGAAGGCAATTAGAAAATGGAAAGTGAATAGTTTATTAATTAAATAAATCGTGATAAGATTTTTGGGAAGTGTAAAAGACAAGAGAAGCTGGAAAGAACTTCACCTATCAAGCAATTGGAAGTTGAATGGTTCCCCGAGGGGAGTAGAAAAGACACCATGAAGCAAATTAGATAAGGAGGACGGGGGTGATGATATGAAGATCCTTAGTTTTCAAACATGAATCTAGTCTACAAGAAAATCTTTGTAGAATAATGAAATTTCTTGGATTGAATCAAAAATGGGGGTTTGCGGGTTCGAAGGGTTGTTCCTTTTATTATGGATTGTTCGGCACAAGGTTTCGTTCCAGTCAACATTGATTTGCGACGTCCATTGAAATCTCTTGTCAACGCTCTCTGGACCAGAGTACAATCTTCTTTTCCCTTTATACTTTTGATATGTTGTGTGCAAATTGTAGATCATTCTGAAGGTTCAAAATTGCATGTGCATGCTGAGAATTTAATTTAGATTTATAATACGATGTGGTTTTCAATTTATAATCATATGTTGTGGTTTCAATTTATATTCATATTTTATGTGAACCTCAAACACGCACACCAGGTGATCAACCATAGATGTAATGCAACTAAGGTTACTGATGTCTGGAGCTACGCACCCCTCAGCCGCTAAACCATCATGACTGCATGCGCCAGGACACTAGCAAAGCTTATAATGATAGGATGTGTTCTGGAACTCTTCATTAATTCAAAGATTTTGAGAGCTTCCTTGCGAAATCCCTTTCATTTCCTTCATTCTAATATAGCGCTGCCTGTGGTAGATTTAATTTACAGAATTTAAATAAACTCTCTGAATTCTTTGGTAGTCTGTCACAACCGTGCGTCTGAACATATAGGCAGTTTAAAGGTTTAAATAACTTGCTCAATTCTTCTGGCAATCTATTGCAGTTGCAGCTCTTGAAAATAAACATTGTCAATGTACTAACATGGTGAAGTTCATCTTCCAGCAGAAACGCGTCCAATTCAGAAAAGAAAAAGTTGTACATTAGTTCTCCATCTCTTAAGTCACGTATTTGCATCTCATATGTCTCTTTACCTCCAGTCTTGTGAATCACCCTTGAGATTTGACAATAATTCAAGTAGATGGCGTTATCTCCAAATTCCATTATTCACTTCCTAATATTCTTGGCAACCTGTCGCAGCACTTAAACATGGTAGGGTGGATAGATTTAAATAAACTCTATGATTTTATTCTCATAATCCCAAATGTTATTCATAAGACTGAAGAAAATTGGCTTCCACGTGTTTTGCAACCATAACCATCTCAAACGTGGGGAAAGCTTGGTTCGTGTGTCTTCTCTGATGCCGTCATTAAGCAGATTGTTCAAGTGAAGAAATTGAGGACCAATGAGCAGATTATTTAATTCTCTTGGTCTGCACAATGTTTCAAGCCTCTGCCAGTTACCTCCGTTCAGTCGAAGCTGAGAGAAATTGATGTTATTGGATGCAGTGTTTAGATGAGCTCCTTTGCATAATCTGGTAATCTAAATTTATATTATCTCCCTGATACCTTTGGCAACCTATCATATCCGTAGTATTTGAAAATAGAATGTTGCAGAGGTTAAATAATCTCTCTGATCCCATTGTCGACCAGTCTCAGCTGCTGCACTTGAATATAATGGGAAGTTTAAAGCTTTAAATAATCTCTAGAAACTCGCCTCTAATCTGAAATGCATCAGGTTCCAAAACAGAAAAATTGTATATTAATTCTCCTTCTGTTTTGTACCTTACCTTTCTCCTTCTTTTCAGCCTTGCGGATAACATTTGAGAATTGATAAAAATACAAAAAAAAGGTAAGTCTCGATTTCACTTATATAATGATTGCTCCACCGAGTTCTGGTTAATATTCATATACTAATAAATTTAGGCACGGTGCCCTTCTATGCTTTATATTGGTGATATATGGTAGGGCGTATAAACCATGTTATCTGGCATCCGCAATGATCCTTTTTATTTTATTTCTTTGGTATGTTTAAAACATCTTTTCTCTAAGTTTTAGCTCGAGCATTCTTAATTATCTTTAATTTTCAATCTTATTAGAGACAGATTTCATTAAGAAACTGAATAATTTGGTTTCGCCTCTTCTAATATATTTTTACTTAACATATGTGAAATATATAGATCAATAATATCGGTGTCTTTATTGCATGCATTTAGTTATCATTATTTAGTTGTCATTCCTCAGAGTCAAAGGAAGCGTTGGCAAGTAGGTAGTCTGAACCCCATTATAGCTTAGAAAAGAAAAATACTAAAAGAATAAACCATAAAAAAAATAAAATTAAAATAAAATAAAATGAATAGGCTATATTTGGGTATTCCCATATTTGAATTGAGGCCAATGATTGTATTTAGTAAAATCATTTTAGTTAAGAATAAGATGAAATAGATAATAGCTTGAATTCCCTAAGGTTACAAATAAAAAGAGTATAAGATATGGTGAATAGTTTGAATGTATTATATAATCTTTTCATGTAAATTCTTTAGATCATCGTAGGTTATGGATTTTGAAAGGATTCCTTATAACAAGGAGTTGCATATTGAATTAAACCTTAAAACACTTTGATTGAATTATAAGAACGTAGATAGGATAAGAGAGTTGTTGTTGTTGGAAGACTTACCCTAGGTAAGAGGATTAACGATTAGGTTCACTTGATAGCAGGATAAAATAATAATATAAGTGTTGTAATTATATGGTTGTGTAAAGAAAGATATAGGGAAAGGTATATTAGCTTTAAATTTTGATTTATGGAAATTATTTCTTGTAAAAGTTGTAATTAATAAATGTTGAGTTAAGAAAACTAAAATAAGGAAAAATGTTGTTTCCTTTCAATAGATGTAATTAGAGATCTAAGACATTAAGTAGGTTTTGCTTGAGAAGAATTAATGTATATTTCATTGGTCAATTAGAGTAATTACTTCAATTTATATAGTTAATTATTGTATTCTTACTATTGTTTCAAGACATAAAAATTACTAAAATGATTGGCAGTGTTATTTCAAGTAGAACAACGATATGTCTTTTCAAGCAAGAATAAGATAGTTGTGAATGTAATAAATTGGAATATAATTGTTTTAATTTGTGTTTGGAAGAGTATACTTGTGGTTAGTGTCTTATGGCTTAAAACATTAGAGTTTATCTTCACTTTGCAATATTGTGCTATCCTTAAAAGTTGGAAATGATAGATCTTTAAAATAATGTTCTTTTTAGATTGTTTCAAGCTACTTCTTATTGAATGAATGGTTGTATTGTATTTGCTTGTGTGGTTTTATGGATTGTTTTGATAGATCCTTTTGATGTGACCTTTCATGAGTTGATTTTGAGTTGGAGATTTCCTCTCATTTAATTTATGTTGTTATTCGTTGGGAACCCATATGTTTCCTTTTTGTTCTTTACCCTAAGTGGTAAATCGGTTAATGTTATCAATGTCATGATTGATGGTTCTGCTTGAGTTGTTGATCTTATTTTTGGTATTCACTCATTATATTTGAATTGAAAATAGTTCTGGTGGCCTTGCAATAATTGTTGTCATTGAAGGTGATTTACGTACCACTATAAGGGGGTTCTTGCGAGGAGAAAATTGAGGTCTCCCGTAGAATGCCTAGTTGGTGGCTATTGGTTTTATTAAGTGATTTCGTTGAATTAAAAGTTGATTTTCTTTTGTGTTTTCCTATTTGAGGTGGCACCATTGTTGATTTGTGGATGGGTCTTGATGAATCTTTCCTTTTTATGGCTTTTCTGATCTACTCTCATATTTGATGGAATTTTATCCTTATGTTGGAATTATTGGAGAAATACTCTTATTGCTTCATTTTACCCTTGTTTGTGGGTTTTCATTCTTTTGGCTTCCAAAGGCTTGAGATGATTGATAGTTGATGTTCTCTCTCTTTATGTGCCTTGATGTGGCAAGTGTTTTGGTTTCATGATTTTGGAAAGGGTTGTACGGGAATTGTTGAAACTTGATTATGTATTTATAGCGAGATGGATAATGCCTTGCATGCTTTTATGTTGTGATTCTTTGTTCAAATTATGATGGTACAACCCTTGATTTTTATGTTTTGGTGGGTCTCTAGGGAGAGTGGCTCCTCGTGGGGGCCAGCACCCCGTTTAAGGGGAAGAGCTCAGGATAACCCATGAGTGAGTTAGTAAATAAGTGAAAACCTAATAATTAACTTAGGTGGGTTGGGTAGTAATATCATTGCAAGATTTTAAAAATGGATGCCTCGTCTTCATTAGTGCTTCCATAGACTAATGGAAGGCTGAGAAGGCCGTGGTTGGCAAGGTCGTGACCTCGTCCTCACGAGAGGTCTACGGCTCCGCATGAGTCACCCTATGGACCGGCGCCTCCAGTTGGGAGGAAGAGCACAGGACAGCCATAGATGGGACCGGCGCCTCCAGTTGGGAGGAAGAGCATAGGACAGCCCATGTAGGACTATGTGATGACACTCTCCCCTAGTTGTCCATGTGTTTCACTTTATTGTGTTCCTCTGGAAGTATGTTATGGGAGATTGGTTAAGTTTGTTGTTTATATTGACTTAATTCGATTTATGATTATTGTCTTAATACATCTTTGGTGTACTTTGTGGTTTTGGATGATCTCATCAATATTGATGACTTGTACTCTTTTGGTATTGTGATACAACGTTATTGTATTGTATATTATGTTTATTAATTTAGTTTGACTTGGAAGCGTTTCATGATCATCCTTTGATTACTTGTTGCTAGTCATTACTTTAATTTATGTGATGGGATTTATGATTTTACGTTAGTATGTTGACTCTTGTAATCCTTGAGTTTTATGATACTTTTGTATGGCGTTGAATCTTGTGGTTCCCTGTTTGGATGTTCTTGGTTGAGGACTCTTTCTTGTTAGCTCCTAGCACGGGGGGTGGGTCTTCGGACTCACATGGTCGGGTGGAACGTGCTAAGCACCCCATTGGGTCCCCAGTCGAGGATCGAGAGGTGCGGATTGATGCTGCTACGACAACTCCAGAGTTGTATTTATATTGGAGCCAGTTATGATATTTTGTATCGTGTTATCTTATGTATGGTTTCCATTTATGACTAGAAACACTTTTGTATCATCGTACATCTTGAACATTGTATTGTAATGTAACGATAATTCTTGCGTGGATATGGGCTATGGTAGTTGTTATTTAATTTGTTAAGTTAATCATGCATATGTTGTATATATAGATGGTTTCTTATCAATGTTTATCATGTAAGTATTACATTTGTTAATGTTTACTTTGTTATGAATTATATCTTTGGCTTTTATTCTTTATTGTCATTGTGGGGATCTAAGTCGCGTAATGACTCCTCGTGTACCCCAAAGGATGTATGTGCTAATGAATATATTTAAATGAAATTTATGTTATGTCTTAGTGTGTATCACATGTAGGTTATGTTTACTTTAAAAAAAAAAAAAATTGTGCAGTAATTATGGTTTAATTGTCCTTTGGGGTTCGCACGGCGGGGCGTTACAGAAGGTATGAAGCATGAGTGTGTGTGTTATGCATTGATTCCTAGAGTGAGCAAGGAAGATAGTGAGAAGGTTCTAGAAGAAGTTTCTGGGATGTTGGATGAGTTTCAGGATATTGTTTCTAGTAATGTACCTGAGGGTTTACCACTAATAAGGAAGATCAGTCATCAGATTGACTTGATTCCTAGAGCCAGTTTTCCAAATAAGGCAGCTCATAGAATGACTCCAGCAGAAAATGAGGAGTTGAACAAACAAGTTCAATAGTTGTTGAGAAAGGGTTTGATATGGGAGAGTTTGAGTCCATGTGCAGTACCTGCGATACTAGCACCAAAGAAGGATGGGGAGTGGAGGATGTGTACAGATTCACCAGCCATAAACAAGATAACAATCAAGTACAAATTTCCCCTGCCAAGGATGGATGACCTGATGGACTATTTGAGTGGAGCTCAGTACTTCACAAAGATTGATCTGAACAGTGGATATCACCAGATCTGTATTTGAGAGGGAGACGAATGGAAGACTGCCTTCAAGACCAAAGAGGGCCTGTACAAGTGGTTAGTCATGCCTTTTGGGCTAACCAATGCACCAAGCACATTCATGCGGCTCATGAATGAGGTACTAAAAGAATTTCTGGGAGGTTTTGTTATTGTGTATTTAGATGATATTTTGATTTTCAATAAGACGTTGGATGAGCATCTGATGCATATTCGAAGAGCCTTTGAGAAGTTAAGAGAAGAGAAACTATAGATTAATCTGAAGAAGTGCAGTTTTGTGAAGAGGGAGTTAGTGTACTTGGGGTTTGTTGTCTCAACTGAAGGTCTCAAGACGAACCCAAAGAAGGTGAAGGCTATTTTGGAATGGCCTACCCCAAGAACTGCTACCAAGGTGAGATCTTTCCATGGTTTGACTAGTTTTTATAGAAATTTCATTAGAAACTTCAGTAGTATTTGTGGACCCCTGACTGAAACAATGAGAGGGGATAGAAAATAATTTAAGTGGAGCACTAGAGAGGAAAATTTTTTTGAACTATTGAAGCAAAAGGTGACAGAGCAACCTGTTCTAGCCCTCCCAGATTTCAACAAGGTGTTTTAGGTGGATTGTGATGCCAGTGGTTGTGCCATTGGAGTAGTGTTGAGCCAAGAAGGTAAGCCCATTACCTATTTCAGTGAAAATTTAAATGATGCCAAGAGAAAGTATTCTGTATATGATCAAGAATTTTATGCGATAGTTCAACCATTAAAGAAATGGAGACATTATTTGTTGTTGAAGGACATTATTCTATATACTAATCATCAGGCCTTGCAGTATATAAATAGTCAGGGAAAATTAAATCAGAGGCATATGAAATGGGTAGAATTTTCGCAAAGTTATACCTTTGTTTTGAAACATAGGAGTGGGAAGTCAAATAGGGTTGCAGATGCCTTAAGTAGGAGGCATACATTGATGACAAAGATGTAGATTGAAGTGGTTGCATTCAATGAACTCAAGACACTGTATGCAGTAGATCCTAATTTTGCAGAGGCTTGGAAAGCTTGCAAGTAACCTGTTACAGTGGACAGGACAAGGTGGCTAGATTTCATAATCGAGGATGGCATTTTATTTAAGGGAAGTCATTTGCATATCCCAAGGAGTTCCATGAGGGAGAACCTAATAAAGGAGAAGCATAGTGGAGGAATGGTAGGACATTTTGGTCAGGATAAGACCATTGCCATTATCAGTGAGCATTATTATTGGCCTTAGTTGTCATAGGATGTGAAGAAGTTTGTACAAAGCTGCAGGGTATGTCAGATGGCTAAAGGAGTGAGTCATAATACAAGGTTATATCAGCCCTTACCTATACTAGAGAGGTTGTGGGAGGATATAAGTATGGACTTTGTTCTTGGTTTTCCAAGGACACAATGAGGGAATGATTTAGTCTTTGTGGTGGTTGATAGGTTTTCAAAGATAGCACATTTCATTCCATGTCAGAAGACCCATGATGCAGTCCACATTGCTGACTTGTTCTTCAAAGAGGTGGTGAGGCTACATGGTCTGCCAAAGAGTATTGTTTCAGATCGTGACACCAAATTTGTGGGGTACTTTGGAGGACCTTGTGGAAGAAGTTGAAGACAGAGTTGAAGTTCAGTTCTGCACACCATCCACAAATAGATGGGCAAAGTGAGGTTGTTAACAGGAGTTTGGGTAACCTCCCGAGATGTTTGGTAGAGATAAACCCAAGGGATGGGACTTGATCTTACCCCAGGAAGAATTTTCTTACAACAATTCACAACGTTTGGTAGATCCCTGCTCCAGATTGTATGAAGGTAGCCCCAAAACAGCTAGAATTGAGGAAGATGGACCAAGAGAAGAAAATAAGTGTTGAAGCTAAAGATTTTGCAGAACACATCAAGGATATACATGAGAAGGTAAGAGAACATATTAACAAGATGAATATGCAGTATAAGGCTAAGATAGATCAGAAGAGGAGGTATAAGGAGTTTCAGATTGGTGATGAAGTGATGGTCCACTTGAGGAAAGAAAGGTTTCTAGTGGGAACATATAACAAATTGAAGATGAAGAAGTTCAGTCCCGTAAAATTTTGAAGAGGCATGATTCAGGGAATGCATATGAGGTAGAGTTGCCGATGGATTCAACATTTCCCCTATGTTCAACATTTTCGATTTGATGGAGTATCATGAAGGTGGCGCAGAGGAAGTACCAATGATGGAACAGTGTGGGATTCTAGCACCTACTTTAGAAAAGGAGGAGATTGAGGAAATCTTGGATAGTCGTGTGGGACGAAGTACCAGGAATAGGCAGTATGAAGAATATTTGGTGAAATGGAAAGGAAGGCCTGTTCAAGATTCATCCTGGTTGCCTAAGGTAGAGGTTGACCGTTTGGGTTTTCCTCCACCATCTAAGACGTGATGGGATCACTTCTCAAATTACCCTGGGTGTCTGATGCAGGAGCATCCAGTGGTGTAAGGGCAATTTTGCATCACCCAAAAATAGTTGAATTTTAAGTTTCTCAATTTTTAGATGTTTTTACATTTTTGGATACCCTTTTTATCATAATGAAATTCTCAATTTACGGTTTTTATTTTTTGTTCCTGGGTTGAAAGATATTGCAGTTTTAGTTTCCCATATTTGCACCTGAAAATCTTCCAAGTTAGATTTGAGGCACTTAGAGTTCCCAGAATGGCCCTGAAACTTCCCAAAATTAGCGTAGCAAATTTTGAGCACGTTATTGACTTTGAGACCTTTCCAACGGTTCAAACAGTTCACGAATCGGAGTCCCAGATTAAAAGCTATGGCCTCGGGAAGTTGGCGCGCTTTCTAGAAGATATAGTTGCAAATTCTCTTTTGAAATTTGAACTTCATGTTGTAAATTTTCAGTGCCAAACCGCCTAAACTCAAATTTGAATGTTGTTTTGGCTACAAACTAATGAGGATCTCTATTTATGGGTGGGTTTCTAATTTTTGGGTAGCTTTTTGGAGACAAGCTCGCATATTACGAAAGGGTTATTTTGTAGCTTTCTGTAACTTGCATGTGTTGTAGAACTTGGGGATTGAGATCCTTTGTATGTAAGAAGCTCCATTTTCTGAATAATAAAATTATTCTCTTGTTTGTGGGTTATTTTTTGTGTCTCGGGCTCTTCCCTTATCATTTTGACAATTTTGAATGTGATTTCTAGATCTAAAATATAATAAAAATGAATGATTCTAAAATTCCACAACCTAAAAATGATGATTTTGATGCAATTTTAAAATCAAAAAATGCAATGTTTTTTAAAATTTTAGCTATATCAAGGATGCCTAAATACATGCAATTAAGAATTCCAATCTAGAGATATGCAAGAACAAAAAAAGTGAAGACACAAAGACAAAAAAGTGTAATTTTTTTTGTTGATGCAACTGTAGGAGGACATAGGCACCCAAGGGTATCCAAGTCCTTGATAGGGGTTCTAAGAGTTTAGAATTTGAATATTTATTATATTGTCTAAAAGTTTTTCTTTTGTGTGCAAAAATGTCTACAAGTGAAATGTTTCCAAATTTTCCATAATTTAAGACAATATGACTCAAATGTGCAAGTATGCAGCAATAATGAGAAATTTTGAATGTATATTTGACCTAAATGACTGAAATAAACCCTAATGCAAACTATGATGGAATATGAGATGTCAATATTATGATTTTTCATGTTTTTATGATGCAAAAATGAAACCCTAAATGAGAAATGCAAAGAAAAACCTATATCTAGGGTTAATTTTCAAAAGGTATATGACATCATGTTCACTAAAATAAAACATAAAAAATAGGTGATCCTAAGTCCTAAGTGCTTACAAAAATAGGATTCAAGTCATTTTCTTAGGATATCATTGAGATGGAGATCAGTAAGGTGTATAGATTGACTTTCAAGCACCATGGTGAGGCAATCAAACCTGGATCTCCATCTTATTGAGGATTGGAATGGATTGAAATTTATTTTACTTCACTATCCAATTAGACTATATGCCCTAATATGTAAAATGTGAGATCTTGACAAAGCAAAAACTAAAACAATAGTTTGCAATCTAAGATTTGAGAAGTGTAGAGGACTGTGTACCTACCTAGAAAAGTTGTTATTGATCTAAATGTAGGGACATATTCACCCTAGGGTAAATGATTCCTTGTACACCTTTCTTGCTCTATTTTTCACGTCCTTTG
>VDFB02270651.1:322282542-322300042 GCA_007258455.2 Sequoia sempervirens | reverse complement strand
GATGCATTTAATTTCTATTATATATGCTATGTGATGTTTTATATGATGATGGCATGATATGCTATGGATGCAAATGATGAAACATGTGTTATGATTCTATGATGCTTTATGAGTGATGCCTATATGATACATGTGATGGATCTTATTATGCCAATGAAATGTGATGCATTTTATGTCTTTGTACTTTTCTAATGCAAATAAATGATACAATGATTGAATGATGTATGAAATGATCACATGATGGTGCATAGTTCTATATATGTTTATGATGTTTATATGATGATGATCATGATGATTATGTGGTGTATGCAATGAAGATGTGATAATGCATGATCGATGATTTGATATGCTTTATGGATGCTTTTTTATGCTATGTGAGATGGATTTGATTATGAAAATTATGTGTGATGCTTATGTATGTTCATGTGATGATTATGTTGATCCAACTAGTCCTTTGTTAGCCTTGGATTTGAGTAATAACAAATGCATCTTCACTACTAGTTTTAGATATTCATAACAATGGCATTATATATTTTCTAGTTATGTTCTTCAACAAATTTTCCTTCTTGGAAATCTTACTATGTTGGATATGTCTTTCAATTTTCTTAAGTGAAACCAAGATCCATTTTATTAAAGAAGTAAATAATTTCAATGATGCATCAAGTTCAATTATACCCCTATTAAAATAGAGCTGCTTTTCTTCTTGGAAATATTACTCTACTAGATATGTCTTTCAATCTTCTTAATGGACTATTTTCTTAATCCATTAATAATGAAATGATATGTCTTTCAATCTTCTTGATTATTCTAATGAGATGCAATGCACTTTTCTTTTTTTTTGTATTTTCTAATGTGGATATTATGATGTGATGCATGGATGGATGAATGATGTGATCATTGTTTCCAATATACGAAAATGATGATGCAACTGATGTGCAACTATATGAAAATGATGTGTTTCTGGTTAATGTCAAATGTACTCAATCCATTAATAATAGAGATAACACCATTGTGAAATTATTTCAGCCTTGGAAAACCCCTAAATACATATGCAACATTGATGCAGATATCCCTATAGACATAACTGTTGAAAATGATCCTCTAGAGATGGACATGCAAACTGAGGGAGAAGCAAAGTCAAAGAAACAAGATGATGCTCCTCTGGAGCATACTAAGGAGGAAAAAGATAATACTAAAAAGGGAAAAGGTAGTGATGAAGGAGAAAAGGATAATTCAAAAGAGGAAAAACTAAAAATGGAAATGAAGGAAATGAAGGTGAAATCAACAAAGATGAAGATGAAGATGAAGATGAAAAAGAAGAAAAGAAAGAAGGAGAAGAGAAAGTGGAATAAGAAGAAGAGAAGGAAGAAGAAAAGGAAAAGAAAGAGGAAGAAAATAAAAATGAAGAAAGTCAAAAAAAGATTGTAGAATCTCTTAAGTATCCCAGAGAACCTTCCTTCGGTGATGATATATTGAAAGACTTGCTATCCAAGCAGATTAGATTGCAACCAATAATTCCTTGGGAGCTTCTACAACTTCCCTATGATTGAAGGGTATGTAGATGTGGAGAAGATTTCTCTGGTTCATAAAGTGGTATTAGGGGATGCATTCTAGGCATCTGGAAGAAAAGAAATTCTTGAAACTCATCAGAAAGGAACATAACTCATTGAAGATGCTCTTAAGGCAATGCACGAAGCCACACTTGGTACATCTATAGATACATCTCACTCCTATAGAAAATATGAGATTGTTATTGGGGTTTTTTAAGGATTATGCCTCCATGCTTAGTGAGAAGAAAAAGTAAGAAGTTGAGGAGAAGATAGCAAAGAAAAGATTGTGGGCAATGCATGACAAGTGTGCTCTAGCACACACAAATGTTGAAAATAATCTAGAAGATGTGCAATTTTGTGAGATAGAAGAAAATGTTGTCCTTGCTTATTGCTCAAAGTGGTTAGTTGCCACTCAAAACATTAAGATTGTTATGGACTCCATTGAGTCCTAGTTGACCTTCTGTCTCTGGTACTTACAGTGCATCCAAGGACAAAGACATATCAACTTGGAATTCCATCTCTGCGCATAAAGATAAATTCTTTGTTTTACAAAAACAGAAAGAAAATATTATCATAAAATTTGGTCAATTAGGTGACATTGTAAGAATGGACTACACCCCAGTTGCCAAGGCCCTAGCAAGTGCAAAAAAACCTGAGAAGATAAATCTGACTCCTGGTACTCTGGATGATGCAAGGGAAACTCTAGTAGAGTTGGAATCTTTGAACAAGATGTTGATTGTCGCAAAGAAAAGTTGGGAGAATGGTAAATCAACATGACAAGGTATCCTTCAAGAGCTTCAAGGCTCATCATCCTGCCAATGTATGGTTCTTCATTTCTTGGCTTCATTCAATTTGAGACAACTTTGTCCTGATGCGGGGAGAGAAAATAGAAAAACACCGGTAGGGGGAGAGTGTTGTAAATAGGTGTTTGGTGTTGTAAATAGATGTTTTTGTTTTGGAAAATTTGGCCCATGCTGCCATCAATGACAAAGGGGGAGATTGTTAGAAAAATGAAGAACATCTTTTTATATAGTTATTGTTGTCATTGATGTCACCATGATATATGAGTTGCAACTGCTAGATCAATTCTTAGTTTGATCTAGTATTTTGAACTAGTACCTGATCTAGTATGCAGTTATCATCCTCTGGTGTTTTGTTTCACAGTCCTTAACAGTTGATTACCATTGTTTGTAGTTTTTGAGAAACATTTCTGGATGTCGAAAGGTTGTGTGTTTAGAATCTCTCATGCTCCAATCCTTGTATGGTGAATCGACATTGCTTTGTTTTTTCTTTTTCTCATTAAGACTATATCTGGCCAACTTCATGGATTGTTGGAGCTATGGTGAATTGAATTTTGTTGTGCGGATATATGTGTGACCTATCTTAGGTCTATGCCGACACAATGTAGTGTACTACACATTTTGTTTGGAAATATTGAAACCAACAATTGGTATTTTTTTTGGTAAACAAGGATTGCATCTAATTAGGCTGACCTAATTGATGCTTTTAGATGAATCAAGTATATAAGTTGGATAGTTTTGAAGATTGAGAAGTGAGTGTAGTAGTTGTGATTGCAAAGCTGTGAATGTGAAAAGTGTGAAGATGATGAAGTGCATTAAGTCAGTTTATTGAGCATCACTACAATTGAATCAACACTTGATAGGTGTATTTTATCATTTCATTTTTGTGGTTGTAAGCCATTATGTCATTGTAATCCTATATGAAGTGTGCCCTTTTGTTTCTAGACAATGAGTCTTGGTAATGAGCCATCATCTTTTCTAATATTCTGTAACCAGTTATACTAAATTGTGAGCTAATACTCACTATGGTTTTTACCATTTTGGGTTTTCCACGTAAAAATATTGGTGTTCATGTGTTGTATGATTTCATGCTCTGTTAATGCTCTTGATTATCTTTATTGTTATATGCATTGGAATAATTGGATGGTATTTGTTCAATAAATTTAAGAAGATACTGATTCACCCCCCCTCTCAGTATCTTGAATTTAACACATAGGTTGTGTCTTCTTTTGCTTTTCATTACCCTCAGTATTTTTTAATGTGGGGGTAGGTATTGGTGTGTTAGAGTTATATTTGATACTAATGGAGAGAATGTGTTTCATGGATTCTATAAATGAACTTGGCCTTGTGTAGAAGAAAATTATCACTCTTATTAGAGAGTTAAATTTGGTTAAGGGTTATTGTTTGGTCCTTGGTTGTGTAGAAAAAAGAATGGTGTTCACCATAATCAAGAGTTCCTAGAGGTATCTATCATGTTTACTATGCCTTCATTGGATTATTTTCTATTTGTGCAAGCAAAACAATAGGTGAAGATCTTCCATAGGTTAAAATGTCATCCTCTTGTTGCTTTTTAATTTGGATATAAATGATTTAACAAGATAGAGTATAGAACCATCTAAAGGTTTATGTGGGTGGGTTGCATATTTTCTATTTTATTGTTCTAGATTTAACCTATTGAGATTTTTTGACCTTGGATTGATGATTCAATTTTGTCTGTTTTTATAATTATGTAGTGTTGTTTCTATAAATTACATTTATCTAAAGACAAGAGACACTATAAATCTCCAAAAATAAAATTTGAAAATAAAATTTAAATTAATAAAAAATGAACCTTCAAAATATAAAACACTATTTTATTACATTAAAAATAAAATATTAAATATATCTAAAATAAATAAAAGAAAAAACAAACCACCACCAACCACCAAGGTCCACCTTTCCCACTTAAAATTAAAAGGGCCATGTTTTTAAGTCATTTCAACCCTATCAACTAAACCTACTTTCCACCAAGTTACCATGTCTGATCACAAAGACCACCTCAACATAATAAAAAGAAGTCATTGGAAAACATCTAATATTTTAAAATTAATTACATATTAAAATTTATAATAACTAATTATAAAATATTTAAAAAATAAAACATTACCTAACCCAATATCTTATTACAAGTGTATGATTAAAATATAAAACATTACCTAACCCATTATCTTGTCATGGGGGAAGCATCGTAAGTCATACCTTCTCCTTCATCTAGCAATTGGCTCCATTGGAAAGGTGTTATCCATGAGTGATATGACCGTGATGGGTCAATTAAATGACAAACCATTGGAAAATGATTCACGGTGCCACCATACCTACAATACATATAGATAGTGCTTTGTTGTTAATGGAAGATACTATTGCTTTTATGACTTTTATCCAAGTCCGAGTTTGCTTGCATTAAATATTATCATGGAAATAATAATTAAGCTGATGAAGGCACAACCTGAGACTTAGAAAATAACCCACAAATAAGAGAATAATTTTATTATTTAGAAAATGGAGCTTCTTACTTGCAGAGGATCTCAAATCTCCAAGTTCTACAACATATGCAAGTTATAGAAAGCTACAGAATCACCCTTTTACAATATGCGAGCTTGTCCCCAAAAAGTTACCCAAAAATTAGAAACCCGCCCATAAATAGAGCTCCTCTTTAGTTTGGAGCCAAAACAACATTCAAATTTGAGTTTAAGAAGTTTGCACCAAAAAATTATAACTTGAAGTTCAAATTTCAAAAGAACATTTGCATTTGTATCTTCTAGAAAGTGCGCCAACTTCCTGGGGCCATAACTTTTGATCCAGGACTCCGATTTGCGAACCATTTGAACCATTGGAAATGTCTCGAAGACAAGAACGCGCTTGAAATCTGCCATGCCAATTTTGGCAAGTTTTGGGGCCGATTCAGGAAATCTAAGTGCCTCAAATCTAACTTAGAAGATTTTCAGGTGCAAATTTGGGAAACTAAAACTGTAATATCTTTTAACCCAAGAATAGAAAATAAAAACCATAAATTGGGAATTTCATTATAACAAAAAGGGTATCCAAAAATGTAAAAACCTCTAAGAACTGGGAAACTTGAAATTTAACTATTTTTGGGTGATGCAAGATTGCCCTTACACCATTGGATGCTCCTGCATCAGACACCCAGGGTAAATTGAGAAGTGACCCCATCATGTCTCAAATGGTGGAGGAAAAACCAAAATGGTCAACCTCTACCTTAGGCAACCAAGATGAATCTTCAATAGGCCTTCCTTTCCATTTCACCAAATATTCTTCATACTGCCTATTCTTAGTACTCCTTCCCACACGACTATCCAGGATTTCTTCAATCTCCTCCTTTTCTAAAGTAGGTGTTGGAATCCCACACTGTTCCATCATTCGTACTTCCTCTGCACCACCTTCATTATACTCTATGAAATCTGAAATGTTGAACATAGGGGAAATGTTGAATCCATCTGGCAACTCTACCTCATATGCATTCCCTGAATCATGCCTCTTCAAAATTTTACAGGGACTGAACTTCTTCATCTTTAATTTGTTATATGTTCACACTGGAAACCTTTCTTTCCTCAAGTGGACCATCACTTCATCACCAATCTGAAACTCCTTATACCTCCTCTTCTGATCTACCTTAGCCTTATACTGCATATTCATCTTGTTAATATATTCTCTTTCCTTCTCATGTATATCTTTGATGTGTTCTGCAAAATCTTCAGCTTTAACACTTATTTTCTTCTCTTGGTCCATCTTCCTCAATTTTGGAGTTTTTCTAGGGATACCTCCATACACAATCTGGAATGATGACCTACCAGTGCTTCTATTGACAAAATTGTTGTAAGAAAATTCTACCTGGGGTAAGATCAAGTCCCATCCCTTGGGTTTATCTCCTACCAAACATCTCAATAGGTTACCTAGACTCATGTTAACAACCTCTGTCTGCCCATCTATTTGTGGATGGTGTGTAGAACTGAACTTCAACTCTATCTTCAGCTTCTTCCACAAGGTCCTCCAAAAGTACCCAAAAAATTTGGTGTCACAATCTGAAATAATACTGTTTGGCAGACCATGTAGCCTCACCACCTCTTTGAAGAACAAGTCAGCAATGTGGACTACATCATGGGTCTTCTGACATGGAATGAAATGTGCCATCTTCGAAAACCTATCAACCACCACAAAGACTGAATCATTCCCTCATTGTGTCCTTGGAAAACCAAGAACAAAGTCCATACTTATATCCTCCCATGG
Organism: Sequoia sempervirens; assembly: GCA_007258455.2. Classification (NCBI taxonomy): domain Eukaryota; kingdom Viridiplantae; phylum Streptophyta; class Pinopsida; order Cupressales; family Cupressaceae; genus Sequoia; species Sequoia sempervirens. The sequence continues at coordinate 322,293,408 of VDFB02270651.1, read as the reverse complement.
CCTCTCTGGTACAGGTAAGGGCTGATATAAGCCTATTTTCTGGCTCACTCCTTTATCCATCTAACATACCCTATAGCTTTGTACAAACTTCTTCACATCCTATGTCAATTGAGGGCAATAATAATGCTCACTGATAGTGGCAATGGTCTTATCCCGACCAAAATGTCCTGCCATTCCTCCACTATGCTTCTCCTTTATCAGGTTCTCCCTCATGGAACTCCTCGAGATACACAATTGACTTCCCTAAATAACATGCCATCCTAGATTATGAAATCTAGCCACCTTGTCTTGTCCACTGTAACAGGTTCCTTGCAAGCTTTCCAAGCCTTTGTGAAATCAGGATCTTCTACATACAGTGTCTTAAGTTCATTGAACCCAACCACTTCAATCTGCATCTTTGTCATCAATGCATGCCTCCTACTTAAGGCATCTGCAACCCTATTTGACTTCCCACTCCTATGTTTCAAAACAAAGGTATAACTTTGCAAAAACTCTACCCATTTCATATGCCTCTGATTTAATTTTCCGATTTACTTAGGGTATCAGTATACCGATGATCAAGATATAGAACAAATTCCTTTGGCAACAAATAATGTCTCCATTTCTTTAATGCTTGAACTATTGCATAAAATTCCTGATCATATATAGAATACTTTCTCTTGGCATCATTTAACTTTTCACTGAAATAGGCAATGGGCTTACCCTCTTGGCTCAACACTGCTCCAATGGCACAACCACTGGCATCAAAATCCACTTGAAACACCTTGTTGAAGTCTGGGAGGGCTAGAACAGGTTGCTCTGTTACCTTCTGCTTCAACAGTTCAAAATTTTTTGTCGCTCCACTACTCCACTTGAATTCTTTTCTATCCCCTCTCATTGTTTTAGTCAAGGGCCCACAAATATTACTAAATTTTCTAATGAACTTTCTATAAAAACTAGCCAAACCATGGAAAGATCTCACCTCGGTAGTAGTTCTTGGGGTAGGCCATTCCAGAATAGCCTTCACCTTCTCTAGGTCCATCTTGAGACCTTCTGCTGAGACAACAAACCCCAAGTACACTAACTCCCTCTTCACAAAACTGCACTTCTTTAGATTAATCAACAATTACTCTTCTCTTAACTTCTCAAAGGCTCTTCAAATATGCATCAGATGCTCATCCAACGTCTTACTGAAAATCAAAATATCATCTAAATATACAATAACAAAACTTCCTAGAAATTCTTTTAGTACCTCATTCATGAGCCGCATGAATGTGCTCAGTGCATTGGTTAGCCCAAAAGGCATGACTAACCACTCGTATAGGCCCTCTTTGGTCTTGAAGGTAGTCTTCTATTCGTCTCCCTCTCAAATCCAGATCTGGTGATATCCACTCTTCAGATCAATCTTTGTGAAGTATTGAGCTCCACTCAAACAGTCCATCAGGTCGTCCATCCTTGGCAGGGGAAATTTGTACTTGATTGTTATCTTGTTTATGGCTCAGGAATCTGTACACATCCTCCACTCCCCATCCTTCTTTGGTGCTAGTATTGCAGGTAATGTACATGGACTCAAACACTCCTGTATCAAACCCTTTCTCAACAACTCTTGAACTTGTTTGTTCAACTCCTCATTTTCTGTTGGAGTCATTCTATGAGTTGCCTTATGGCAAACTAGCTGTAGGAATCAAGTCAATCTAATGACTCACCTTCCTTATTGGTGGTAAACCTCAATTACATTATCAAAACAACTCAAACCATCCAACATCCCAGAAACTTCTTCTGGAACTTTCTCACTATCCTCCTTACTCACTCTAGGAATCAATGCATAACACACACGCTCATGCTTCATACCTTCTAAAAGTTTTCTTCCATCTACACAACAAATTCTAGCACTACTACATACCTTTTCTTCGGTCTCCTTCGTGGGTTTCAACTTGTGATGAACCCTATACTTTTGTCAAGGAATAAGGTTTTTGCATGGCCATCATGTGTAGCTCACTCTATCGAACTCCGCCATGGCCTCCCAACAACATGTGACATGCATCCATGGGGATGATATTACAGAGTACCTCATCATGGTAGCTCCCGATCTTGAACTTTACTAGGCACTGCTCATTGACCAAAACTTTGTGGTCTTTCTGCAACCAGGCAATCCGATACAGATGCGAGTGCCTTTCCCTCTTCAGCTTCAAATTTGTGACCATCTCCTCTGACACCAGATTATCAGTGCTCCCACCGTCAATAATGACATCAAAACATTTTCCTTCACACTTGCACCTTGTGCGAAACATATTCTTCCTTTGTTCTCGTTCCTTTTCCTCAGTCACCAAGGCTCTCCTAATCACTAGGCCTTCTCCCCTTTCAACATCATCTGAATGTTTAGATTGGGCCTCCTCATCTACATGTGCAACCCTTCCACAACCTTCTAGCCTTTTGTCTGCCCTTCCTTGGTGTTGTGGACATAGGCTCGATGCCCTTCTTCACCACAGTGGAAACACGTTCCTTTGAAACCACCTCTTCTAGATCATTGTCCATATCTCCCTTGTCCTCTACCTCTTTGATCACCACTGTTTTGATCATGAGGGTAGTAGAAGTTGTCATTCCTTTGGCTTCAAGGTACCCACATCTTCACTTTTCTTTTCATCATCATTTCGACTTCCTGAAGGTCTTCCACTGCCCCTTCCACTTTGACCTCCTCATTCCTTTTTGCTTGCCCTCAAATCTTTTGTTCAACTTCTCTTCCACTTTCAGAGCAAACTGATACACATCCTCAATGGTGGTCATTCTGACTAGGCTTAACTCCTCCTGAATGCTCGGTCATAACCCATTAAGATATTGGGCTACCTTCTCCTTATTAGCCTCTATGTGGCTCATTCTGATGATTATCTTGTGAAATTCTTTAGTATATTCTTTCACAGATCTGCTTCCTTGCTTCAACCCTTGCAATTTCTTTAATCAATCTAACTCGTAGTCCACTGGTATGAACTGCTTCTTCAGTTTCTCTACCATGTGATCCTATCTGGTGATATTTCATTTTCCTATTCGATTTCTTTCCAACTGGACCTCTTTCCACCAAATACTGGCATGGCCCTTCAAATTTCCATTTTCACAAACTTAACCCGATCCGGGTCCTCTATTTCCTCATACTCAAAATATTCTTCTAGCTCGTTGATCCAATCGATCAACTCTTCCGGGTTCAAACTTTTGGAATAACTGGGGACTTCTGCTCTGGGTCTTTTTCCGATCTTCGAAATGGCCCTTATTAGCCGCATTTGGTCTTGATCAATTGCTTCTTCTTCCTCTTCTACATCTAAACCTTTTTCCTCTCCTTCATCCTCACTTTCCTCCCCCAAGCTTAACCTTTCAACTCGGCTTCTTGTAACACATCAACTTGTCTCTGGAGGGCTGCCAATGCATCTCTTCCACCAGCATCTCTGCCACCTCGACCACCTCTGGCACCACCATGCATACCAGGCATCACTCTTGGAGGCATCTTTCTTGACCTCGACCCACAACCATGATCCTCGTGTGAACTCCGCCTCATGATCGGGCGATCCGGCCCACACCAAGAAAACCCCGCCTAATACCACTTGATGAAGGCTAACCTACACTGTAACAACTCCACAAATAAGAGAATAATTTTATTATCCAAAATGAGCTCTTACATGCAGGATCTCTAAATCCCCAAGTTCACAACATAAGGCAGTTACGTAAAAGCTGCATCACCCTTTCGCAATATGCAAGCTTGCCCCCAAAAAATTACCCAAAAATTAGAAACCCGCCCATAAATAGAGCTCCTCTTTAGTTTTGGAGCCAAAACAACATTCAAATTTGAGTTTAGGTGGTTTGGCACCTAAAAATTACAACTTGAAGTTCAAATTAAAAAAGAACATTTGTAATTGTATCTTCTAGAAAGTGCGCCCAACTTCCCTGTGGGCTATAACTTCTTTGATCCGAGACTATCTATGAACCAGTTTGAACTGTTGAAAGGTCTCAAGACAAGAACGCTACTAAAATTTCTATGCCAATTTTGGCAAGTTTTGGGGCCGATCTGGAAATCTATGCCTTCAAATCTAACTCTAGATTTTCGTGTGTACTTTGGGAAAATAAACCTAATATCTTTTAACCCAGGAATAGAAAATAAAAACCGTAAATTGAGAATTTCATTATGAAAAAAAGGGTATCCAAAAATGTAAAAACATCTAAGAACTGAGAAACTTGAAATTTAACTATTTTTGGGTGATGCAAGATTGCCCTTACACCACTGGATGCTCCTACATCATAAGCAAATACTCAATTATCCTTCTTTTGCATAGTTAAATCATGGAAATATGACAAGATGTTACAATAATCAACTCATGGAAATAATAAGTAAATGGTCAATTACTTTTATTCAATTTTGGTCGAATTATAATAATTTTTTAAGATTATTGTTTTGACGATTAGAAAATTCTATATTTTGTTTTATTAGATTAAAAAATTATTCTTGAAACTTAACTATCAAAATTGTGAAAATTCACATATGTTAATATATAAAAATATATAAAGAGATATATATTTTAAAAATATATATAAAGAGATACATACTTTAAATTTTTAAAGGGATTGATTCACAAATTATATATAGAGAGGAATGATTTAAACTATTTTCTTTTTATAAAAAAATCCATTTTATTATTATTTTATATAAAATGTTAACTGTAATATATTAGTAATGAAATAATGTGTTAGAAGACTTTTGTAGTCATCATAATTTTATAGAACTTATAATTTATTGATGGACAACACAATAAATTTGTAATATTTATAAGTTGAATAAAAAAATAATTGTGACTATTTATGTATTCTTAAGGTAAGAACTATCTAGTATAGGTTTAATTACGTATAATCATTGTACACATGATTTTTTTTACCCCTAAATGTTTCAATAATGTTGTGTACATTTCCTACTATTAGTTGTGTCAAATTAACCCACCAATTTTGTCAAAAAACACATTTAAAGAATTTATGAAACAATTATTGGCTTAGGACAAGCAATTGATAGGGTCATTTCCCCCAATAATGTCCTCTATATGAACAATTGAAATGTTAATTAAATACCCTTAGTTATCTTGACTATATTTTGTATTGGTGTTTTAAATCCGATATAAAATTCTATGATGATAGGTTCCCCTTTAAGAGTTGTGACATATGCATCAATCTATTCATTTCATCTTACATCATGTTGTGAAGCATGGTGGATCATCAAATTTTGATAGCTTAACTACAAATACTTCATGGGTTAAACATTTTTGGGGACCCCTGTATGTTGTGTGAGACATTGGGATAAATATTTAATGTGGTTGTCATATTGAAAAAATATTTATAGTTAGGAATTACTTAGTACCAAAAATTTAGTTTGGATTTATAATTTAGTGAGCTCATGGTTTTGAGGCACATGGTTTATGTAATATCACTTAGTGGTTTTGTGCAAGCTTGTTCTATAAAGGAAAGCACATGAGTAGTTGTTAAGTTTGGCTTCTTTTCAATGGTTGGATTGGGAACCTCTTGCTAGTTCCATATGTGATTACAATAAGCATGGATTGTGATTTGTGACTACATGACTATCACTTGTTTATTCACATGGATTTAAATTGAGTTTTTCGATGGTTCAAAGGCTTTGCATGGAGACTCTACAAGTGTATTGTAATCTTATTCTTGAGATAATACATTTAGTTGTGTGCGAGGTTGAGATTTCCCTTAAGACATTTTTTCTAGGGTACACCTAATTCTCTCTTGTGGTATGTTTGTTATTATTTTCCAGTGTGGATTCAATTTTTTTTTTGTATTTTTCTCTCATGAGGGTTAGTGAAAATGGTATATTTTGCTGGAATTTTTTTTCACTTGGTCTTAAAGCCTATTTTTCAAGTTATAAGATGAGAAATCTTCTTGATAATGTTAACCATTAACATGAATGAAATTATGTGTAGTTGAATCCATGATCATTAAATAAAAGAATTGAAGGAATTTTCAAGATTGTAGATATGCTTTTTATAAGGTTTGCTTAAAACTAGGGTTTTGTGTTGATTTGGAAAATAACTTTTTCAGGGTTCTTTTTATGAAGGTTTTGGAAGTGAAGCTTTATAAATGATCTCTTGGGAAAATAAGACTTTGTATTGGATCCAAAAGGCCCAAAAATTATAGGTTGACATATAACATGATAGGGGTTGGAGATAGAAAAAAATGGATAATTTTTTGGGGTTCATGGAGGAATTTTCACAATCAAATTGCATATACTTTGTATTTTATGTAGTCACTTGCAAAATTGGGTATAGTTAGCAAAAAAAATAGGCATATCACAAACCCTAAGCAAGCATTGCATCACCTAGTATGATTAGTATTTTTTTCAAATGGTTGGTTGAAGGTATAAAGGCTAATCATCATTTGTAGCTCTATTTTTAGTGTCAAATCCTAGTGGCATGGGGAATCATTCACTAGAATTCAACCCTTGGTCATGGAAATAGGCTAACCAATGGAGACTAGAGCCTAGTATCAACACCACTAGTGAGCCACTAGAAACTTATCATGCCACCACCCTAGTAGCACCATCTACCATTAGGACTTGCATGTTTCCACCACTAGTGGTATTGCCCTCTATTTGGCAAGGAGCCACTAGGGAAATCCCTTTAAGGCATAATGGAGATGCATATTTCTCAAGGAGAAATAACTTTCACCCACTATGTCAAATTTTAAATTGCTTATAGTTCATGAAAAAATATTTCTAAGAAATACACAATGGTGTTATTAGTTTTTGCAAGGAAACATTATAATTAGAAGCTAGTTTTTTTCTCACTTGTTCAAAAATTCATAGCTTGTGACCATAATATTTGATTTTGGACTTCTTATAGATAATGAAGAATATTTTGGAGAACTTCATGTAGTGTAGAAAATTGTATACCTTTACAATTTCACACTATGTTTGGGTTCCAAATTATGCATTCCAAAGCCTTATTCTTACTATTTTCTGAAAGGGGAACCAACATTAAATAAATGCATTTAATAATCAAATTACCTTGGATCATGTGTGTTGGGGAAGTATAGGCCAAGAATCATCCTCCCATGGGAAAATTGGTTCCCTTTATGAGCTAGGAACTAAATTAAAATATTTTTTTGGAAACATTTTAATTATCAAAATTCAAATTATAAGAGTCGGCTTTTGGAATCCAATTTTTGAGAAATTTGATAAACACCTATAAATACATAGTCTTTTGACCATTTTAGATATAACAGACTTTATGAAGCAATCCTATTGACCAAGAATTATTGTCAAGAGCACTCAAGGGAAACATTATAAGTCATTTATAGTAGCAATTAGGATCCTAACATCTTGCAAAATTTTGTGTGTCCATGTTGTCTTGTGAAGGCTAACAAGTGTTGTAGGTCTTCAAGCATTCAAGCAAATCAAGCAAGCAAGATCCAATTCCCTTGAAGTGATGTGTATGACTTCAATCCTTCAAGGAAGCTATTGAAGGGTGGTGAGTTTTAGAAAAGTGTTCATTCATCATTTCCTTCCTTTCCACTACAGTTTTCATCATTGAAATTGTCATCGTGGAAGTGGAAACACTAACACAAGGTATGATTGAGGCAAGCCCCTATATGGCACAATTTTTTTTCCATCTTTGTGTATGTGTAGGTTATAGGTTCAAGAAGGATTGAAGAGATCTTTCAAAGAAATTTTGCATTACTGCATTTGTTTTCATTATTGTTGTCAGCTTATGGAAACTAAGTTGCCAAATTCATTTTTGACATTTTGACAAATTTATAGGTGAAAAATAGCATCTCACATCTAGCACCAAAGTGTTTTCAAAAGTATTTTTGGAAGCCTAATCAAAGACCCATTCACCTATGGGTGAATCAATCCCTTTGAACATGTTAGAATCAACTTTTGGTGACATGTACATTCCCTCTGATATCTTCCAGATTTTCCTACAAAGTGTCAAGTTACAATCTGCTTATCTTCAAGAATCTACATTTTACATATTAGGTCATATAGCTCAATTAGTTTAATCATTTTAAATCATTCTAAATTATCCCAAGGCCCTAAAGAATCCACCAACCCAGGTCTAATTGAGGTTGAAATTTAATCTCTTGGCTTTGTGGTTGGTATTCTTATGAAATCTGGGAAGAAGCCCCTTCAATCCTAGCTTCTTTGCATTTAGGACCTAGGACCCCCTTTTCCTTTCATTTCATTTTGGTGAACCTAATATTTGATATCATAACTTTTTGATATCGTTGTCTTTCAAACCTTAGATCTAGGTTTTGTATCATTTTGTTTTGCATTCTTCATTTAGGGTAACATCTTGCATGTTTGCATCATTAAAACTCATAAAAATCTAAAAACATTGCATAAATTTTGCACTATAATTTGCATTAGTTTGTGTTTTAGTCATTTAGATGAGAATTTTATTCAAAATTGCACTCAAATTGTCACTTTTGTTTATACATTGTCATACATTTGTACTTGCATTTCATGAATATTTTTGGAAAAAATATTCACCGTAAAATCACTTTGCAATGAGAAACAGTAATCATAAATAGCAACTTATACACTCTGTCTTTTATTTTTCAAGACCCTGTACAAACCATTTTCCCCTGGGAAAACCAATCCTTGTACAGGTACTTTTTCAAAAAAATTGACATATTTATATTTGTGTTTTCTCAAATCTCATGTACTTGCAGATCTTTGTTACAGTTTCAAAAATTGCATATTCTAAAGCATTTTACATTTGGTTCATTTGGTAAAAGAAAAGGGCATTGTTTAGAATCAAAATTTGTATTAAAAAGTCATCATTTTTAGGTCTTTTCATCTTACAATTAGTCAATTATCATATTTCAGATCTAAAAATTACATTTCAATAGCATTGAAATTATTTCATACTTTTATTTCACATCAAATTGGAATAATTAGGCATATTCTAGAAATTCGTCTACTATCTCAACTGTGTGCAAGTAGATTCAAGATCCTTAAGCAATGTAGTTTACAACCAACCTTTCATTTCTCAAAACCCATGAGTAGGACCCATTCGCCCCTGGGCAACCTTGTCCTACTTGTCTTGGCTAAACACTTTTTTTGAGACCTTTGTTACTTTGTTTATTGTTTTGTTCTATTTGTTGCTTTCTATTTCCAAGTGTTTTTTGTATTTATTTAGTCTATTGGTGTTCATCTCAGGTGCACTCTTTGTCTTTTGAAACTTGGATGAGTTTCACAACATGGTATCCTATTTCCAATACTTTAGTGAGATGTAGTTCAAGACTCGTGACATCTCACATTGTTGGTACATCTATTGTGGATCTTGGGTTTTCCAACTCTTTCACACATTGTGTTGACAATAGCCAACCCATGTTAGAATCCATCCCTAATGCCACATTTCCTATGACCATCTTACCATCAACCAATGTTACTGATGTTGAAACTATCCTTTCCCATGTTCCTCAAGAGAAACTCAAACAATTCAACAAAGGTTTAGAAAAAACTTTAAAATTATGTGAGTATGGAATATATTGTTAGTACTACAATTTCTATCATAGATAACATGATGAAAATTCTTTATAATGACCAAGGATTAGAGGTTCTGTGTAGCCTAGCCCATATTATTGATGATCATGTTCCAACAATGGATAGTTGTGCTCAAGTTTTGGGATATACTCAAAGCCAAGGAGGAAATCAAATTCATCCCTCTACAACTATAACCTCTAGTCCCACATATACAAATTCAAATTTTGCCACAAAAATGCAACCAAACAGTGGTATTGTTGCAACCTTGGGTATTTCCACTGGGAATCCTTTTATTTATGTGAGCTCAAACATAATATCTCCAAATTCATCACCTCTCAAAAACTTACAATACATTATCCACCTAACACATATACACCTCCATGCCAAAATGCAAGCAATGATTTCATCATAAACTAACTTTTACAAAGTGTCACATCCCTTAAACAACAAATAGCAACAGTGAACCAAAACCAAAATTGACAACCTTCACAATACTTTGAAAGAAACCCATTGTGACTAGAGATGTTGAAAACACAAGTATCACAACATATAGAGATACCTCATTTTGAGAAATAGATGGTAAAGGAGACCATAATGACCATGTATTAGAATATACAACCTTATGTAGTGAATTCAACTTTGAAGATAAGCTCTTTCCCAGGTCCTTGAAATATACAAGCTTAGAATTTGGTTTTGTTAATTACCAAATATTTCAATTTTCTCATTCAATGAGCTTGTTGATGCCTTTCTTAATAATTTTCAAGTGCACATTGGTCCTAAGCCCTTAAACCTTCTACCCTCTACCCTCTACCCTAATCCCTCAACCCTATACCCTCAACCCAATACCCTAAACCATCAACCCTATAGGTCCTCAACCCTATACCCTCAATTCTCAACCCTCTACCCTATACATTAATTCCTTGACCCTAATATATATTTGTCCCTCCCTCCTCTTATCTCCTCTCTATCTCATTTTTTCCTCCATATCTCCCTCCATCAATCCATCCCTCTCTACCCTAATCCCTCAGCCCTAAACCCTCAACCCTTAAACCCTTAAACACTCAACCCTAAATTCTAAACCCTAAACCCTCAACCCTCAACTCTTAGCCCTTAAAACCTCTACCCTCTACCCTATACATTAAACTCTCAACCCTCAATTCTCAACCCTCAACACTTAATCCCTTAACCCTCAACCCTTAAACCCTAAACCCTAAACCCCTGTACCCTCTACCATATACATTGGACCCTAAACCCTAATCCTTCAACCATATACCCTCAAACCTATGACCTAAACCCTAAACCCTCAACCCTCAACCCTAAACCCTAAGCTCTTAAACCTTCTACCATCTACC
>VDFB02270651.1:322256707-322282442 GCA_007258455.2 Sequoia sempervirens | reverse complement strand
TTTGTTGTATATAGTCATGGCAGCCTAAGAGTTTATCTCCTTTTTTCCAAGGACCCAAACCCACTTGGAGTTTGCTAATGGAATATAATATACTTAAGTGTATGGAAAATAGTAAAAGAGTATAGAGAATGCTATTTTATAAAAGCTATAGAAATCCAACAACAAATACAAGGGGATACAATTATAAATCGAGAGCTAAGTACAAACATGATAAAGGGAAAAACAATTTCCAAACTACAACATCATATGATGAACAAACATTTATTTAATTCTTGAATCACATGGAGCAATATAGTGAGAACAAATGAAAAGAAAGCATGATTTCAGTTTTTCAATGAATACTTTGGTGAAGAAATCAAATAAAATGTCTACTATAGAAATTTAACATATAGATGTGTATTGAAGAAGTAAATTTATTTCTCTTCAACAACGATAAAAATAAATGGAGAATCCCCATGGCTTCGGCAATGTAAGAAAACCATGAAATATCAAAAGACAAGTATGAGCAAAGCTACTTCTAGGATTATTTAATTATTTTTGTATCAAACATAGTAAATGATGATAAGGTTTAAAAGGTTGTAGTCCATCAAGAATAGACACAAAGGTGTCAAAAAGTATATATCTAAACTTTTTCATAGTGAGGCCGCAACCATTGAACTATGGAGAATTCTAGAACAACAAAGAAGAATGTGTAACAAATGTTTCTCCCATTTTGTAAACTTCTTGGGCTCGAATGGAGTTTTCTTTGAAAAAATAAAGGAAAATATGGAGCTCAAATGCAAGATTCAGTGATGAATGCTTACCCACTGGCTTGCTATTTTGAATACATTCAAACCCAAAGGTTTTCCAATAGTTAAAAGCTCAAAATAGGAAGGTGTCCATAGTAGAATTGGATGCAAAGGAATCAATAGAAAACATAAAAGGAAATGAAATACATTAGAAAGAGTATCATGACCACATCTAGAAGGCCAAAAAATACACTTGAAATGGATAATATTGTGCAATTTGGTAACAAATCGACTTACCAAGAGTTCCTCCTAGAAGAATATCCCTAGAAATTTCTCAGAAGCAACAAATAAAGATGAAATTCAAGCTTCAAAATTCATAGAGAAATAGATGGCTCAAGCTTGAATCTCTACCCAGGCATGGCGATGCTCTATCTTCTCCAAAAAACTCAAAGTGCAAAGTGAAATAATGTTTAGGGATTTGAATGCTTTTGACTTCCAACGCTAATTTAATAATGGGATTTTTTATTATGTTTTAAACAAAATCATTTACAATTACCACCATGGTCTATTAATTCAAGTCAAAAGACATAATGATAGTGAGGAAACTTGTGGGATTATAATCTATGATTTCAAAATTCATCATTGATTTTGAAATGGTGCTGAAACTTCACTTGTTTATTTTGCATAACTATAGATAAATTTCAATATTGTAATTAAACATTAATGGTAATAACCAATAACATTACCTTAATATTTAATATGTAATACACAAAGGGAAAAAAGAACCATCACATACTAAATATTAAAATAATCATATTGATTATGTTTAATATTTGATCAAATATATCCTTTTTCCCAAAATCAGGCAAAATAGACAAGTGAAGTAGAACTAGAGATAGTAAGGTGTCATTTGGAGTTCTATTTGTGACTTTGAGTCAAATTGAGATCGTTTTTGGAGGAATTTTGATCATGCACAACATAAGGAGGAATTTGCAATGTAATGAGTTCAGTTTACTTCAATTTTTAGTCCTCTTTTAGAGGCTTTCCTTTTTTGTTTGTGCTCAAGATTTTGGGAGGATATTTTCACTTTCAGTGCCACCTCCTTGCACTTAGGATCCATGTCGAGTCACACTTCAGTTACATGCAATATGAGATGGAGTTTTGAGCTGTTTAAGGTCAATTTGCAGCATTGGTAGGCTCCTTTTTTAGGCAGTTTTGAGTTTGCTCATGGATAGCTTTGGAGTTCAGATATTTTGACTTTAGTTATCTCCTCTTGGCTTTTTGAAGCCCTTTATTGTATATAGGAAAAATACTTAGTATTTTTTAATTAGTTCTTGCTAGTTCATCTTATGCTACTTGCAATTTTTAGAGTTCTAGAGCAGAGGTGAAGAGTTTGTAACTCATTTTTCAGTGATCAATATAGCATTGCAACACCTTTTTGAGAGTAATATGAAGCAGTTTTCCTTCTCATTTTTCTAAAATTGTGTACTTAGTGATTGGTTCAATTTTATGTGATATCTTTTTCCTTATAATTGCATCTCATAGTGGCACCTTTATGCAGAGTTACACATATATTTGTAGATTATAAGTAGTGCCAATAATATAATCAGTCTTAAGTTGTGAGAAAAACATTCTTTCTCCTACTAGGATATTGAGTATTTAGCCTTCTTATAAATTGTTAATGAAAAGTTTATGAGTTTTGAGTTGTGTAAAAATAAGCTTTTTTTATTGGCTTTTTGTATGTTTCTATTTGAGTAGAGTTCATAGATTTATTTGGTGCATCACCTTTAGGATTAGATTTCATTTACATGTTTTTTTCTCCTTACTCTTTTCTCTACAAAGTCATTAGTAAGACTGATTTAGATGAGGTATCAAGGAGAGCCAACCCTTTCTCTGGAGGTACATTCTCACTATAGGTTACCCACAACCTGGGAATGTTCCCATGTGTCATAAACTTGTTGAGTTTATAGCTTATGAAAGGGTGCAAGTTTTCATGAGAGCAGTTTTTGGCACGCCTGGTGGGACTAAGAACTATTTTTCAGTTTTAAATCAAAAGTTTCACATTATTGTTTGGTGTGTGCAATAGTAGTTATAGTCTTTAATATGCATTTTCTTAGCATACTTGGTGACTTCAAGCTTTGGTTTACTAAAATCAATGAATTTCAGCTTATGAAATGAATATAGACCAGAAGTAGGTCTTCTTCTTTTGAGTATTTGTAATTATCCCCACCCAAAAGAAATGGGAGAGAAATTCAAAAGCCTCAGAGGACCATTGCTTATTTAAGAAGAACTAAGTATACTCATCCTTCTGTGAGAAGCCATGCTACTGCCCCAGTTTTTACTATTGTAGGAATCCTAGTTACAATGATTCCAGTAGTTAGAAATTAGCTTTTTGTTGCTTTCAACCAAGGAAACCCATTGAATTTAACCCAACATGATGTCGTTCCTATGGCCACTTTAAAGATTCTACCATATTTTCATGGTGAAGATCAGACTACTCCAACTGACCTATGTGTTGTTCATCACATGACAGAGGTGAATCTTACACTCAGGTTATTGGTAGCATTGTTCAAAGGAAAGGCTCTACAATGGTTCAAATTTCTACCAATCAACTCCATAGCAACATGGGACAACTTGGGTGACCAGTTATGTAGTTTATTTGAAGATAAATCAGACCATTTGTCATTGATGGAGCAATTGTCTACAATCAAGGGGGCCCCTCATGAAGTCATGTTAGAATGAACAATCATCGTTTTCAAAAAATGTGGGATAGAATTCCATAGACAGTAAGACCCACTACTGATCATGCATTTTTATATTATCAAAGCACTTTAAATAGCAACATTTCAGTTATGATTCAATCTATGGGAGGGGATTCACTTCTAGCTACTTATGTTGTAGCTATTAGAGCTTAGAACAACCTTATACAGGTTGGTAAAATTGCTCCAAGGCCAACCATGCCAATGTATCCTACAATTCAACCACCAATACCAATGCAATTACCTCCTTTAGCCATTATTCCAATTGCACTAACATTGCCAACACCTGATACTCAACCCAATAGCTAAGAAAATACATCACCAACTCAGTCTCATGAATTTTAAGAAATTAAGGGCCTATTACAGACCTTCAAAAATGAGATAGTGAATTTTAAAAAGCAACATCAGAATCTCAGGCCTTATCAACCCCCATTTCAATCTAATTACCAACAAAATCAGTTTAGCAAACTGCCTTATCAGCCTTATAATCAAGGCCAAAGACCTGCTCCTAACTCAAGGCCTTATCAAGCTTACAATTCCAATGCTCCTAGCACTTCTAAGGAGATTGCACCTATCCAGAATAATTTGGCCTAGTATTACAAGTGGTTTTTTTCATGTGTTTATCCTCATAATCAGAGTACCTATGTAAATGGGCTGGTTCATTAAGCCTTGATTGTTCAAAATAGTCCAACAGTGCAATCTAATGTGCCTGTAGAAGCTCCTATACAACAGTAGGAGGAATAGACACATGAGTCAACATTCCTAAACTAGAAAGGGGAAGGCCAGTAGTTTGATAAAGTTCAAACAAAGTTGAATCAAGTACCAAACATGAATTAGATTGCTCATGGCCCATTAAATGCTGAGAATGTTCAAATTCTACCAAGAGGACAACCTTTGGTAGGCAAGGAGCAACCCAATTCATCAGTTCAAACAACTTCTATTAAAGGTGGTGTTGTTGCCCCTAAAGGCCAAGTTAAGCCAACTAAATCTTCTTTTAATATTCTTGAGCATATGAAGAAAATAAATGTACCTATTTCTATATGGGATTCCTTGAGTATCCCTAGCCAAAAAGACCTGCTCCAATCGGCTTTATCAAGTTTGAGTATATCTGATGAGCCTAGTATAGAAAAAGGAAAGGTTGTGTTGAGTAATACTACTATCAATGACAAAGAACAACAAGCTGTTAAAGCCAAACCACCCCCTTTTTATGTGTCTTTCATTATAGAGATCATCTAGTTCACAATTGTATGATTGACTCAAGGGCTAGTAGTTCAACAATGCCCAAACAAATTGTTGATAAGTTGGGAATTGAGTATGATCCACTTGAAAAATGGGTAGTGCAATTAGATGGTCGTGTTTTTAATACAATAGGGGTCATTAAAGGTATGAGCTTAACATTACATGCCTATCCAAAATTTTCAATATTGCAAGATATCTATGTCATTGAGTTGCCTCCCTTTTTTGCTATTTGTTTATCCAGGGATTTCACAGCCAAGATAGGTGGTTACCTATCCTTTAATTGGTATCATATGCTATTTAGAACTAGGTATGACACTAGGGTAACTATAAAATCAGAACCCATAGCTAAATATCATATTAAACCTTACAATCTACCCCCTATTAATGCCAATTTGTTTACAAGAAAACAAGAGAAGCATCCTATTGTTCAAGAGGGTAATACTCAAACCAAAGGTATACCAGATGTTCTCCTTGATGAGTGGGTAGCTCAGACTCATGTGATTGGTACATGTGAGTAGCGAGAAGAAGTTTCTCTTGATGTTTATATGATGCATGAGATTGAATCTTTAATGCCTAATATTGAGAAAGACACAAAGCAACATGGTAAACGTCAAGTTAATGAGGTGTGGGAGTTGTACTTTGATGGCTTGAGGAGTAGAGTTGGTTCTGGTGGTGGGTGCATGCTTGTTTCTCCAAAAGGTGAGAAATACTATTCAACCTTTAGATTTTGTTTCACTTGTACTAACAATGTTGTTGAATATGAAGCTCTTACCCAAGGCTTGGAATGGGCAAGAAAAAAGGGTATAAGTTTCTTGAAAGTTTACAGGGACAACGAATTGGTTGTTAATCAAGTGAGAAAACTTAATGTTACAAAGAATAATTTACATAAGTCTTACAAGGATAGAGTATGGGACCTCTTGGAGGGATTTGATGCATTTAATCTGATTTCTATACCTAGAAATTAGAATAAACATGTTGATAGGCTAGAAGTAGTAGGAGATGAATATGATATTCCAAAAGAGATTAGTAGTGGTAAAGATAATCAACATATTAAGATTGTTGTTAGGCCTGATGTACCTGATAATAAAATACACTGGAAAGTGTTTGAAAGTGACCAACGGATTGTGAAATTCTTAAGGGAAGACGTTGAGTTCTCACATGCTAACCAAGAGAAGCTAACACACTAGTATGATGACCAAATCATTCAGCTCAAAAATAATAAGATGTCAAAGGGCTTAGTCACCCCAGAGTCTACTTTCAATACTGATGATGAAGCTAGAAAACCCAAGGCCAGTATACAAGTTCAACAAGATCACTATGAAGAAGATGAGGTCTTCAAAGGGAAGCTTCTTAAACTAGGCAAGATATGTACAACAAAAGAAAAACATGTATTTATTCAGATTTGTTAGCATACCATTGAACTCGAGCCTAATGTCAAACCTATAAGGAAAAAATAGAGGCCTTTGAATCCCAAGTTAGAACCTCTTATGAAGAAAGAACTAAATAAATTGATTGAAAGTAGTATTATCTTTCCCATTAAGTATAACTCATGGGTTTCCAACCTTGTGTCGGTAAGGAAGAAAAATGGAGAGATAAGACTGTGTGTAGATTTTCGTGACTTGAATAGAACTTCCTTGAAAGACCGTCATCCTTTGCCTTCCATGGAATAGATACTTCAAGTAGTCTCAGGATCAAAGATGTTTTTCATGTTGTTTTTTTGAATAATAACATATGATAATAGTTTAGAACATGGTCGATATGCAGTAACCTCAATGAAGACTCCCAAAACAAAGAAAAGCAATAAAATATTTTTTCTGTACACTTCATGAAAGAATGAGAGGGATGCAAGGGTTTTCTATAATACCCATATTGTGCAATGGTTTTGAATCATTTTCTTCTTAAAGCAGCTAACTGAGGAATCTATTGCATATTTTTTTGTATATAGTCATGGCGGCCTAAGAGTTTATCTCCTTTTTTCGAAGGACCCAAACCCACTTGGAGTTTGATACTAGAATATATAATATACAAGTGTATGGAAAATAGTAAAAGTGTATAGAGAATGCTATTTTCTAAAAGCTATAGAAATCCAACAACAAATACAAGGGGATATGGTTATAAATCAATAGCTAAGTAAAAACATGATAAAGGGAACAACAATTGCCAAATTGTAGCATCATATGATGAACAAACATTTATTTAATTCTTGAATCACATGGAGCAATACAGTGAGAACCAAGGAAAAGAAAGCATGATTTCAGTTTTTCAATGAATACTTTGATGAAGAAATCAAATAAAATGTCTACTACAAAAATTTAACATACAGATGTGTATTGAAGTAGTAAATGTATTTCTCTTAAGAAGCAACATAAATGAATGGAGAATCCCCACTACTTTAGCAATGTAAGAAAACCATGAAATATCAAAAGACAAGTATGAGCAAAGCCACGACTAGGCTTATTTACTTCTTTTTGTATCAAACATAGTAAATGATGATAAGGTTTAAAAGGTCATAGTCCATCAAGCATAGACACAAAGGCGTCAAAAAGTATATTTATAAACTTTTCCACAGTGAGGTCGCGACCATTGAACTATGGAGAATTGCATAACAACAAAGACGAATGTGTATCAAATGTTTCTCTCATTTTGAAAACTTGTTGAGCTCGAATGGAGTTTCTTTTGCAGAAATAAAGGAAAATATGGAGATCAAATGCAAGATTCAATGATGAATGCTTACCCACAAGCTTGTTGTTTTCAATACATTCAAACCCAAAGGTTTTCCAATAGTTAAAAACTCAAACCAAGAAGGTGTCCATGGCAGCATTGGATGCAAAGGCATAAAAAAAAACACAAAAGGAAATGAAATACATCAGCAAGAGCATCATGGCTGCATCCAGAAGGTCAAAAATACACTCAAAATGGAAAATACTGTTCAATTTTGTAACAAATTGACTTACCCAGAGTTCCACCTAGAAGAATATCTCTAGAAATTTCTTAGAAGCAACAAAGAAAGATGAAAGTCAAGCTTCAAAATTCATAGAGAAATACATGGTTTGGGCTCACAACCCTACCCAGGCATGGCGGTGCTCTATCTTCCCTAGAAAACTCAAAGTGTAAAGTGAAAGAATGTTTAGGGATTTGAATGCTTTTGACTTCCAGCCCTAATTCAATAACGGGATTTTTTATTATGTTTTAAAAAAAATCATTTTGAATTACCACCGTGGTCTATGACTTCAAGTCAAAAGACCTAATGATAGTGAGGAAATTTGTGGGCTTATAATCTATGACTTCAAAATTTATCATTAATTTTGAAATGGTGGGGAAACTTCACTTGTTTATTTCACGTAACTATAAATAAAATTCAATATTGTAATTAAATATTAATGGTAATAACCAATAACATTACCTTAATATTTAATATGTAATACAAAGGGAAAAAAGAACTATCACATACTAAATATTAAAATAATCATATTGATTATGTTTAATATTTGATCAAATATATCCTTTTTCCCAAAAGCATGCAAAAGAGACAAGTGAAGTACAATTGGAGATAGTAAGGTGTCATTTTGAGTTCTATTTGTGACTTTGAGTCAAACTGAGATCTTTTTTGGAGGCTTTTTGATCATGCACAACATAAGGAGGAATTTCCAATGTAATGAGTTTAGTTTACTTTAGTTTTTGGTCCTCTTTTAGAGGCTTTCCTTTTCTATTCGTGAGAGAGATTTTGGGAGGATATTTTCACTTTCAGTGCCACCTCCTTGCACTTAGGAGCCATTTCGAGTTACACTTTAGTTACATGTAGTATGGGATAGAGTTTTGAGTTGTTTAAGCTCAATTTGTAGCATTGGTGGGCCCCTTTTCCATGTAGTTTTGATTTTGCTCATGGATAGCTTTGGAGTTCAGATATTTTAACTCTTGGATTTTTGAAGCCCTTTATTGTATATAGGAAAATGACTTTCTTTTTTTCTTAGTTCTTGCTAGTTCATCTTATACTACTTGTAATTTTCAGAGTTCTAGAGCAGAGGTGAAGAGTTTGTAACTCATTTTCAGTGATCAATACAACATTGCAACACCTTTTTGAGAGTAATATGAAGTAGTTTCCTTCTCATTTTTTTGAAATTATGTACTTAGTGATTGGTGAAATTATATGTGATATCTTTTTCCTTATAATTGCATCTCATAGTGGTACCTTTATGCGGAGTTACACATATATTTGTAGGTTATAAGTTGTGCCAATAATATAATCAGTCTTAAGTTGTGAGAAAAACATCCTTTCTCCTACTAGGATAGTGATTATTTAGCCTTATTATAAATTGTTAATGCAAATTTTATGAGTTTTAAGTTGTGTAAAAATAAGCTTTTTTTATTGGCTTTTTGTATGTTTCCATTTGAGTAGAGTTCATAGATTTATTTGGTGCATCACCTTTAGGATTAGATTTCATTTACATGTTTTTTTCTCCTTACTATTTTCTCTGTAAATTCATTATTAAGACCAATTTAGGTGAGGTATCAAGGGGAGCCAACCTTTTCTCTGGAGGTCCATTCTCACTACAGGTTACCCATAGCCTGTGAATGTTCCCATGTGTCACAAACTTGCTAAGTTGATAGCTTAGCAAAGGGTGCAAGTTTTCATGGCAACAATAATGTTAAGCCTTTGATCTATAATTTCTTTTGTTTGTGTGTCTCCTTTTTGGAAAAAATTAGCACGTATGGTGATTTTTATGTTATAAGTTAAGCGCTCATGAAAATTTCAAGTAAATTAGATTTTTAAAAACTAGAATCCATTCTACAAATATTAAAAAAAAATCCAATTAGTTTCCAAAATTTGTAGAGGTAGCACAACCAAAATTATATTTTTTATGATGTGTTTGTTATCACCTAAAGTTGCACCCTTGTTGAACCTGATGTTCAACACCTCAATGTAACATGGGAAGACCTCCAAAGACATGGGTTTTCTTGTGAACAGAGGTCAACCTCCGAAGAAGGCCGACTTCCTATGGTGTCACCTAACTACTAATCTTGTAAGGAAAAAGGGAGAAGGAATACATAAATTGAAATCTAAATCCTATGGTGATACACCAAAATGACAAGAGCAATGAGACACTCAGACTACACTTGAATACTGATGATGGATATGGGTCTACACACCTAGATTTTGTAGATTATGCATACAAATAGGTTCGACATGCACATACTTTCAAGAAGGAAAAGCAGATTTTCACAAATTAAAAGCTCATGTGCAACTGAATATTAAACACAGTTTGTAACTTACATAGTACTAATTTTGCAAAGAAAGGCATGCTAACATGAAAGAAAAGCTATAAGGAAAAGAAATATTTCACTAAGTAGCTTGATGAACCACTTAAAAATGCACAATACTTCACAAGAACCAGAAGGTAGAGTAAACCATCAATAGTAACCAAGGTAAGTTTTATATAACATGCTCCAAAATGAGTTACAGAAGTTTGATGATCTGAGAAAGGAATACAAAAGTCACAGACTTCAAAAAAGCATCTGGAGAACTCCTTTACAAAGAGGAAAAATGCCTTATATAAAAAAGATGTGTCGGCCCCTAGGGCTTACAAAAATATCTACCTTAAGAAAAATTTGTCCCTAGATCTTTCAAATGAAGTTAATGTTGTATCCCCGTGTATCCCTGTTGTCCATGTCGGTGAAGAGTTATTCCAAGGATGTTTTCCTTGACCTTTTGCAACCACAGCATTAACTTCTAGTCTTCGTGTCCACCCTCGAACCTCCCTATCGAGCTGCTTTGAATGCTCTTGAGCTCAGAGCAGATCCACGTCGCTTTCATTCTGTTGATCTTCTTCGCAGGTTGAAAACCACCATGGCCTTCCTGTAGCTCACTCTGATTGGTTGAACGGATGCTTCATGGAGTTGCCAGATGATCAAAAGTCATTCAGATTGAATCGCATGTCGGTGAGACACTAATTGTGTCTCCCTAATACGATTATGCCCTTTAGCGGCTATCGACATAGTTCACAACCATCGGCAAGAGTTCCTTTAGTTGGCTTCAAAAGTTATATCAATATCACAGAATAGCATCAAACAGACTATCATTTTTGGCCAAACAACAAGGTGAGCCCTTAGGAATCATACCGATGTCTCCATCTCATTACCTAGTCATCTGCATTCGGCAAGATCTCCTTTAGTCGATAGGAGGTCATACCGATCTTCGTGAGTTATACCGCTACACAAGATACATCACAAAGATCATCGCTATCCGAAAGATATCATAGTGAACACAAAACACTCCCCCGAGCTCAACATTTCAGAAAAACTTCTTTGGGTCAGCAAGATGCTACAACAAGGCCATAACCTTTGGTGAGACTTCAAGCAGTCAGAGAGACATCATTGTGAATGTAAAACATTCTCCCCGATGACATCTCTTTTCGCTAAGATCTTCATGAGTCACTGAGACATCTCCCTAAACTTTAACATTATGCCAAGAGTTCCATTCTTTTGAAAACACCCTGTCGGGTTAGTGAGATCTCATATAGAGCTCAAAACTTTCACCGAGACTTTTGCTTGGTTGTCGAGACATCACGACAAACTCCTTTCTCTTGACAAACCCTCGGCATGACCTTCATCTGTCAGAAGGACCTTATGGCGAACAAGGGCTCCCTTCCCCAATAACAATCTCCTTTGGCAAGACTCCCAATGGTTGGCAAGATGTCTTGGCCAACCCCAAAAAAATTTCAGCCAAAGTGCAGTTGATTGGTAAGACCTCACACTGAAAATACTTTCCTTTCTATGAACTCGCTTCAATTCGGGGAGGCTTCGCCTTGTCGGTGAGACCTCATGCCGAGATCATCACTTGTCGCCGAGACTTTCTCGTGTCGGTAGGACATCTCCCCGAGAGCTCGGACCCTTCACCAGAGGCATAACCTTGTACCAAGTGTGCTCCCCGGTGAACCACTGTCGGCATGACCCTTGCTAGTCACCGAGACATCCCAGCGAGACACCTTAACCTTTTCCAAGACCTTGCATTGGTTGGTGAGGCCTCCCTTCCCTCGGAAAGACCTCTTAGCGATGAAAATGTCTGGCCAACTAGGACACAAAATGAAAAGAACCCCTGCTAGTCGGCGAGACAACTGAAAGGTCTTGCCGACCTCTTCTCTAATGAGTTTTTTTCCAAAACTGATCGAGGGATGCCTTCCAATAGACCTTCCTGTGACTTAGCATCAAATTCATGATTTTTCCTTGTTGTGAATGTTCCATTTCGCCTTCTTGAACATCTAAAACATGATTTATTCTGCCTGATTGAGCCCAAAGGTGAAAATTGGGCAACAGTGCCCACTTTGAAAATTAGTAAAAAAATAAATATTCATTACAAATTATTAGAAAAATCATGCATCAACTACATACTATTAGCTAATTTCTCATAGAATTGATTTTAAAAATATGAAAAAAAAATTCACTGTGGTACATTCCCACAAAAGTTTCTATGTTATGTTTTTCTAACAAAAACAATACCAATTTCTATGGGTCCCTCTTTTGAACCCCTTAATTTCAACCATTTTCAAACTAAATTAGTACTTTAGAAAGTAGACTCAGAGCACTACGATGCTTGTTTTTGTTTCAAATTAAAATTTTGAGTGTAACTATCCTCAATTTCACGTCCAAGGTCAGTATTTCCTGATTTAAAAAAAAAGTGGCCACTTAAGCCCCCTTTTTGGCTCCCCATCTTTTTGCACTTACCCTGTAAAAGTACTTTATCATTAGAAGCCCATGTGGATATTGTTTATTAGAGATAAGGTTGGTGGATTAGATTGTGTACAAAGGATTCCTACATTTTTTTCCATCATTTTAGATGGCACACATGAAGTTGATGGTGAGCTTTTTGAGCTTATATATACTATGGTGTGCTAGAATTTTGGATTTTAGTGGTGATTTTTTTTTGTTATAAGTTTTTTGTGGTAGGTTCTAAGTGGTAATAGGGTGATGGGAGATGGTTGGGTTTTTCATATGTTAAGTGTGCTAATTTTTGTGGCTAGATATTGCAACATTGTTAATTGGGGTCCCTTTTAAGATGTAATTTTTTTATAGTCAATGGGGTGTTGTCTTTAACTATGATGACCATGTGAATCTTGAATTCATGAACTTAGTTCTATGTTATGTAGACATTGGGAGTGATGGACTCCACAATCAAAGGCTTCAATTCATAATGATTTTATTTAAAATTTAGCATTGGTAGTTTTAGTTATAGAACATAGTGTTGGAAAAATAAAGATCTTTTTATATAGCTCTTATTGTCATTGATGTCACCATGATATATGAGTTGCAACTGCTAGATCAAGTCTTAGTTTGACCTAGTATTTAGAACCGATACCCGATCTAGTATGCATTTATCATCCTCCAGTGTTTTGGTCTACAATCCTTAACAATTGATTACCATTTTTTGTGGTTTTTAGGAAACATTTCTGGATGTTGGAAGGTTGTGTGTTCAAAATCTCTTGTGCTCAAATGCTCATATGGTGAATCAACATTTCTATGTTGTTCCTTTTTGTCATGAATCCTATATCTAGCTGATTGGATGGATTGTTGGAGCTATGGTGAATTAACTTTTGTTGTGCAGATATATGTGTGACCTATCTTAGGTCTATGCTGACACAATGTAGTGTGCTACATGTTTTGTTTGGAAAGATTGAAGCTGACAGTTGGTATTTTTTTGGTAAACAAGGATTGCATCTAATTAGGCCAACCTAATTGATGCTTGTAGATGACTCAAGTATATATGTTGGAGAGTTTTGAAGATTCATAAGTGAGTGCAGTAGTTGTGATTGTGAAGCTATGAATGTGAAAAGAGTGAAGATGATGAACTGCATTAAGTCAATTTATTGAGCATCACCAGAACTAAATCAACACTTGATAGGTGTATTTTATCAATTCATTTTGTGGTTGTAATCCATTATATCATTGTAATCCTATAGGAAGTGGTCCTTTTGTTTCTGGATAGTGAGTCCTGGTAGTGAGCCACCATCTTTTGTAATATTCTATAACCAGTTATACTATATTGCGAGCTAACACTCACCGTGGTTTTTCCCATTTTTGGTTTTCTATGTAAAAATCCTGATGTTCATGTGTTGTATGCTTTCATGCTATGTTAATGCTCTTGATTATATTTACCTTTTATGCATTGGAATAATTGGATGGTATTTGTTCAGTAAATTTAAAAAGATACCAATTCACCCCCCCTCTCGGTACCTTGGATATTTAACAATTGGTATCAGAGCTTGGTTCCTCTGGAAAAGCCTAATAGCCTGAGGAAGATCCCGAAGATGAAACAAATGAATGATAAAGAAGAGATTTGGACAACACTTGAAGATTTGAATAAAGCTGAAAATGAGAATAGAGAGTTGAAAGAAAATCTAGATGAAGCAAATGAATGTGTTCGGAAGTTGATAGAGTGATTGAAGAAGTTCAAAGAAAGACATAGAGAAGTGGCTGAGCAGTTGAAGCAAGAAAATGAGGAGATTACTAGATTGAAGGTACAATTGGAGGAAAAGAAAATAATTGAAGATTGTTTGAATAAGATGATCCAAAGCAAGTCTGATGAATGCACTAAGCTTGAAAAGGAAGTGGTGAATTTGAAAGTAGATCTGAAGAAAGAAAAGCTTTGTGAAGACAGTTTCAAATCTAGCTTTGATAAGCTTGATGAATTGATTGTAGGGAAAAGGAATTCTAAAGAAAAAGGTGGTATGGGAAATGATATCGATGAAAGTTCCAAGACTGTGCAGAGTATAGTGAATAATTAGAAGACTCAAGATAAAGGGAGGTAGAAAAGAAATTCAAAGAACTTTGCTAGAAAACATCCTATTAGACAACCAAATGCTCAAATGTATCCATCATTTAATGGTATTTGATTTTCTTGTAATAAATATGGTCATAGGGAAACTAAATGCAGAAGTAGGATGACTCAATTTCCTAGTTCCTTCTCTGGTCAATGTTTTTCTTGCACTAAAATTGGACAGAAAGCTAGTGAATGTTGAACCCAAATGGTGAATCAGTTTAATGGAGGAAGAGTAAATCAAATTTTTAATGGCTATTGTTATACTTGCAACAAGTATGGACATAAATCTAATAAGTGTAGAACAAGATTCAGTGGAAGTCAAACTAATCAGAGAAATGTTATCTACTATATAATTGTAACAAACCTGGACATATCTCAAAAGTTTGCAGAAGTAAAAGGGAAAGCAGATTGATCTAGTAAAGCAGAATGAACCAGTAAAGAAAATTGACAAAGAATACTTGAAGCAAGAGATTAATAAGATATGAATGAAGAAAGAAGAAGAGCTAAAGATGACAGATGTGTTTGTGCCCTCATCCGGTATAGATAATTCCTCTGGCAATTAGACCTTCCATGGTCTTAGGGGGAGCTTTAGCAAAAAATTGTATGGACCCCCTAAATGTTCGGTGTGTCAGAATTTGACACGAGGATATGTTGAAAGGTATGGCTAGGCAAAGGTTTTGAAAAATAAATTGGAAGAAAATATGCATGCATTTTGTTTTGCAGAGTGAATTAGGGCTTTCTATGTTGTGAAGAATGTTTTTAGCAAATTTTTGTATCCTAGTGCATTTAATGTGAACTAGGGTAGATCATTGTTTTATAAAGTGATTTAGTAAGGCATTTCAAGAAGTCAGAAAGCATTTTTGGAGCATTCCTGAGGAAATTTGGAGTTCAAGTTGTGCAAACCCTAACATTGGTTCTTCCTAAAGACAAAGGTATTTTACTTGTCTATGTTGTTGTGGGTTTTCGAGTATCATCTTTTGAAGTCATCTAAGTTGGAAATTGAGAAGAATGGAAATCCCTATAGATGTTAATGCATCAGAAAGAACTAGATCATCCTATAGGAAGTATTCTATAAAGGTCTACGAAGATGACCCTATGGGCGCCTTCTCATCAATCCCTCATGGGGTAATGCCGACAGAGGATACAGGAATCTACATTCAAGTAAAAATGGATGAATTAAATCATGGAAAATTGATGGATATTTGGCAAAATGAGCTCACTAGAGATAATTTCTTGGTGAAACCTGAATATTCAAATATTATTGTGAAGAAATTGGATAGATGGAACTACTTTCCTAATTTCAGATCCACAGTTGATGATAAGTTTGTGAATCCAGTACTCAGTAGAATACATGAAAAATTCCTATGGACTGACCAAACCCATCTCATTACTAAGGAAGCAATTAAGGTTGCTACCAGTCTTTGTGATACTAGACCATCACTAATCCAGCTATGAAGTATGCTGCTATGATGATTGGTCATAAAATATACTTCACCAATAGGGAGAACTCTGTATCGGCTACAACTATTTATATTGGTTTTGATATGGTAGTCAATGGTGCAGACTATGATATGTGCAAACTTCTCTGACTACAACTACTTGAGAATTTGAGAATGACCAAGGAAAAGAAGTATGCTTTTAAATTTAGCTCATTGATTATATGTTTGTTGTTCTATTTCATGAAGAGACTTCCTAGAAAGGAAAATGTGGCATTTTGGGATTCATCTAGTATAGTAGCACATCATATTTTTGATTACTTAAATAATCTGGGTGATTTGAAAAGTAGAGAAAATGCTCTAACAACATGCTTTGTTGTGTTCAAAAGTAATATGAATGAGAGAGAAAGGATTCCAAGGAAAGTTGTTGAGAAGTACAAAAATGATATAATATTTCATGTTTCTTCTAACGAATGTATGTTTGAAGTAGTAGAATTGTAGATAATATGGATTCAACCACTTGGTTATGAAATCACAGAGAATGAAGTCAAAGGCTATGTGCAGATGTTACTAAAAATTCTGAAAGATGCCAATCAACCTAGAATTGGGACTTATGCTGAAAAGACTATGGAAGTTCACATGGAGCTCAAGAAGACTATAATAAGGAAGAATGTGGAAAAGAATCTTAAAGAAGTAGGTTTTACTGATGAGGAGATTGCACAAAGTAGAGCTAAGAGAGAGCAAATGGATTGAGAATTGTCAGGTCCAAGGAGATCCAGTAGGACTACTCTTTCTAAACCCTTCGCAACTCATGCAGCGAGTGCAACACCTAGGTAGTGTTGTTGATAAAGGAAAAGGGTCAACTCCTTCTAAACCTACTACTAGATCTAGGAAGAGGAAAGAAACTCCTTCGGTGGTTCCTAGCAAGAGAGGAAAGAAAGAAAAGAATACAAGGAAGAAGAAATTTAGCATCTCTAATGATCAAGGGGAAGAAGAGGAGGATCCTGCAGCAAAATTGGTAAGGAAGAGAAGAGGAAATGTGTCCTTTGGTGAAGGAGTTAATTCTAAGAGAGTGCATATTGTGTCATCCTATGAGGAAGATGAAGAGAAGTATTTTGGTGTTCATGTGCACACCAAACTGGAACCAAAGGATGAAAATATGTCTGAAGAAGTCTCTTTGGACTAGGCTAAACAAGAAGACACTTTGGTAAGACCTAGTTCCCCTCTCAAATTTGAGGCTATTTTCAATTCCTTGATACATGAAGAGAATATGTTGAATCCTACTACAGATTATTATGATCAAGTAGATAAAGAGGATGGAAAAACATTAATTTTAGTCATTATTCAATATGTTATTATTCTGGAAGTCAAATGGGAATAAGGGATAATGTTCCTAAGAAGATGTGGGTAGCCATAATAAAAAGGAGATCAAAAGCTATTAATTTGGATGAGAAAATTAGAAATGATGCGTTTAAGAAAATTGAGCCTTCTTTGACCCCAAATGATTTGGAAACACTGAAGAAGATTTGTGCAAAATCATTCAAAATGAAGAAAAGAGTGAATATTTTGATGACAAAAGACAAGAAGAAAATAAAGATGATAAGGAAACTATAGAGGTAATCAAAGACACAGCTGAAAATTATGGTATGCTTGGTGGAAAACAATTCAGTTCTGGACCTAAGATAGGAGAAGAAGTTTGCACATAAGAGGTTATGGAAGATATTCCCTCTAGTATAGGTGATACCAACATCCCTTTAGGAAGAACTAATGTAGATATCCCTCTAGACACAGGTGTTGAAAATGATACTCCAGAGATGGAGATGTAGACCAAGGGAGAAAAAAGATGATGCTCCTCTGGAGCATACTAAGGATGAAAAAGATAATATTGAAAAGGGAAAAGGTAGAGATGAAGGAGACAAGGGTAATGCAAAAGGAGAAAAAAATAAAAATGGAAATGAAGGAAATGATGGTGAAAGAAATAGAGACAAAGATGAAGATGAAGATGTAAAAGAAGAAAAGAAAGAAGGAGAAGAAGAGAAAGTGGAAGAAGAAGAGAAGGAAGAAGAAAAGGAAAAGAAAGAGGAAGAAAAGAAAAATGAGGAATCTGCTAGGAAAAATGAAGAAAGTCAAAAAAATATTGTAGAATCTCTTAAGTCTCCTAGATAACATTCCTTCAATGATGATATATTGAAAGTCTTGCTATCCAAGTAGATCAGATTCCAACCAATAATTCCTTAGGAGCTTCTACAAATTCTTATGATTGAAGGGTATGTAGATGTGGAGAAGATTTCTCTGGTTCATAAAGTGGTATTAGGGGATGCATTCTAGGCATCTGGAAGAAATGAAATTCTTAAAACTCATCAGAAAGGAACATAATTAATTGAAGATTCTCTTAAGGCATTGCAAGAAGCCACACCTAGTACTTCTATAGATACATCTCACTCCTATAGAAAATATGAGATTGTTATTAGGGTTTTTTAAGGAGTATGCCTCCAGGCTTAGTGAAAAGACAAAGCAAGAAGTCAAGGAGAAGATAGCAGAGAAAAGATTGTTGGCATTGCATGAAAAGTGTGCTCTAGCACACACAAATGTTGAAAAGAATCTGGAAGAAGTGCAAGTTTGTGAGACGAAAGAAAATGTTGTCCTTGCTTATTGCTTGAAGTGGCCAGATTCCACTCAAAGCATTAAGATTGTTATGGAATCCATTGAGTCCTAGTTGGCATTTTGTCTCTAGTACTTACAGTGCATCCAAGGACAAAGACATATCCACCTGGAATTCCATCTCTACGCATAAAGATAAATTCTTTGTTTTACAGAAGTAGAAAGAAAAGAATATCAGAAAATTTGGTCAGTTAGGTGACATTGTAAGAATGGACTACACCCTAGTTGCCAAGGCTCTAGCAAGTGAAAAAAACTTGAGAAGATAAATTTGACTCCTGGTACTCCGGATGATGTAGAGGAAATTCTAGTAGAGTTGGAATCTCTGAACAGGATGTTGATTGTTGCAAAGAAAAGTTGGGAGAATGGTAAATCAACATGGCAAGGTATCCTTCAAGAGCTTCAAGGCTCATCATCCTCCAGTTAATGCATGTTTCTTCATTTTCTTTGCTTTCATATTTCAATTTTGAGGACACCCTTTGTCCTTGATGTCAAAGGGGGAGAGAAAAGGTATAGTGGAAGAAAAATACTGGTGGCAGGGGGAGAGTGTTGTAAATAGGTGTTTGGTGTTGTAAATAGATGTTTTTGTTCTAGAAATTTTGGCACATGTTGCCATCAATGATAAAGAGGGAGATTGTTAGAAAAATGAAGAACATATTTTTATATAGTTATTGTTTTCATTGATGTTACCATGATATATGAGTTGTAACTGCTATCTATCAAGTCTTAGTTTGATCTAGTATTTTGAACCAGTACCTAATCTAGTATGCAGTTATCATCCTTTGGTGTTTTGTTTCACAGTCCTTAACAGTTGATTACCATTGTTTGCAGTTTTTGGGAGACATTTCTAGATATCAGAAGGTTGTGTGTTTAGAATTTCTCATGCTCAAATGCTCATATGCTGAATCAACACTGCTCTATTGTTGCTTTTTGTCATCAAGACTATATCTAGCCAACTTCATAGATTGTTGGAGCTATGGTGAATTAACTTTTTTTGTGCGAATATATGTGTGACCTATCTTAGGTCTATGCCGACACAATGTAGTGTGCTACGCATTTTGTTTGGAAATATTGAAACCAACAATTGGTATTGACACCAACAGTTGGTATTTAAACCAACAGTTGGTATTTTTTTTGGTAAACAAGGATTACATCTAATTAGGATGACCTAAATGATGCTTTCAGATGAATCAAGTATATATGTTGGATAGTTTTGAAGACTGAGAAGTGAGTGTAGTAGTTGTGATTGCAAAGCTGTGAATGTGAACAGTGGGAAGATGATGATGTGCATTAAGTCAGTTTATTGAGCATCACCGAAACTGAAGCAACACTTGATAGGTGTATTTTATCAATTCCTTTTGTGACTATAAGCCATTTTGTCATTGTAATCCTATAGGAAGTGAGCCTTTTGTGTTTGGATAGTGAGTCTTGGCAGTGAGTTACCATCTTTTCTAATATTCTATAACTAGTTATACTATATTGTGAGCTAATATTCAACGTGGTTTTTCCCATTTTGGGTTTTCCACGTAAAAATCTTGGTTTTCATGTGTTGTATGATTTCATGCTTTGTTAATGCTCTTGATTATCTATACTATTTTATGCATTGGAATAATTGGATGGTATTTATTCAGTAAATTTAAGAAGATACTGATTCACCCCCCCTCTCAGTATCTTGTATTTAACACATAGGTTGTGTCTTCTTTTGCTTGTTATTACCCTCACTATTTTTTAATGTGGGGGTGGGTATTGGTGTGTTAGGGTTATATTTGATACTAATGGAGAGAATGTGTTTCATGACTTCTATAAATGAACTTGACCTTGTGTAGAAGAAAATTATCACTCTTATTAGAGAGTTAAATTTGGTTAAGGGTTATTTTCTGGTCCTTGGTTGTGTAGAAAAAAAAATGGTGTTCACCATAATCAAGATTGCCTAGAGGTATCTATCATATTTACTACGCCTTCATTGGATTATTTTATATTTGTGCAAGCCAAACAATAGGTGAAGATCTTCCATAGGTTAAAATGTCATCATCTTGTTGCTTTTTAATTTGGATATAAATGATTTAACAAGCTAGAGTATAGAACCATCTAAAGGTTTATGTGGGTGGGGTGCATATTTTCTATTTTCTTGTTCTAGGTTTAACCTATTGAGATTTTTTGACCTTGGATTGATGATTCAATTTTGTTTGTTTTTATAATTATGTAGTGTTCTTTCTATAAATTACTTTTATCTAAAGACAAGAGACCTTATAAATCTCCTAAAAAAAAATGTGTTCAAACAAAATTTAAATTAATAAAAAGCGAACCTCCAAAATGTAAAACACTAATTTATTACATTAAAAATAAAATATTAAATATATCTAAAATAAATAAAAGAAAAAACAAACCACCACCAACCACCAAGGTCCACCTTTCCCACTTAAAATTGAAAGGTCCATGTTTTTTAATTCATTTCAACCCTATCAACTAAACCTACTTTCCACCAAGTTACCATGTTTGATCACAAAGACTTTCTGAACATAATAAAAAGAAGTCATTGGAAAACATCTAATATTTTAAAATTAATTACATATTAAAATTTATAATAAATAATTATAAAATATTTAAAAAATAAAACATTACCTAACCCAATATCTTATTACAAGTGAAGTCCATTAGATGGTGTCTTTTCATGGGGGAAGCATCGTAAGTCATACCTTCTCCTTCATCTAGCAATTGGTTCCATTGGAAAGGTGTTATCCATGAGTGATATGACCGTGATGGTTCAATTAAATGACAAACCATTGAAAAATTATTCATGGTGCCACCATACCTACAATATATATAGATAATGCTCTGTTGTTAATGGAAGATATTATTGATTTTATGACTTTTTATCAAAGTTCGAGTTTGCATGCACTAAATCTTATTATGGAAATAATAATTAAGCAAACACTCAATTATGCTTCTTATGCATAGTTAAATCATGGAAATACCGATAAGCAAATACTTAATTATGATAATTTTGCATTAGTCAAATTATGGAAATAATAAGTAAATGCTCAATTACTTTTATTCAATATTAGTCCAATTATAATAATTTTTTTTTTAAGATTATTGTTTTGACAACTAGAAAAT
Source organism: Sequoia sempervirens (assembly GCA_007258455.2). Lineage (NCBI taxonomy): Eukaryota > Viridiplantae > Streptophyta > Pinopsida > Cupressales > Cupressaceae > Sequoia > Sequoia sempervirens. Next base: position 322,260,694 of record VDFB02270651.1, on the reverse strand, counting down.
TGTATATATTGTTTTATTAGATTAAAAATTTATTCTTGAAACTTAACTATCAAAATTGTGAAAATGAACATATGTTAATATATAAAAATATATAAAGAGCTACACACTTTTGATGTTTAAAGGGATTGATTCATATATATATATATATAGACACACACACATACATTGAATGATTTAAACTATTTGTTTTTTATATTAGTAATGAAATAATGTGTTAGAAGGATTTTGTAGTCATCATAATTCCATAGAGATTATAATTTATTGATGGATAACACAATAAATTTCTAACATTTTATAAGTTGAACCAAAAAATATTGTGACTAGTCATGTATTTTTAAGGTAAGAATTGTCTAGTATAGGTTTAATTACGTATAATCATTGTACAAATGATTTTTTTACCGCTAAATGAACCAATAATAAAAACCAAGTACTCTAATGTTGTGTACATTTCCTACTATTGGTTGTGTCAAATTAACCCACCAATTTCGTCAAAAAACACATTTAAAGAATTTATGAAACACTTATTGCCTTAGGACAAGCAATTGAAAGGCTCATTTCCCTAAATAATGTCCTTTATATGAACAATTGAAATGTTAATTTACCCTTAGTTATCTTGATTATATTTTGTATTGATGTTTTAAATCTGATATAAAAATCTATGATGATAGGTTCCCTTGTAAGAGCCTATATATGCATCAATCTATCCATTTCATCTTACATCATGTTGTGAAGCAGAGTGGATCATCACATTTTGTTATCTTAACTACAAATACCTCATGGCCTAACCATTCTTGGGGACACTTGTATGTTGTGTGAGATATTGTGATAAATATTTTAATATGGTTTTCATATTAAGAAAATATTTATAATTAGGAATCACTTAGTACCAAACATTTAGTTTGGATTCATAATTCAATGAGCTCATGGTTTTGAGGCACATGCTTTATGCAATATCACTTAGTGGTTTTGTCCAAGCTTGTTCTATAAAGGAAAGCACATGAGTAGTTGTTAAGGTTGGCTTCTTTGCTATGGTTGGATTGGGCACCTCTTGTTGGTTCTATATGTGATTAAAATAAGCATGGATTGTGATATGTGACTACATGACTATCATTTTTTTATTCACATGGAGTTAAATTGAGTTTCTTGATTGTTCAAAGGCTTTGCATGGAGACTCTACAAGTTATTGTAATCTTGTTCTTGAGATAATATATTTGGTTGTGTGAGAGTTTGAGATTTCCCTTAAGACATTTTTCCTAGGGTACACCTAATGTTCTCTTGTGGTATTTTTGTTATTACTTTGCATTGTGGATTCAAACTAATTTTTTGTATTTTTTCTCTCATGAGGATTAGTGAAAATGGTATTGTGATAGGTTTAATGTAAGCGTTAGAAAATGAGCAGCAAGTAAAAGAGTGCAAATAAGCACCAAAACAACCTACACCTTAAGATTAGCCTAAGTTGGAAACAACACAAGATAAAAACAAGAAAATGGAACTCTATACCTTACGTCGAATCAATCCTTTGGTTGGCCCTTCGATCTTTGATGTGTATGCTCCTTGGATGGAAAGATATGAAAACTAGATGAGGATGTGAAGATGGATGGGAATGGATGAAAACATGTAAATGGCTAAGTATAGATTGAGAAATAAAATTGCAAGAGTTTGGCTAGCAAAATGATCTCTCTCCAAAATAAGAGAAAAGAGGGGGTATTTATAGGAATTTTGAGAATTCCTAGAGGAGATGGATGGCCAAGATTGATCCCAACATGGCCAAGATGTAGGGCTAAGGTGAGTTGAGAAGTCACAAGCCCTCACATCTTGACATGTGGCAAGGGGAGAGGCTTAAGAAAGATGATGTGGACATGAGGTGTAAGAGAAGTACATGACATGGAGGGGGGTACAAAGAACCTTGGGATTGGACAAGATCTCCTCATAAAGGAGGTCCTTGTCCCCATATGGGTGAGAGGACATGTGAGGAATTAAAAATTCCTCAAATAGTCTCATGGGGATGAGAGAAGGAATAAAGAATTCCTTAAATGCATTGGGGGATTAAATGTGAATTAAAAATTCACATGGGGAGGGGAGATGCCTTGTCAAAAAAGAAAAGCATTTAATAGGGTTGACTCAATTAAGTGATTAGGATTGTGCAAGCACTTGATTAGACTGATTAATGAAGATTAGAAGAGAGTTAGATTTCACATGTGACTCGATGTGACAAGACAAAAATCACATGGGGAAGAGTAATGAAGGATTAGAGGAGGGTTAGGTGGCTAAGAGAGATTAGAGGCCAACTTGCAAAAGTTGGAGGATGTAACACATCTAATCAAGGATTAGGCATGTGCACATCTAATGATGAGATTAGAAGAAGGATTAAGATAAGATAAAATGATGGAGGATGTGACATGAGGGAATTAAATAAATGAAATATTTATTTAATTCAATGATAAGAAGGAAGGATTAAAGAGATAAGGTATTATTGATTAAATACCTTAGGGATTTGGCAGAATTAAAGCTATTAATTAAATAATAGCAGATACAAAAATAAAGACGAAAGGGGATGAATTTGGATAAATTAAGTGTCCAAATTTAGACATCTACATTTGCCCCTCTTTGAGATGGTGTTACGAAGTAGCATCATTTCAAAGAATATTAAAACATAGAACCTAGAAGAAGATGGTTAGATTGGGAAAGATGCCCCAGTCATTCCTTTGAATGATTAGGAAGGGAAAAAGATGATCAAAATTAGGGATGAATGATGCCCCCTCGAGAGGACATGTGGGTTCAAGAGAACACAGGTAGGCTCTCAAAATGGATGAGATGATGCAAGGGGAGGTGAAGAATATGATGCAATGGGAGAGTGATGAAGGAGAAGAGGAAGATGATGCAAAATGAAGATGATGAAGCACAAATGGATGAAAAAAGGTGATGTTGCCCTAGTCAAGGTACAAGCCAAAAGGGGGTTGATGAGGGATGGAGTGTTGTCAAAGAGGGATCTCAAAACAACACAAGGATAGGGAAGGATACATCCCATTGAGTGGTATTGATGAGGGAAGGATACATCCCAAAACACCACTAAAGGATAGGGAAGAGTACCTCCTGATGATGATGAGGTATGTGTTGTTGACGAGGGAAGGATACATCCCAAACAACACCGAAGGGATATGGAAGAATAAAATGGGATGATGATGAGGATGATTGGATCTAGGCTTGTAACAAGACTGAGAACAAGACCAAGGATATGATTAGATGATTCAGGCTAAATGGAATGGATGGGGATTGGATAGAGATGTGAGATAAGGATGAAGGATGAATGGATGGGGGGATACATGCAAGGCGATAGAATAGGAAATGAAATGCAATCCTAATGCAACTTGCCATCTTCAGAGCACTGATTTTTGCTATAGCATAAGACACAAGATGCCAAGGTATGAAGAACCAAGGTGGGTTAGTGTCTAATGCATAAAACAAACATAACAAACAAGAAGGCTAGCCCAACACCCCAAAGTCATGGTGACCTTGGTCGGGCCAGGTATTGGGATAACCAAAAGCACACAAGGATGCCCCAACATAACATAAAACCTCAGGGATCTTGGTGGGTACTACATGGGACAACTGAGAAGATAGAAAAGATCAAGATAAACCCCTATGTTGACTAGTCAAAGCACACCATGATATGATGGATCAAGGCGACGATGACAAGTGATGATAGGGAGCTCAAATGATAAACAAAAGCCAAAAGCATCAAAAGATTGCAATCAATTTCAAACGTCCTTTGCCATAGGATCAATCAAGGGGATGGATGGGATTGATGAGGTCTATTAGGAAGGATGCATCCTGTTGAGACCGATGATGGATACTAAATTAAAAGATTGATATGACGCGGGATATTCAGAACTGATTGGATTGGATGATACAAGTGGATCTTGTTTGTTAAGATCCAGCTAGATAAGGGCGTAGCTTGACGACACGACATGAGAGACATGACACAAG